>CM040122.1:135600405-136191484 GCA_022559845.1 Amorphophallus konjac
ATCATTTCCCTCGCCTTCTCCTTGCTCAACCTGCCCTTGTCCTCTTCGTCTTCTTCAGAGCCACCCTCCTCCAACCTAGGTGTGCCTAGGACAAACTCCACATCTTCTGTTGAGAGGACCCCTAGCTCCCCTATCGCCGTTAGGAGGTTGGTTTCTTGTAAGCAGACCACCGCGATAGTTAGCTTACGCCTGGGCAGCTCCACCGCGTTGCAACTGTCATCGGCCGTTTGTACGTCTCCTCTGCTTTCACTTGCCTACAACAGCAATGTCTTATGAGATAGGCTAGAGACCCAATGTAATCTGAAACCCCAAGGCTATTGAGGCGTCCCGAGGACGGCAATCGACTGCCGACTGAAGAGGGGGTCCTCTGAAACTACCAGCTGAAGAAGGGATCTCCGGCTACAGCCTCCTACTACCGGCTCGTGGGCGATGGAAGCAGTAACCATTGCCCTCGCATCCACAGCATTCGCAGGCCTTTCACACGTTACGTAGGACCCTACAACCCCGACGGACAGTGGGGTGCCAGTGGCAGATCTGGATGGGTCTCCACCCACCCTATGGCCCAACTCACCCTATGCAACCCACAACAGGCCTCCTAGCAGTGTGAACAGACATAGGGGAGGAGGGCCCTCCCCCGCATCGCCGCTGAAGATTACAACAAGAAAGGACTGTAGATTTGGGGTCACTGACAAAGGCTACTGCCGCTACTTAGCTCGGCAGATATAGTTAGAAAGCTGGCCGGCCGACGTTGACGTCGCCATTAGGGCCATCGACGAAGGCAGCTTCTCTTCCCAGCGATCGTGGTTGGGTTGCACACCAAAATACTATTTTGTAGGGCTACCATGGGAGGCCACCGCTATCGGGTTTAGGGGATGACCCGTAATGGGTCCAAACGCACCGGTATGCCCGCCCTTCCCAAAGTCAGGTAAGTTGTGGGTTATTGCATACTCACCCGGGTCCTGCAACAATAAGCTACCTTGGGCCAAACCGCAAGGCTCAGCCCCCCCTTAGCCTTTCACTGTTGTCGCCCGGCCCAGTCACACAAGGCCCAAACACGGGTAGACCAACCTGGGCGGAGGACCAGTTTGAATTCCAACCACCCATCTCGGGGTCATCTTCTACTTCGGGACAGGGCGATGGTTGCCCTAATTGGATCTGCCGCCACCACTCCGCCTTCGTGAGCGGCTGAGCGCAAAAACAATCTCGACGGAGCTACCAGAGTAGTCGAGACACATATTATGGCCTCCACGGTGGTCACCTTGCTCCCCAAGACTAGGCAACCAGTAGCGGCCTTCACAATCCTGAAAGAACTGGCTACGAACCTGAAAACGGCATCATCATAGAGAGAGCGCGAATCTGACCCAGCAGGAGAATCTCCCCGATGTGGAGAAGGTGCCTCTCTCCAGGTTCCACCCCTTGGTTCAGATGATAGAGCCTCCTACCACCAGGACGCCGGCCTCCACCGCTTCCTTTGCTCCTTTTGCATAGGACGCAATGGCTGCCCCTCTCTGTGCACACTTCTAACATACCATCGCCCACCTGCTCCCCACCTGTTGTCCAACAATGCCCTAGCCATCTCCGTTTCCATCCCACCTTGAAGGGGGCATAGCCAAACACACCGATCGAGCCAGTCCAATCGCCCTGTCTTAGGGGAGAGCCTCCTAAGTCCACTGGTTCCCTCCTTCCCGAATGGGGATTCAACACCGGTCGCTGCTTCACCACTTCCGGATAGGTTCTTCCCCCCTACCCCCTCCCACCTCCGGCCAACGCCCCCTTACCGAAGCCCTCTAGAACTGCTGCAATTGCCCCTTCTGCCAACAACGAAAGCAAATGGGGTCACCAGACCCCACTGACGAGGGCATACCAAGGATATTCTGGCAAGGGCCCCTGCCCCCAGGGGGTTGCGGTGCACCCCAAGCCCCCTCTCCATACCCAAAGTCTCTCTCTCTAGAAAAGGCTAGAGAGAGAAAGTTGAAGTAGATCTTCTCTAAGGAGGTTTGGACCAAAGATCGGCCAAAGGATTCATCACCCTTTTGGCCCTTTTGAGAGTGTTCACCATTTCCTCCTCAAATGGCACAAGAGGTGGAACATAAAGGGGGGATAGACTCATTTGGTGGCCCATCCTTCATGCTACCCTATGGACTTTGTGGGGCGAGAGAAACAGTAGAATCTTCAGATATGAAGCAAGAGTGGAAAATAGAATAGTCTCCGTTGATTGTGAGAAAGTATGTGGGTGGGCGAAGCATATGTAAAGCGGAATCTCATAACTCCTCTCTCTTTCTTTTGTTGAGGGGCTAGCAAGGAGCGCGCTGTCTCGGTGTTGAATTTTTGTATAAGGATGTTTAAGAGTTGAATGTTACACTTGTCCATCCCACTCTCTTTTTACAATTAATGCAATTGTGGTACTATCCACTTAAAAAAAAAAGTTGACTCCATGTGTTCCCACACAAAAAAGATGTGAAGGGAATCAGAAAGTGGGGGGCTCCATCTATTTAGGTCACAAACCAGCTCTTAAAAAATTGTTAGGAGGGGTTTGCATTCTCCATGTTTCCACAGAAATAAAGGATCATGAGAAATATTTCCTCGAAAAGTGAAAAATCACAGGCAATTATTTACCAGAAAGAAAAAGATGACACATTTGTAAATTTCGTAGGAAAAATGGTTGGAAAGCAGAAACATGTGTTAGCATTCTCATGTGGAAAGAGAAAAAAGGGAAGAGGGAGTAGAGAATAGATGCAAGGAGACAGTGGAGATAGTGGAGAGTAGGTGGGAAAACATTCTCCAGGTTCTATTTCCCAAAGGGGAGAGCGGGGAAATAAAACTCAGGAGAAAAGGAAAATATTATGAGCATCTAAAAAATATTTTCCCCACTACCATTTTTACGTATTTCTGAAATATGTGAAAAATTGTTCTGCAAACAAAAGAATGGGAAATTCAAATCACCCTCCAAAAGCTGCCTTAAAACGTAGGACTTGAGATTCCTTGGACTGTTTACAAATTAACATTCAAGATTTGGCAGTTATTACAGACACAGACCACACTCTCATTTGTTCCTTTTTCCTTTCCTGCCTGAATGACCTAGAATTTCTGATTCCCATGTGTCAAAGGGCAATCAAACTCCTAGAGCCCGAAGGTATGTTCACATGATGTAGATATAGTTATTTTGTTTGATCCAATCAGCCAATACACAGATTGATCCAATGAATAAATCAATTCCAATGACAAATTGTCTTTTTGTGCTTGATCGAAGTAGTGAATATTTTAATCAAACTTTTCTGGTGCTTCTTTCCAAGGAGGAGGAAGCTATTGAGTTAAATAATTTCAGGCCTATCAGTCTACTCAACGAGTCTTGCAAAATTTTGACTAAGGTTCTGGCTACAAGGCTTGGTGCAGTCTTACCGAGAATTATAACAGAATATCAGTCAGGTTTAATTTCAGGGAGAAGGGTGAGAGAAGCCTTCTTCATAGCACATGAGATAGTTTACTCAATGAAACAATCAAGGGAACCGGGGTGGCTTGCAAAGTGGACTTCAATAAAACCTATGGAAGAGTTCCTTGGGAATGTATGCCATTTTTTGAAGCAGTTTCAGTTTCCAGCTAAATGGGTTCAAATAGTGTGGCATTATGTGTGTTAGGCTACTTTTTCCATTATTCTTAACAGAAAGGTCCACACATTTCTTAGAAGCAGCAGAGGGCTTCGTCAAGGTGGCCCACTTTCATCAGTACTCTTTGTGATACTTGGTAATATGTTCAATAGAATGAGCAGTATTGCAGAGGGCCAAGGTTGGAAATGTGGGATCAAGATATTGCACTCATCCATTACTACCTCTCACTTACAGCTTGGCAATATTACTTTAATTTTTCTTTAAGGGAGATCTTCACAGGTTAATACTTGCTCTTTTTATTAAAGAAGTTTGAAGCCTGCTCAGGTTTAAAGACAAATTATGATAAGAGTGCAGTGTTTGGCTTAGATATGGAGCAATTACAACCGCAAGAGTGTGCTGATGTTCTGTCTTGGAAGGTTGATAAAATTCCTATGTTATAGCCTACCTCTGCATTACCGACAGCTGAATGTGGTAGATTTGAGAACCTGTTATTCATAGAGTTCAGAAGAAATTGTCACTTTGGAAGGCCAGAGACCTAACATTGGGAAGTCGTATCACTCTCATTAACTCAGTGTTGACAAGCATTCCGCTACATTACTTGTCAGTTTTCTTCTTTCCAATATCAGTCAGGGTGAAAATTGATGAGATCCACAGAAATTTCTATGGGGAGGCCATAATGGACATAAGCGAAGGGTTCCTCTCATTAAATGGGAAAGGGTTTGTAAACCTTTTAAGAATGGGGGTTTGGGAATTAAGAAGCTCGATGTAATGAATCTAACTCTGGTGGGGAAGTGATTGTGGGATATGTTGAAGGAGAATTATGCATTGTAGCAGAGGG
Organism: Amorphophallus konjac; assembly: GCA_022559845.1. Lineage (NCBI taxonomy): Eukaryota > Viridiplantae > Streptophyta > Magnoliopsida > Alismatales > Araceae > Amorphophallus > Amorphophallus konjac. The sequence goes on from CM040122.1 coordinate 135,604,849, forward strand.
TTATTCACCAAAAGCATTATGATCCACATCATAATTTTATTTGCAGATGTACAGTGAAAGACACTTAAGCCCACTGTGGAAAGGCATTCTTAAAGTGGAAAGGCATTCTTAAAGCAGGATAATGGATTGTCCAGGGTACATCAATGAGAATTGGTGATGGACAAGCCACCTTCCTCTGGTTTGATAAATGGCTGGGAGATGCTCCTTTGAAGGATAATTTTTCTAGGATTTTCAGTTTGGCTGTGGATAAATGGAACAAAGTCAAAGATTGTTATCAGGTATAGGGAGATATCATGCAGTAGTCTCTTCATTTGTGAAGGGACTTTAAGGAGGAGGAGGAATATCTGCTCCTTCTACAGATGCTAAATGATATATCCCTCAATTACACAACACACTTTTGTTTGTGAGTCAATGAGGAAACAGATTTTTCAGTCAAAACATTGTATAACTTCATTGATAATCATCCCATACAAGACCCAAATTTTAGATAAGTTTGGAAGGTTAAGATTCCACTGAAGAGTAGGCATTCATGTGGCCCCTTTTTAAAAAAAAAGTTGTTACCAGACTATACAGAAGAAAGTGGGATCCAGCTTGTGATACTTCTTGTGTGCTTTGTTCTGTTGAGCGAGAAACTGTGGATCATCAATTCATTGTTTGTGCTATCAGTCAGGAGGTGCAGAAGATACTTGGAATGGTGTTACATTTTCAGACTGACTTCTCAACTTTGGAGGACCTGGGGAGGTATTTTTGTCATTTGAAGTTGCAAACTCAAAGCAAACCCAGGAAAAAGATTATTTATATTGCCCCTCATGCCATCTGCTGGAGTATTTGGAGGGAGCACAATAATGTTATATTTTGGAGAAGTATGTTGAAAATATTTATTCGCAAGTCTTGTCGCTTTTGTACACTTGAAGTAGGCACCTTAAGGAAATATATACTAACCTGTACAAGGCACCAATTGATAGATATACGGGGGAAGAGCCACGATATCAAAAAGCATGACAGGTGAAGCATCCACTCAGGGAACCCATCTGTCCAGCCATGCGGAAAGATGAGGCCTTCCTAACTGTGCCTGCACCCTGATCAACTTGACAAGCAGTAACTTCATTCCTCATATCTTGTGCTTTTCTTTGAGCTGACCGTAATTTGCTCATGATCTTATCCATTGAGGAAGATCTCTTCTTCTCAAGTTTCACCTGAGAAAGGCATATACAGAATCATAAATCTAAAAATAATTGCAGCGGCTGATGCATGAATGACTTAACAGATAAGAAATGTAGACTAATGCAGATACACAAATATCAAGAGGCAAAAACTTCTAACATAATGAACCAGAGTCAACTTTTAACTCGCTATCTAAAGCTAATGTAGAAGCAATATTCTAGAAAAATATCAAGACATGCAGCCCAGGTCACATATTAAATCAAACAAACATGATTGGTTTGCATCTCATGAGGCTTTAGTCAATGTCCACCTAAAATGAGATGTTTTGGATTGGAATAGAGTCAGCAAAAATGACATGGCTAAAGCCAGCAAGGAGAAGACAAAGTGAAGAATTATATGGACAAGGAGGAAATTTCGATAGCAGAATGCTTCTGTCATTCATTAAATATCATCTTGAATCATATATCCAAGATTATATGCTGATTTGATTCCTAAGTGGAATAAGTACATGAATGCAGGGATGGCAGTATCGGCCGAAACGTATCGGTTTCGGCCTACACCGAAACCGTTTCGGACCTGCTCACTGTAGTAGGTCCGAAACTTAAAAAAATCTTTTTTAATGGTTTCGGTCCGAAACCGGACGGTTTCGGACCGAAACCGATCGTGGTCACTGTAATTTTTGCCTTTTTGAATGTTTTGAACCGGTTTCGGCCGAAACCGGTACGTTTCGGTTTCGGTTCTGGCCAAAACCGAAACCGGTACTGCCATCCTTGCATGAATGTGCCCTTGCACGTATGTCAAAATTTCCAAGAGAACTTAAATCAACATAAAGAAGGAAATTGCTGCAAGATGTGATGTTTCTTAGGAACAACAGGAATGCAATGTGCTAAAGTGTTGGAAAAATAGTGCAAGTGCAGAAGAGAACCTCTAATTTCCTTATTGCTGCCTCAGCCTTCGCTTTCTGCAGGTTTTCCCAGGCTGTGATCTTGGCTTCTTCTCTCTTTAACCTGTTAAAGGGATGGTTTAATAGAAATTAAAAAAGATGTGCAATTTAGGAACTATTGCATGTTTTTTTATGCTTTTGCCTAAGACGGAATCCTAACCAAATGTAAACCGTCTTTTGCATCTCCACTCTCTAACAAGGATATTCATGAAAACGTCACTTTCAAAAGTTGTATACATGTAATAATGCTTTCAGGCAGTGATAGTCTCGAGAAACTTTACAAGTACTAGATATGATCGGAAAGAGGCGTCATTTGCATCCACCACGTCGTACGGAGCTAGCTGGTAGCTTTGACTTTATCATTCCATTTCCTCATTCTCAATGGGATGAAGTATGCCCCCCCATAAAGTATTTTGTGTTTATCCTATTTGATTGAACTTCTCACTTGTTATTTGTATCCATGTGGAATAACTTCAAAGCATTGTCAGTTTTGGATAACTTTTGGTAACTACCAAGTCATAATACCCTGAGACAAACTTTGGCTATCTCAAAAGGTTTAATATACCTTGTATTCATAGTCCAAGCAAATGGAAATATGAAATCAACACATCTCAATGCATCAAACAAAAGTAAGACTGATTGTTTATTTGCTTTGAGCCGCAACACCACTACAGCAAATCGAAACATGTTCAATGGTAAAGATCCATGTACCCATCACAAGTGAAGCTGTCCCCAAGACGTTCAGGTCCATCAGAACATTGTGTTTATAGGACTAACTATTAGAAAAGAATATAAAGAAGATAAGATGTGCTCACTTTGACATGCATTTTGTTGTATCTTCAACTTCCCAAGCTGAAGCCCTAGGCTCCACCATGTTCTTCTTCCATTCTACAATGTTTGCTGGATCTTTATCTGCGCCATGGGCTACATGCACCTTGGACCATCTACTCACAGTCACCAGATCATCGACTTGAACATCTCTGACATCTAACTTTGAGAAGTGCCTTTGCAATTCCTCAATGATAGGAGAAGATGATGGTGAAGGGGAGAAGTGAGGCCTTTCCTTGGGAGAAGATGGGGTACTACCATCAGAGCTCATCTGTGTACCCACATCCTTTCTCAGAGTCACAGGAGAAATCATGGTTGCTGCATCCTTGGTGCTTTCAAACTTTTCATCTACATAGTTTACCAATGAAAATCATCTGGCTTCAGAAGATATCAATTGATTGATATTCACCATAAACTTATGTCAGTTGATGTTCAAAATAGGTGCCGTTCATTATTGATAAAATAAATAACTTATCATGGTTCATACACAAATCAACATATATAATTATAGAATAAAATCAGGACATTTTCATATAAATCCCGTCACCTTTTCAATCATCATTTGGTGTGACTCTTTTTCATTGAATATGTTTAACTAAGCACTACACAGGGGGGGTGCATGCTATGTAATTTTGGGAGGGTTCAGAAATATACGCAAAAAATATGAAAAAAATGTATTAGATGTTTGAAGGATGGTTAAGTCAAAGAAGACATGGATCCATAATAAATCTCTGCCCTGCAGCGTTTAGTTTTGGTTCTTCGATTTTAGAACCATAAAAACTATTTGAATCATCCACTGATTGTGGTGCAAATGGTTGAATTCTATCCATGCGAACCAAACAGCACTCTTGTCATTCTAAAGGGATAAATGTTTCTATATAGAACATTGTTTGCATTTACCCTTTTCTGGGGTATCTACGCACATATGATAGATATTAATTGTTATTTTGGCTTTGACACATCAGAGAGTTTGTAAGTTTTGAAATAAAAGGCCCAACTATAAGCTGAAAACATCAGACTGGGAGTCTTAACTCAGAAAATGCAGGAAGCATCAGTACTGAAAAAGAACCCCGAGTTAATAGAAACTAAGGAAATTAACTTGGATGGTATCAAGGAAGGCAGTATCGGTTTCGGTACCGGTTTCGGCCGGTTCCGAAACCGATACGTACCGGTTTCGGTTTCGGTTTCGGCCGAAACCGGATGAAACCAGTTAAAAAATTAAAAAGGTAATAATCCTGTCTAGTTTCGGCCGAAACTGACCAGTTTCGGTCGAAATTCTTAATAGTTTCGTCCGAAACCATTTAAATAATATTTTTTTAATTGTTTCGGACCTGCTACAGTGTTTTGGTCCGGTTTCGGATCGGTGCCGGCCGAAACGTATCGGTTTCGGCCGAAACTGCCAACAATGGATGGTATAGACAGAACGGTAGTAAATGCCGGGACTTTGCAATATTTGATTAATCACAATTCTGTAAATTTGGAAGGCCAGAATCTCTCATTCGGAGGAAAGGTCACATTGCTGAATTCTGTCGTGTCCAGCACTTCACAGTACTTTTTGTCCACTTTCTATATGCCCAATAAGGTCTGCAAGCAATTAGACAAGATCTGATGTAAATTCCTCTGGGATAGCACAAAGGGGAGATGATTTGCAGACCTATAAGAAAGGGGATTGGGAGGTTAGGGACTTACACTTTATACCTTCCAAACAGAACTTACACCTTATGAATCTAGCCCTTGTAGGAATGTGGCTGGGGGAATTATTGACTGAAGATGACGCTTCATGGAAAAAGAATTAATACTCTCCAAGCACTATAAGAGCCATCATAACAGGACAACTGTGCTCAGAAGACGATTTTTTTCTCATAAGGATGAGATATCTCATATCTTCAGAGGAGAAGAAAACTACAGCTCTACCGTTGTCAAACCTGTGAATTCTCCAAGACTCCACTGCTGGCCATAGCATTCGTAGATCTCCTACCAACTCTTCTATGAAAAGTTGTACAGTGTAAAACAGAGCCTGTCAGACTTCACTTTAACTCCTGCAAGTTTCAGAAATTGCCAGAGTCCAAGAAACTACCACGATGGGAAGACAATCATCCGGGACAACTAATGATTCAGAGCCTCCTTGGATGCATGTTCTTCCTAGAACTCACGAGAAATGCTTCTGTTACCAACTGATTTACATTACCAGCAGACTATAGCATTTCTGCAGGATGCTGCAAAATGATCTTTTTCCAAGCATCCAAAACAAAGGCCACTCTCAGCGCTAGGCCTCCCGGATCCAGCCTACCGCCTTTGTTCCACCTATTGTTCTGCTGCATGTCATTCTCTGGGCCCTGCTGCCACTTTCAAAGCATCGTTACTTCATTCTCGTTGTTCTCTCCAATACAGTCACTAATTTCCTATCCACTTGCTTACATTTAGGGAGGGCCAAAGTAAGCTTCTCCTAATCTTAAATTTACTTAGATTTGCCATTGTGCCTCACCGTAACTTGCCTCCTCGTAACAGAAATATATGGCTGATTGTACCCAGATTTTTGCATGAAGACATCTATATCAAAATTACCCTCAGTCCTAACATCAGAATACCTACCTCCATCAAAATCAATGACTGATTACACCCAGATTTTGAAGGATTGTATTCAGAAAATATGTGAAAATTTTTCCTTTGAATTAGAGTGACCCAAAATCATGGAGTCTATCTGAGAAAGGGAAGGGCATTTTTGGGATTCCGGCTCTTTTGATTGGAGAAATTGACAGAGTGCAGTGGAGATTTCCAAAAAAATACCAGTCAAAGGACTAAAAGTTGTATTTTATGGTTAATGGACAGATAATTGATTTAGGGGTCAAATTTTGGGTCAGATGCTAATTTTCAAAAAAGGGGTGAATTTTTTATTGAAACTAAGGGGTTTAAAACCATTAATTGAAACATAAAAGCTAAAGTTAAAATCCTCCTTAAAGGGTTATGCAGTCAATTGGGCCTAGGTGTTTGCCCCAAGGAATACAAGATCGGATCGGGTAATGCCCGATCCTGATCGGATTGGCCAATCCAAGAGAACTGAGTCTATCCACCAAAAAAATTCAGAAAAGTATTTATATAATTAAAAAGGGGGTTTAAAATTTTAAAAAGTACATCTATAAACTGAAAAGGCATTTACACAAATATAAAATAATGTAAAGACATTTTTATCTCTTTTAACAAACACTTAATAAGCCAAGATCAGTTGATTCATAAAAGAATTGGCTGATCCTGGCTGATTTTGGAACTTTTTGGTCCGACTCCAACCGAGCCAGTCAAGTTTTGGTTGCTTTTTTTTCAATCTTTTTAATACTTCGAATTGGAATTGGTTTTAGGAGCCATAATCGGATCGGCCCCTGCCAATCCCGGGCCAAATCAGCCGAACCCAAGCCAAAGATTCTGCATTCCATGTTTGGGCCTTACTTGGGTAGGCTCAGCCCACTTGAGGGACTGTTGATGGACTAAGAAATAGCCCATATTGTATCATGGCAAGACCATTTGGGGCTTGTAAATAAGCAGTTCATGAGCTACAACATGGACCTTTACTGGGCATACTTATTGAGCCTATTGACGGGCCAAGTGAAGGCCCACTAACGGGTTCTAAAATCTTCACACCTCATTACTCCACCTCCTAAACCCCTATAAATAGGGGGACACCCCCTACTTACCATCCACCAATGGGGTAAGGTGAGGAAGAGGAAGGAAAGAATGAGATGGATGGAGGAGTAGGGGGTGAGGCAGAGGCTAGCGATGGCAGCTCACCATAACAGCCATGGCAATCCAATGGTGGCTTGCCTTCAAGGAAGGCCCCAAAGCTTCTCTTTCAGGCAGGATAGTACATCCCTATTCCTCCCTCAAGCTTAGGTTTTCTTGGCAAGTTTTAGGGGTCAGGAAACTATGACCAATAAAGGGTGACTGTCAAAATGAATTTTCAATCTTGATTATTATGAATTTGTGCATTTATTGAGGATTTAATAATAAAGAAGCAATTATCATTTAAGGGGAGGCTCTACTTGATTTCTCAAAGTACTCATTAAGGTCAATGTTCTACTAGTAATGATACTTATTTACGAGATCACTAATATGCATGTTCTATAACTGTTTACATATATGCCGCCTCTATCATCAAGATCCACAGAGACGAGGTGTGGGAGGTGTCCAGCTGCGCCAAGGTGCTCGCCTCCTCCGACCAGACGAGTGTGGAGGCCTTCTGCGTGGGAGACCACGCGCTGGGCATCCAGGGTTGCCCCGAGTACACCGAGGACATCCTCTGCAGCCTCGTCGACCGCCTCGCCAGCCACAACACCACAGAGCGGGACCTCCATCCTGCTCACTTAATCAGCAGAACCTTTTCCTGCACGCCCATTAAACAGCAGGAGCTCCCATTACCTGACAGCACCACTTAACCGGCAGAACTTCAACCAACTTAACCAGGCAGGGAACCCCCTTTGGGCCAATTAAACGGTGGGATGCCACTTCTGTTAACCGGCAGCCCTTCCCCAATCAATTACCCGGCAAGGAGAAATTTATCCGGTGGCTGCCCATTTAACCGGTGGCAAGCTCATTTAAGCGGTGGCTGCCCATTTAAACGGTGGCAAGCTGTTTAACCGGTAGTAAGGGCAGCAACTACTGAAAACGGCCATGGCTGGCTTGGCCAGTGACCGCTGGCCCTTGCCATTGACTGAAGGTCCGTGCTCCACAGCAAGCCCCTGGTCCGGAGCGCAGCGGTTGTGGCAGGCGGGTACGACGGCGACATTTTCCTTTCCGGGCAAGCTTCGAGCGTAGTCCACCGGTTGCCGACTGTCTGCCCCCTACAAAGAGGGAAATGTGGCAGTGGAGGTACAAAAGTAGAAAGGGGCATGGGGTTTTCCGGTGGGTTCCCCCCTGCGAAGTCTTCTTCACACACAGTCCTATAAATAGGGACTGAGGGAGACTACAAAAAAAAGGAGGGGACAGAAGACTTCCTGCGTGCAGAGAGAGGAAGAAGAAGAAGAAGGGGGGCTCCCTCCTCCTGGCTGGCTCTCGAAGGTCTCTGGCTGGCGGGCTTGTTCTGGCTCCTGGCGGCATTGTTGCTGCTTCCACTTGTGTGAAGAGAAGAAGAGAGCTCATAAAGAGAAGAAAAAAAAAAGAAGAGTGAGGGAGAAGAGGGCAAGAGAGGTGAGGCTTGGGGGGGAGGAGCCAATGCTCCGTCCCCCCCCCCTATTTCGTTTCCCCCTTTCGTTTCTCCTTTCTCCTCCTTACGATGTATTAGTCCCTGTATTTACCTTTTCATAAGGAATAAAAGAAAAGTTCGCAAAGTGTTCTTGTTCATAGATGCATTTCCTCTGTGTTCGCGTTCGCTGCGATCTTACATTTTTTTGTGGTTTCTACCGCATGCTCCTAAGCGTAACAGGCTCCCTCAGACGCCTCCTCCCTGCTAGCCATTCCTTCCTCGTAGAATGGCCTGGTGGCTTCCCCTTCTCTCTGCTTATGTTCTGCCCGACCGAGCCAGCAGGCCTTCTGGGATATCTAACCGGTAGGTCTCTCTCTGCGTGGCCTTACCCGGTGGGGACCCCCCATTTTAACCAACAGCACCCCGCCCAATAAAGCTAGTGTCCAGATCTTAGTGGACCTCCAAGCTCCATGGTTATGCTGCCATTTTGAGCTCCAAAGGGCCCATGGTTTTAATCTTTTCTGGTTGCCTTGCGATGCGTTCTGACGTGATCATCTCGGATGTTGCCGCTTCCGTGCACATCCATATTATTTTTTGGGACCATCTCGGGCCGCCTGGATGAGTACCCGCTTAAACCCCCCGATTATCCTGGGTCCGGGGGAGATGTTGTCGAAATTCCGTCAGGAATGCAACTAGTAAAAGAAATAAAGGAATGAACTATTTTAACCATAAAGGCAAAGATGAACAAATGAAATGCATGAACAAAAGGACCAATGAACTGCAAAAGGACTGCGTCAATGAATCAATGGCAGACCTGTTGAAAATAGCAACGAGCATAGAAAAAGGGGAGGAAGAAACAAAAGAGCAAAGCAAAATAAGAAAAAAGCTAAGGGTTAAGGTTCTGGGCAGTAGGGAGTCGACTCATGCTGGCCCAGTCCGCCACCCAAATAGAAAAAGGGGGGAAGAAACAAAAGAGCAAAGCAAAATAAGAAAAAAGCTAAGGGTTAAGGTTCTGGGCAGTAGGGAGTCGACCCCAAGAGTCGACTCTTGCTGGCCCAGTCCGCCGCCCAGAACTGCATATGCATCTCATAAAAACAAAGAAATCGAGTCAAAACCTCATACATGCATCTCATGAACAAAAAAATCAAACATCATACATGCATTCAAAGAAAATTGCACCAAGGCTTGCATAAAAGTAATTCTATGTTGATCTTGTGTGAACAGAAATAAAGACTTCCTACACTCGTTGCGAATCTGAGCATATCGTGTCCTTCGCATGCACATGGGTCATGCATCCAGCATGAACGTAAATAGAACCTCACGCACACATCAAATTGCACAGAAACCTCTGATGGCCTTTCACGAATAGAAGAGGCTTCCTGTATTTCTTGAAAATCTGAACATGCCTTGCATGCATTAAAATTTGCATACAAAAGAAAACCCGCTGGTCTCTCATGAGCAGAAATAAAAAAGGGGGGAGACTCCCTGTATTGGCTGCCAATTTGAGCACAACATGCATATCTTGCTGCATGCACCTTAGGGCTTGCACCCCCCCTTATGGTTACAAATCAAACCCCATGCATATTGCATTCTATGTGTGCTTGCTTGCCATGCCCTCTCGGTATATAAAATGGTGATTCGTGGAAGGCCGGATTGCGTCCGACGGAAAACCATCACTATGTGTGAGCAAAATGCTCCGCCACGTACCGGGGATCACCCTTTATGAATATGTAATTAAATTCTTGCATGCCACTGCCAAAGGACAGGACAGCCGGCTTTGCCGCAGGCCAGGGCAAGTCAACTTGCCTCACCCCTTAGGTCGGCTTACTACAGGATTCGGTCGACCGAATCGCATTTTCGGTCGACCGAACCCTTGGTGCGTCAAAGCAGGGGGTGGACTGGATCGACGCACCCATCGTCTGCCCACAGGCATTTGGGCCTACTAATTGCCCTGTGACAGCAGGCCATTTTTCCTTCCTCCCTCCCTCCAGCACCACCTACGCACATGTACATGTACGCATGATCATACATTAAAAAAGGGAGAGAAGAGAAAAGTTCGAACCAAAAAGAATGAATGAAATGAAAATTCAATAAACCCCAATCTCAATCCATTGCACTAAACCCGCATCAAAAAAAGATGATATGATGAAGAAAATGCCGAATTCTGCCGACCTGCAAAGGGTTGCGTCGACGCCACCCAAGGTAGAGTCGACCCAGCCCTCAAGCAGGGTCGACCCTGCCCAAGGCAAAGTCGACTCAACCCCTTAGGCAGAGTCGACTCTGCCCAAGGTAGAGTCGACCCACCCTCAGGCAGGGTCGACCCTGCCCAAAGCAGAGTCGACCCAACCTAAAAAAAATAATATACAATAATAATAAGGGATAAATAATAACAAAAAGGATAATAATAATTAAAAATAATAAAACAAATAATAATAAGAAGGAAAGGGCCATGATAATACAATCTAGAACAAAAAAAACACATGAAAAAGAGACGAGCAATTGGAATAAAATCTACACCCAAGTGAAATTAAACCAATAAGATAAAATGCCAAAAGACGGATGCCTCGACGGGCATTTCGGAGATCTCACCTCCCCTAGACCCCAGACATGGGAACATACATGGTGCCCATGCAAGTCGTGCTTGGACCTCGGGGGTCACCCCATCATGGCCATGGCCCGACCTTGCTCCGGGCCAACATCCCCTTTCCTTTAACATTAAATCACGTCGGATCACCGGCGAACATGCATTTAAAGGGGTTGCCCCTAGTGTTGCTGCTCAGTCAACGTAAATTAGTCACGGTTTATCACCGAATGAGTTTCCTCCGATGTTTTCGGTTTCGGCTCCATGGCTCGGGGTTGTGCCGGTTCACCTTAGAACCCGTATGTGCACGCCACGGTGTCAATGCGAGCCAAAATGTACGAGCAGCCCTAATCGAGAGCGCCCCCCCCCCCCTCGAACGGGCTCGGGTGTTGCCGCTCCATGCACACCCGGATGACTTGAGAGCCATCCCACACCTCTGTGGACGGGCACCTATCATACTTCCCCAACACAACCCGAGACAAGGGGAGTGCTGCCAAATCACGGTCGCTCACCGCCCGAATCACACTTAAGTGGTGCTCTGTTAATAAACGAGGAACAAACAAATGCATGAATAATTCACGACAAAAAATATTAATAGTAATAACAAAAATGATAATAATGCAATAAGATCAAATAAAACAATAAAATTAAGGTAAATAATATAATGAATGAAATATAATATGATTAAATAGAATAATCATGAACTGCATAATATAAATGAAATCAAAACAACAAAAATGCATAATAGAATAAATCAGAAATAACAAAACCATGATTGAATCCTAATCAACCAAACATAAAAAAAAGAACAAAACATAATAAAGGCATAATAACCAAGAATAAAAATAACAATAATAATAGTGTATCATGGGAGTCATGTTAATAAAAGATGTCTTCTTGCATTTTCATGCATGCTCTAGCTTAACTTCTTTCAGCCGTAGGACCCTTTTTCCTGACGATTAATCAAGGATTTTCTCCCCTCCTGAGAGATGTAATTAATGCCGTGGCCTCTATCGCACGGCGTGTTTTGGTCTCGACACGACACTCACTTTCGTCTGATTAGTCAGACGGCACGCACCAGTGACTTCTTCGGAGCCCGAATAAATCGTCACTTTGTGACTGGCACACCCACGCACTAAATAAACGAAACAAACGACATAAATAAACCAAACAAACGAACGTAATAAATAGACGCAATTTTAGTGCGTCCACACCGCCTCAGTGTGATCCAGGACGCGCTACGCTGCTGGAACGTTCCTCTCAGAGTCCCCTTCAAGTCCCATCAAGCCGTGGTCCGTTTCGCCTCTGGATCAGCACGGGCCAACCATTCTCACCGGCGCGTGTAGGCTGCGACCTGTCTGCCTGTAGACTGGTGTTAAAGCGACCGCCCCTTCCACGGTCACCATCTGTTGCTCGTCAACCCGCTGTCCCGCATCACCATGCTTTCTTGAAGGTATCACCCACTAGATGTAATTCAGGTTTCGAATCTAGAGGAAGTCACTTGGGAGTTAGAAGATGTCATCGAGAAGAAGTATCTAAAATTATTGTGAGAATAGTGCTTTCATACCCCCTTATATTTTAGTGAGAATATCATGTGAAGTTGGATAATCAAATTCTTTTAAGTGGGAGAGGATGTAACAATCCAATTTATTAAAATAAATAACAAAAAATTATAATGAAAAAAATATATTTTTGGTAAAAAATATAAATATATATAATATAATCAAAATATGATGATTTATGGGTGAATAAATAAATGAATAAATTAGATTCCTTGTGATAGATAATCTAAGGATAATTTAAATATATAACCTTTACATTAAATAAATTTAATTGACTAAATTATTACTTGTAGTAATTACCTAAGAATGATTAATATTTCATTAATTAAAATATTAAATAAATATAATCAACTAAATTAATGGTTGAAATAATTAATGTAGACTTTTTAATTAACTTAGAGCAATGGTTAATGATTTAAGCCAATTGGGTACTCACTCTCAAGCCCACGTAAATTAGAACATAAATAAGTAAACTTAGTTAAAAACGTAATGGGCCATATGTGGGACTTAAAAGGTTCAAACTCTAATCCAATAAGGGTTAGTCGATCGTATGCCTGAAACCCTAAGCAGAATTAGGTTAGATAAGCTAATTACAGGACGGCGGCGTTTATTTTGGGAGGTGTACGTAGAATAGGATTTGAGGGTTATCTAATAAAGTAATATTAGTTCAATTAAGACTCTTAGGTAATATGGTCTATAAATAAGACCTTAAGCCCCCAGACCAGCCCTAACGATCGTGTGAACGCTGCTCTTGGGCGTGGGTGTGGAGGAGAGGTCGATCGCGGGGGATCGTGTCTAGTTTATTCACCATGTCTTCTTCTTCTTCCTTTGGCCTACTCTAAGGCTAAATTTAATTAAACTTAATCACCTATTTAACTTTTAGAGCACTTCGATTCTATACATAGATCGATGTTTTCGTCGCGAATTTAGTGTCCAAAGTGATGCATATCGAGTTTAGAACATTTCAGAGAACAGTTTAATCCGAAGTTGAATAACATCGTGACCAGAAGACGACAATTAGAAGGCGTCGAGACGACGCGACGCGATTCTGACTTCCTATTTGAATAGCTCCGAAGAGGGAAGGCGCGATTTACATAAATTGTATCTTACCACCCTGACGCAGTTTTCGAGTTTTCATCTACCCAATAGGACACAATATAAGTTTGCTAATCATGTTTTATACCGTGTAATTCTCCTAACCACTTTCTTAAAACGGTATATTGAATCCTTAATTCTGAAATATAATTGGTTAAGTTAAACTTGATTGTTATGCTTTAAACATTAAATTAAATTCCCTAATCTGTCATCTGCTCTGACAATCAAATAAACCTTACTGAGCTTTAAATTCCATTGTCGATTCATCTTCTAAACTCTATGATTAGCTTTCTCTCTCGAATGATCTCTGTTAAACTTAAATCTGAGGCACGCATCTAGTCTGTGTGTATTTCCTGAAAACCTCTGAAAGGCATCTTAGTGGAAAGACAACTTACATGTGACACATATAACGGGGAAGGCGCAATTTTGTAAATCATGCCCAAGCACCCTGACGTGTTTTTGTATTTTCTATTAATATTGTTTTTCTGTTAATTCAAAATATTATGAATTACATCCATACAGGGTGACGCGATTCATCTATTTCCTACAAATTCTTTTTGTCATTAAGTATTTCTAGAATCATGTCACACTGTCGTGATGCGAATCAACGTATTCGTTCAAATTTTTCCTTCGCCAATTTCTCGCGAAAACACTTTTCTTGGTTAAGGAAGGACCCTCCGTTCGAGAATCCCTCACGTCAGATGGGAATCTCTTTCGCTAACGCCGCAATAAGGCCTCGACATCGAAGGAATCCCTCTTCGATCACTAGACTGGTTGTACCATAAATGCGATTCACCAGCCTGTTCTGGAACGTGCCATCCTATTGAGACGCGTTCTCTGTAAACTCATTTGCAATGCGGCATATTGATATGACGCGATTCTGTTAACGTTCTGTAGAGCGTGCCATACTATTATGACGCGATTCAACCTAGTTTTGGGTGATTTCTGATTACCGTATCTGCGTCCAGAAACTCATTCTGTGTCAATATTAGAACCTTATGGTCATTTGGACTTATTCCTGAATTTCCTTGTGATTCATGTCTTACTAGTTTCAATTCCTTAGTTACTAAGCTTTATTCCTTGGAATTCGCTTGGCTATTACTGTATGAAATTGTTCCAGAGATTATATGAGATCTCGGATCCAATGACCCCAATGCCTGTGCAATAGGACCCATTTTGGTCCTAAGAGAACTGCATAAAAATACTTGTACCCATGGGAGTGTGAATGATCGGTGTGACATTGCACCATATATATTATGCAAGATTGATCTAGACAATTCATTTACTATGTGTTTGAATGAATATTTGATATGTTTGGCCCACGAGAGTATTCACTTATGATATGGCCAATATTTTGATATGCTTCATTTGCTACATGATCTTTTGATTCTTGCAAGTTAATACCTCAATTTGTTCTATTGGAAATCTCATTCTTATTCTTTAGATTTTCCTCATGTAAATTCTCTATATGTCATGATTATATCCTCGTGTTAGCATGATTATGGTCCCTTCTATTTTGATTTGCACTTTCGAACATGTTTCATGCTTTAGCCACATTACATTGTCAATATGTTAATTACTTAAAGACTGCCTGACAATGAGATGTAATTTATACCGAGTGTTCGCTCACCCAACGCTAATTTGTTGTTTTCAAGTAATTCTGAAGTTGAAATCCACTCAGATGGAGAGGGCCAAGAGTGATCAAGTGCACCGGCAATCTTAGAAGTTTTATGTTTAGTAGTCTAGTATAAAATGAGAGAGTCAATATAATTATCCTATTTCTTTAGAGTTCGAATATAAGTCATTGAGAGGTCAATTGTAATAAACTTAGTATTTTTGGAGATCTATAATAAAATCATGGCTTAGTCCATTTTGGCATATGGAGTTTGTCTCAATTGTGGTATGTTGAGGTTATCTAATTCTTGCTCTGATTGATTCGATATAACTGTCACGCTCTGATATTCTGCGCTTGGGACGTGACAGAAATTATGCGGCCTAGACTGCTACCTTGACGTCCAACCTACACACTTGTAAAGCTATGGGGTTATATTGATGGCTTTATCATTCCAAGTATTGCAATGCCCCCTAGCTCCATTACTATCTCAGATTCCTCCTCTACAATTACTATAAAAATTGTTGCACCCATCGGAGCTGCTTCCAACATTGTCTGTCCTATTGTTGTTACTATGGCGGGTTCACCCACCTTTCAAGCTCAAAAGGATATAAACGAAGTCGTCATAAGTTATATCTTTCACTCCGTTCATCCTTCCACCCATATGGACATATTGGAGCACACTACTTTCCACATGAAATGACTCTATCTAGCCAAATGTTACATTTCGACCAATGGTGCTCCCGAGTACCAATTGCGCAATGAGCTCAATAGTTTTTGTCAAGGTGAGCTATCCATCCAAAGCTTCTTCACGTAGCTTTGGCGCATCTAGTCCGAACTGGATGATATGCACGTCAGTTGGTCGAGTCTCTTATTGAACACGAAATAATTTTGAGGATGTTCATTTGTTGAACATCAATGCACATTCGTTAGCTATTTAAATAGTGTGTGCATTGTTAATTCTGTGGATTGAATTTATCAGACGATTAGGGTTCGGATACTGGACAATTCTCCACCGACCGCAATCGATGTTTATTTACATCGGTACAAAGTCCAAATACCCTTAATTAATTGCCAAAGAAAACCGTTGACCACTTGACCAATACAACGTTAATCGTGATGCCAAAGACATACTCACATTCGCCTCATAACATCTCTTGAAAGGGTGAGGCTTTACGCAATTTTTTAGGGAGACAGGTTACTATAAGATCTTATGGGTTTACTTGGGATTGTTGAACAAACCAAGTTATTTTGTGATCTCTAGACTTGGGGGGGTATGTACGTAATTTATGGATAAATGTTGGAGCTAAAATTTTTGTCCAAAAAGAAAATGAAAATGGGGGAACTTACCCAGGGTCAAAACCCAAATGGGGGAACTTACCCAAGGTCAAAACCCCCCTTCTCTCCTCAAACTTTCTACCTTAACCAAGGTGAAAGTGGGGGCCAAGAAGGGGCCTTAACTGGGGCCAAGAAGGAGGGCCCACGAAAGGTTTTAAGCGGGGTCAAAATGGGGGGACTAGCATGGCCTTAACCAGGGTGAAATGCACCCCGGGTATGTCTGGTAACTGCTTGACCGGGGCGAATTGGCCACCGGGGTGAAATGCACAGAAGGTCTTAACTGTTTGACTGGGGAGAATTGGCCATGTTGCGTAAGGTTTTAACTGGTCGACCGGGGCGAATTCGCCATCTGGGTGAAATGCATGTTGAGTTGAGAAGGCGGCCCCAGGGGTTCCGATCACCTTCCTTTGGAACGGTGAGCTTAAGTGGTGCTTCACCCCCACCTACGTTGTGTTACCAAGGTGGAACCCCCCCCCCCCCACACACACACATGACCAGGGATGCCCCTGCCTCTTAGCGGGGTCAAAGCCCCATACACGTAACCGGGATTTAGGACCAAACGACCCCGATTAGGTAATAAAAAATCCTACCCGGAGTCATTTGCCCACCTAATAGGCCAATTGACCGCAGGTAAATTCAAAAACTCCTTAACTGGGGTGAAATGGCCCTCCACCATTTATAGATACCCCCTAGGGGTCCAATGGAGAAGAGAGAACACGCAGAGAGGGGGGCATGAGAATATCGAGAAGACACTCGTCGGAGGCGCGTTTGGAGTTTGTGTTGTAAAGGCCCATTCAAGGGTATAGATTATAAATATCTCGCGGGTCTTACATATATGCCGCTAGAGACCTTGTAAAGTAATTTTATATGTGTTTTGGGAGATAGAAGCATGTAATTTTCTGAAGCAATTAACAATTACGAAAATACCCTCCCAAAATCACAAGAAAACTTCTCAATGTCATGTAATTGTGGAGATACCCTGCAAACTTCTCAAATTGTGGTTATGTCCCACATTTTCCAGGAAGGTTATGTGAAGTCCACAATTTGTCGACGAACAAGACGGGACAAACACGGGGATAGAAACCCAAGAAGGAGAAATAATCTCCTAAGCACCTTGTGCTTTATGTGTCTCTACCAAGGAGGGACTTGTGTCTTTCATCCAAACTGACACAAAAACCCTTATTCAGTCTAGATACTACAAAAATATCTCTGGTCTGTCCAAAATTATGCAAATGCCTCTGGACTTCTCCATAAATTGCATGCCAACCACTACCAAAGAGAAAATTACAAATAAACCCAAAAGGAGTTTAAAATATCAAATAAACTCAAAAAAGAGTTCACGATTGTAAATAAACTCAAAAAGCGTCCGCAATTACAAATAAACCCAAAAAGAGTTCAAAACCTCAAATAAACCCAAAAAATATTCCTGGAGAGGGGAATTCTCACCGCCCGTACGGAGAGGCCCAACGAGGTCTAAACCGGACCGAACAAGGCCCAACTCCTCAAAGTGGCAGCCCCCGGGCCCACTTATTATGAAGCCCAAAAATTCACTCCGTACAAGCGTTCCTAGGCGGCCTTCGAGTTGGGAAGTCCGAGCATCAGTCGATCGGGAAAGCTCCACTGGAGCCCCTATTCTTTGTCCTGACCCAGCACTTATTGCTCGGGAGACCACTCCTGAACAAGTGCCACTCGCTCGGGCTCGCTGATGGAAGCTTATTGATTCGGCCGTTGTGAATCCCTTAACGGCAAGAAACTCAAGGGGACAAGAGAGACCAAGAGTCCGCGCACCGTAAGGAGCCCGCATGAAGGACGTAACCCCCCCTGAAACTCCTCCACTCACAGGGATCAATCCGCACAACAGGCCATTATTTAAACAGGACATGCCCTATTACGAGAAGGTAAGCCTAAGCAAGGCAAGAGCCAACACCCCTGAGCAGCAACCACTTCACCTTTCGGTGGAGAGGAATCTCGCGCTCCCATTTTCCTCCCAACTCTTATCTTCGCACCAGTGCTTTACTACCTGTGCTGACTTAAGCATCGGAGGGTCTTCCCCGGGGATCTATCCCGGGGCACCTCTGGCTTT
Organism: Amorphophallus konjac; assembly: GCA_022559845.1. NCBI lineage: Eukaryota > Viridiplantae > Streptophyta > Magnoliopsida > Alismatales > Araceae > Amorphophallus > Amorphophallus konjac. The sequence goes on from CM040122.1 coordinate 135,623,225, forward strand.
CTGTGGTTCAGATACGAGGCGAGCGGTTGAGGAGGAGACACCGTCGGCCGAATTGGAGATCATCGATTTGGATGAGGCGCCGACTCCTGACGATCTTCAAGCTTCAGAGGGCTCGTCCCGCGCCCGGGACAAGGGCAAACGGGTGGCCCGGGATGACGTTTCCGAGCACCGGGGAGCGCAAGGATCTCGTGGCCAAGTTGCTGCGGTCTTCAATGTAGGCTCAGTCTGCTGAGAAGAAACGGGCGAGGAGGGAGGAGGTCGTCCGTCCGTCCGGAGGAGATTCCCTGCCGGCTCTCCCCTCTACTGAACAAGAGGGGGCCGATGAAGGAGGGATCACCGCCGATGCTAAGGCGCCGAGCGTAGCGGAGGGGCCGCCAGACGAGGGGGTCCGATTTGAGCCGGTCGAGGCTGGAGGGTCGCAGGGGGAGGCGACTCGATCTCAGCCGACTGAAGATGGGGAGGTACACGATGGGGCCGCTCATGCCGAGCCAACCGGTGGGGCCCCTGGGACGGGATTGCCCGAGGGAGATGCCCCAATCTCGGCCGCTCCGGTGAGAGCTTCCCCTCCCTCTACCAGCACCTTCAGTGTCCGGACTCCTCTGTACCGGGCGTGCCATTCCTTAGCTTCTCGAGACTTGCGGGAAAAAGTCCGGAAGGGTCCCCCCTCTTCGCTGTTTGAGCAGATTATGGAGGGAGGGCTGATTTTGGCCCAGCTGGGGGATGAAGCAGTGGACGTGTACGCTCGGGTGGAGTCCGAGCGGGAGACTCTCTCGTGGACACGCGGTGCGCTTGATGGGAAGGTCGAGCGTCTGACCCTCGATCTTGAGGACCTTCACCGGGAGATGGCCCCGCTCCGAGTGCTGGCGCAATCGAGCCAAGCGGAGGCTCGGTCTTTGGCGGAGCAGCTGGCCCAGGCTCGTCGCATGGTCGACCGGAAGAGTGAGCTATTGGAGTCGGAGCGCAGAAACAAGGTCGAGCGCGACGACCAATGGAGGGCCGAGCGAGAGGGGCTCGAGGGCCGAGTTCGGGCGACTGAGGATTCGCGGACCGAGGCCGAGCGAAGGCTGTCCGAGTCCGAGCAGCGGATAGTTGAGCTCGAGAGGAAGGCGGAGCTGGCTGAGAAGGAAGCGCTTGAGCAACATAAGTGCTCAGAGGCTTACCAGGCAGCTTTACAGCATGCGGCCTTTCCTTATTACGAGTCAGGCTACCGACGGGGACTCCGGAAGGGCTTCTCCCAAGGCTACGATCGGGCCGTCCTAGAGGCAGAGGCCCATTCGTCTACGCTCGTTTTTCCTTCCGGTCAGCGCTATGACTCGGATTGGGGCTCCACTGACTCTTCCCACTACACGTCGAGTGAAGAGGTGAGTTCGGCCCCGTCCGAGCGACCGCCAACTCCAACATCCTCGGGAGGGCACACGGCCGAGACAATTCCCACACAAGTGGGGTCAGTGTCTAGGCCGGCCGTCGCCGAGAACACTGGGGGCAGATCGTCTGGTGCCGAAGAAGCCTTGTCTGCCGAGCTTGGAGATGGGCCCGAGGCATGATGTAATAGCTCTTTTCTTTTTTCTTTCTTTTTCATATGTAGCCGAGTAAGGCTGTTTTGGAAACTATAATAGCGGCAATATTGAATGTTGAATTGACTGTTTCTTATTGCTTTTGGTGTGATTTGACTACTGTATCCGCAGTCGTTTGAAGAAGGCGCCGATTTGCTGCAGATCTTGCGCGCGGCGAGCTGTCAAATAACTGACACGGCGCTGGCACCTTTCCATTTTTCCATACGGCCCTTAGTGACTTGCCGCTTCGCGCGTCCCGCCGAGAGAATATCGGGAAATGAGATAACCAACCCAGGGAAAGCCTTGGAAGCGTGTTTTGTAAGGGGACAGTCATTTAAGGCGATCAGCTACCCCTTCGGCCTATAAAAGGTCCGAGGGGCGTCTCCTTTTCCTTTCATCGCTTAAGGCCGTTCCTGACGGTTTTTCCCTTCTGCGAAGCGTTGTGCTGTTAGTCTTGGCGGGGCATGGAGGGCGTTTCAAAAGATGATGATGCAGATGGCGGTAGGAGGTAAGCTCCTATTGCTTCAGTCTGGAAGAGGGTTCGTCAGTCGGAGGTCACTCTAGAAGAGGGTCGGGTCACTCTAGAAAGGGTTCGTCATGCCGAAGCATGTCGCACTCCTATCCCTGACCTGCCGACTCCATCCCGTGGGGAGGAGGGGAGCTGATTAAGCTCCCTCCTTTCTGGCCTCCTCGTCCACCTCTGTCTTTTTCTTTTTCTCCCTCCTCTTTCACTCTTCGGAGGGTGCCTGCGCTCTCTGCCTTCCAAAGAGTTGGCAGAGAGGAGGCCTTCACTTGTATTCCTTCCTCTCTTCTTCTTGTTGTTTCCCCTCTTTTCCTTTTTCCTCCGAGCTTTCTCAAACCAACGAAGCCGACGATCTCTTATCTGAGCCAGTTTCTACACGAGACAGAGTCAGTGGCTGGACGTGGGAGCGCCTACTGGGTCGGCCGAGCGCTCTGCTCTCGTTATAGTACCAGGGGATGTAATTTTTTTGTACATGTATACTATACCGGCTACGGCATTCTTGATGTACATCAAAGTTTAATAAGAAGAGAAGAATGGTGATTATTCTATTTCGCTTACATGTGTATGCTTGTCAAATGTTCAAAAGTAGAACTTGCGAAGATTTGTCGTGTTCCACGTCCGAGGGATGGGTGTTCCTTCCATGGTGGACAATCGGTGTGCTCCTTTCCCGAGCTTCTCGACCACTCGGTAGGGACCTTCCCAGGTAGGGGCCAGCTTCCCCGCCGCCTCTAGTGGTCGAGATGCCTCGGCCTTTCTCAGGACGAAGTCTCCTGGCTAGAAGTGTCTGTCTCAGACTCTGCTGTTGTAGTATCGAGTGATGCGCCGTTAGTATTCCGTTGCTCAGATCCTTGCATTCTCTCGGATCGCGTCCGCTAAGTCGAGGTTCTCTCGCAATTTCTGCTCATTTACCTCGGGCTCGAAGTGGACGACTCGGAGAGAGGGATTGCTGACCTCCAACGAAATCACGGCTTCCGTGCCACACACCAGCTGAAAAGGTGTTTCACCAGTAGCCGTTCTCGGAGTAGTTCGGTGCGACCATAGTACGCTTGGCAATTCCTCGAGCCAACTTCCCTTGACTTTGCCGAGCCTGATTTTGATGCCTTTTAAGATAGTCTTATTGGCATTCTCGACCAGTCCGTTAGCCTAAGGGTGGGCTACCAAAGTGAAGTGGTTGTGAATGTTTAGGTCGGCACATCTGTCTCTGAAATAATGAGAATCGAACTGCCGACCGTTATCACTCACGATCACTCGGGAGACACCATAGCGACAGATGATCGACTTCCAAACAAAACTCCATACGACTGATTCGGTGATCATGGTGGTGGCTTCGGCCTCGATCCATTTGGTGAAATAGTCGATGGCGACGATGACGAACTTCTTCTGAGCTTGAGCCGTAGGGAACGGCCCCAAAATGTCGATCCCCCACCGAGTGAAAGGGTAGGGCTCGGCAAGGGTGATGAGCTCCGCAGCGGGCTGATGAATCAGGTGGTCGAAGCGCTGACATCGATTGCACTTCTGCACGTAGGTCGAGCAGTCGCGCTGGAGAGTGGGCCACCAGTAACCCTGCCGTAGCAAGATCCTGGCGAGTGATCTTCCTCCTTGGTGCACTCCGCAGATGCCTTCGTGTACTTCATGAATCGCTCGGCTGGCTTCGTCGGCGTTGATGCACTTGAGGAGAGGACCGGATAATGATTTGCGGTACAAGGCATCGTCTAGCATGACGAAACGCCAAGCTTGGTACTTGAGCTTCCGAGCCTCCCGAGGGATGGTGGGCTCTTGAGAATCCCGGAGCCAGGATATGTAGGGGGTCCCTCAGTCGCTTGAGGGTGCCGGGTCAATAGTCATAAGCTCGGATTCGATGCTCGGTTGCCCGAGCTCTTCGAGGAAGACTGATCGTGTACTAGCGGGATCGGGCGAGGAGGCCAGTCGAGAGAGGGCGTCCGCTCGGGAGTTTTCCTCCCGGGCTATTCGGACTACCTGAAAGCTCTCGAAGAGTTGGGCCATCCTCTTGACCGCCTGGAGGTACTTGACCATTTGTCCTTCCCGAGCTTCGTATTCACCGTTGACCTGGCTAGCGACCAATTGAGAGTCAGTGTGGATCCTGACTCATTCGGCCCCCAGTTGTCGAGCCATCCTGGCTCCCGAGATAACGGCTTCATACTCGGAGGCGTTGTTGGACGCCTGGAAGTTGAACTTCAGGGCGTACCGCAGCTCCGCTCCTTCAGAGGACTTGAGGAGAATAACGGCGCCGCTTCCTGTCGAATTGGAGGATCCGTCGACGAATAGATCCCAGGTATGCCCGGTCGTAGGTGGGAGTGCTTCTTCGATCGGGACCGTGCTTTCGACGATGAAGTCTGCGAGAGCCTATCCTTTAATAGCCGAGCGAGGGCGATACGAGATATCGTAGGCCCCGAGCATGATGGCCCATTTGACGAGGCGTCCCGATGCTTCAGGGTGAAGGAGAATCTTCTTCAGGGGTTCGCCGGTCAATACGATGATGGAGTGCCCTTGGAAGTAGGGTCGGAGGCGCTTGGCCGAGGTAACCAACGCTAGCACGAGTTTCTCGGTTGCGGGGTACCTTCTTTCGGCCTCATTAAGCACCTTGCTGGCATAGTAAACTGGCCTCTCGACTCCTGCATCGTTCCTGACCAGGACCGAGCTTACAGTAGAAGGGGTCGCCGAGAGGTAGAGGTGTAGAGCTTCGCCTCGGACTAGTTTGGACAGCACCGGGGGCGAGGCCAAGAATTCCTTGAGTTCAACGAACGCCTTCTGACATTCCTCGTCCAAGGCGAACGTAGCTGATGCCATTTTGGGTCCCCTCAACAGTTTGAAGAAAGGTAAGCATCGTTCGGCCGCCCGAGACAGGAAACGACTGAGTGCAGGAATGCGCCCCGTCAGGCGTTAGACGTCCTTGATGCAGGTAGGTGGCCTCATGTCCAGGATGGCCTGGACCTTGTCGGGGTTGACCTCAATTCCACGCTGAGTAACCAGGAAGCCTAAGAACTTCCCGGATCTGACTCCGAAGGCGCACTTGGCGGGGTTGAGCTTCATGTTGCACTTCAGGAGGGTGTCGAAGGTCTCGGCTAAGTCGGCGAGGTGGTCCTTGGCCTTCGATGTTTTGACGAGCATATCATCAATATAGGTCTCGACGTTCCGACCGAGCTGTCCTTCGAAAATGTGGTTGATCAATCTCTGATATGTTGCTCCAGCGTTCTTTAACCCGAACGGCATCCGGGTGTAGCAGTGTACGCCGAAGTCGGTGATGAAGGCGGTCTTCTCGATGTCCTCCGAGTCCATCCTGATCTGATGGTAGCCGGAGTAGGCGTCCAGGAAGCTGAGCAGCTCGTTGCCAGAGGTTGAATCGACCAGTTGATCGATGCTCGGCAACGGGTAGCAATCCTTCGGGGTAGCCTGGTTGAGATCGGTGAAGTCCACGCACATCCTCCATTTCCCAGAAGCTTTTGGTACCAAGACGACGTTGGCGAGCCATGTAGGGTACAGAACCGGACGAAAGAGGCCAGTCTTCTGCCCCTGGATGACTTGCTCTTTGATGACCGCTTGCTTCTCTGGGCGTGCTTTCTCCTGCGCTGTTGTACTGACTTTGCTGTCGGGTCAAGGTTGAGCTTGTGCATCACCACGTCTCCCGGGATCCCGGGAAGGTGCTCATCAGACCATGCAAAGACTCGGATGTACTGCGCAAGGAAATCTTTATATTTTTCTTGTTCCTCAAGTGGGAGCTCGGCTCCAATCTTTACTCCTAGGGTCGGGTCACCGTTAAGGAAGACCGTTAGCAACTCGCCGCCAAGCTCAGATGTTGCGGGTCCCTCCTCGGCTCCCTTTACCCCTTTATTCTTCCCTTCCGGCCTAGTGGAGTCAACCGAGACTATATAGCACCGTCTAGCCAATGTCTGGTTACCTCGAACTTCCCCCACGCCATATTTAGTTGGGAACTTCATCTTTTGGTGAAAGGTAGAGGGCACCGCTCTCATTCGGCTGAGAATGCCTCGACCGAAGATGGCGTTGTATGCCGTCATCCCCTTAATCACGATGAAGTCTACCATAACCGGAACGGTTTTGGGCGGGGTGCAGGCTCTGTGCTCCCTCGGGATAAGAAGCCTGGCCGTTGAACCCACAGAGGGGGGTTCGGATCGGGCGGAGTTTAGATGGATTCTCTCCCATTTTGAGGAAACACTCATAGGACAATACATCAGGGGCACTACCATTGTTGACTAAGATTCTGTCCACGTTACAATGGTTTATTGTAGCCGATACAACGAGAGCGTCAACGTGCGGGGTGGTTAGCCCTTCCAGGTCCTGGTCAGAGAATACCAGGGCCTGCGGTTCGCTAGCATGCGGGGCCGCAGGTGCCTCAGCAGAGGCTCGGCTCGCCCGCTCGGCGTGGCGCTTTCTTCCTCGGCTGCTATCTTCGGCTGATGCCGTCCCGCCCGCGATGACGTTGACGTGGACTCCGCGGGGGGCATTATCAATCTCTTCAGCGACGCCTCGGTCTTCCTTTTGCCCGGACACATACCGAGATAGGTGTCCCTGGCGGATGAGGCGCTCGATCTCATCTTGAAGTTGATGGCAATCGCTGGTGTGATGCCCGTGGTCGCTGTGGAACAGGCAATGCTTGCGGCGATTGCGATGCTTGGTTCTCATGGGCTCGGGTTGGTTGAGGAGACCCGAGCCTTTGATGTCTTCGTAGATTTCGTAGACGGGGGCGGTAAGTGGGGTATACCGCTCGTACTTCCGGGACGGCTCTTTTCGATCTCCGTCCTGGTTCCGCCTCTTTCCTTGTCCCGTCCTCTGCTCGGACGGTCTCTTCTTGTCCCAATCCCGACCCGAGCCGGTTGTGCCTCGGCAGGCGCTGAGTACTTCTTCGCACTCGGCATGGCGCAGAGCCAAGGTCACAAGCTCGGCGAGGGAGGTAGGGGGATGAAGCACTAGCTCGCGCTGTAGGTTCTCGTCGCGGGTACCCCCGGTCAAGGCGGTGATGGCAGAGGCCACATCCAGGTGATCTTCTGTCTATGGCACCGAGCGTAGCGAGATCGCCGCTCAGGAACAGTTCTTACTTCAACCTCTGACTTGTATTGTTCTATGAGTGTTTCCTCAAAATGGGAGAGAATCCATCTAAACTCCGCCCGATCCGAACCCCCCTCTGTGGGTTCAACGGCCAGGCTACTTATCCCGAGGGAACACTGAGCCTGCCGGTTACTGTCGGCACCCCGCCCACAACCGTTACGGTTATGGTAGACTTCATCGTGATTAAGGGGATGACGGCATACAACGCCATCTTCGGCCGAGGCATTCTCAGCCAAATGAGAGCGGTGCCCTCTACCTTTCACCAAAAGATGAAGTTCCCAACCAAATATGGCGTGGGGGAAGTTCGAGGTAACCAGCCATTGGCTAGACGGTGCTATATAGTCTCGGTTGACGCCACTAGGCCGGAAAGGGAGAATAAAGGGGTAAAGGGAGCCGAGGAGGGACCCGCAACATCTGAGCCTGGCGGCGAGTTGCTAACGGTCTTCCTTAACGGTGACCCGACCCTAGGAGTAAAGATTGGAGCCGAGCTCCCACTTGAGGAACAAGAAAAATATAAAGATTTCCTTGCGCAGTACATCCGAGTCTTTGCATGGTCTGATGAGCACCTTCCCGGGATCCCGGGAGACATGGTGATGCACAAGCTCAACCTTGACCCGACAGCAAAGCCAGCACAATAGCGCAGGAGAAAGCACACCCCAGAGAAGCAAGCGGTCATCAAAGAGCAAGTCATCCAGGGGCAGAAGACTAGCCTCTTTCGTCCGGTTCTGTACCCTACATGGCTCGCCAACGTCGTCCCGGTACCAAAAGCTTCTGGGAAATGGAGGATGTGCGTGGACTTCACCGATCTCAACCAGGCTACCCCGAAGGATTGCTACCCGTTGCCGAGCATCGATCAACTAGTCGATTCAACCTCTGGCAACGAGCTGCTCAGCTTCCTGGACGCCTACTCTGGCTACCATCAGATCAGGATGGACCCGGAGGACATCGAGAAGACCGCCTTCATCACCGACTTCGGCGTACACTGCTACACCCGGATGCCGTTCGGGTTAAAGAACGCTGGAGCAACATATCAAAGATTGATCAACCACATTTTCGAAGGACAGCTCGATCGGAACGTCGAGGCCTATATTGATGAAAACACCGAAGGCCAAGGAGCACCTCGCCGACTTAGCCGAGACCTTCGACACCCTCCTGAAGTGCAACATGAAGCTCAACCCCGCCAAGTGCGTCTTCGGAGTCAGATCCGGGAAGTTCCTAGGCTTCCTGGTCACTCAGCGTGGAATTGAGGCCAACCCCGACAAGGTCCAGGCCATCCTGAACATGAGGCCACCTACCTGCATCAAGGACGTCCAACGCCTGACGCCGCATTGCTGCACTCAACCGTTTCCTGTCTCGGGCGGCCGAACGATGCTTACCCTTCTTCAAACTGTTGAGGGTACCCAAAATGGCATCAGCTACGTTCGCCTTGGACGAGGAATGTTAGAAGGTGTTCGTTGAACTCAAGGAATTCTTGGCCTCGCCCCCGGTGCTGTCCAAACCAGTCCGAGGCGAAGCTCTACACCTCTACCTCTCGACGACCCCTTCTACTGTAAGCTCGGTCCTGGTCAGGAACGACGTAGGAGTCGAGAGGCCAGTTTACTATGCCAGCAAGGTGCTTAATGAGGCCGAAAGAAGGTACCCCGCAACCGAGAAACTCGTGCTAGCGTTGGTTACCTCGGCCAAGCGCCTCCGACCCTACTTCCAAGGGCACTCCATCGTCGTATTGACCGACGAACCCCTGAAGAAGATTCTCTTTCACCCTGAAGCCTCGGGACGTCTCGTCAAATGGGCCATCATGCTCGGGGCCTACGATATCTCGTATCGCCCTCGCTCGACTATTAAAGGACAGGCTCTCGCAGACTTCATCGCCGAAAGCACGGTCCCGATCGAAGCACTCCCACCTACGACCGGGCCTACCTGGGATTTGTTCGTCGACGGATCCTCCAATTCGACAGGAAGCGGGGCCGGTATTCTCCTCAAGTCCCCCGAAGGAGCGGAGCTGCGGTACGCCCTGAAGTTCAACTTCCAGGCGTCCAACAACGCCTCCGAGTATGAAGTCGTTATCTCGGGAGCCAGGATGGCTCGACAACTGGGGGCCGAACGAGTCAGGATCCACACTGACTCTCTCAATTGGTCGCTAGCCAGGTCAACGGTGAATACGAAGCTCACGAAGGACAAATGGTCAAGTACCTCCAGGCGGTCAAGAGGATGGCCCAACTCTTCGAGAGCTCTGAGGTAGCCCGAATAGCCCGAGAGGAAAACTCCCGAGCAGACGCCCTCTCTCGACTGGCCTCCTCGCCCGATCCTGCTAGTACACGATCAGTCTTCCTCGAAGAGCTCGAGTAACCGAGCATCGAATCCGAGCTTATGACTATTGACCCGGCACCCTCAAGAGACTGGCGGACCCCCTACATATCCTGGCTCCGGGATTCTCAAGAGCCCACCGACCCTCGGGACGCTCGGAAGCTCAAGTACCAAGCTCGATGTTTCGTCATGCTGGACGATGCCTTGTACCGCAGATCATTCTCCGGTCCTCTCCTCAAGTGCATCAACGCCGACGAAGCCAGCCGAGCGATTCATGAAGTACACAAAGCCATCTGCGGAGCGCACCAAGGAGGAAGATCACTCGCCAGGATCTTGCTACGGCAGGGTTACTGGTGGCCCACTCTCCAGCGCGACTGCTCGACCTACGTGCAGAAGTGCAATCGATGTCAGCACTTCGACCACCTGATTCATCAGCCCGCTGCGGAGCTCATCACCCTTGCCGAGCCATACCCTTTCGCTCGATGGGGGATCGACATTTTGGGGCCGTTCCCTATGGCTTAAGCTCAGAAGAAGTTCGTCATCGTCGCCATCGACTATTTCACCAAATGGATCGAGGCCGAAGCCACCACCATGATCACCGAATCAGTCATATGGAGTTTTGTTTGGAAGTCGATCATCTGTCGCTATGGTGTCCCCCGAGTGATCGTGAGCGATAACGGTCGACAGTTCGATTCTCATTATTTCAGAGACAGATGTGCCGACCTAAACATTCGCAACCACTTCACTTCGGTAGCCCACCCTCAGGCTAACGGACTGGTCGAGAATGTCAATAAGACTATCTTAAAAGGCATCAAAACTAGGCTCGACAAAGCCAAGGGAAGCTGACTCGAGGAATTGCCAAACGTACTATGGTCGCACCGAACTACTCCGAGAACGACTACTGGTGAAAAACATTTTCAGCTGGTGTATGGCACAGAAGCCGTGATTCCGTTGGAGGTCAGCAATCCCTCTCTCCGAGTCGTCCACTTCGAGCCCGAGGTAAACGAGCAGAAATTGCGAGAGAACCTCGACTTAGAGGACGAGATCCGAGAGAATGCAAGGATCCGAGGAACGGAATACCAATGGCTCATCACTCGATACTACAACAGCAGAGTCCGAGACAGACACTTCCAGCCATGAGACTTCATCCTGAGAAAGGCCAAGGCATCTCGACCACTAGAGGCGGCGGGAAAGCTGGCCCCTACCTGGGAAGGTCCCTACCGAGTGGTCGAGAAGCTTGGGAAAGAAGCATACCGATTGTCCACCATGGAAGGAACACCCGTCCCTCGGACGTGGAACGCGACAAATCTTCGCAAGTTCTACTTTTGAACATTTGACAAGCATACACATGTAAGCGAAATAGAATAATCACTATTCTTCTCTCCTTATTAAACTTTGATGTACATCAAGAAGGCCAGAGCCAGTATAGTATATATGTACAAAAAAATTACATCCCCTGGTACCATAACGAGAGCAGAACGCTCGGCCGACCCAGTAGGCGCTCCCACGTCCAGCCACTGACTCTGCCTCATGTAGAAACTGGCTCGGATAAGGGATCGTCGGCTTCGTTGGTTTGAGAAAGCTCGGAGGAAAAAGGAAAAGAGGAGAAACAACAAGAAGAAGAGAGGAAGGAATACAAGTGAAGGCCTCCTCTCTGCCAACTCTTTGGAAGGCAGAGAGCGCAGGCACCCTCCGAATAGTGAAAGAGGAGGGAGAAAAAGAAAAAGACAGAGGTGGACGAGGAGGCCAGAAAGGAGGGAGCTTAATCAGCTCCCCTCCTCCCCACGGGATGGCGACGGCAGGTCAGGGATAGGAGTGCGACATGCTTCGGCATGACGAACCCTCTTCTAGAGTGACCTCCGACGGACGAACCCTCTTCCAGACTGAAGCAACAGGAGCTTCCCTCCTACCGCCATCTGCATCATCATCTTTTGAAACGCCCTCCATGCCCCGCCAAGACTAACAGCACAACGCTTCGCGGAAGGGAAAAACCGCCAGGAACGGCCTTAAGCGATGAAAGGAAAAGGAGACGCCCGTCGGACCTTTTATAGGCCGTAGGGGGAGCTGATCGCCTTAAATGACTCTCCCCTTACAAAACACGCTACCAAGGCTTTCCCTGGATTGGTTACCTCATTTCCCAATATTCCCCCAGTGGGACGCGCGAAGCGGCAAGTCATTAAGGGCGGTACGGGGAAATGGAAAGGTGCCAGCGCCATGTCAGTTATTTGACAGATCGGCGCGCGCAAAATCTGCAGAAAATCGGCGCCTTCTTCAAACGACTGCGGATACGGTAGTCAAATCACACCAAAAGCGGTAAGAAACAGTCAATTCAGCATTCAATACTGCCGCTATTATAGTTTCCAAAAAAGCCTTACATATGAAAAAGAAAGAAAAAAGAAAAGAGCTATTACATCAGGCCTCGGGCCCATCTCCAAGTTCGGCAGACAAGGCTTCTTCGGCACCAGACGATCGGCCCCCCAGTGTTCTCGGCGACGGCCGGCCCAGACACTGACCCCACCTGTGTGGGAACTGTCTCGGCCCTGTGCCCTCCCAAGGATGTTGGAGTTGGCGGTCGCTCGGACGGGGCCGAACTCACCTCTTCACTCGACGTGTAGTGGGAAGAGTCAGTGTAGCCCCAATCCGAGTCATAGCGCTGACCAGAAGGAAAAACGAGCATAGACGACTGGGCCTCTGCCTCTAGGACGGCCCGATCGTAGCCTTGGGAGAAGCCCTTCCGGAGTCCCCGTCGGTAGCCTGACTCGTAATAAGGAAAGGCCGCCTACTGTAAAGCTGCCTGGTAAGCCTCTGAGCACTTATGTTGCTCGAGCGCTTCCTTCCCAACCAGCTCCGCCTTCCTCTCGAGCTCAGCAATCCGCTACTCGGACTCGGACAGCCTTCTCTCGGCCTCGGACAGCCTTCGCTCGGCCTTGGTCCGCGAATCCTCGGCCTCCCGAACTCGGTCCTCGAGCCCCTCTCGCTCGGCCCTCCATTGGTCGTCGCGCTCGGCCTGGTTTCTGCGCTTCGACTCCAGTAGCTAACTCTTTCGGTCGACCATGCGACGAGCCTGGGCCAGCTGCTCCGCCAAAGACCGAGCCTCCGCTTGGCTCGACTGCGCCAGCACTCGGAGCGGGGCCATCTCCCGGTGAAGGTCCCCAAGATCGAGGGTCAGACGCTCGACCTTCCAATCAAGCGCACTGCGGGTCCACGAGAAAGTCTCCCGCTCGGACTCCACCCGAGCGTACGCGTCCACTGCTTCAGCCCCCAGCTGGGCCAAAATCAGCCCTCCCTCCATAATCTGCTCAAACAGCGAAGAGGGGGGACCCTTCCGGACTTTTTCCCGCAAGTCTCGAGAAGCTAAGGAATGGCACGCCCGGTACAGAGGAGCCCGGACACTGAAGGTGCTGGTAGAGGGAGGGGAAGCTCTCACCGGAGCGGCCGGGATCGGGGCATCTCCCTCGGGCAATCCCGTCCCGGGGGCCCCACCGGTTGGCTCGGCATGAGCGGCCCCATCGCGTACCTCCCCAGCTTCGGTCGGCTGAGATAGAGTCGCCTCCCCCTGTGACCCTCCAGCCTCGACCGGCTCAAATCGGACCCCCTCGTCTGGCGGCCCCTCCGTTACGCTCGGCGCCTCGGCATCGGCGGTGATCGCTCCTTCATCGGCCCCCTCTTGTTCAGTAGAGGGGAGAGCCGGCAGGGAATCTCCTCCGGACGGACGGACGACCTCCTCCCTCCTCGCCCGTTTCTTCTCAGCAGACTGAGCCTGCATTGAAGACCGCAGCAACTTGGCCACGGGATCCTTGCGCTTGACCCCCCGGCGCTCGGAAACGTTATCCCGGGCCACCCGCTTGCCCTTGTCCTGGGCGCGGGACGAGCCCTCTGAAGCTTGAAGATCGTTAGGAGCCGGCGCCTCATCCAAATCGTTGATCTCCAATTCGGCCGACGGTGTCTCCTCCTCAACCGCTCGCCTCGTATCTGAACCACAGAAAGCAGACTAAGAGAAGGAAGGTTCTTACTCCACAAGAAGGAAGACCAAGTTCCCGAACTCCTTACCTGTCGGCGACAGCACTCGAGCGCGGTAGCCCTCAATGTTGGAAGAAGTCACCAAATCAGCAGTCTCTTGGCGATTCTGCTGCAGGATGGCAGCCTCCTCTTCCACCTCCGGAGAAAACACGGTCTGCTTCGGAGGAATGTTCGGGTGGAAATTGGGCGACGTCGGGAAATTCCAAACTACACCAACTGCCGATGGGCCCACCCAGAAATATTGGGTCTTCCACCCTTTATGAGAAGAGTCCTTCGCAGAGAGGGACACGCAGCTCCTCCCCCGCTTCGCCTGAATATAGAAGAAGCCTCTCCCCGCATGAAGATGCTCCTTCAACTCAAAGAAGTAATGGAAAAGATCCAGCGAGGCACGTACCCCTCACTGGCCGCAGAGAAAAATAAAGAAGAAAATGAAAGTATAAGAGTTGGAGACCAGCTGGACAGGAGCCAGCCGGTAGAACCGAAGCAACTCGGCGACAAAGGGATGAAGGGGCAGACGAAAGCCACATTTCCAGGCCAGGAGAAAGGAGCAAAAGAGGCCAGAGCGAGTGGACAGGCTAGACTCATGAGGCTCAGGCGCCAGAAACTGGAACCGCCAAGGCAGCCTATATCGACTTTCCAGCCGCTTCACCTCAGCCTCCCCCAGCTCACTGCAGAGCGGCTCCGGCAGCGTCAAGAAAACCCTTGGGGCCCGTTCTCTCTGCCGCCCCTCGGCCTCAGGATGATGGTCCGCCATGAGACAGAGAAAAGAAGAAGGGGAAAGCTCCAAGCCCGAGAACTTCGGAAGAGAAAGGAAGCTAACGAATCGCCGTCCCAGGAAGCCCTTCTTGCTCCGGTGGCCGCAACGATTCTCCGCTCTTCCGAAACTGCTCTCACCGCGCAGAAGCCCCCCCTCCTCAAATATAACTACAAAGAGAGGCAAAACCCTAAAACCCCGGAGATAAAGGGACGCAAAACACGCAATGCCAAAATCCCTTACGGGAGGCGGCGCGGCGTCCGATCTCCCGAGGAGGGGCCTTCTCTTATTCATCATAACGGGCACATTTTCAAGGTGAGCCGCGTCATGTGGCCCCTACCAAGGAGATATCTTTACCCAACCAGTGCCACAAACAGTCCAACCCAATTGCTACTCGTCCGAGCCTAATCTTAGCTCGGGAGTAGGAGGGGGACAAGTGGAGAGGGGAAATCTCACCGCCCGTACGGAGAGGCCCAACGAGGTCTAAACTGAACCGAACAAGGCCCAACTCCTCAAAATGGCAGCCCCCAGGCCCACTTATTATGAAGCCCAAAAATTCACTCGGTACAAGCGCTTCCTAGGCGGCCTTCGGGTTGGGAAGTCCGAGCATCAGTCGATCGGGAAAGCTCCCCTGGAGCCCCCTATTCTTTGTCCCGACCCAGCACTTATCGCTCGGGAGACCACTCCTGAACAAGTGCCACTCGCTCGGGCTCGCTGATGGAAACTTATTGATTCGGCCGTTGCGAATCCCTTAACGGCAGGAAGCACAAGGGGACAAGAGAGACCAAGAGTCCGCGCACCGTAAGGAGCCCGCATGAAGGACGTAACCCCCCCTGGAACTCCTCCGCTCACAGAGATCAATCCGCACAACATGCCATTATTTAAACAGGACATGCCCTATTACGAGAAGGTAAGCCTAAGCAAGGCAAGAGCCAGCACCCCTGAGCAGGAACCACTTCACCTTTCGGTGGAGAGGAATCTCGCGCTCCCATTTTCCTCCCAACTCTTATCTTCGCACCAGTGCTCTACTACCTGTGCTGACTTAAGCATCGGAGGGTCTTCCCCGAGGATCTATCCCTGGGCACCTCTGACTGATTTCCCTTCTTGCAGTTTATACTTCAAGGACGCCTAGCGGCCCTGCCTAGACCGCATAGTTCCAGTTCATTCATTTCATCGAACTGTTGTTAAACGGTCCAATCCTGACCGCATAGATCTACATACGGTCCAGTAAACGACCACTATTTTCAGAAACGGCCCCGATATGACCGTTTTATATCTAAGTATTTATTAACCCAAGGTTTGACCCACGGGTTGATTTTCCTATGATCCTAGATAGTCTATGATTATCTAGAACCTCACACTTTGTTTCCAAAGCTACCTAATGAATTATGGAAATTAAAGAATATGCCGTTATGCACTTATGCTGCCGAATTTTTCCCTGGCATAACCTTGTTCTAAATCAATCTTTGAACTCGTATATTCTTAATTGAAGTATTCTTACTTTGATATTTGTTATCATAAAATTATAGTTTGAACTTGTTCATTATTGGCCATATTTATAGTTCTCGTGGAAGTAACTTGATTTATAACTTGAAGATGTAAGAGCGGGCACGGACAGTGTCCAAAGGCTCCACTCTAGTCCCCTCGGCAGATAACCGGAAACATACTATAAACCATGGGGTATGATGAACACTGGCGTCGCATTGCGCTGGGAGTACTTTTTTTATAAACGGATGAAATCCACGAATTCTCACGAGACAATCTTATGAAATTACATGCTTGCTAGTACATTCTCGTTACATGACTTTCTAGTGCATAGCTTTTATGGTTATGGAAAAATACATTCTTGTTCATGAAAGGCCAAATTACATTCATGTTATATTCTTACTTGATCATATTTCCAAGTCTACATGAATTCTCATATCTCACCTTGATCATATCTTGTTATTTATGTTACTTTAGTTTATCCACGTGTTTCATCGTATTTCCATGACTTATCTTACGCTCTAGAGCTAAAATGTTAATTACGTAAACATTACTTTCATGTTGATACGAAGATACCTACTGGACATGTGTGTTCATTCCCTACTTTTCCAATCTTTTTCAAGAAATTCTAGCGGGTCGGATTCAGACTATTCAAGTGATGGATCCGAGAGTGATTAAAGAAAGAGCGAAGCCTTAGATTGTCATTAGTTGATAGTCAAGAGTCGCTATGTAATTTTTCATTTTATTGAGTCGAGTTAGTCAAAGAGTCAAGAGTCATCTTATGTACTTTTGATTATTATTTAAATAAAGTAAAAAAAGTGTCCAAATATTGTGCATTCATTTCTTATGTGTGAATGTGTTAGCGCTCTGATTATATTTCTTGCTTGAGGCGTACTAGCCGGCTGTTCACGTTCCCGATTGTTTCTGCTACATAATCTCGGGACGTACATCAATCTCTTACATTGGCAATAAAAAGGTCAAAACAAAAACAATGCACTTTTTCTATCATTAATTATATATTATTCAATCATTGATTATAATTTCAGAAGCTACAAGACAACTCAAAGTGCATGATAACATAACATGTCAGTTTCTCTTAATAAGCCAAATATAGGAAGCCAACGGCAAGAGAAATGAAATATCATACCTTCAGAGCTGGGTAAAGAGGAAGATGACTCAACTAACATGTCTGACCACGTATGAATGCTTGCAGATTGCATTATGCCCTGGTCTGCATGTGCAGAATATGATCTCCTCCCTCCCTCTCTCACTGCTCCTCCCAGACCCTCATTGCCATTTCTGACTCTTCCACTGCTAGCACTTCCACAACAGCCACGTTCTGTTACAAGAACACCGGTCAGAAAAGGAGAACTCGGCTTGGAATTCTTGATTGTCAGCGGTGAAGCTGAGGAGTAGGAGCTGCCTATCCCGACAGGAGTCCCAAGCGGCCCGCTCTTTGACTTCGGTCTCCTATGATGAGGCAGCAGCGCTGAGGGGCTTCCCATACCATTTTCGCCAGAAATTGGGTTGAAGATCCACTTTTCAGCATCCTCCCACTTTGATGGCATTGTCCGCCCGTTTCTGAATGTGAGCAATGCTGAACTGCTCCCATGTCTCCGACTTGAATTCGCCGGCAGCGGCACCCGCTCCGAGCTCCACCCCTTGTGATACCCCGCTGCTCCACTACCATGGCAGTAGTTTGGTGTGCAGGGGCTCGGAAATGTGCCTGACCTGCTGCGGACAGATATCCCAGAGCCCCTCTTCATGCCTGCTCCAGAAACAAAGAACCTCAGAGATTAGAAGAGATGCACCATAACCCGTCAAGGTCAAGGGCTGCAGCTCTCCCCTACTGGAGTGCTCCCTCCATCACTGATGCGAGTGCCACAGATCTGAACGAAGCAGCTCTTTAATCCTTTTATCATCCTGCAGAGGGACCAAAATAACACAAGGCATTAACTTTTCATGGTCCAAAGCGTAACGGCCCTAGGCGCAAGACACTGCAGGTGAGCTGGAGGCCGGGGTTGTCCCCTACCTCTGAAAGCGACGGAGGAGCGATTTCCCGGATTCAGTCGCCTCCTATTCTACATGCCCTACTCCAACGTCTCCCTGCTTGGCCTTTTCTAAGTTTGAGAAAAGGGCGCCTTTTGCTACTGTTTTCCCCCCTTTCTCCTTCTGCTGGACCATGAGAAAGGGGTAGAGAGGAGACGTAAGAGATTGGTAAACAGGAGGTAGAAACAAACGATAAACAGGTGGAACGGTGGTGGGCAGCGGCAAATGGCCACAGAGAGTACCTTCAGACGTATGCGGGGCTGGTGGCGGCATTAGAGGGCCGCCCTCCCTTCTCCCCTCCCCCCATCCCTGGCCTGGACCACCACGGCACGCTCACATCCTGCCAAATGTTGTATCACAAACCGCAGTAAAAGAACGGGAATAAAAAGAGAGAGGGGGCAGAGACAGAGACGGAGACGGAGACGGAGACAGAGCGAGCAAATCGCAGTCCCAGCAAAGCAACAGCCCCCACCAACTGAAAAATCCCAGACGCATGTAACAGGTGACCACGGACGGAAGCCAAACCCTTTTCTTGCCCATCAGGTAATAGCGATAGCTTTTCCTTTTCGGGAAAAGCAAAAGCGGGGGCGAAACCTTCTTTTGCCTCCCCCCCCCCTTCTCTCTTTTTCCCTCCTTCGGCACGCCCCCGCCCATGCGCTTCCTTCGGCACGAGCAGCAGCACCCGCGTCCGCGCTGTTGCGAGGGCCCAGTGGCGCCATCCTCGGAAGACGCGGAGGGAAGCAGCGGACTCCGATAAGGTGGACCTGCTGCGCTCCTGCAGATGCTGTGACATTACCGGCCAGCGCCGGCGTTGGGTCCCCCGTGTTCTTCCTTCACTCGCCAGTCCCCCGGACTGTGTGGAGATACCAACTTGTTTACTCAACAGAGAGGACCATTGGAATTGACGGGAAGAATATCATTTGTTTGTTGCTTTGTTTGCGCGTAGCTCCTTTGCTAGAATGACCTTGGGTGCAGCCGAATTAAGGGGCGCAGACAAGTGAATTAGGGCGCGTTTGGTAACGCGTTCGATGTTACAAAAAATTTGAAATTCCATATTTTAGTACAATGTATAACATGTCAAAGATTTTTTAAAATTTTTTAAAATCTTATTTGGATGAGACGAGGCCACTCCCCGTGAAATGAGAATTTTTTAGGAGCGAAGAGTTTAATTGCTTTTTATGCCGCATTTAATTATTTTTTATCCCTCATTTAACTACTTTATTTAAATGAACAGTGTTTTGGGAGTACTACAGTAGTAACTATCGTGGTTGTGTATGAGCTGTTCATCTTCTCCGAAAGACGTGACGCATAGGCGGCCAATGGCCCTGGGATTTTGGGAACATGGCCGATCAGCGACGGCGATAAGCGCCCGGTGACCGGTGACCGGCGACCGGCAACGTCTAGTAGTGGAGGCGGGTGGCAAAGTTGATGGCGATAGCCACCTGCGAGAGAGTTCGCAGCGGCGAGCTCATTGGCCAATAGGGAGGGCATCCGACTGGGGGAAGCTCAGCAGCATCTGAGCAGGGTCAAAATGGGGATTTGCGTGTTGAGAATCCGCCGACCCCATTAAGAAGCTACCCCGGGAGAGATTCTGCAAATTTCAATTATACCAGACGATCGTGTCTATCTCTCTCCTCTCTCGAAAATCTCAGCTCGCATAAAAGCCTAGTCATATTGCCTCGTTTGGAAACGCCGATGGAGTTGTCTGGGATTCCAATTGTAGCACCTCGGATAAAATTATAGGAATAAAAATTTCTTAAATAAATTAAACGTATTAAATTTCTCTAAATATATAAGATAAGGGCCCAATTCAAATAAGGTTTAAAGCCCAACTTACGAACACCACTAATGGGCCTCAACCCAAATTGAAGGCCTCCACCCGTGGGCTTGGTCATTAAACTAAAGCACACATGGCCAAGACCATGGACTTATCACTTGAAGGGCCTTACACAATTATATACTCACGTAGGGTCTTTTTGTCACTCATAGACTTACCACGTTCGAACTCTGCATTAGAGAGTCATGGTTTATTAGGGTTTGTTCCTAGCAGGGAAAGCGGTTGTCAATGAGGAAGCTCTAAATTCATTAGGATTAGCACGTGGGAAACTTAAATCCCACTGTGATTCCGAAGCTAAAGCCCTATAAATATAACTCCCTTTCGAACGAGCTCCAGTTACTACTGCTATTACGTTCGAAGAGATCCTGCTGACCCTCGTCGTCCACGGTTCCTCTTGCCGGACGTGTAGAAGGCGTTCTGCGTGAAGAAGAAAGCATTGCTTTCTCTTCTTCCTTCTCCTCCTGATCGCATCATTCTCCTGCCGTCGTGCATGAGGGAGAAAAGCTTGGCTTCTACCTTCTGCCTCTTCTACGCTCGTTGCTGCCATGAAGAAACATCGCTTCTTCTTCCGTCTTCACCCTCCTGCTATCACACGTGAATAAGTAAAACTTCTTCTTCCGTCGTTCTTCCACTGCTACGGTTGCAGTTGCAGTTGCGGTTCTTATTATTTCTCATACCTATCTACCCGTCATCCAGATCAAGCCCCAAAAGATAGGTTTTCTCAAGATCTGAAGCACAAATCTATAGTATAAGTGTATAGCATGCATATAGATCAAACTATCATGTTTTCATGCCGTCTGCTAATCAGTTTTCGTTATCCCTATTGAGCATGAAAATAGCGACCAAGTACTGGCCGCCTATTAATGAACGACCGCACAGAAGGTCGCAAATTCTAAATTTGCGACAGTCTTCTGATCGCCCATTAATGAGCGACCCTACCCATGCCACTATTTACTGTAAACAGAATTAATAATTACCCATGTTTAAAATTTTAATATCTATGAAACCTTGCGTTAAAATTTTTGTATGAGCGTGTTTCTAGATTCCTTATATTTTTCTCTAGCTATCCATGTCTTTAGTTTCTAGAAATTTCATGTAAATAGTGAAGTGCTACTGTTCATGTACCAATGAATAGTAAATTGTGTCTGTGAACGTGTCTGCCCGATGCATAGCATCAAAAAGAATGAGCGACTGTCCCACGGTCGGTAATTAAAGAATGAACGCCCCTATAAGGAGGCACTGTTTTGTAAGAATTTTAGAAAAATAGAAAATGTAACATCCTGGATTTTTTTTCGATTTTTCCAGATCAGGATCCGTGAGTTCGGAGTGCCTTGGTGAGTCCCGAGAGTGTTTTGGGCTTTACGCGTGTTTTTATCTGTCAGACCTTCGGAACTCCGTATAGAGTGAACCGATGTGTTGTCCGACTCCGAGATGTTACTAGCGCATTATGCGTTTTTCGAGGATCGTGGGGAGTATTTTTTCCATATTTTTCATATTTTTTTTAAAAAAATCGCATTTTCTATTTAAACCCCCCCCACCCTTTTTCTCTCTCCCCTCACTCTCATTTCTCTCTTCTCTCCCTCTCTCTTCTCACGCTCTCTCCTCTCTCCCTCTCTTCTCCGGCGGCCGACGGAGGTGGACGGGGGCGAGGCGGCGAGGATTGTGGGGCGTGGAGCGGCGAGGATGGAGCGAGGATCGAGGTGGAGGCGCGGCGTTCGTCGATCGCGAGCTTGGGGCGCCGGCGTGGGTTTCGCGAGGCGTTTCACGATGGAACGGTGTCCACGATACGTCAAATATTCGGTGGAGGTAGGGGAATGGATCCTTAACCCATGTACTTCCTTTCCCATAATTTTGGTAGCCCGTGGTGAGCCGAGCTTGGGTTTATTGCCGTCGGTGGGTTTTGAATGCATTTTAGGGCGTGTGATGGTTTCGTCGGATCGATCGACGTTTTCCCCCTTTCTTTTCTCCATTTTTGGGTTTTGGGGCTAGGGGAATGATCCCCATTGTTTTTCCCTTCGATTGGGATCGAATGGGGCGTGGAACCGAGCTCCTAGGGTGAGCTTGAACTGGTTTCTCGCCGTATTCGGTCGACCGACCAGGTGGAACCAGTCGACCGAACGGCCCTGCGAACCAGGCACCCTGCCGATTTCGGTCGACCGACCGACTTGCGCCGGTCGACCGACCACGGCAGGTGGAGTCGACGCAACTCGCGCTGCGTCGACGCCTCCTGGGTGCGCCGGTCGACCGATTGGTCTGGTCCGATCGACGACCGACGCTGGGCGCATTGGTTGACCGACCCTTGGGGTTTGGTCAACCGACCCGTGCCCTCTTGCCCGTTTTGGGTTCCGGTCGATCCGGTTGAGACCCAATGACCGACTTTTGGCCCCATGAGTGTCTCGGACACCCCGTGGGTATCGTGACCGTGTTTTTGGGTGTCCAGAGATACCGTATTACCTTGATTAACGTATCCGTGAGTTTTAAGGGTCCAGGTGACCCTCTTGTGTTTCGGGCTCTTGTATTTTCACTAGATCGAGTCAACACAGGTTGGCATGAGTGTGGAGGGTTATTCCCGCACGTCGTTAGCTTCTTTGGAACGTGGTTTCCGTGTGGGTCATGCGTATGGCCTGTGGACTGTGAGTCCAATTACCCAGCCTGGGGCTGGAAGGTTTCTTCACTTCCCTTTGGAAGGGATTGAGTCGGCGGTTATGTCCCGCCTTAAAAGCTAGACCGTATCAAGGTTTCTGACCTAGGGATAGGCCAGATTGATGGCCTGGAGCTGTCCCGTACAACGGTCTTGACCCTGAGTCCTATGACTCAAGGACCGTTGGTTTAATAGATTTAGCGGACTGCCTGGAGTCCGGTGGCAGCGTGCCACATGTTTCTCGAGCTGGACGTGACAGGGCCTGTGCGTGGCCTGTCTGTGCTCCGGTGGTTTCCACCGAGAGTCGCTTCTGTGGTGACCCCCACTCGTCGTAGCTTCTTGGGCACGCTTGTGCCAACCCACCTGAGCGTAGGTGGAGAGCTACAGTAGCTTGCCTGGGCACGCGTGTGCTAACCCACCTAGAGGGTAGGTGAAGAGCTACACCCGTTAGAGACGGTTTTTAGACTGGTTACCGTAGGGCCTCCCATGTAGTGACTCAAGTCCGAGCCGGGAGGAAAACCAGCTAGAGAGCCTGGCGTTATACAGTCAGTCAGTGTGTGCACACATGGTCGGGGGCTTCGGACGCTTGCTGACAAGCATGACCCCAACTAGACCCTTATTTTATGTGGTGGTTTGTGTGGTGTCTCGATTTCCGCCTGGGGTGAGAGAGACACCTGATACATGGAATATGTCGTCAGTGGACGCTTCCAACCGTGCTTTTAGTGGACAGGTGCCCCCGTCACGGGACGTGAGTTTCCGTGACCCGAGAGTCTATTTTTTGACCGCGAGGCATGGTTTCCTGGACTGTTTCTATGTGTTTTCCGAGGCTGAGGCTAGGGATGCTTGGTAGGATTACCAGGGCTTCATCCCTTGGCTAGGTCGGGTTCATGACAGCGAGGTCATGACGGTACCCGTGGACCGTGTGATTTAGGTTAGGCCCCGTCTTATGACAGGCCTCCACGGCAGAGTTGTAGTGGATTTTCCCTCAGTAGCTGGCGTGTTAGGTAGTCCGGTGGTCCCCCGACTGACAGATCGGGGTGTGTTTCCCGGTACAGTAGGAGTAGCTATAGAGCCGAGATTTTACCGGCCGTCGTGATTGCCGCTCCTACTTTTGTTACTACTTTCCGTTGTCGCCGTTGTTTACAGTTGGGGTTCCGCGGGACCCCTACTGAGCCAGTGATAGGAGGCTCACCCCTACTTTTCAGGTGAGGTGGTTCTTCCTCGAGGTTCGAGGGTGTTGCGCGGAGGTTTCTAGGTGCCAGCTCACCGGGTCGAGTGTTCACTCGGCATTGGGTACGTTTTAATTTCTATAGAATGTACTTTTTAGACTAGACTATGTAGTTGGTTTATTATTGTTATTTCCTGCTTTATTTCTTATTCCTATATACTGCCACTCACACACACCATTTAGCCCTTCCGAGGCCTCCGGCTCGTGGGCGGACCAGGATTCGAATGGTATTGGGTTCTTCCTGGTATCCGATCTTGGGTCGTTACAGATGGTATCAGAGCGTGTGTGTTTTGTGGCATGTACATGGGAATTCGAGATAATTGCAGTGATCAGAGTCTATAAGGTCCAGTACAGTCGGCAATTGGCATAGGCTTTTGTGCTTATTTTTCATTTTGCTTCTCGCGTGAGAGCTTGAATGTGCTACGTGGCACTGTGAAGGCAGTTGCTGTTTCATTGGAGTGCCTGTGTGGGGCCCTGAGGAATGAGATAGAGAGATTTCTTCCCAATGGGTTGTGACCCCAGTGGTGCTGCGTTGGGTAAAAGTTGCCCGCAGGTGCGTTGCTGTGGTGCTGCGTTCGAGGAACCTACAGCAAGGTCAGGTGGCTGGCGAGGATTGTTCGTGGTTAAGTGGCTGTGATTATGCTCTGAGGGAGCTGTTATTGATTTTGGCCACCCCAATTTGAGGTTTATCCTACCCCTGAGGCGTTAAGATCGTGGTTTGCGGTGTTAGAACGGGTGTTCTGATCGAGAATTGTGCTCGGATGAGGGGAAGATTATCTGGATGAGCTACTGATTGTCGAGCCCGACGTTCTTGTTATGCTATGTGGTGTCAAGAATGACGTGTCGGTCCTGATTATTTTACGGATTTCGAGGCAGGATTGGGCAGAGATGTCCCCGTGTGCTCTAAGTCCTGCGTTTTGCGCGTGAATGGACTATCTTTGATGTGACACACCCTCGGACCTAAATTAACAAGCACAACCACAAGGCTATGAAGCCTACGTAAGCGGACCTTCGTATGGCGCACACACTTTAACCCGGGGGGGTAACTCGGGGATGCCGAGTCGAGGAAATGGGACAAGCCCCTTGCTGGTAGAGGGCCAGCAAAGTCTAAGGCAAACCTCCCTTTGAGGTGCGGATACTCAACTCAATGTGTTGGCCTTGGCCGAGGGACGTGGATCACTCACTCACACCCACGGTGGTCGCACAAAGTGTGGTGGAGCCTAAGATTGGGCGCTCTCTTCCTTACCGACGGCGCAATTGGAGAATATTAAATGAACAAGAATAATTGAGAGCAAGGGACGAGATTTTACCTAGCCGGTTTGAAGAAACCGGCTTCGGTCGGAGACGTGGGCGAGCGGGGAAGCGTGTGTTCCCCACACGCCGCGCCGATGAAGCTTCGATCCTTAAATTTCAGATTTACATGCACTACGCCCCTTGCAAGGGGGTTGGACTAGGGGTGGGGGTTCAAATTACAACCAAAATATTCCTCCACGCAGGGAGGGGCCTTCAGCCGGCCAAGCGGGGAGGGGAATTCGAGCTATAAGCAATGGAGGACACCGAAGCCGGTTCTGCCCGCTGCCTGTGTCTCAGGACAGACAGTCAGGTTTTTTGGATGCTGTGGCCAGCACTGAATTTTGTTGCAGACGAGACCACTTGGAGATTCTTCGTAGCTGGATCGGGATGATGCTTGAATTTTTCTGATTTCTTCGGGCACCGTTTCTGGTCGAAGTAGGGGCTTGAACAGGGTGGCAGACCCTCGGATCTGACAGCTTTAGGTTCCCAACAGCAGGAAGCAGAGGTTGCCACGGTCGCTCCTGAGCTCAGAATCAGGTGCCGCCAGAGTCGTTGGAACCGTTGACGAGTCCTCTTCGAAGAAAGACTGACGAGGATGCCAGCTGATGTCGGGGTCGACCGGTAGGCTCTGAACACTGAGAGGGGTCGGTGCAGACTAAGTGGAAGCAGAACTGAGCACCCGAGGGAGAAAATTGATAACTTTCAGGTCCGGTCGCCAAATGGGGCTATGCTTCTTGGAGATGTTAGAAGACTTGTAGTAGAAAATTTTTGAAGAAGAACTCTCAATCCGATTCCCAACACGATCGTCGCAGTCGAGCTTCCAATCCGGCTCTGGTCTCCTGCCAGGGGGGATCTGCGCAGTTGTGGGAGAATGGCTCTCCTAGTCGATCACGAACTCGGAATGGGACAGGACAACCACCGTTGCGAAGAAGACAGGCAGACGCTTCCGTCAATATATGGTATGCCACCTGAAGCTCCTAGGGGTCCCGACGAGGTGGCCTCTGCAACCTGCGGCCAGTCTGCTGCCTGCAACCAGAACTTGCGAGGGTGGAGATAGGTAATGGGGAATGGGGTAGATGGGAGGGGAAATGAGGTGGTTGTGTGTAGGGGAAACCCCCAGCTGTGAGGGGGTCTAGGAGGGGGGGTTTCAAGGTGTGAGAAGGGGAGAATGGGGGCTAGAAGGGGGTGTTTGCTATGGGTGAGAGAGGAGCTGCGAATTTGGGCTTGGAGGGAGAGGGGAAGGTGAGGGGGGCACAAGTGGGTGGAGGGAAGGTGAGTTTGAATTTTCCTTAATGGAGGGTATTCAATGGTGGTCTTGGGGATGGGAGGGGTTGTGTTGGGGAAGGGAAGGGGTGCTTGGGGTAGTGGGAAGGGTGCTTGGGGAAGTGGGTGGGGTAGTTGGGGGTTGGGAGGTGGAGCTAGGATTGGTGGAAGCTCTCTTGGACTAGGGGGTGGAGTAATGGGATGTGTAGGGAAGGGGAGTGGCCTTTAATGGAGGTAGGTGGGAGAGTGGTGGTTGGAAAGGGAGGAGAGAGAAAATTTTTGAAATTGGGTGTGGAGGAGAGAGAAATGGGAGTGAAAGAGAGAGATTAAGAGAGGGATGGGTGGGGAATCTCTCCCCTAGGGTCTCTCACCCAAATAATACAATCTCTCTATTAGATAAGAAGTTTGAACTCTCAAAATGGCAAGTTTTTCATTCATTGATTCATTACCTCAAAATGGAGAGAGTGGGGTCCTATTTATAGGGATCCCACAATTTACAATAAGATCCTGACTTTTGACACATTGACTAATAACCAACAAGATAGGGGCGCCCATGGGCCAAGCCCAATGAATTGGGCCCAATAGCTAACTAATAAACCTAATGACACTCAAACCTAGGGAAATAAGCACAAGACCTAGGGACATGACTCAAATAAAAGGGAAATTACAATGATATGATTCAAATAAAATAAATAAACATACATAGGACTTAAAATAAATGACTAGACCATGATGTACGCCTCCGGGGTGACGAGAATGGTCGAGAGTGTCAAGATGGATGGTGATGACCCCATCAATCTTAGTCCTGGATTGGTCCGAGATTGTGTGGCGGTGGCTTGGTTTTGGCCCAGATTGCGGAATTTGGGGCCATTATGCACTACCTTGGACGTACTGTGCGAGATTGCAGGTGAGATGTGAAGGTTCCGCAGCTAGTTTTGGGACTGAGGATGAGCGTTGGCAGGTGTTGATCGTGGTTCGTGTCGTGGCTCTTGGCGTGGTTGTCCGTGCGGTGGTAGCTCAGAATATCGATATTTGGAGGATCCAAGTATCGAGAATGGATTGGTGTTAGTACAGATAGATTCGAGAGAATGATGTCCGATGGCTAGAGGTGTAGCAGCCTTCGAGCCTTGCATCTTTTATGGTTTCTTCGCTCCTCGATAAGCTTTTGGCGTTGATGGTTCCGAGATCCAAGGCAAGCTTAGGTAAGGAGCGTGTGGCAGCAGCTAGCTCAACCGCTATGGCGAAGAGTGTGGCTGGCGATCAGCAGAGTCAGTGCTCGAGGCGTGGCGAGTCGCAGTTCGCAGAATTGCAGTGGTGGTGCATCGAGAGATGTTGTGATCGTGGTCCGACGAGGCACTTGGCAAGTGTTGTCAGAGAAGCTGACCTGACTGTGGTTATGATTTTTCTTCGTGCTGGAAGGTGGGGTTCCCAGCGTGTGCGGGGTTCGAGGTCAGGTCGAGCGTGGAGACCTTCCATTGGTGGGAGGTATGCTAGTTTCTCCTTGGTCGGAGAGATCGCGTTTTGCCAAGTTCGTCATCTTGCATTATGTGTTCGGATTGGTTGGCCTTCGTGTGCCATGAAATCCGTGTGAGACGCATTCAATGAGGGTGCCTGTGAGAAGCGTTGCCCATTTCCCTTGATGTTTGAGGGTGTTGGCGCTATTCCAGAAGAATGTGTGCCAATTGGGCTGTGTTGTGAGAACTTGTGGCTGGTGTAATGATTCCCGATGCGTCATGGATCGAAGCCTGTAGAGTTGTAGAGGATTGCCAGATTAAGAGAGAGAATCTATGCTCTGGGTTCGAGGTAATTGAGTTTTCCTCACCCTATTTTCTGGTGTTGGCCAGCCGAGTTGAGGATTGTCGGCATGCCAGATCCCGAGTCGTTGTTATGATGCCTGTGCACGTGGATCAGAGTGCGCAGCGGAAGCCTGGTGGGCTCATAACCCACAGGTCCAAGATCGTAGCGTTGGTTGCTACGGGTGGATCCCTGAGGATGTGTAGAGCATCGGAGGATTGGTTCCTCGGTATGAGACCGTCTTGAGCTGTGTGAGGCGTGTTGTTGTCATGCCGTGGCTTGAAATATTATGGTTTGTGGCACTGGCAGGTGGAGAGTTGGGGAAATATGTCGACAAGGTTGCCACATGAGTACCATGTTCCCTTGTTGGAAGCCATGTCAGGCGTCTGGTTCTAAAACCGGATGAGGTTGCTGAGGTATCGCCTGACAGTTGTCGAGGATACGAGTCTAAAGTCGGTGGCTTGGTGCCCGACTTGTGTTGGAAGTTGTGTCCTCAGTTGAGATCGCGATTCTCGAGAAGTGATCTCTGAGAGATTATGAGTCCCAGTTGGTAATTGTGAGCGGCTGGTGATGCTAGTTGTATGATCGGCTACGGTAAGGTCTGTATTATCAGAGGCCCAATTGAGTCCAGAAGTTTCAGAATGATGTGGAAGAGGACTCAGCGGTGGTAAGAATCTACGATAGTTGCTGACCCGTGTGCATTGGTTGCGGCGTCATCGACCAGGATGCTGTGGTGGCAGGCGGCACTTGTCTGTTCGGGAGACATGTGCCGAGGATTGCTCAGGTGTTGTCATGTGGCTCTGTGATGAGAGCGGAGGTGAGGAATTGGCAGGCGTCCATTAGTAGCAATTGAGATGAGATAGGACGATGGACGGTGTCTGCGTGTGAGATCCCTTGAGGACGTTATCGTTGGATGGTGGTCCTTGGTCTTGTGACTACCATGGGAGGATTTCCCTGTAAGCCTGTGTCGAGTGAGGTGAGGACTGAGGATCCTAGAATCGTGTCCTTTTGTTTCACCGTGCTCCCCTGAGAGGGTAGAGTTGGCATGAGGATAGGTTCGGATGTGGCGTCCGAGTGAGGTTCGGCTCGAGTTGCAGCAATAGTCTATGCAAGAGTCAGTGGATGGCCTCGAGAGTTGTAATGTGCTCATCGGATCTGGTAGAGGACCAAGAAAGAAGGAAGAAGTTGAGCAAGCGTAGGTTTCCCATTGATGAATCATTGGTGATCAGCGGATGGCCTTTCACAAACAGAAGATGCTGGTGGTTGTGCATCGAGAACGGTGAGAACCGTGTGCCAATGAGGCCTTTGGTGGCCGATTATGAGATGTGCCTTTTTCTGGATGGGATCTGGGCTTTGTCAAAGTTTGAGTTCTGACAGAGCTAGTCCAGTGTGGTTATTGGCGTTCGGCTTGCCAGGTGTGAGATGGTCCTTGGCGCGAGCCGATAAATTTATCGCAGTCAGTTGAGATGACTGTGTGAGCTGGTTGAAGCTCAGCGGTGGTCCCTTGCGGAAGGCGTGAGACCAGTCAGCTGGTGGTGAAGTTGACGTGTGATTGGTCCACCGAGCATGGGATTTTGTCGATGACTGTCTCTCGTAATGAGGATTGCGTTTCCTCGGTGAGCGAGATGGTGGCAGTGATGCGATGATTGGTTTTCTGTTGTGGCTGAGGTGATGCCGGACTGTGTCCTTTTACGTTATGCCTGCTCTGATGATCGGTGTGTATTGTGTTGAGCGAGGCATGTTGATCGTGATCATTGTCTGGCTGTGTCCCTCAGGATCTGTGTTCTCGCGAGTGTCGAGATTTGGCTGGAGCTCTGTGAGCGTTGCCAACCGAGTGCGTTGTTCTTCCAGTTGAGATTGTGGTTGCCTCAAATTTCGAGGATGAAATTTATGTAAGGAGGGGAGGACTGTAACACCCCAGATTTTTTTTTTCGGATCAGGATCCGTGAGTTCGGAGCGCCTTGGTGAGTCCCGGAGAGTGTTTTGGGCTTTACGCGTGTTTTTGCCTGTCAGACCATCGGAACTCCGTATAGAGTGAATCGATGCGTTGTCTGACTCCGGGACGTTACCAGCGCGTTATGCGTTTTTCGAGGATCATGGGGAGTATTTTTCCCTATTTTTATATTTTTCAGAAATTCCATATTTTCTATTTAAACCACCACCCTTTTTCTCTCTCCCCTCACTCTCATTTCTCTCTTCTCTCCCTCTCTCTTCTCACGCTCTCTCCTCTCTCCCTCTCTTCTCCGACGGTCGACGGAGGTGGACGGGGGTGAGGCGACGAGTATGGTGGGGCGTGGAGCGGCGAGGATGGAGCGAGGATCGAGGTGGAGGTGCGGCGTTCGTCGTTCGCGAGCTCGAGGTGCTGGCGTGGGTTTCGCGAGGTGTTTCACGACTGAACGGCGTCCATGATGCGTCCAATCTTCGGTAGAGATAGGGGAATGGATTCTTAAGCCCTGTACTTCCTTTCCCATGATTTTGGTAGCCCGTGGTGAGCCGAGCGTGGGTTTATTGCCGTCGGGGGGTTTGAATGCATTTTAGGGCGTGTGCGGGTTTCGTCGGATCGATCGACGGTTTCCCCTTTCTTTCCTCCATTTTTGGATTTTGGGGCTAGGGGAATGATCCCCATTGTTTTCCCCTTCGATTGGGATCGAATGGGGCGTGGAACCGAGCTCCTAGGGTGAGCTCGGACAGGTTTCTCGTCGTATTCGATCGACCGACCGGGTGGAACCAGTCGACCGAACGGCCCTGATGTGAACTAGGCACCCTGCAGATTTCGATCGACAGACCGACTTGCGCGCCGATTGACCGACCGTCGCAGGTGGAGTTGACGCAACTCGCGTTGCGTCGACGCCGCCTGGGCGCGCCTGTCGATTGACTGGTCTGCTCCGGTCGACCGACCGGCGCTGGGCGCATTGGTCGATCGACCCTTGGGGTTTGGTCGACCGACCCCTGCCCCTCTTGCCCGTTTTGGGTTCTGATCGGTCCGGTTGAGACCCAATGACCGACTTTTGGCCCCGGGAGTGTCCCGGACACCCCGTGGGTATCGTGACCGTGTTTTTGGGTGTCCGGAGATACCGTATTACCTCGATTAACATACCCATGAGTTTTAAGGGTCCGGGTGACCCTCTTGTGTTCCGGGCTCGTGTATTTTCGCTAGATCGAGTCGCCACAGGTTGGCATGAGTGCGGAGGGTTATTCCCGCACGTCGTTAGCTTCTTTGGAACGCGGTTTCCATGTGGGCCGTGCGTATGGCATGTGGACTGTGAGTCCAATTACCCAGCATAGGGCTGGAAGGTTTCTTCGCTTCCCTTTGGAAGGGATTGAGTCGGCGGTTATGTCCCGCCTTAAAAGCTATACCGTATCGAGGTTTCTGACCTAGGGATAGGCCAGATTGACGGCCTAGATCTATCCCGTACAACGGTCTTGATCCTGAGTCCTGTGACTCAAGGACTGTTGGGTTAATAGGTTTAGCGGACTGCCTGGAGTCCGGTGGCAGTGTGCCACCTGTTTCCCGAGCTGGACGTGACAGGGCCTGTGCGTGGCCTGTTCGTGTTCTGGTGGTTTCCACCGAGAGTCGCTTCTGTGGTTACCCCCGCTCATCGTAGCTTCCTGGGCACGCTTGTGCCAACCCACCTGAGCGTAGTGGAGAGCTGCAGTAGCTTGCCTGGGCACGCGTGTGCTAACCCACCTAGGGGGTAGGTGGAGAGCTACACCCGTTAGAGACGATTTTTAGGCTGGTTACCATAGGGCCTCCCCTGCAGTGACTTGAGTCCGAGCCGAGAGGAAAACCAGCTAGAGGGCCTGGCGTTATACAGTCAGTCAGTGTATGCACACATAGTCCTGGGCTTCGGATGCGTGCTGACGAGCATGGCCCCGACTAGACCCTTGTTTTATGTGGTGGTTTGTGCGGTTTCTCGATTTCCGCCTGGCACGAGAGAGACACCTAAGGCATGGAATAAGTCGTCAGTGGATGCTTCCAGCCGTGCTTTTAGTGGGCAGGTGCCCCCGTCATGGGACGTGAGTTTCCGTGACCCAAGAGTCTATTTTCTGACCGCGAGGTGTGGTTTCCTGGACCGTTTCTATGTGTTTTCTGAGGCTGAGGCCAGGGACGCTCGGTAGGATTACCGGGGCTTCATCCCTTGGCTAGGTCGGGTTCACGACAGCGAGGTCGTGACGGTACCCGTGGACAGTGTGGTCAAGGTTAGGCCCCGTCTTCTGACAGGCCTCCACGACAGAGACGCAGTGGATTTTCCCTCGGTAGCTGGGGTGTTAGGTAGTCCGGTGTTCCCCCGACTGACAGATCTGGGTGTGTTTCTCGGTACAGTGGGATTAGCTATAGAGCCGAGGTTTTACCGGCCGCCGTGATTGCCGCTCCTATTTTTGTTACTGCTTTCCACTATCGCCGTTATTTACGGTTGGGGTTCCGTGGGACCCCTACTGATCCAGTGATAGGAAGCCCACCCCTGCTTTTCAGGTGATGCAGTTCTTCCTCGAGGTTCGAGGGTGCTGCGCAGAGGTTTCTAGGTGCCAGCTCGCCAGGCCGAGTGTTCACACGGCATTGGGTACGTTTTAAGTTCTGTAGATTATACCTTTTGGACTAGACTCTATAGTTAGTTTTTTATTGTTATTTCCTGCTTTATTTCTTATTCATGTATACTGCCGCTCACACACACCTTTTAGCCCTTCCGAGCCCTCCGGCTCATGGGCGGCGGATCAAGATTCGAATGGCATTGGGTTCTTCCCAGTATCCGGATCTTGGGACGTTACAGAAAATCTATGAAAGTCATGAATCTGCGACACAATAAGTGGGCGTTATTTAAAGATTGGGCGCCGTTGCGAACTATCGCCAATTAAAATTTAATTATGTTGATTTTTGGAAATTTTAAGAATTAGCACCCGTGCACAGTGTCGCTAATTATTGTTATTTTATTAAATATAAGATTGGGCGACCCTCCAGAGAGCCGCTATTTCTGGATATAGTGACTTCTGAATGGATGCCAATTCTTGTCTCTCAGTTTTCATCAGTTCTCTGGCACATATCACGGGTTTACTTGGCACTCTCATCTCACATCCGTAGATGGAGTCCCTGTTTTGTTTCTATCGATTACACACTCAACTCTTGGTGATGATTGGACCTTCCGCGGGATATTCCTTCCTTCAGACTGGTATTTTCTTCATTGAGACCTCCGTAAGTCTACGCTAGCCTTGGATTTACTCAAGGCAGTCGAGCAGGTTGTACCCTAAAAACCCTGGAACCTTACTTGTTACGTCACTATGGAGAAACGTGATGCTATAGCCCTCATAGAGCACTATTTCTGGCCTGTTTTGAGAAGTCTGTCTCTGTCAGTAATTAGCGACCATGAGTTGGACGTCAGAAGGAATTGGCGACCAGGCCAGTGGCGCTATATCACTGATTTAGCGACCTGAAAGTGGACGCTATTTCTTCGAGCATGCACTGTTCACAAGAATTAGCGACCACACAGTGGGCACTGTTTCTGTAATTGATGGCGACTGAGTGGATGCCAATTACCCAGTTTCATGTTATGTCATCATTTTTTTATGTAATTTATCGGTATGTCATACTTGTTAAAGTTCTGTCCTTGAACTCCTTCATTCGTGAAATCTACCTTATCATCCTACAATGGATTATTCCTTTGGAACTCTATATTAGCTATAAACTATAGTGGATGTCTAAAAGATACATGACTCAATGCTTGTGCATATAGGGCCCGATTTGGTCATGAGAGGAGCACCCGAAAGTACTTGTGCCCATGGGAGTTATATTGATCACGGTGTGGCATTGCACCGAAGTGCATGACTTGCTTGATTGTTGACATTTCACGACTTGTACTTGACTAGACTTGACATGACTTGCGTGACCCAGAATGGGTATTTAATTGCTTGATATTATAATAGCCAATTCACATGACATGACTTGATACGTACATGCTTGAAGATCTTGATATACTTCACATGATTATCATTAAATCTTGCTAGTTCATCTATAGTATTTCTTGATACTCTACTATCATCTTTATCTTGCGTACATGCATCGCTATACTTGCATAGTTCATGTAACATGTAATTTACTTAAAGTGAGCTTGATCTTGAGATATAAATCCTACTGAGCGTTCGCTCACCTTAATTTTCCCCTATTTTTCAGGTAACTCCGATGACGAAGATCATTCGGATGGGAACGGACATAAGTGAAGAGCATATAGCCACCCGAACATGGAAGCGTCTATCTAGTCGTGTCTTTTCCTATTTCTTGAGTCAATTATTGTATTTTACCTCTTTATTGAGTCTAGTCATCAATGGATTATGTAATGGGTATACTTTTGGATATTGGTGTTATTAATAAATAAAGGATTCGATTTATTATCTTTCCTTTTGCGCACTCTATCTATAAGGTCGAATTCCTTGTGCTTTGATTGACATGAATGATACAAACTCGTCACACGTACCGGGTTCCTTCCGCGCTCGGGACGTGACAGTTTTTGTGGTATCAAAGCCTAGGATATTCAATTCCTAGGAAACCAAGTCCAAGGATAGATTTATACCTTCACCCGATGAGATTGGGTAGAGCCATGGGTTAAGTTAACTTAGGGACTTAGACCCTTGGATTAATCATATATTAATATAGTTACTTAAATATTGTAGGATCATGGTCACCGAACGTGCTCAATGGCACGACATGCAACGCACTGTCCAAGGTCTTACTAGGCGCTACAACAAGCGGCGCAGGGCGGAGCAAACTGTGGAGCAGGAGACCTCCACCGTAGTTTCCGCAATATGAACCCACCAAAGTTCATTGGCTCGACCGACCCCGACGATGCTAAACACTAGATTAAGGAGATCGAACGTATATTCCGTGTCATGCAATGCACGGATGAAGAAAAGGTTAGCAACCTTCCAACTAGAACGGGATGGTCGCTTTTAGTGGGAGTCAGTAGAAGCCACCTTGCCTCATGACCAGGTCACGTGGGGCGACTTTGTGGAATATTTCAACATCAAATATTTCTCGGACCAGATACAGGAGAAGAAAGCCGCGGAATTTGTCGCACTCAGGCAAAGAGCTCTATCTGTGGCCGAATATAAGGCACAATTCCCCCGTCTGTCAAGGTATTCACTGCATCTAGTGTGTACCAAGATGATGAAGGCCCGAAGATTCTCCAATGGACTTAGGCCGCAGTATATAACTCAACTAGCGCCGATGGACATTCAAGTCTACTCGGAGATGATAAGGTGCGCACAACTACTAGAAGATGCCACAGAGCTGTCCGATCGGATCCGTGGGAAGGACAAGAAGGAGCACGCCACAAGCTCTGGTACTTTCAAACTTACTTTCAACCAGAAAAGGGCAAGCAATGGAGGAGATTCCTCCCAAAAGAAGAAGTTCAAGAAGAATAGCAAGCCCTTCTCTATTACTACCACACCTTCCAAAGAGGTGCGCAAACATTGTGACAAAGTCGGCCATAAGTCCGAGGAATGCTGGAGGAGATTGGGAGCTTGTCTCCGTTGCGGGAACCGTGATCATCAGATTCCCGACTGTCCTCTACTTAATGATCAAGTCGGAGATGAGAAGCGTCTGGTCAAGAAGCAAGCCCGTCTCCAAGCGCTTCAAGAGGCGGAGCAAGATGAAGGTGTACTTGTGGAAGGTACATTAAAGATTTGTTCTAAGTCTGCTCATGTCTTGTTTGATACCGGCGCGACTCATTCTTTTGTTTCAAAAAGATTTGCTGATCCATTACCTATGGAACCAGAGTGGATAGATCTAGTTATTTCAACTCCTCTTGGAAACGAATCCGAGATCTCACACCATTATCTAAATTGTGAAGTTATGGTGAAAGGGAAAAATCTACCCACCGACCTGATATGCTTAGATATGGAGGTACGATGTCATGTTAGGAGCCGATTGGCTATCCACACACAAGGCAATAATCGATTGCCGAAACGGCAAGGTAACTTTTAAGGAGTTCCCGGAACTTGTCTACACTAGTCCTCGGAGTTGAAACAAGTCACCCCTTATTTCGTCCCTCTGAGCTAGTAAGCTCTTAAGAAAGGGGTGTGTGATTTTCATAGCTTTTGTAACCACCACGGAAGTTAAGGAGTCTAAGATAGAAGACATCTGAGTGGTTCGAGAGTTTCCCGATGTATTCTCAGAAGATTTGCCCAGATAACCCCCACAAAGAGAAGTGGCCTTCACCATCGACCTTGTCCCTGGTGCTAGCCTGATTTCTAAGGCACCTTATAGAATGTCCCCTGCCGAGCTTAAAGAATTAAAGGAACAATTGATGGAGCTCTTGAAGAAAGGATTCATCAGGCCAAGTACTTCCCCATGGGGAGCGCCTGTGTTATTTGTCATGAAGAAAGATGGATCGATGAGACTCTGCATCGATTATCGACAATTGAACCACCTTACCATCAAGAACAAGTATCCGCTGCCGAGGATCGATGAATTATTTGATCAAATATCTGGAGCCAAATATTTCTCGAAGATTGATCTCAGGTCGAGATATCATCAATTAAGAATAAAGGATGAGAATATACACAAGACGACATTTCGGAGCAGGTATGGGCATTACGAATTTACTGTTATGTCTTTTGGACTAACGAATGCCCCTGCAGTATTTATGTAGTTGATGAACAGTATATTTAGGCCTCATCTAGATCAATTCGTAGTGGTCTTTATTGATGATATATTAATATATTCAAAGACCTAAGAAGAACATGAGGAGCATTTGAGGATTTCATTACAAATATTAAGTAAGAATCAACTCTATGCCAAGCTTAGCAAATGCGACTTCTGGCTCGAGGAAGTATCTTTCTTAGGACATGTGATCTCAAAAGATGAGATTTCTGTGGATCCGTCCAAAGTCAAGGCTGTAAAGAATTGGGAGAGACCAACACATGCAATTAAAATCCGAAGCTTTTTAGGTCTAGCTGGCTATTACAGACGATTCATCAAGGACTTCTCCAAAATCGTTGTTCCTCTTACTAGGCTAACCCGCAAGGAGATTCTTTATAAGTGGAACGAGGATTGTGAGAAAAGCTTTCAAGCCTTGAAAGGCCATCTGACGACTGCTCCAGTCTTGGCATTACCAAATGAAGGAGATAAGTTCAAGGTATATACCAATGCATCTGGCATCGGCCTTGGATGTGTGTTAATGCAACAAGGGAGAGTCATTGCTTACTCTTCCTGACAATTAAAGAAGCATGAGAAGAACTACCCGGTGCACGACCTAGAGTTAGCCGCGGTGGTGTTTGCATTAAAGATCTGGAGACACTATCTCTATGGAGAATAATTCACCGTGTACTCCGATCACAAGAGTCTCAAGTATCTATTTTCTCAAAAGGAATTAAACATGAGACAAAGGCGTTGGCTAGAATATCTCAAGGATTTCGACTTCACAATACAATACCATCCTAGAAAGGGTAATCCCATAGTTGATGCCCCCAGTCAAAAGCCGAGAGCGTTATTGGCCAACTGTATGATCCAAGAGTGGAAGATGCTAGAACAATTTTCCAAGCTTAATATAAGCATGGACAAGGAGAAAAGGAGTATTACTCTATCACACATGAGGATACAACCGGATTTGCTCTCCGAGATCAAGGAGCTCGAAGACAATGACCCAGTACTGGTAGAAATAAAAGGCAAGTTAGAAGAACAACCTGATTTCAAGCAAGCATTAGATGGAAGATTATTATTTCGAGAAAGGACTTGTGTACCGGATTGTCCAGAATTGAAGAAGAAATTTTTAGAAGAAGCTCACCGATCAAGGTACACAATTCATCCAGGATCTACCAAGATGTACCAAGACTTGAAACGGACCTTTTGGTGGCCTAACATGAAAAGGGAGGTAGCGGACTTCGTTTCTCGCTGTCTCACGTGCCAACAAGTCAAGGCGGAACACCAAAAGCCCGCTAGTAAGCTACATCCTCTAGACATTCCCCAGTGGAAGTGGGAGGATATCGGCATGGACTTCATCATGGGTTTGTCTAAATCCAAAGGTGGACATGATGGAATATGGGTTGTTATAGATTGATTGACCAAGTCAGCACACTTCTTGCCTATAAAGAGCCGATGGTTGGTCGGTATTTTAGCCGCCTTATACATCAAGGAGGTTGTCAGACTGCATGGAGTTCCCGTTTCAATCGTGTCTGACCGAGACCCGCGCTTCACTTCTTATTTTTGGAAGGGTCTACAACATTCATTGGGGACAAGACTCAACTTTAGTACAACTTTTCATCCTCAAACGGATGGTCAGACCGAGAGAACGAACTAAGTTGTAGAAGACATGCTAAGAGTCTGTATTATTGATTTTGGTGGAAGCTGGCATGATCATCTACCCCTGGTCGAGTTTGCATATGACAACAGTTACCAGGCAAGTATTCAAATGGCACCTTTCGAGGCATTATACGGAAGGAGTTGCCGCTCACCACTATGCTGGGACAATGTAATGCCCCTAATTTTTCTGGATATTTTTCGGATCGTTTTAGTGGGTCTCGGAGCGTATTTTATGTTTTACATGTGTTTTTCCCTGATGCGCCTTCGGAACTCTGTGCAGGGCGAACCGTGGCGTTCTCCGACTTCGGGACAGTACCACTGCATTATGTTCCTCCCGAGGATCGCGGAAGAAATTTTTCGTAATTTTCTGAATTTCTGGATTTTTTGGGTTTTTCTATATATATTAACCCTTTCTCTCTCCCCTCTCATTTCTCACTCTCTCCCTCTCTCTCTTCTCCCACGCTCTCTTCTCACCCTCTCTTCTCCGGCGGCCAACGGAGTGAGACGGGGGAGCGGCAGGGCGACGCGGGCGAGGAGGACGGCGAGGATGGGTCGAGGATCGGGGGATGGAGGCGCGTGGGAGCTCGGTGGCGCGTTCGTGAGCCGGCGAGGGTTTCACGGTGATTTCTTTGTGGATCGGCGTCCACGGCGCGTCGTTTCTTCGGTGAAGGTAGGGAGATGGACCCCCAGCTCCTGCATTCCCTTTCCCGCGAGTTTTGTAGGCTGTGGTGAGCCGAGCGGGCGTATTTGGGGAATTTTGGAAAAATTCCATGTTTTAAGGCTCGTGAGCCGATCTACCATTTCATAGCGTTTTTTGCCGATCCGAGGCCGTAGATGCATGCTAGGGGCTATTTGGGGGCTTCCCCCTTCTTTCCCCCCTCTCCCATGGAGGTATAGGGGCGTGGTTGGTGTTTTTGGTCATTTCCCGCCGTTCCACCGCCGGGACGGTGTGGCGGTCGTTCCAGTGACCGCCACAGCGTGTGACGCCCCAGGGTGGGTGCGTCACAGCCTACCGTTTTGCCAACTGGGTGGTCCGTGGGCCTGATGATCCCACGATAGACCGCCAGGGCGTGTGACGCGCCTAGGTTGGACCGTCAGAGTGACGACCCGATCGTTGGCAGTCGACCATTGTGGTTTTGACCGTTGGGGGTCAAGGCCTCTGACGCACCCAAGGTGGAGCGTCAGAGCCTTGTGACGCCCCTGTGAGGGAGCGTCAGAGAGGATGCATCCCCACCTTCTAACGCACCTGGGTTGGAGCGTTAGAGTCTGTGACGCCCCGAGGGGTGTGCGTCACAGCCAGTTTTGTCCCGTCTTCTGACACACCAGCGTTGGTCCGTCAGAGACCGTGATGCCCCGGGCAGTGTGCGTCATGGTTGGTTTCTGCTCATCTTCTGACGCACCATGCTAGGCGCGTCAGAGACTGTGACGCACCAGGACTGGCGCGTTACAGTCGGTTTTGCATCGAGTGTCTGACGCTCCTGAGTTGGACCGTCAGGCTGCTGTGACAGCATATCCTTGGACCGTTACAACTGTGACGGCCCAAAGATAGACCGCCAGGAACTGTGTTATGCCGAAGTGGTTCTTTGTACTTGCCGCGATCGTTTCGCGTTGTGTAGGTTCTTGGTCGACTCGGTTGGGACCCTGTGGTCGACCTGCAGTCTCGTGAATGTCCCAGACACCCCGAGGGTTTTATGTCCGTGGTTTGAGGGTGTCGGGAGGACCGTGCTATCTCGTTTAGCATGCCTGTGGGTTTGAGAGTCCGGGTGACTCCTCGTGTTCCGAGCTTTTGTGTTACGCTTGATCGAGTCATAGTGTATCGGTGTGTGTGCGGTGGGGTCTCCCCCGCATGTCGTGAGTTTTCCTGGAAGATGATTCCCGAGTGGGCCATGTGTTTGGCTTTGGACTGCGAGTCCAGTTATCGGCGTGGCGGCTTGTGCGCTGCCCTGGGAATCGTGCTTCTGTTCTTTCCGCGTGGGCCATGTGTGTGGCCTTGGACTGTGAGTTCAGTTGCCCAGCCTGGGGCTGGAGGGTTCCTGCTTGTCCATGGGAATGGGATTCGATTTGGCGGCCTATGAGCTACCTTCAGAACCGTGTTTCTACGTTTCTGCGTGGCCGGGTGCGTGGCCAGTGGACTATGAGTCCCGTTTCTTCTCCAACCGTGGTCACCGTGCGACGGTGCTGGTACGTGGGAGGGTCCCCGTACTTCATCGGGTTCGGACATTGTTTTCCGTTGACTTGAGAGTCTACTCCTTCAGTGACCCTCCACTAGTCGTAGCCTTCCTGCACGCGTGTGGACCCACCAGGGAGTGGTGGAGAGGCTACCCTGAAGATGGTTTTTAGACAGGTTTTCGTCGGGCCCCTCGTCTGTAGCCAGAGTCCGGCTCAAGGGGAAAATCAATTAGAGGTCAGACCTAGGACGCATGGTCTGTGTGTGCACACGTGGTTGGGGGCAGTGGACACACGCTGACGAGCGTGACCCCAGCTAGTCACTTGCTTTGTGGTTACTTGTGTGGTGTCCGTGCCTCTGGTAGGCGCTACCACGCTAGGCAGTTCACCTACGGTGTGGTGTAAGTCGTCAGGGGATGCTACTGACTGTGCTTCTAGTGGGAGGTACTCCTGTCGAGTCGGGAGTGACAGACCGTCAGCTTCAGTGACTTTGACCTTCGTGTTTTGGTCGTGTTGACCGTTGAGTTTTGGTTGTTTCACCGTGGCACATGCGTTGGTTTTCGTGCTGCGAGACTAGTGCTAATAGCTTTATCGAGGTTGCGTCTTGTTGTGCGGTACCCGCGACCGGACGGTCGGGGTTGCACCTTGGACAGCGTGTCCAGGTTGGCAGTGTCCTGGGAGACAGGCCTCTACGACGGGGTTGCCGTGGGTTTT
Organism: Amorphophallus konjac; assembly: GCA_022559845.1. Taxonomy (NCBI): domain Eukaryota; kingdom Viridiplantae; phylum Streptophyta; class Magnoliopsida; order Alismatales; family Araceae; genus Amorphophallus; species Amorphophallus konjac. The sequence continues at coordinate 135,664,219 of CM040122.1, forward strand.
CACTTCAGTAAGTGGTGCTAGTGTGGTCCGGTTCCCAACTGTGAGATCGGGACTTCTCTTTCTGCTTGACCGGTACAGTAGGAGTAGCTGTAGTGCCGAGTTTCGACCGGCCACCGGGTTTACTGTTCCTGCTGTTACTGTTGCTCTTGTAGTTACAGCTTTTCATGCCGCTGTTGTTCTCAGTTGGGGTTCCGCGGGATCCCTACTGGGCCAGTGACATGAGGCTCACCCCTGCTTTTCAGGTGTGACGGTTCGTCCTCGAGGTTCGAGGTTGCGGTTCAGAGGTTCTTAGTTGCCAGCTCGCCGGGCGAGTGTTCACTCGGCATGTGGTATATTTTACTGCTTTAGACTGTACTTTCTGTTGAACAGGACTCTGCTATTATTGTAGTTGTTTATTTATTTCTGTTAATTGTTGAATTGTCCTGCTTTATTTCCTATTTCTTTGTGCCTCCACACTCCTTTTAACCCTTCCGAGCCCTCCCAGCTCGTGGGCGGCGGGTCAGGATTAGAATGGTATCGGGCCTTCCCGGTATCCGGATATTGGGTCGTTACAGACAAAGTTGGCGAAAAGTAACTACTAGGCCCAGAGATGGTAAGGGATACCATTGAGAAGATTCAACTCATTAGAGAAAGACTTCAGATGGCTTAGTCTAGACAAAAGACTTACGCCGATACTAGAAGGAGAGACCTCGAGTTCCAAGTTGGAGATCACGTCTTTCTTAAGGTTTCCCGAGGCCGAGGTATCTGAAGATTTGGTGTTAAGGGCAAGCTTACACCAAGATATATCGGTCCCTTCGAAGTGCTAGAATGAGTTGGCGAGGTTGCCTATCGGGTCGCCTTGCCACCGCAATTATCCGAAGAACACAATGTATTTCATATTTCTATGCTCAAGAAGTATGTTCATGATCCGTCCCACATCATAGATCATGACAATCTGGTGATACAAAAGGATCTCACATATGAACAAAAGCCTTTGAAGATCCTTGATCACGAGGTTCGTGTGCTGAGGAACAAAACTATTCCTATGGTAAAGGTACACTGGAGCAAGTGTTCAGAACAAGAAGCCACATGGGAAACCGAAGAATCTATGAAGAGAGATTCCCAGATTTGTTTCGAGATCGTAAGTACTCTACGCTCTCCATGTCTATATATAATTGAATTTGGGGATAAAATTCTTTTAAGTGGGGGAGGGTGTAGCACCCCGGATAAAATTATAGGAATAAAAATTTCTTAAATAAATTAAACGTATTAAATTTCTCTAAATGTATAAGATAAGGGCCCAATTCAAATAAGGTTTAAAGCCCAACTCACGAACACCACTAATGGGCCTCAACCCGCGGGCTTGGTCATTAAACTAAAGCACACATCGCCAAGACCATGGGCTTATCACTTGAAGGGCCTTACACAATTATATACTCACGTAGGGTCTTTTTGTCACTTACAAACTTACCACGTTGGAACTCTGCATGAGAGAAATAGGGTTTATTAGGGTTTGTTCCTAGCAGGGAAAGCGGCTGCCGATGAGGAAGTTCTAAATTCATTAGGATTAGTACGTGGGAAACTTAAATCCCACTGGGATTCCGAAGCTAAAGCCCTATAAATATAACTCCCTTTCGAACGAGCTCCAGCTACTACTGCTATTACGTTCGAAGAGATCCTACTGACCGTCGTCGTCCACGGTTCCTCTTGCCGGACATGTAGAAGGCATTCTGCGTGAAGAAGAAAGCATTGCTTTCTCTTCTTCCTTCTCCTCCTGATTGCATCATGCTCCTGCCATCGTGCGTGAGGGAGAAAAGCTTGGCTTCTACCTTCTGCCTCTTCTACGCTCATTGCTGCCGTGAAGAAACATCACTTCTTCTTCCGTCTTCACCCTCCTACTATCACACGTGAAGAAGTAAAGCTTCTTCTTCTGTCGTTCTTCTGCTGCTATGGTTGTAGTTGCGATTCTTATTATTTCTCATACCTATCTACCCGTCATCTAGATCAATCCCCAAAAGGTAGGTTTTCTCAAGATCTGAAGCACAAATCTATAGTATAAGTGTAGAGCATGCATATAGATCAAACTATCATGTTTTCATGCCGTCTGCTAATCAGTTTTCATTATCCCTGTTGAGCATGAAAATAGCGACCAAGTACTGGCCGCCTATTAATGAACGACCGCACAGAAGGTCGCAAATTCTGAATCTGCGACAGTCTTCTGGTCGCCCATTAATGAGCGACCCTACCCATGCCGCTATTTACTGTAAACAGAATTAATAATTACCCATGCTTAAAATTTAATATCTATGAAACCTTGCGTTATAATTTTTGCATGAGTGTGTTTCTAGATTCCTTATATTTTTCTCTAGCTATCCATGTCTTTAGTTTCTAAAAATTTCATGTAAATAGTGAAGTGCTACTGTTCATGTACCAATGAATAGTAAATTGTGTCTGTGAACGTGTCTGCCCGATGCGTAGCATCAAAAAGAATGAGTGACTGTCCCACAGTCGTTAATTAAAGAATGAACGGCCCTGTAAGTAGGCGTTGTTTTGTAAGAATTTTAGAAAAATAGAAAATCTATGAAAGTCATGAATCTGCGACACAATAAGTGGGCGTTATTTAAAGATTGGGCGCCGTTGCGAATGGTCGCCAATTAAAATTAAATTATGTTGATTTTTAGAAATTTCAAGAATTAGCGTCTGTGCACATTGTCGCTAATTATTGTTATTTTATTAAATATAAGATTGAGCGACCCTCCAGAGAGCCGCTATTTCTAGATATAGTGACTTCTGAATGGACGCCAATTCCTGTCTCTCAGTTTTCATCGGTTTTCTGGCCCATATCGCGGGTTTACTTGGCACTCTCATCTCACATCCGTAAATGGAGTCCCTGTTTTATTTCTATCAATTACACACTCAACTCTTGGTGATGATTGGACCCTACGCGGGATATTCCTTCCTTCGGACTGATACTTTCTTCATTGAGACCTCCGTAAGTCTATGCTAGCCTTGAATTCCCTCAAGACAGCCGAGCAGGTTGTACCCTAAAAATCCTAGAACCTTACTTGTCACGTCACTCTGGAGAAACGTGATGCTATAGCCCTCATAGAGCACTTTTTTGGCCTCTTTTGAGAAGTCTGTCTCTATCGATAATTAGCGACCATGAGTTGGGTGCCAGAAGGAATTGGCAACCATGCCAGTGGTGCTATATCACTGATTTAGCGACCTGAAAGTGGACACTATTTCTTCGTGCCTGCACTGTTCACCGAAATTAGCGACCACATAGTGGGTTCTGTTTCTATAATTGATGGTGACTGAGTGGATGCCAATTACCCAGTTTATGTTATGTCATCATTTTTTTCATGCGATTTATCAGTATGTCATACTTGTTCAAGTTCTGTCCTTGAACTCCTTCATTCGTGAAATCTACCTTATCATCATACAATGGCTTATTCCTTTGGAACTCTATATTGGCTATAAACTATAGTGGATGTCTAAAAGATACATGACTCAATGCTTGTGCATATAGGGCCCGATCTGGTCTTGGGAGGAGCACCCAAAAGTACTTGTGCCCATGGGAGCTATATTGATCATGGTGTGGTATTGCACCGAAGTGTATGACTTGCTTGATTGTTGACATTCCACGACTCGTACTTGATTAGACTTGACATGACTTGCATGGCCCGGAATGGGTATTTACTTGCTTGATATTATAATAGCCAATTCACATGACTTGGCTTAATACGTACATGTTTGAAAATCTTGATATACTTCACATGATTATCATTAAATCTTGCTAGTTCATCTATATTATTTTTTGATACTCTACTCTCGTCTTTATCTTGCGTACATGCATCGCTATACTTGCATAGTTCATGTAACATGTAATTTTCTTAAAGCGAGCTTGATCTTGAAATATAATTCCTACTAAGCGTTCACTCACCCTAGTTTTCCCCTATTTTTCAGGTAACTCCGATGACGAAGATCATTCGGATGGGAACGGACATGAGTGAAGTGCATAGAGCCACTCGAACATGGAAGCGTCTATTTAGTCGTGTATTTTCCTATTTCTTGAGTCAATTATTGTATTTTACCTATTTATTGAGTCTAGTCATCAATGGATTATGTAATGGTTATACTTTTGGATATTGGTGTTATTTATAAATAAAGGATTCGATTTATTATCTTTACTTTTGCGCACTCTGTCTATAAGGTCGAATTCCTTATGCTCTGATTGACATGAATGATATAAACTCGTCACGCGTACTGGGTTCCTTCCGTGCTCAGGACGTGACACCAATCATTGGAATCCCTCCCCATCGCGTTACCAAACACGCCCTTAGTTGACCCTAATCTGATGGTAGGGAGATGCCAGATTTAGGCTACGTTTGGGAATATGTGCGAGAAGAGGTGAATTTTAATGTGAACGAGATATGTGGACTCCACTCTAATTATTAAAATCTACTTTCTCTTTTCAAAATCTCACTAAAAGACGCTTTTAAATTTGAGAGAAAAGATATTTTATTGTGCCTATCTCTCTCTAACCTTAAGAATCCACTTTTGAAATGAGATACCAACTTTTGAGTATTAATGTATTTGTCCCCCACAAAGAACCTTCCAATGATTGAAAGCTACTTTCATAATCTACTCTATTGGAGTGCCAAGCGCACCCTTAATTCTCGAGAGATGGATGCAGGATTTAGTAATCTTAGAAGAAGGAAATGAGTTTAAATTAGACTTGGTTGAATTTGAACTCAGATATCCCATGCTTCATGTAAACTTAATAATCACTATATTAGATTCCATGTCATAAAAAAAATTGCGCACCCAATAGGAGGCGCACATTTGGAGGTGCAAGAGTTGAGCTGGGTCAGATGTAAAAACCTCGGTCTGACCTGGGATGCGTGCGTCTTATGATTTTTCAAGGGAGTGGACGAGCGTTAAATGGATTTGAAAGCTCCGGCGAAAAGACCTGCTTGCCCTGATCGTCCTTCATGGGTAGGTGGCATTGTTCGCACCATTTTCATGCTCTCAATGCTGAATGGAGTGGGCGACGAGCGCAGACCATTCTACTGCAAGATAGAAATCTGTTGCGAGCGTGAGAAACCCCAGCACAACAGGGCTCTCTCCCAAGGCACCCTACTTGAGGAACCCCAACGCATGAAGCCCTGTGGCTCTCCCCGATGCCACCCGATGTCCCCTTTGCGTGGTAGTTGGGTTGGGTCACTCTTTAAGACATAGAAGAAGGTGAGCCCGTATCGATAGCTTGTAGAGTTAATGCTACTCCTTTTTTGTCTTACAAGCACCTTGTAATACATACAAAAAAATCATTTTCTGTCTCACGTAAGCATCAGGTTCTACATTGAACATTGTTGCTCTTTTTTCCTTCTTTTCCAAACTACAATGTGGAAAGGTTCAATTTTTTTGGCCTTACACAAAAATGGTTCTTCTTCTTGCTTGAGTAAACTCGTATACATTAGCAAAGTCGGTTATATGTTGGTTACAGAAGTCATGTGCATATATGTTACCTGTTAGCGATAAATGTCACGGTAGTTAAGCATACAGAAGTTAGTGAAAATATTGTATATGTTCGTGAATACGACTATATATTAACGAAAACTTTTATATGTTTGTGAACAAGGCTATATGTTAGCAAAAGCATATATATGTTGGTTAAAAAGAGTGCACATATGTTACATGACGAAATTTGTTACATATGTTTGTTAAAACGATGTATATGTCAGTATATATTAGCGAAATAAGTAATATGCTAGTTATAGGAGTCATGTGCACATATGTTGCACGTTGACGACATATGTTGCGGAAGATATATATATATATATATATATGTTAGTGAAAATGTTAAATATATTGTTGAATGAGGTTATATATCAGTGAAAGCTTTTATATGTTTGTGAACAAGGCTATATGTTAGTAAAACTTATATATGATAGTTAAAGAAGAGAAAGTGCCCATATGTTACATGGCAAAATATGTTACATATGTTAGTTATTGACCTACTACTTAGTGATTGATTACTGACCTTCATTCTCTTATTGAAATATGAGTGACCTATTACTTGGTGATTGATTACTTAACGATTAGACATTATGTCCAGACTCGAAATTCTTAACTTCATTGACTTTTTGTTGTTGTCATATGTTATAGGAAGGGCTAGGATCTAAACATTACCCGCCTCTAATGTTTCCTTATTTTCACTTAGATGTACATAAAAAATATACACATTTTCATTGAGATATGTCAATGTGCAGGACAATAACATTGTCTAATGTTATATCTATGTTGCTATTGCATGTAGGTGATATAATCTTGTAGAATACATTTGCATTGAGTACCCCAACAAAATTAGCAGAACCAAGTGCTAGAACTTCACATGTAGTACAATCCTGTGATGGTATGGAATTTGACAATGCCAAGGATGCAAAGGTATTATACAATGCATATGCGAGGAGTGTGAGGTTCAGCACAAGTATCATCAAACGTAAATATAAGAATAGAAAATGTGTTTTCAGACATTTAACTTATTGGAAGAATGGAGAATCAATGAGGAAGGATAATGCAACAAATTATAGAGACTCTCCCAAGGTAGATTGCAATGCATACGTGAAAGTAAGGTTCAACAAAATGAGTGAAAAACACATATTATATGAAGTAATGTTAGAGCACAACCATGTTTTGAATATGCACTCCTGAAAAGGCATAAATTAAGAACATGTGGAGTGATGGCATCTCAACTTCAAAGATAGTGTCCACCATTGCCAAAAGAAAGGGAGGCATTCAACAAGTACAATTTATAGAGAAGGACTACCAGAATTTCTTGGATAGGGAGTGACAATCTTAATTGAAAGAAGGTGATCTGCAAATAATGATTCGATATTTTCACCAAATGCAACTTAAAAATCTTACCTTTTATGTGTTAGACTAAAATGACAATGATCAATTGCACAATGTCTTTTGGATTGATGGAAGATCTCGCGTGGCATGTAGTTATTTTTCAGATGTTATTACCTTTGATACTACTTATCTTACTAACACATATGAGATGCCTTTCGCTCTATTTGTGGGAGTTAATCATCATGGACAATCTATGTTTCTTGGCTGTGCATTGCTCTCAAATGAGAAAACATAATCCTTTGTATGGGTATTCAAGTCTTGGTTAGAAGCAAATGGTGGATAATCATCGAAAGCAATAATTAATGATCAAGACAAAGCCATAGAAGCTGCTATTGCTGAGGTGTTTTGTAATACCCTGAATTTCGGATTCCCACTTAATAGGCGTCGGATCTATTTTTTGCAAATATTTTAAGAGCCTCAGATTTTTGAGATATTGTTTAAAGAATATTAGAAAGAATTATGGAATTTATATTAAAATTTTAGAATTTATTTGATTAAATTATTGAGTGATTGGACGTATTCACAATATTGCTTCTTTGAGGGATCTTGGGCAATCCCAAACTCTCTTTTTTAAAAACCCACGCACACCCCTCTCCCCCCTCACTTTCACTCTCACCCTCTCCCGTTCTTCCCTCTCTCCCTCGGCAGCAGACGGCGGGCGGCGAGGAGGCGTGGCGAGGCTCCAGTGGCGACGTGTGGTGGTTCGTGAGGCGTGGATGAGAAGGATCGTGCGGGTGGGTCACGATTTCCGAAGCTTCACCGAATTTTGATGTGGAACGGCGACGATCGGCGCCAACTATGGCGGTAAAGTAGTGTCTTAGGTAGGGGGATGGACCCTTCCACCTCTCTGTGTATTTTCCCCACCGATCGAGTATATCCGGGCGAAAATGAGAGGGTTTTGTTCTTGTTTGGGGAAATTCCATATTTTTGGGGTGAGCGGCGATTTTGTTGTTTCGGACAGCGATTTTTTGTTCAAATGATGTGTTGGGGGTCGGGGAGCGATACCCCATGATTCCCGCTCGCAATGGGGCGAGTCGGGCATGGAATAGGGCCCCAGAGGGGTCACCCCGTTCTACCGTCGCCAAAATCGGTCGATAGGTCCATTGGGTCGGTCGACCAATTCCCAAGAGTACATAGGAAAAAGACTCAATTAGGGTTTCGGTCGACCGCTACTATGGGTCAGTCGACTGACCTTGGGCGGCCCTAGGAGGGCTGGGTGAGCCAGTTGACCGACTCCCATGGCCGGTCGACCGGAGGCCCATGTTGGTTGATCGACCATCCTGTCCGGTCGACCTATCCCCCCTGGTTCGGCCTATTTGGCTCGAAAACTTGGGTTTTCACCCTGGGAAACCAAATTAAAGTATTTATGAATAAAATAAATGAGGAATTGGCTGTGTAGAAGTGCCACGAGGGCCATCTCATGGTGAGACGCCCGATGACTCGGCTTAAGCAAGTGGGTATACCCCACAGCGGGAAAATGTGATTAGTATATGGTTTTCCGATATAGCAACCTTGGCGGCCTTATGTCTTGCGAATTAATCTTGTGTTTCGTGCGACAAGCGTGTGTTCGCGGTCGGTGACACGTTGACGGTTTCACAGCGGGTCCTCACTTAGAGTGACCTTTTCCCACTAGTCGTAACTTGCCTGGGCACGTGTGTGCCGACCCACTTGGGAGTAGTAGAGAGCTAGACCCGAGAGAGACTGTAATATCCCAGACGTTTTGGATCCTTTCTTCGTGGGTCCCGGATCTGGTTTTCAGAGTGTCTGGCTCCGTTGTGTCCGAAATTTCGTTTCGGACATCTTTCGTGTTCGGATCGGCGCGATCCGGAGTTGTTTCGGAGGCCTGGAGGCGTTCCGCGGCTTTTTCGCGTGTGTTTTCCGATTTCCGGTGTGTGTTTCGGCTTTTCCTTCGGAAGCTCGCTGCGGGCGAACCGGGCGGTTCCCCCAGGCACGAGTGGTACCGTTGCGATCGGTGCGTTCCGAGGATTCCGGAAATATATTTTTCTATTTTTTGGTATTTTTCCGAAAAATCGGATTTTCTATATAACCCTATTTCTTTTCTTTTTCTTTTCCTCTTTCTCTTTCTCCTTCTTCCTCCTTCCTTCCCCAACCGTGGCCGCCCTCCTCTCTCTCCCTCTCTCCCATTCGGACGCGGTGAGCCCCTCCCCGGCTGTTGACGGCGGCAGGGCGACGGCGCGGACGCGTGGGTGGCGGCGAGGCGAGCTCGTGGGCGTGCGGCAAGCGTGGGAAGCGTGGGGAGTTCGTGAAGCTTAAAGCGTTCTTCGTGGTTTGTGGGCGATCCGGCGGAGCATTCGCTCCATTGAGGTAGGGTGACGTTCCTTAGCCTCTTGCCGTTCATTTCCGTGGTTTGTAGGCCGCGGGGAGGCCGAGAGGGGCTAGATCGAGCACGTATGGGGTTTTTCCATGATTTGGGGAGAGCCGCCCGATCTATGGATTTGATGCATGGATTCGCGTTTTGATGGCCTAGAATCATGCTAGGGGTCCTTAGGGGTCATTCCCCTTGTTTTCCCCCTCTCCGGTGGAGGCATGGGGGCGTGGTTGGAGTTTTTGGGCGTTTCCGCCGTTTTCGGGCGCGGACTGAGAACGCGCTATACTCCAGTAGCGCGTTCTGGATGGTCGCGCTGCCCCGACAGGGCGCGTTCATCGGAGAAGATGAACAGTAGGGCGGTTCCGGTCGCGCTATGGGGTCCTAGCGCGATCTGCCTTGTCGCGCTAGGGGTTCCTAGCGCGATCGTCCTTGTCGCGCTAGGGGTCCCTAGCGCGACCTGTCTTGTCGCGCTAGGAGGCCCTAGCGCGATATTCCTTGTCGCGCTAGGGGGTCCTAGCGCGTTCTTCTTGTCGCGCTAGGAATCCCTAGCGCGATCTGTCCTGTTGTCGGGTGTTCCTTTTGGGCCGGGTGTGTGTCCTGGACACCCCGCGGAGTTCGGGACCGTGTCTTTGGGTGTTCGGAGGTTCCGTTTGCCTTGGTCATGCGTTTGGCTGTGGGCGGTGCGTCCGTTTCTTCTCCGACCGTGGTCACCGTGCGATGGTGATGGTACGTGGGACGGCCCCCGTACTTCGTCAGGTTCGGACGTTGTTTTCCGTTGTCTTGAGAGTCTACTCCTTCAGTGACCCTCCACTAGTCGTAGCCTATCAGTACGCGTGTGCTGATCGCACCAGGGAGTGGTGTACGGGCTTACCCTGAGGACGGTTTTAGACTGGTTACCGTCGGGCCCCTCGTCAAATCAGAGTCCAGTGCCAGGGGAAAACCGGTCAGAGGGCCAGACCTAGGACGCGTGGTCTGTGTGTGCACACGTGGTTGGGGACAGTGGACGCACGTCGACGGGCGTGACCCCAGCTAGTCACTTGTTGTGGTTACTTGTTCGGTGTCTGCGCCTCGGGTAGGACCTACCACGTCAGGCGGTTCACCTGCGGTGCGGTGTAAGACGTCAGGGGACGCTACCGGCTGTGCTTCTAGTGGGTGGTACTCCTGTCGAGTACGGAGTGACAGACTGTCAGTCGAGTGTTTCCGACCTTCGGGTTTTGTCGGTTCGACCTTTGAGCTTTGGTCTTCCCTCCGTGGCACGTGTGTCGGTTTGCGTGCCGTAGGGTCTTGTCTTGTAGAGTACAGGGCTTTCCCTTTCGAGGTACTCTCCGACCGCTAGTGTAGTGGTTTCTCATTTTACGAGGTAGGGTTCGAGTGATCCCTACTGAGTCTTGTTCGAGACTCATTCCCTGCGTGTTTTCACCGTGTTTCAGGTGAGGCGCCACCTTCGGGGAGCGCGTCAGGAGTGCAGCGTGGTGCGGGTGCCCAGAGGTAGTGCCAGAGGTCAGAGCCGGGGGATGCCCCGTGTAGCTGTACTTTCCTTTCTTGTCACTGTACTAGTCGTGGACTGTTGTTATTGTTATTTTATATTGTGGACCATGTAAAATGTTAATTTATTTCCTGTTTAATTTCTGCAATTATTTGTGATACTTGTGTAGTCTCCACACCATCCTTTTAACCCTTCCGAGTCTTCGGGCTCGTGGGTGGCGGTGCGAGTCTCGGGTTATCGGGCCTTCCCGGTAATCGGATTCTCGGGTCGTTACAGCTGGTATCAGAGCGCGGTTGTGGAATTACATGAGAATCATAAGTAATTGTAGTGGTCCACTAGTCCACTGCGATGATGTACAGGTGACGCTGGCATTGGGCACCGTGTGTTTATTTTGACCTTGCCGTTTTCGTGTTTTCTGTCTTTTGCTTCAGGAGCGAGTATGGCGCCGAGGAGGAGCTCTCGCTCTCAGCAGGGGCAGTCGGCTGGAGGCCAGGAGATCCAGCAGGGGGTCCAGAGGGACCAGGAGGAGCATAGTAGAGTGCCACGGGGGGCTACCGAGGCCGCGGATACTGCGAGAGTTCCGGGGGCCGAGGATTTCTTCCGTGGCATGTACCAGCTTATGTCTCAGCAGTTCGGCGGAGAGGCTGGTGAGGGCTCGTCAGCTAGGGGTGGGCCAGGCCGAGCAGTGAGGGACTTCATGCAGTTCCATCCACCTTACTTTAGCGGCCAGGCAGACCCTGATGCGGCTCGTGATTGGCTCGATGAGATGGAGCGGGTGTTCAGTTCTGCGAAGAGTGCTGCCGAGGACAGAGTGGTGTTGGCCTACAACCAGTTGCAGGGTACGGCTCGGAGATGGTGGTCTTCCGAGTGGAAGACGTCCTTTCAGCTTCGTCCACTTGAGCAGATCGAGTGGGATGACTTTGTCAGTGCTTTCGAGCGTACGTACTGTCCAGATATTGTTGCTACGCAGCGGATGCGGGAGTTTCTGGAGCTGGTGCAAGGTGACATGTCCGTGTTGCAGTACAGGGCCCGATTTGTCGAGCTGGGTCGGTATGCACCTCACATCATGGAGCATGAGAGGGTGAGGACCGCGCAGTTTGTGCAGGGCTTGAGGCTGGAGCTGAGGCACCATTTGATCGCGAATGGGGCCACTGATCTAGAGACAGCATCTCGTGTTGCGGTTTCCTTGGAGATGGATATGCAGAGGACTCGAGGACCGATCAGCCAGGGGCAGTCCTTGTCAGGTCGCAGCCAGCAGCCGGCTACCCAGCAGCAGGGTTTCTTCCAGCATGCGTCGGGTGGTTCAGGAGTACCGGCATCTGCAGCTTCGGCGACAGGATCTGCGTCCTTCGGTACGAAGGTCAAGAAGTTCTTCTCGAAGAATTTCCGAAAGAAGAAGTCCAAGGATCAGGGGCAGGCTTCATCGGGCAGTGTACAGCAGCCGTTTCCTTTGCAGCGTCAGGGATCAGGGGGTGGATCGCGAGGACCTTGTCCACGGTGTGGTGGGACCCACCCAGGCAGGCAGTGCACGGCGCCGATCATCTGTTTTCGGTGTGACCAGCCAGGGCATATGGCGCGCGACTGTCCTCAGAGGCCGCCGCAGCAGCAGGTTCCCCAGCAGCAGAGGCAGCAGCAGCAGCAGGGACAGTATCCGCCACTACCCAGGTCAGCTAGCGTGGGAGGCAGGCAGAGGGCTCGGGGCCAGATCACGCACATGACCAGGGCAGAGGCAGTGGCGTCGCAGCTCGTGGAAGGTACCGTTCAGATTTTGGGTTGTGCGGCTCGGGTTTTGTTTGATTCTGGCGCGTCTCATTCGTTTATTTCGGAGGATTTCGCGTCGAGCGTCGAGGAGCCGGTGACCCAGTTGTCCTGTGATTTGGCAGTGGAGTTGCCTTCGGGTGATTTTATGATCACTCCGTATTGCTTCGATCAGGTTCCGGTTTGGATCGATGGGCGGAGTATGCCAGGCAGGTTATATGCGTTGCAGCTTCGGGATTATGATGTGATTCTAGGCATGGATTGGCTCGAGACCCATGGAGCGGTGGTGGATTGTGGAATGAAGAGGGTCTACTTCCAGCATCCGAGCAAGAGGACCTTCTATTTCCAAGGTATCCGTTCCGCCTCTTCTCGATTCCTTATCTCTGCTATTCGAGCCCGTCGATTGCTTGATTCAGGTTGTCAGGGTTTTCTCGCGTCCGTGGTTGTGTCCGACCGGATGGAGCCGGATGTCGAGGACATTGCGGTGGTGTGCGAGTTTCCCGACGTTTTTCCGAGGAGTTGCCTGGATTACCTCCCCAGCGGGAGATCGATTTCGTGATCGAGGTTGTGCCTGGTACGGGACCTTTGGCGAAGGCTCCCTACCGTATGGCCCCCGCTGAGTTGAGGGAGTTGAGGGCGCAGTTGCAGGAACTGCTGGCCAAGGGGTATGTTCGTCCTAGCTTTTCCCCTTGGGGTGCGCCCGTGTTGTTTGTGAAGAAGAAGGACGGTAGTCTGCGCTTGTGCATTGACTATCGACAGCTGAATGAAGTGACCATTAAGAACAAGTATCCGTTACCGCGGATTGATGATTTGTTCGACCAGCTGCAGTCTGCGCGAGTGTTCTCGCGGATTGATTTGCGGTCCGGTTACTATCAGCTGAGAATTCGCGAGTCCGATGTGGAGAAGACTGCATTCAGTACGAGGTACGGGCATTATGAGTTTTTGGTGATGCCGTTCGGGCTCACCAATGCCCCTGCAGCCTTCATGGACTTGATGCAGAGGGTGTTTCATCCGTATTTGGACCAGTTCGTGGTCATCTTCGTGGATGACATCCTTGTTTATTCGCAGTCTGCTGAGGAGCATGCGTACCATTTGGGTGTGGTGCTGCAGACGTTGCGAGATCACCAGTTGTATGCGAAGCTCAGCAAGTGCGAGTTTTGGCTCAGCGAGGTGCACTTTCTGGGACACGTGATTTCTGGTGATGGCATTTCCGTGGACCCCGCCAAGGTCGAGGCAGTGATGCAGTGGCCGAGGCCGAGGTCGGTGACGGAGATCCGGAGTTTCTTGGGGCTTGCAGGTTATTATCGCCGGTTTATCCAGGATTTTTCTCGCATTGCGACCCCGATGACTAGACTCACGCGGAAGGATGTGCCTTTCGTCTGGTCTGAGGAGTGTGAGCAGGGCTTCAGGGAACTGAAGAGATTGCTCACCTCGGCTCCGGTGTTGGTTTTACCTTCTGGATCGGGAGGTTTCGTGGTGTGTACAGATGCTTCCGGCGTTGGATTGGGTGCTGTGTTGATGCAGCATGGTAGAGTGGTGGCTTATGCATCTCGGCAGCTAAAGCCCCATGAGGAGAACTACCCTACCCATGACCTTGAGTTGGCGGCGGTGATCTTCGCGCTGAAGATCTGGAGGCATTATCTGTACGGCGAGAAGTTCGAGGTATTCACTGACCATCAGAGTTTGAGGTATGTGTTCTCGCAGAGAGATCTGAACCTCAGACAAAGGCGTTGGATGGAGTTCATGAAGGACTATGACTTCACCCTGTCTTATCAGCCGGGCAGGATGAATGTCGTTGCTGATGCCTTGAGTCGGAAGGTTGCGGTCAGTGCCCTGATGTTGAGGAAGTGGAGGCTCTGGGAACAAGTGCCCGAGGTATCTTTCAGGCTCAAGATTCCCCAGGAGCCAGGGTTGGCAGTGCTTGCGAGTCTGACTGTCACTCCTGCTATCCGTCGTCAGGTGACAGAGGCTCAGCATGCGGACCCTGAGTTGCCCCGGATTCTGGCGATGGCTGACGTGGAGCTTGGCGAGGACGGTGCTGCGAGGTTTCGTGGCAGGCTGTACGTCCCAGCGGAGGAGCAGGTTCGTCGTGCGGTGTTACGCGAGGCTCATGGGAGCAGGTACACTGTGCACCCGGGTGCGACGAAGATGTATCGGAACTTGCGGAGGCAGTTCTGGTGGCCTGGCATGAAGAGAGATGTCGCAGAGTTTGTGGCCAGGTGCCTGATCTGTCAGCAGGTGAAGGCGGAGCATCAGCGACCAGGAGGTACTCTCCAGCCCTTGGATGTTCCTGCTTGGAAGTGGGACCATGTGACCACGGATTTCGTGGTGGGATTGCCGAGGACCCCGAGTGGGCAGGACAGTATTTGGTTGCTGGTGGATCGGCTGACGAAGGTGACGCGGTTGTTACCGGTCAAGGTCAGCTGGAGCGTGTCTAAGTTGGCTCGTCTTTATGTGGAGCGGATCGTGCCGTTGCATGGGGTTCCCATTTTGATCGTGTCGGATCGGGATCCGCGCTTCACTTCTGGATTCTGGAGGAGTTTCCAGCGAGCTCTTGGCACGGAGTTGGCATTTAGCTCGGCGTATCATCCACAGTCAGATGGTCAGTCCGAGAGGACCATTCAGACTTTGGAGGACATGCTGAGATCCTGCTGCCTAGAGTGGCAGGGGAGTTGGATTCATCACCTACCATTGGTGGAGTTTGCCTATAACAACAGCTATCATTCGAGCATCGGCATGGCTCCTTATGAGGCATTGTATGGGCGTCCTTGTCGGACTCCACTTGATTGGTTTGAGGTGGGTGAGCGTGTTTTGACGGGACCGGAATTGGTGCAGCAATGTGTGGACGTTGTGCACCTGGTTCGTCAGAACATGTTGGCGGCCCAGAGTCGGCAGAAGAGCTATGCTGACCGTAGGAGGCAGCCCCTCGAGTTCGCCGTGGGCGATCATGTGTTCTTGAGAGTTTCTCCGATGAAGGGGGTGATGCGGTTTGGACGGCGTGGGAAGCTGAGTCCCCGCTATATTGGTCCTTTCGCGATTGTGGAGCGCATCGGTGAGGTTGCTTACCGGTTGCAGTTACCTCCTGAGTTGGCGTCGGTGCATGACGTGTTCCATGTCTCGATGTTGCGGAAGTATATGCCCGATGACTCTCATGTGCTCGAGTTTTCCGTTTGGCCTGAGGTGACTCCAGATCTTTCTCTCCCAGAGTTTCCGATCCGCGTGGAGGATAGGCGAGAGCAGCGCCTGCGGAACAAGGTTATTCCCTTGGTAAAGGTCGTGTGGCAACGACACTCTGGTGGTGAGGCTTCGTGGGAACGTGAGGACGAGATGCGTCAGCAGTTCCCGTACCTGTTTGAGTGAGTCTTCCTCTTCTTTCCCCTTGGGTTGTTCTCAATTTCGAGGATGAAATTCCTTAAGGGGGGAGGGCTGTAATATCCCGGACGTTTCGGATCCTTTCTTCGTGGGTCCCGGATCTGGTTTTCGGAGTGTCCGGCTCTGTTGTGTCCGAAATTTCGTTTCGGACATCTTTCGTGTTCGGATCGGCGCGATCCGGAGTTGTTTCGGAGGCCCGGAGGCGTTCCGCGGCTTTTCCGCGTGTGTTTTCCGATTTCCGGTGTGTGTTTCGGCTTTTCCTTCGGAAGCTCGCTGCGGGCGAACCGGGCGGTTCCCCCAGGCACGAGTGGTACCGTTGCGATCGGTGCGTTCCGAGGATTCTGGAAATGTATTTTTCTATTTTTTGGTATTTTTCTGAAAAATCGGATTTTCTATATAACCCTATTTCTTTTCTTTTTCTTTTCCTCTTTCTCTTTCTCCTTCTTCCTCCTTCCTTCCCCAACCGTGGCCGCCCTCCTCTCTCTCCCTCTCTCCCATTCGGACGCGGTGAGCCCCTCCCCGGCTGTTGACGGCGGCAGGGCGACGGCGCGGATGCGTGGGTGGCGGCGAGGCGAGCTCGTGGGCGTGCGGCAAGCGTGGGAAGCGTGGGGAGTTCGTGAAGCTTAAAGCGTTCTTCGTGGTTTGTGGGCGATCCGGCGGAGCATTCGCTCCATTGAGGTAGGGTGACGTTCCTTAGCCTCTTGCCGTTCATTTCCGTGGTTTGTAGGCCGCGGGGAGGCCGAGAGGGGCTAGATCGAGCACGTATGGGGTTTTTCCATGATTTGGGGAGAGCCGCCCGATCTATGGATTTGATGCATGGATTCGCGTTTTGATGGCCTAGAATCATGCTAGGGGTCCTTAGGGGTCATTCCCCTTGTTTTCCCCCTCTCCGGTGGAGGCATGGGGGCGTGGTTGGAGTTTTTGGGCGTTTCCGCCGTTTTCGGGCGCGGACTGAGAACGCGCTATACTCCAGTAGCGCGTTCTGGATGGTCGCGCTGCCCCGACAGGGCGCGTTCATTGGAGAAGATGAACAGTAGGGCGGTTCCGATCGCGCTATGGGTCCTAGCGCGATCTGCCTTGTCGCGCTAGGGGTTCCTAGCGCGATCGTCCTTGTCGCGCTAGGGGTCCCTAGCGCGACCTGTCTTGTCGCGCTAGGAGGCCCTAGCGCGATATTCCTTGTCGCGCTAGGGGGTCCTAGCGCGTTCTTCTTGTCGCGCTAGGAATCCCTAGCGCGATCTGTCCTGTTGTCGGGTGTTCCTTTTGGGCCGGGTGTGTGTCCTGGACACCCCGCGGAGTTCCGGGACCGTGTCTTTGGGTGTTCGGAGGTTCCGTTTGCCTTGGTCATGCGTTTGGCTGTGGGCGGTGCGTCCGTTTCTTCTCCGACCGTGGTCACCGTGCGATGGTGATGGTACGTGGGACGGCCCCCGTGCTTCGTCAGGTTCGGACGTTGTTTTCCGTTGTCTTGAGAGTCTACTCCTTCAGTGACCCTCCACTAGTCGTAGCCTATCAGTACGCGTGTGCTGATCGCACCAGGGAGTGGTGTACGGGCTTACCCTGAGGACGGTTTTAGACTGGTTACCGTCGGGCCCCTCGTCAAATCAGAGTCCAGTGCCAGGGGAAAACCGGTCAGAGGGCCAGACCTAGGACGCGTGGTCTGTGTGTGCACACGTGGTTGGGGACAGTGGACGCACGTCGACGGGCGTGACCCCAGCTAGTCACTTGTTGTGGTTACTTGTTCGGTGTCTGCGCCTCGGGTAGGACCTACCACGTCAGGCGGTTCACCTGCGGTGCGGTGTAAGACGTCAGGGGACGCTACCGGCTGTGCTTCTAGTGGGTGGTACTCCTGTCGAGTACGGAGTGACAGACTGTCAGTCGAGTGTTTCCGACCTTCGGGTTTTGTCGGTTCGACCTTTGAGCTTTGGTCTTCCCTCCGTGGCACGTGTGTCGGTTTGCGTGCCATAGGGTCTTATCTTGTAGAGTACAGGGCTTTCCCTTTCGAGGTACTCTCCGACCGCTAGTGTAGTGGTTTCTCTTTTTACGAGGTAGGGTTCGAGTGATCCCTACTGAGTCTTGTTCCGAGACTCATTCCCTGCGTGTTTTCACCGTGTTTCAGGTGAGGCGCCACCTTCGGGGAGCGCGTCAGGAGTGCAGCGTGGTGCGGGTGCCCAGAGGTAGTGCCAGAGGTCAGAGCCGGGGATGCCCCGTGTAGCTGTACTTTCCTTTCTTGTCACTGTACTAGTCGTGGACTGTTGTTATTGTTATTTTATATTGTGGACCATGTAAAATGTTAATTTATTTCCTGTTTAATTTCTGCAATTATTTGTGATACTTGTGTAGTCTCCACACCATCCTTTTAACCCTTCCGAGTCTTCGGGCTCGTGGGTGGCGGTGCGAGTCTCGGGTTATCGGGCCTTCCCGATAATCGGATTCTCGGGTCGTTACAGAGACAGTTTTAGGCTGGTTTCCGTAGGGCCTCCCACTGTGGTGGCTCGAGTTTGGGCCGGGAGGAAAACTAGCTAGAGGGCCGGACGTAGCGCAACCAGTCAGTGTGTGCACACGTGGTTGGGGACTTCGGACGCGTGTTGATGAGCATGACCCTGACTAGACCCTTATCTTGTGTTCCGTGTATGATGTCTCAGTGTCTGCCTGGGACGTGTAGGGAGACACCTGAGGCTGTGGACTAAGTCGTCAGTTGACGCATCCGGCCTTGCTTCTAGTGGGCAGTGCTCCTGTCACTCCAGTGTAGCGACCCTAGTTTCATACCGTGGCGGTTTAGTGTTCGGGCGGCCGAGGGTATTTGAATGTGCAACGTCGACTTGTGATTTATTATGAATGGTTGTGGTGCACATGTAATTAAGTTACTTTCCTTTAATTGTCAATTGTTGTTCTTATGTTATAGTTATTGTTCCGAACTGTTGTTTTTAGCTTCGCGTGCTTGCCGTTGTGAGGTGGGGATCCACGGGACCCCTACTGAGCCGATGAGACGAGGCTCACCCCATTTGTTTTCAGGTGAGGCACGGCTTGCAAGTTGTGCTTCGGAGGCATCGCGTAGAGCTGGTGGTCAGTCATAGCACCGGTTTGCCAGAGGCGGGGTATGCCTCTGTTTCGTTCCTCACTGCGCCTTTCGACGGGCGGGAAGGAGTCTGTGACCACGGTGAGAAGGGGAATACAGCGATAAAGGAAAATGAGGGAGTTGATGTTATCTCGGGGATATTCTCCTTTGTAGCTATATGCCTCTCACGGAAGTACCGTACACTCGCCTTTTCCGGAAGGTCGAGAAGGGTCTTGCATGAGAGGTTTCTGGGAGGACCGGGTGACCGGATAGAGTGCGGGCGTGCCAGTCGATTTCTTGACAATCACCTATGGAACCAAATTTTGACTGGGGAAGCGTCGCCAGGACACGGCACGTAGGCTCGGGGTAGCGGGCGACACATGGAGATAAGGGAGGTTCCACGGGTGCGAGTGTGTAGGCAATTGTGGGGATTCGTGTATGAGACGTCATTTCCCACCGACCGCAAGTAGTCGGTGTTTATTTACATCAGATTGAATCTGAAAACCTTTGCTCTGTGCTGAAGAAGAGCCTGGATATTTCTGATGCCAAGGACAGGGAACCCGGTACCCCTGTTGCTGTAGGGTGACAATTGTGCTTGACTGGAGGGGTTGGTAAACTGAGATCCGGGAGACTGGTTGTACACAGGTTAGTGCGAGTAAGAGACTGGGACCCAGGTACGGGTAAGCATATTTAACTGGTTTCATGCTTTATAGGTGCCGCGTGGGCTTTACAAAGGGGCCGAGAGGGCTGAAATACAACTGGTGCAAGCCGCGGGATAATTCCGACTCATGGGTCGGTCCCCGGGTCAATGCAAGACAAAGCGGATTAACCGCGTGTTTTTACAGGGGCTCTCCGCAAGGAGCTAGGGACTCCCTCGAAGTCGCCGAGGGAGGGCTAGACTGGATGGCAGGGGCGGATACTGGTGCCTGAGGGAGGCCGGACGTGGCTCGGAATGAGCAGTAGGCTCTGGGTCCCGGGGAGTGAATCTCTTCATGCCGGGGAGTAGGGGTCGGTCCCGGGAATGTTACTTCTGGGCCATGGTCCGGCTAACTCGGGTCAGCGGTCAGGACTTCGATTCCCGGCTCGAGGTGAGCGGCAGGCATGTGGTCCCATGGCGAGGGCGATTTCGGCATTATGGCGTGCTCTTTGTTGTCATGTCATGCTGTACGTGGGCGGACTTGATGTGCGGGTGTGTTCGCCGTTATCATAACACCTTGTGTGCGGGGGGGGGGGGTGGACTTGAGTGAGGCGGCTAGACGTCATGTGAGGGAAGTACGTTTGACATACCCTCGGCGTATACGAGCCGATCAACAAGTCACCCAACTCGCGCTTAGCTCCTCGCATTCCTTACCGCTTTAGTCTTTGAGAGCTTGTAGCTGAGTGCTTGCAGATGTCTGAGTGTTGTGTTCATGCATATGCCCCTTGAGATCCTAAGGGGGGGAATTTATAGTGGAATTTGAAAGGTTAGGGGGTTTACGCGGACTGGACTGGGGGGGTGATCTGGTCCGCATAAACCACCTTGAAAAATATATTTTTTTGTTTTTGGAGTGGGGGAGGGAGGTTTACCCGGACCAGACCGGGGGGGCTGGTCTGGTCCCCATAAACCCCCCCTGGGGGGTTTACGCGGACCGGACTTACGCAGGCTGGAAATGGGGTTTTTCCCATGTAAAAAAAACATTTTTTTTGTTTTCTGGGGGGGTTTACGCGGGCTGGAAATGGGGAAACACCCCATGTAAACATTTTTTTTATTTTCTGGGGGGTTTACGCGGACTGGAAATGGAGTTTTTTCCCCATGGGTCTATAAAAATCCTATTTTGTCTATTTTGGGCCCATCTTGACCTATTGTGAATGCAAGACAGAGATAAAAAGGATACGGTGGCTGGATCTGGTCGTGTGCGCGTAGAACGAGACCGTTGACCTGGGCTTCGCACGATCTCCAGTCTTCTTCTCCACGATCACTCCCGAGCTGGTATGCGGACCATTTTTACGCCAGACCGGGGCTGGGACGGGATGGCGGCGGGATCCATGGGGCTGGGAGGAGGGTGCGACCCCCAAGGGGAGTTCGCCCCCACTGGGGCGCCACCGCGCCCTGGGTGAACTTCCCCCGGGCGAGGTGGCCGCCGCGTGGGGTTGACCCGAGTGGCCTTCTATGGTTATTTGGCGATGTCCTTTGAAAGACTTGGGCCGAAGAAGTGCCGGTATTGGATTGCGGGGGTCCATTGTTGTCGTGCTGTGGCTACCACTCACAAGGTGTTCGGGGAAATTTTTGACACATCCCGGGTTGCCGAACGGCTTAGGTAGCCGGCTGGTGGGCCTCGGGTTCAGCCCGAGGATGGGTAGTATAGCTCGTGGGAGCCATAGGAAGGCATTTTGGGCGTGTGGGCTGATGCGCCACGAGGTCTATCGTTAAAATACACGCGGTGACCAATCTTAAAATTTACCGAACTCGCAATAAAATTTAATAACGTAGTAATACGACGAGTCCGAGTCGAATCCACGGAGAGGTTTAGCTTTCAGAATTGAAGATCTTGTGAGTTTAGATGATTATATGCGACTTAAAATGAAAATTACATTAAGTAAATCTATCTAATGAAATTTGGAGGGTTGTAGAGAGAGAAAGAAGAGAGATAGAGGAAGACGAAGAAAGAGGTGAGAGAGATTTAGAGAGAGAAAATAAACAGACATGATTTTTCACTAATTAAAAAGACAATGTTTACACTATGAAGTGCGGAAATAAAAATTATAATTTCGAATAAAAATAAATCCTAAATAACACCGAGGAGGACGATGGGCAAGGATATCGCGGCCGTAGTGTTGGGGTGACGTCGCCTCCTTGAGCCTTTGATTTCCACTCATCCCAGAGCCGAGGACGCCCGTCTTGCGCCGTCTTTGGAGGAGTTAGAGAGAGAGAGAGGATAGAGAGAGAACATAGAGAGAGAAAGAGAGATATATGTAGAGAAAAAGAGTGATAGAAGTGGAGAGGAGTTAAAAAATAAAAGAAAAGATAATTAAAAAATGGGAAGAGTGTGTGCGGTGTGAGAGAGAAGGTGAGAGATTGAGAGAGATAGAGAGAGATCGAGAGAGATAGAGAGAAGAGAGATCGAGAGAGGAGAGATGGTGAGAGAGAGTGAGACACGGAGGGGGGAAGGGTGAGGAGAGGGAGAGATCGGAGAAGGGTGTGTGTGTGTGGCTTAAAGAGAGAGAGAGAGGGAACGGGGAGAGAGGGTGAGACACAGAGAAGAGAGAGAAGAGAGAGGGAGAAGAGACGGAGGGGAAGCAGGATGCTCGCAGCGTCTACGGTGGGAGACGGTGGTGCAGGCGACGGGAGAAAAAGAAGTGGCCGGTGGAGGGCTACTGCGATGACGACGGCGGCGAGCGGAGCGGAGAGAGACAGTGGGAGACGGTGGTGTCCGGTGCAACGGGGGAGAAGACGCCGGTGCAGTGGGAGAGAGGGAGAGCGGGACGCGATGGCTAACTGGGGGTGCTGGGGATACCCGTCTGCGGTGGGTAGGTGCGCAGAGGCGACGGCGGATGACTGTGGCGGGGGCGGAGGTGCGGCAGAGGGAGAGACTGGCGCGGCGACAGTTGGATTGGTGGTCGGACGCGCGGCCAGCGGGGGGGCGGGGGGGGGGGGCGTGAGCAAAGGCTATGCATGCGGTGGAGAAGAAGGGAGAGGGGAGGGGGAGGGATGCAACTATGTGTGTGTGCATGTGCGAGAGAGAGAGATAGTAGGGAGAGGGGAGAGAAGTGAAAACGGTGCGAGTGTGTGCGTGAGTGTGTGATAGTGATAAAGAGAGATAGGGAGAGGTTAGAAGAGCAACAACGGCAAAGGGGGGGGCGTGTGTGTGTGTATGTGTGTAGAGGAGGGTGAGAAACGGAGGGGGGAGAACCGGTGGTGCGTGTGTGTGTGCATGGAAGAGAGGGAGAGAGAGAGCAGGGAGAGGTGGGTGTGAGGGGGGAAAAAGATAAGAGCAAGGGAGAGAAAAGAGAGATCCTAGGGGGGAAGAAGAGAGAGGGAAAGAGAGGAGAGATCTAAGAGAGAGGGAGAGAGAGAGTGTGTGAGAGAAAGAAGAGAGAGGGAGAGAGAGAACGTGAGAGAGAAAGGGAGAGAGAGAGATCCGACGGGGGAGGGGAGAGAAGAGGAGAGAGATAAGGAGAGAGAGAGAGAGCCTATGGGAGAGGAGAAGAAAGAAGAGAGAATAGAGATAGAACCTAGGGGGGGAGAAAGAAGAGGATAGAGATAAGAGAGAGGGAACCTACGGGGGAAGAGAAGAGGATTGATAGAAAGAGGGAGAGGGGGGTGTGGTTTTGTAGGGGTGAGGGGATGTGCCAAGCCTTTATTTTCCATAAATTTTGATGCCCCAAGCCCATGCTGTTGTCCCTATCACACCGCAATAGTTGTTGGTGCTATAACTCCTGCCACTTTGAGAGATGCTCCTCCTGTTCACAGGGTTAAAAAATGTAAAAAATTATACTTAGGCCCCTCAAGCATAAGAATTTAACAAGTTTAAGTCTAGCCCCTTCAACACACAATGAATTTTTATGTAGAAAATAATCATCACACAATTCCTTAAGAAATAATTTTATGAAGATTCAATTATACAATTTTTTTATTTTAACCCTATCTCAAGTCTCATTAATTACAGGAAAAAATTTCATTTTATGTGAGACCGAGATTATCATGTAAAAATTGTATAATTAACTTCGTTAAATCCCCACAAAAATGACGTGTGTGATATAAATAAGTATAAACAAATAAGCACTTATCACACCCCCCAACTTACTCATTGTTAGTCCCTTAGTAATGTAAATAGGCTAAAAATTAGGGACCAACAAAAGTTTAAAAGTTTCATGCCCCACGTTAAGATCCTGCTTCACGGAATAAACTAAGGATTATGACTTTGGAATCATCAAAACATGATAGCCATTGGGTTAGAACATGATGCTCATAACTTTTTTTTTTTGGAATACTCCCAAAGTCTCATAGCACTTGTGCTCGTGAAACATAAATCCACCGTTGGACTTGCATCCTCCATATTGTTATTTCAGTTAGGTGTCTTTCAACTCTACACCTCTCAGATCATAGCATTCAGTACAGTCACTTTATGTTGCCTTATTTTTGTATCATTCTTTTTTTTTCAACCCATGGTGCTGCACATCCCTTCACCGTTTGACACGAACCTCATCTCTTGCCTTAGGAGAAGCAGACCCTGTTAATAAGATTCAAGGCATTTTTCATATTTTTATTCTTTTTTTAACAATGTGCTTTGCACATATTTGATAGGTAACTGGGCAGATAGCATTTCAAAAATGTCACTTCACTAGTAGATGCAGAGTATCAACACCATATCAAAATAACAGAAGGCTTGTCCTATCTGCTTCATTAGTGTGTAAGTGATGATTTTTTTTAAAGTGCTAAGAGACCTTAGGGAATTCTAAATTAGTTCCCATAGTTAGATACTAAAAATTATTTCATCATCCATCTCCATAGTCTTTTCTATTCTAGAGTCTTTCATGAGAGCATGAATCATGAAAACGCAGTTGGGGTTCCCCTTTATTTTTATAAAAAAATGTGGCATAGGTTGTATGAGATTTTTACAATGATTACCCTTACCGCTCAACTTAAGTAACATCATTTTTGATGATATGAACAATATAGAAATAGAACAATGTGCACATGAATGCTTGGGAAGGAAAGGTACAACCTGGGGCGGGCAGATGTGGTTCTCGCCAGATATCCTCCTAGTGCTACTGCTGACTCCTACAAACACAAAAATGAAAAATGACTTATAAAGATAAAATGTTGGGTTGCCTCCCAACAAGCCGTTTATTATCACAACACTCCTAAAAAACTTTGGGTTGCCTCCCAAGAAGCGCTAAGTTTAACGTCTTCAGCCAGGCGCAATGAGTCCAATAACCAACAAGTTGATTTCATGATTAACCACCATGTGATCTCATCCTCCCTCAAATTCCAGCCCTTATGTCATTGGAGGACAAGCTTTAGCATGTATGTACATGGGCTAGAAAAATGTTGATTTTGCATATTATTGATGTTTTCATTTGAAATGTGTGTAAGCCATGTTTCCTCCATAGGGGTTAAGTATGGATCAAAGCTTATGATTGTTGCTAGTTTGAAGTCTGTATTGGCCAGAACCATTCCCCAGGTTTGTTCACCTCTATTTTCCCATTGGATGACTCCTTCCATGGCTTTTTCCCATTCTGTAATTTCATATACCGGCGAGTTTTGAGTCAGATTGTGATGCTCATAAGCCGACAAGTCCTCTAATTCTTCCATATGCCCCTCAATTATTATTTGAGCCTCTTGATCAAGATTGGCAATGAAATTTTCTAACGAGACTTCATTATTCATCAAAGAGGGATATCAATCAGATCGAACAAAATTTTTCCATTGGTGCCTCTTCAAAGTAGTCCTCCTTTTCTTGCATTTCCTCAAATGAGCTTTTGGTGTTTGGAGTGATGCTCTCAATTTCTACAAGTGATGCCCCGTTATCAATAACTTCTATCAAAATGAGATTATCAGTTATATTCTCCACAAGTGGGACATCTAAATGAGAGGTACATGTTTCACCCAAAGGCCCTTCACCATTCTCTTTCTCATGAGAGTTATTATTCAACATATCTGCAACGTCAACACTACCCTCTTCTTTATGCTTTTCCTCACATGAGTTAATGATGACACTCTCCATATCAAAGTGTTTACATGGTTCTATCATAGGGTGAATGTCAATCAAATTTTCGATTGTGGGGCTGTGAGATGAAATGAGAAATCTTCCGATGTGGTCCTTTCATGATATTCTTTCAAGTGAGGAGGGTCACATTTCATTACTTTGTCATCATCATTTTTATCTAGACAATCCTCTTTTCTATATTCTTCCTCAATTGGGCCATCGATATCTCAATTTCATAATTTTGAATGGCACCATTTTGCACATCATTTAATTCACCCCCCAACTTGATTTCAACCGACTCATTGTGGCTCTCCTCATAGATGGGTGTGGACTCCTTAATTAAATAAGTCATCTTGCTAGTCACCCCAAATTCTATTTGATATAATTCTTCCACAATTTTATCATTACCTAGGTCAAGAGTTTCATTTAGTAGATTAGCCATGAGTTGTTGGCAAGAATAAGTGTGTTGGGTAAATTGAGAGAATTGATCTTCAAAGTTTGCATCAAGGGGGTTAGGCAATTGGTCCATCACCAATTCATATGTGACTCTTGTGAGTTGGTCCAATTTAGTTTGGAGGGAGTCAATGACTTGTTGATTAGTCAAGATGATTTGAGTCAATTGGTTGAATTTTTCTTCATTGTTGGGACCATTGTATGGAAGGGTAGAATGGATGTGTTGAGGATCGTATTGATAAGGATAGTCTTCTTGTGGATAATGAGATGATGGGAAGTATGTGTCATGCTCTCCACATTGGTTTTGATCAAATTGGGTTTGGAAATTTGGCTCGGGAGGGCATGGAGCTTGATATTGAGGATTTTTCCAAGAGAAATTATTTTGATCTCCCCACTCAAAGATAGGAGTGCAAGAAGGTGTACGGAGGTTTTGGTATGTTGAAGCTTGTTCCTGAGGGAGGAATGGCATATGGTCCCCTAAATAAGATTGAGCAAATTGGTTCTGGTTTTGGGAAGATAAGGATATTGGGCTGCCATGGGTGTGGAGTTCTCTTGTTGGGCCGACCAAGGATATGTGCTTTCATTGAAGGTCAGGTAAGATTGGGTGAAAGATGGATATTGGGTCGGGTACTCACCTACATAATGGGCCGGCCGGGCCCATGTGTGATCATCTTGAAAGGTAGGTGGTGTAAAGGAGCTTGGGTCCATTGGAATGAATTGATTTTGGGCCAAGCAATTAGTTTGATTAAAAACCTGATATATAGATATGATTTTTTTATTTTTTATTTGCTAACACTAACTAGGACAAAGAGAGAGAAGAGGAGGATTTTGTTTTGTTTTGTTTTGTTTTCTTTATGCAGACACAAATAAGTTAACACACAAATTACCTAACGACCTAGACCTAAACCTACAAATGGGGTTTCACAAAATGACTAAAGTGTAACTTAAGTTAACGCTCAATATTTCCACCGTCTAGGTAAGGGGTGGGTTAGTGGGAGGCTCCCCCTACTTTCGTAGGGACCTAATTAGAGAACCACTAGACCGCTTAAGGCGTTTACCGTCCGACCGTCTTGTCTTAGGCACCAGTTTCCATAAGAGGGTAAACTCAAATAGCACAAGACCCATAGTGTGAACCTATCTAACCAAGAAAATATAAAACTAATGAAATAAAATCAAGTGAAACGAAGGGAGCTTAGAGTACTTGGAGTGTGATCCCTCGTTCTTAAGTAAAAAGACCAAAACGATGGGGAATAGGGAAGAGGAGGTTTACCTTATTGGTAGATAATATTTTTTTTGATTTTTTTTCTACAAGCAAACACAAGAAAAATTGTTAGTGCCTAATTAATATACAAGAACACAAGATAGTCAATTCAAAAATCATAAACCTCCCCGGCAACGGCGCCAAAAATTGATGCGAGTGGATGCTCGTTGTTAAAAAAACACCGCGCACACAATTTCAAAATTTCGCACTCACACACATTAAAATTAAAATTTGAGCGTAGTGGTGAATACGAGTCGATCCCACGAGGAGGTTAGAATTTTAAAGTTGAAAACTTTATATTTTGAGAAGAGAAAAATTATGGAATGATTTTTTTATGTTGAAATTTAAAATTACATAAAAGTAAATCTACCTAAAGAAATCTAGAGGTTTTAGAGAGAGAAATTTAGAGAGAAAGGAAGAAGAAATAGAGAGGGGAGAGAGAAAAAGTGCTAGAGAGAGAAAATAACACCAATCTAATTTATTGCTCAAAAATAAAATGTTTACAAGATGATAAGAAAAACTAAAAATTACAACCCCAAATAAAATCTAGCTAAATTAAAAATGAAGAAATAAGGTGAAGGGATAGCCGTGACGTAGATGAAGAAGCCGTCGCACACTCCTTTGAGCCTTGGAGAACTGCCCAACTCGGTGTGGATGCTGCCGTGAGAGAGCTTTAGGTAGAGGGATTTTTGAGAGAGAGAGATGATAAAAAGAGAAGGGAAAAGATAGAAATAGAGAGAGGTGGGGATGAGGGGTTAATAATAATAATAATAACAATAATATATTAAAACCTACGTGTGTGCATGTGTTGAGTAGAGAGAGAGATAGAGAGAAGAGAGAGATGGAGAGAAGAGAGAGGTGGAGAGAGACACAAGGGAGGGCGACGAGAGGGAGAGAGAGTTACATCGGCAAGTGTGTCCGTGAGAGGGTGAGAGGGAGATGGAGGTGGCTGCGGCTAAGGGTGAGACGGTGAGGAGGAGCAGGGTGACTGCGGTGAGAGAGAGAGACGGGAGAGGAGAGACGATGTGAGCGAAGGCTATACATGCGGTGGCGAAGAAGGGAGAGGGAGGGATGCAATGGTGTGTGTGCGTGTGTGCGAGAGAGAGAGACATCAAAGAGGGGAGAGAAGTGAAAACGGTGCGAGTGTGTGTGTGAGCGTGTGAAAGTGAGAAAGAGAGATAGGGAGAGGTTAGAAGAGTAGCAGCGGTGAAGGGGGGGGTGTGTGCGTGTGTATGTGTGTAGAGGAGGGTAAGAAACAGAGGGGGGAGAACCGATGGTGCGTGTGTGTATGCATGGAGGAGAGGGAGAGAGAGAGCAGGGAGAGGTGCGTGTGAGGGGGGAGAAAGAGAATTGAAAGGGGGAGAGAAGAGAGATCCTAGGGGGGAAGAAGAGAGAGGGAAAGAGAGAGAGATCTAAGAGAGAGGGAGAGAGAGAGCATGAGAGAAAGAAGAGAGAGGGAGAGAGAGAAAGGGAGAGAGAGAGAGATCGGATGGGGGAGGGGAGAGAAGAGGAGAGAGATAAGGAGAGAGAGAGAGAGCCTACGGGAGAGGGGAAGAAAGAAGAGAGAATAGAGATAGAACCTAGGGGGGAGAAATAAGATGATAGAGATAAGAGAGAGAGAGAGAACCTATGGGGGAAAGAGAAGAGGATCGATAGAAAGAGGGAGAGGGGGGTGTGGTTTTGTAGGGGTAAGGGGATGGGCCAAGCCTTTATTTTCCATAAATTTTGATGCCCCAAGCCCATGCTGTTGTCCCTATCATATGTGTAGAGGAGGGTGAGAAATGGAGGGGGGAGAAGAAGACGTCGACGGTGGGCCGTGCGTGTGTGTATAGGGAGAGAGGGAGCAGGTTAAGGGGCCAGCGGTGCATGGGAGAGAAAGAGAGAGAGGGAGAAGGAGAGAGAGCCTACGCGGGTGGGAGGAGAGAAGAGAGAAGGAGAGAGAGAGTAGGAGAGAGAAGAGAAGAAAGAGGGAGAGAGAGATCCTACGAAAGAGAGTGTGTGTTTTTGTAGGGAAAAAGAAAAGAAAGACAGAGGGAGAGAGATATGTTGTAGGGTCGGGGAAGAGAAGAGGGATTAAAGAGAGAGAGAGAGAGCCTGGGGGGAGAAGAAGAGAAGAGGATGGATAGAAGTGGGAGAGGGGGATGTGTTTTTGTAGGGGTGAGGGGATGGGCCAAGCCTTTATTTTCCATAAATTTTGATGCAGTTATTCAAGGGAAAAACCCGAGTGGATCGTAAAACAGGACCCATGAAAGCGCTCCGAAAGCTCTCCGATTCTGATCCGAAGAATTCAGGATATTACATTGGGAATTCCCGGCAGACGTGCATAGGCCGCATGAGCGTGCTATGGGCCTCCAAAGCCCGCGGTTGATTGGGATGAGTCTTCCTTTGACTATAGGGGGCTGGAGGGAGGTGTCTTGGGGATAGACCCCAGCCTCGTTGCCGGGCGCCACGTGTCGTGGCTTGTAGTCAGGGTGCCCCCGGGTTGGCCCGGGTGGCTTGGTTGAAGGCGGGTATACCCACAAACTGGGTGATCGGGGATGGCCCCAATCAATTGTTAGTGTTGCCATGGGTCACGCTAGCTGGTTAGGACCCTCGGTTGGGCCTGACGTGATGTAGAAATGGCTGGGTAAATGACAGCCTTAAAGGTGTTTGGGAAAATTACTGAGCCCTTATTTCTTGTTATTTTTGCTGGGAGGATGTCTGGGTACAATAGCCCCATAGTCTTGTACCTTTCTAGTTTACAGCACTTATGTATAAACATCTGGATTCTGGACTGTATATTTGTTGAATTGTATAATTATTAAATGGCATAATTGTTTATTTCTTGCAATTAATCATGTTAGTTATTATGGCATTACAATGATTTAGATTCTTATACACATCCACTCCATCCCTTTTACCCTTCCGAGTCCCGGCTCATGGGTGGCGGGTCAGGATCCAAGAATATCAGGGTATTTCTCGATGTTCAGATCTTAGGTCATTATAGATGGTATCAGAGCGTGGTTGTGGGGGGTGTTGTGGACGCACTTTCGGGGTACTTCTTTTATTCCTTAGTTTATTCGTTCGTTCGTTCGTTTGTTCAGATTATTCGTGCGAGGGCGTGCCAGTCACCTAGGTGACGATTTATTCGGGTTTCGAGACTAGAGTGGTCCAGGACCTAGGGTGCACTCGATCTGACTACTCAGACGATTGTGTGTGTCGTGTCGGGATGAAAACCCACTGCGCAATAAAGGTCCCGACGTTAATTACATCCCTCGGAGAGGGGAAAACCCTTGATTAGTCGCTAGGAAAAGGGGCCCTACGGCCAGAAATTCATATTAACGAAATGAGAGAATGAAATCTCGAGCTGCGTTTAGATAGACCCCGCATTGGGGTGCAAACGTTCGCAGATGTGTCGGTTACTCGCAGACCATTTTATATTCGGACGAGGGTCCGCGTTTGTAGCATAAAAGACGGTGATAAAATCGCGCAAATGTCTGCCGCATATGCGGCAAGTTTAATAAGAATGCGAGATTGTATCCCGATAGAGGGGCGGGTTAGGTTCAATAAACTATCGGCCCAAGGCAACGTCGGGTCATGACCATATTGGGATGGTTCCCAAGGTCCAACTCTGACTTAATGGGGCATCATTGATATTCTCTTCACACTGAGTCCGGGGGAGCGGAAGTTCTGAACGGGCGGTGTTAAGCCTTTTTTTGTTATTGCTATTTAGGTTTTCATTGCTTATTTACATGCATGGATGGTTTTTTTTATTATTATTTGTCTTCATCCCCTTTCTTTTATTTGATTGCTTGTTTTTTTTGGAAGCCGCGCCAATTTAAGGAGGGAGGGCATGGGGGCATATGGTTAAAACGGCGTGAGGATGAAGGTGCACCGGTTTAGGGTGATTCCGGGATGAAGGTTAAAGCAGCGTGGGTGAGGGCGCGTCGATTTAGGGCGCGCCGGTTTCGGATGAGCTCAGCAAAACCTAGAGTTGGAAGGGTTTGGACTGGATTTTTTTTGGTTCGCCTGGCAGGATGTGTTAGCAGGGAGACTTGAGTGCAGATTATGGAAGTTTATTGCGCATATGTTCTAAATACGGAGCTTATGTTATGTCAAGTTCATGGGGGGGCTCAGAGGCATGCACATCCTTCTGCAAAGAGACCCTTTTCATTCATCTTTATTCCTATGGTTGGCGTCTGTGCTCTTTCATCTTATTGTCATTCGCATTCCTAGTGAGAATTTGGCAGCACCTCCCCCGGACTGGGGTTTGCAAGGTGTGAGATAGAGAATCGTCAAATGGAATGCTCCGGGACGACCCCCAAAATTCGGGTGAGCTAAAGACAGATGCCCGATGACCCGGAGATGAGCATAGAAGTCCGAGGACTAGCCTTCAAGGGGTTCTAGTGGCTCACAGGCCGTACCTCCAGAGGAGTTTGTAGGGACAGGTATTCGCCATGTTGCTGAGCAAAGGGCTATCGATATTCACCCTTCAGACGGGTCCCCCAAAGGCCATACTATAGAGAAGTGGGCTTCTAAGGGCCCTGAGTGATCGAAGATAAAGGGAGGGAGAGATGCTGGTAATGTAGAACGCCATGCATAATTTCATAACAGCTCTTCTTTTTATTCACTCATAAGAGCAACGTGGGGAACATACGAGAGAACAAATACAAGAGGGGAATCTACCCCATAACAAGAGAGAAACAATAGGAGAAAGGAGAGATAGATACACCAGTGGGAGGGGAGGGACAGAGCACAAGCTCCCCCCCTCTTCCACTCTCACCTCTCTTCTGCCTTCTTTCTTCACCTTCTTCTTTTTTTTGCAGGTGGAAGCTCTCTCAGTTCTTCTAGGGGGGTCAGATCTCCTCGGACCGGCTCAGCTCTGATCTCTTTCTTCTGCGACCATCCATCATTATATATAGAACGGGTGGCCTTCCCTTTTGAGAAAAACTCCCGCCACCTCCTCCTCATTCGCAGGGATCAATGAAGTTGACCTGCTACGCTAGAACATGTAGATTTACGCAGTACACTGGCATCCGTCTGAGGATAGGATGTTGGCGGATTGTTCGGGGGTTCTGCTGCTGCTGCCACCGTCACTACTGCCACCATCGCGCTATCGACTTGGGGTGTAAACAACTCTGCGATCCTTAAATGGCTATGGGACGGGCATTGAATGCTCTATTCTCCTTCTCTCTGTTACTTCGCGTGAGATTCATCAGGAAAACAGAGTGTCGGAATGTGGATGGGATGGCATATTTGGTTAAAACGGCGCGGCTGAGGGTACGTCGGTTTTGGCCACGCTGGGTTAGGGGGACATGGAGATTATTTGAGACCCGTTTTAAGGATGGGCCAAGGGAGCAGGCCACGTCGGTTTAGAAACCGAAGGGGGGCGCGTCGGTTTAAGAAGCAAGGGGCCGCGCCGGTTTAGGCCAAGGAGGGGCACGCCGGTTTAGGCCGCGTCGATTTAGTTGGGTTGGCTATAGGGGTGCTTCACCCTGTTGACTCCGAACTAGCTCAGACAAGTGCTTGACCTCCGGTACTACCTTAGCTTTGATGCACCGCTTCCGGGGTGTCCATTTCGAAGCTTCTGGGCCTCGGTTTGTGATTCAGAGTGATTTTCAGCCCATGTCGAACCCATGTCAAATTACTCGGGTTTCTTCCAGATTCGGCCTTCGACATTGCAGGTCGTACCCTTAACCCTCCTCCCTGCCCGTGGGGAGTGTCTTCATCAATTGAGCAACCACCCAAAGTGTTTTCGCCCTCGTTGGGCAGTTCTTCAGCCTTCTACAGACCTTCCCGGCATAATGTATGCCCCGATCGGGTTACTCAGGTTTTGTGTTGATTCGGCCTTCGGCACTGCGAATTGAGGAGACATGGGCATTTCTTCAGCTCAAGGAGCTTCCTTATCGGGTAACGGACCACCAGGTGTGTTTTCATCCTAATCGGGCGAGATATGGGGTTCATTCGGCCTCTCTGTCCTCGACTTGCTCTTGGGTGCCAGGACGTACATGCTGTATGATCATTTTTTGACGTCCACAAATGCCCCCCACCCCTGGGTGGCGCAAGCGAGGAACGAGTGCGCGGGGCCCGCGTGTGTAGAGTTCTTTAGTAGAGTATCTTCTCTTCTGAGCTAGTAGACTGTTGGTCTGGTGTGAATTCGTAGGAAAGCGCTCACTCCTTTAGCGAAGGGATGAGGGGGCCGCTTCACTGCGTAGGCATGCGAACGAGATGTCTTGCCCGAATGGGGGGGTTTAGTCATCGGTATGGGGTTAATACCGAAGCAAGAGGATAGGATTTATGCGTCGACCTAGGCGAAAGGCCTGAGCTGACTGGATGAGACCCATCCCCGGGGGGGGGGGGTTGGTGACTCTTGCTGGGTTAAGGAAAGTTGTTTATTCATCGACTCGGATGGGGAAGTCCGAGCCGAAGGCTTCGAAAGGGGACCGATGGAACGGGAGGAGTTCGTGTGCTAGTTGATGTATTCGGGTAGAACATTTGAAACAAAGGGTGTATTCGCCAGTGCCGACAGGGTGCCAGGCATTGACATTGTTTATTCATTGACATGGGGTGAGTGCCAAAACGAAATGAGTCTTTTATTCATTGACTTAGACAGAAGGTCCGAGCCGAGCAAAGAGGGTCCTTTTTTGTTCATCGACTTGGACGGAAGGTCCGAGCCAAGCAAAGAGGGTATTTTTGTTCATGGACTTGGTCAAAAAGTCTGAGCCGAGCAAAGAGGGTCCTTTTTAGTCATCGACCTGGACAGAAGGTCCGAGCCGAGCAAAGAGGGTCTTTTTGTTCATCGACTTGGACAGAAGGTCTGAGCCAAGCAAAGAGGGTCTTTTTGCTCATCGACTTGGACGGAAGGTCCGAGCCAAGCAAAGAGGGTCTTTTTGTTCATCGACTTGGACGGAAGGTCCGAGCCAAGCAAAGAGGGTCTTTTCATTCTTTACTGCGCCGGGATTGACGACTGTATGAGGGGGTCTTTTTGTTCTTTAGCCGGACGAAAGGTCCGATCCAGAGTGGAAGGGTCTTTTTGTTCATGGCTTCGGACGGGAGGTCTGAGCCGCAGGTTTATTCGTCGGTGGGACTGGCGATTGTAATATTGAGGTGGTTTATTCATTGACACGGGGTTAGTGCCAAAGCAAGAAAGGGGGTCTTTTTGTTCACCGAATGCAGATGGAGGATCTGGGTTGAAGGAAGGAGGTCTTTTATTCATTGACCAGGACGGAAGGTCCGAGTCAAAGCAATAGTCTTTGTTTACCGGCCTAGACGGAAGGTCCAAGTCAGAAGTTTTATGCGTCCGTGGGACAGGATAAAGTAGTGTTGAGCTACATATGAGGTTTTTTTTTTACTGCATGGGATGTAGCTGTTTGGTTATTCGGCCAAGATGAGATGGTCCGAGCCGGAGGAGAGAATTTTGGATTCTGGTGGGACTTGATGAATCGACATCCCCCGGCGAGTTTGACGAAAATTTTACTCTCTCTTTTTTTTTTCTTGCTTCTCTTTTTTTTTCTTCTTCTTTTTTTCTTTTTTTTGAATGGATATTGCATAGTCTCATGGGAGATCTAAGAGACATTCTTGTTCCGCGTGAGGCGCGAGGTTTAATTGTTCATCGAACTGAGGAAGCGATGCGTGGTACAGTTTCAAAGGCTTTCCATTAAGGGGTGGGAATTGAGTCTCCCCCCTATGGTTGACAACCACATATGTCACGCCCCGAGCTTTTATTACAGTGGAAGGAACTCCGGGAATGTAAACAGCTGGCATGGTAAGCCTCTCGCAAGCAAGAAAATCAGAACGCAAGCTAATCACATAAAAGTAATTACACCAATAATTGATCAAAATTTCAACTTTTATTTCATGATAATAATAAAACGTACATCAAACCATGACTCCTGACATCCTTTCATCATCTGACTCAAGAAATCAAAAATTACAATCTGACTCAACTAGACACTTGATAACTAGGGCTTCTCTCATTCCAATAGACCTTCAATCGCTCTCGGACCCGCTACTTGCATAATCCGATTCACTTAGTATTTCCTAAAAAAGATAAGAAAATAGGTATGAGCACACTTGCCCAGTAGGTATCTTCGTATCAACATGAGGCAATATTTAAGTGATTAAGGCTTTAGCTCTAGAATTAAGGTAAAAATGAGAATGCGACAAATCATACGTCATAAACCAAAATAACCATGATTATAGAGTCCTGTGATAACTGAATAATTAGACATGGTCGAGTATATGAACAAGCAAGATTTAATCACATAGATGTAAACTTGGCCTTTCACGAACAAGAAAGTACGAGCATATGTCGAGAAAGTACTTACCCAACCTTGTAAAGGCTATGTACTAGAAAGTCATTAACAAGCATGTAATTTCCATTTTTAGTCTCGTGGTTCTTCACTCGTCTATAAAAAAAGTACTCCCGGCGTAATGCGACGCTAGTATTCATCGTACCCCAAGGTTTTCAGCACGTTTCCAGCCATCGGCC
Organism: Amorphophallus konjac; assembly: GCA_022559845.1. Taxonomy (NCBI): domain Eukaryota; kingdom Viridiplantae; phylum Streptophyta; class Magnoliopsida; order Alismatales; family Araceae; genus Amorphophallus; species Amorphophallus konjac. Next base: position 135,699,983 of record CM040122.1, read on the forward strand.
GTGGCGGCTAGTGTCGAGCCCTTGGACACAGTCCGTGCCCGCTCTTGCATCTTCAAGTTACAGATCAAGCTAATTCCACGAGATAACAATAATTTCGGCCAATAATTTCAATTTCAATTTCAAATCATAGGTTTTATAACCAAGTAACGAAGGAATAGAACATTTCAAAAATGATATATGATTTCAAAGAAGAATTTAAAGAATATTATGCTACGGCGGCATTCAGGCAGCATAACAGTACATTAATTAAGTTTCATATCTTAATACTAACTTATTATTCATAAGTTTGGACTCCAGATAATCCTAAGATCATCCAAGAACAAAACTTAGACAACCCCTAGGTCAAACCTCGAGTTAAGAACAGAAATAAACGGTCATTTACTGGTCCGTTTCAAGAAGAAAACGGTCACAGCTAGGCCGCTTAATCGATAATAACGGTCCAGTGAAGGCCGCAGCCAAGCTGTGTCAACCAGAATAAAAGAAAGTCGACACCTAATGAATTCTGGATAATAACGGTCGCCAAAGGGCCATTTTATGAAACAAAATGGTCTGAGAAAGATCGCTAAGTAACAAAGACGGTCTCCTATAGGCCGCAATTAACCAGAGTATAGAAAATAAAACACCAATCATGTGAGTGCTTTCTAGATAATTTGGATTTTTAAGGGTACAACCAGCTCGGCGTGCTAGTGGGAATCTCAGGCTCACGAAGTCTTACGGAGGCCTTGAAACATGATCCCCTAGTCTGACAGAAGGAATATCCGGCGGAGAGGTTCACATGTCCAAGAAATGTGCCTATATGTGCAATGTGTATCTAATGGTCGCCCACCGGAGTAAACACCATGTACTTATGAAAATGACTCAAGAGATGAGAGTGAGCGATTAAAACCAACGGTAAAAATCATTATATTAATACCACATGAAATATGTCTACAACGTGGAAATTATTTATTTACAAAAGTATAACTTTTGACGTAAAAGTACACCTTTATAAAAAAATAAGGTTTAAACATGCTTATAGTGAAACAAAGTGTTTAACATAAAATTAAACATAATAGAATTACAAATATAATGCGAATAACATAAGATTTTATATTAGGTTCGGACTGGCAAAAAAACGGTCATGAACTTGCCGCCAGAACCATATAACGGTCACGCGATAAACGGCATGAAGATAGAGAAACGGTCCTTTAAAGGGCTGCTTGATTAGCTTTGCGGTTCCTGTAAGATTACTTTCTGTCTTCGGACAGAAGCCTTGAAACAATAAACTAAAAGGCTAATCTAAGTCATATTATGCATGGGAATGATGAAGAACATGTAGTAAAGCATGCTAGAAAAATATTGGGCCAAGAATATGCATAGGAGACTAAGATTTAAGTAAAAATTATATCTTGTTCATTAAAGGGCTAGGCTCATGCATGCAATATACACTAGCTGCGCAGTCATAATAAAACATCAAATCCTCTACGTATAATACATGGAAACAAGTGGAAATAGAGGGCTTTTATTCCTAACTTCAAGTTTGAGCAAATCATGAGATAACCTACCTCTAGACAGAGCTCTGAACTTCGAATTTTGGGCAGGAACTTGACCCTAATTCCTGTTTGTCCTGAACCGAATCAACAAGTTCGTGGCCTTCTAACTTCTGATCCTCTTCACCTATGACCATGAAATTTAGAGGGTAAGAAGAGGGTACTATAAGGAACAAATAGTTCTAAAGAACCCCTATGTAATTACCTCATTTAGGGCTTCTACTTCGCTGATCAATCTGGCCCGGTCACATAGTCTCCTGGGTTTCTTGTGCCAAACCAACGTCTTTGGAAGCCTTGTTCTCCCTAACTGCTTGATCTCCTAAAATGAAATTTTGAGGGTAGTTAGTCCTCACTATTATGAAAAAATACTCTAAAGAACCTACCTGGAATAATGTTTCCTTACCTTAGTTCCACGTGAGCCAAAAGTAAGGGTCGTACAGGTTGTACTTAAGGGCTATTTATAGGGTTAGCTAGGGTTTCAAGGATTTGGACGACCCTAGAGTCCTAATTAGGTTATCAATTCGATCTTAATCCATCTTGAGCCTTCTAGATAATAGATTGCATCGATCCCTAGTGATTAGGCTCGAAGGAAACTAAGATTTCCACGTTTCTAAACTGTTCACGGTCAGACGAAAAATAATGGTCGTGTGGAGACCGTTTTATACCTGAGGCGGTTCCTCGATAGACCATTTTTATCCTTTGGCGTCGAATTTGCACTATTTCAAACTCATTGTTATTTTTCCTTTGATTTATCCATTTCATTGATCCGATAAATAGTAATTTATCCTCTAAATTCGAAAATAGCATGTTTTAAGCTTCTAGAATATGGGCCAAGTTTTGTGGGCTTGGATTTGGGTAATTTGGGCTTAATTAAAAGGTCCAGGTCCATCAATAAAAATAATGCCTTAATATTTGGCTTTAATTAATTTTGTTTCATTTAATAATCCATTTATTTCTAGAAAAATCTTAGAAATGGTTTTATTTCGAAGCTGACGTACATCTCGATCAATAATTTTATAAGGCTTTTGCTCGTACGTCAAATCTTTCTGAATCTCTAAATTATCATAAGAGATAATGTGAAATGGATCATAGACATATTTCTTTAACATAGAGATATGGAATACATCATGAACTCTTGCCAGCTCTGGAGGCAATGCTAGTCGGTACACCACTTCTCTGATTCTTTCAAGAATTTCAAAAGGACCAATGAATCTTGGCGTAAGCTTGCCTTTAATACCAAACATGCGAATACCACGACCCGGGGAAACCTTGAGAAATACATGATCTCACACCTGAAATTCCAAGTCTCGCCTTCGGTTATCAGCATAGGACTTTTGTCTATCTTGAGCCACCTTGAGTCTTTCTCTTATCACTTTCACCTTGTTGGTTGTATCTCGAACAAGATCAGGGCCTAGAATTTATCTTTCACCGACCTCGTCCCAGCATAAAGGTGTACATCAACTTCTTCCATATAATGCCTCAAACGGTGCCATTTGAATGCTACCTTGGTAGCTGCTATTGTAGGTAAATTCTACCAGAGGTAAATGGTCGTGTCAGCTTCCACCGAAGTCTATAACACATGCCCTTAACATGTCCTCCACTACTTGATTGGTCCTTTCAGTTTGTCCATCAGTTTGTGGATGAAACCCGGTGCTAAAATTTAACCAGGTTCCCAAAGAATATTGTAGCCCCTTCTAGAATTGTGAAGTAAATCGTGGGTCTCGATCAGAAATAATGGTGACATGGACACCATGTAATTTTACAATCTCCCTTATATATAAAGTGGCCAAGATATTCACAGACCGTCGACTTTTAATAGGTAGAAAATGAGTCGATTTTGTTAAACGGTCTATGATCACCCATATCCCATCATGTCCACCTCTTGATTTAGGTAGTCCCATTATAAAATCTATTCCTATACCTTCCCATTTCCATTCTGGAATTTCCAAGTGATGTAATTTTCCAGCAGGCCTTTGATGTTCTGCCTTGATTTGCTGACAAGTAAGGCAACGTGACACATAGTCTGCTATCTCTCTCTTCATATTAGGCCACTAATAATTTCTTGTAAGATCTTTGTACATCTTGGTAGCACTAGGGTGAATAGTATACTTAGATTTATGAGCTTCTTCTAAGATCATCTTCTTAGTATCAGCATGATTCGGGATACAGATATGACCTCTAAACAATAATCTTCCGTCATTTTCAATAGAGAAATCTGGTTGTTGTTCCATATTAGCCTTAATCTCCAATAATACAGGGTCATTCTCTTGTAACTTTACTAGATCTTCAATCAATGTAGGTTGTAACCGAATATTGGCTATAAAGTAATCTTCTGTCTTCATATTAATATCTAAATTCAACTGAGCAAATTTAGAAATAAGATTTGTCATACCTTTCATAAGACTTGATAGCTTCCCCATTGGTTTCCTGCTGAGTGCATCGGCAACAACATTTGCCTTACCAGGATGATATTGAATAGCAAAATCAAAGTCCTTGAGGTATTCCAGCCATCGTCTTTGCCTCATATTCAATTCCTTTTGAGAAAAGAGATACTTCAAGCTCTTGTGATCTGAATATATAGTAAATTTCTCTCCATAAAGATAATGACGCCAAATCTTCAAGGCGAATATGACCGCGGCCAGCTCCAGATCATGTACAGGATAATTCTCCTCATGCCGCTTCAATTGTCTTGAAACGTAGCAAATCACCTTTCCATTTTGCATGAGTACGCACCCTAGGCCAATGCCGGATGCATCAGTATAAACTTCGAATCTGCCACCTTAAACTGGCAATGCCAGTACAGGTGCCGTGGTGAGATGTTCCTTAAGAGCCAAGAAATTTTCTTTACATTCTTTTGTCCACTCGAAAGGATTTTCTTTTCTAGTGAGTCTTGTCAAAGGAGCGGCGATCTTGGAGAAATCTTTGATAAATCTCCTATAGTAACCTGCCAGACCAATGAAACTCCGCACTTCAGATACGGTGTTCGGTCGGCTCCAGTTCCTAACATCTTCAACTTTAGAAGGATCCACTACAATGCCCTCTTTGGAAATAATGTGGCCAAGAAAAGAAACCTCCTTAAGCCAAAATTCACATTTGTTCAACTTAGCATAGAGTTGGTGTTCTCGTAAGGTTCGCAAGGTAACCCTTAGATGTTCCTCGTGATCCTCCTTTGTCTTAGAATAAATAAGGATGTCATCAATGAAAATGACCACAAATTGGTCAAGATAAGGCCGAAACATATTATTCATTAGTTGCATAAATGCTGTCGGGACATTAGTTAACCCGAACAGCATTACCACGAATTCATAGTGCCCATATCTGCTTCGGAAAGCAGTCTTGTAAATGTCTTCCTCCTTGATCCTTAGTTGATGATAGCCCGACCTGAGGTCAATCTTAGAGAAGTACTCCGCGCCAGAAAGTTGATCAAATAGCTCATCGATATGCGACAGTGGGTATTTGTTCTTGATGGTATGTTGATTCAGCTGCCAGTAGTCGATGCGTAACCTGAGGGAACCGTCCTTCTTCTTGACAAATAAGATTGACGCACCCCAAGGGGATGTGCTAGATCGAATGAAACCTTTTTCTAGCAGCTCTTGAAGTTGCTTCTTTAATTCTTCAATTTTGTGGGGGACATCCTGTAAGGAGTTATTGACACAGGTGCTGCTCCTGGTGTGAGTTCAATGGTGAAGTTAACCTCCCTCTCGGGCGGTAAACTAGGTAACTCGGAAGGAAAAACATCAGAAAGCTCCTGAACTATGGGGATTTCATCTATCTAAATTTCCTTAGACTCGGTAACTACTACGGAGAGAAGGAAAGCCTCACATCCTTACGAAATGAGTTTGCAAGCGTGAAGGGATGAAATAATGGTGGGATGTTTTCGGTATTTAATACCAAGGAAGGAAAATCGCGGGAGACCTGGTTTTTGGAAAGAGATTATCCTATTGCGGTCAATTTATATAAGCGTCATGGTCTACCATCCAATCAACTCCCAATATGGCATCATAGCCTTTCATGTCAAGGCATACAAGATTTGCCGAAAGATTATGACCTTCTACGATTACCTCACTATCGGGGTAATAAATTGTAAGTTTCATTCTAGGACCTAAGGGTGTGGTAATAGCTAGGTCCGATGGTAACGGAACCGATGAAACTAGCAAGGTTTTCGCAAAAGCAGATGATATAAAGGAATGAGAAGCACCAGTATCAAATAACACAAATACGGGATGTGAATAAATTTAAATGGTACCTTCCATTAGCCCGTCATCCTTGGGCGCTTCATCATTATCTAGAACAGCGTTAAGATGAGCCTGTCGCTTTCGTCCACCGCTGGAAGACTAATCCTTCATGAGGGGGCAATCTAGCATGCGGTGCTCCCGGCTGCCACATCGTAAACACGCCCCTAAGCGTTTCCAGGATTCCTCGACCGAATGGCTAAACTTCTCGTAAAACGTGCAAGCCGCCATGACTTACTTTTCTTCATCCTTCGCCTTTTTGTTCTTGTGGTAACTGCTACCACCCCCATTCCGGGATCTCTTCTTACTATCATAGGATTTATAAGGCTCCGTGATGCTGAATTTTTCCTTCTTCCCACGCCGATCTGTCTTTCAGCTAGACTCCTCTCCCTTACATTTGAGTTTCTCGACCTTCTCCAATGTCCTTTCACATAGATGAGCTCGTTGGACCATTTCTGCATAGGTTCGAATATTTTGCGAGCTGAGTTGTTGAATGAAGATGGGCCTTAACCTATCCAGAAAACGATTGGCCTTCAGAAGATCTGTACTTACTAGATGTTGAGCATACGGTGCTAAGCGAGAGAATTGTAATTCATACTCAGCCACTGCCATCATGCCTTGACGCAATGAAGCGAACTCCGCCGCCTTCCTCTCCTTAACGTGATTGGAGAAGTATTTTGCTCTAAAGAGGGTGAGAAATCCCTCCCAAGTGTGTGGTGCATCTGCAGGCGGTGCTGGAATAGACTTCCACCATGTACGCGCATCTTTGTTAAGTTGAAATGTGGCAAGACGAACCTTTTCTTGGTCGGCACATTGCATGACCTTGAATATACAGTTCATTTCATCTATCCAGTTCTCCGCTTCGTCTGGATTAGAAGAGCCAGTAAATCGGGGAGGATTTAGACTTTGGAAGTTACGGTGTAGATAAGCAGCCACTGCCCTTGCGCCTGCTTGGGCCATATTTTGCAAAGCCTGGGTGAGGCCCGCAACAGTTTGTTGCATTCCGTTCCAATCAACACGGTGAGCCATTGTAAGAATGAGGTACCTGAGAAGAGTAATATATTTGTTAATTCTAATGGAATTGGTGGGGTATATCTTAGAGATAATTTCTAATTACTATCTCATCCCGGGTTCTACCCAATTTCTCTCATAGGTGGAAAAATTCTTCTCTTAATTCATAGGTGTGGGTCCTAATGCCTTGGACATAGCCTATGAGTGACCCCTTTTTTCCCTAGGAATAAGTAAGTCCTTAGACCTAGGCTCTGATACCAGTTTAACTGTCACGCCCCGAGCTTTTATTACAGCGGAAGGAACTCCGGAAACGTGAACAGTCGGCATGGTAAGCCTCTCGCAAGCAAGAAAATCAGAGCGTAAGACAATCACATAAAAGTAATTGCACCAATAATTGATCAAAATTTCAACTTTTATTTCATGATAATAATAAAACGTACATCAAACCATGACTCCTGACATCCTTTCATCATCCGACTCAAGAAATCAAAAATTACAATCTGACTCGACTAGACACTTGATAACTAGGGCTTCTCTCATTCCAATAGACCTTCAATCACTCTCGGACCCGCTACTTGCATAATATGATTCACTTAGTATTTCCTAAAAAAGACAAGAAAATAGGTATGAGCACACTTGTCCAGTAGGTATCTTCGTATTAACATGAGGCAATATTTAAGTGATTAAGGCTTTAGCTCTAGAATTAAGGTAAAAATGAGAATGCTACAAATCATACGTCATAAACCAAAATATACAAGAATATAGAGCCCTGAGATAACTGAACAATTAGACATTTATGAACAAGCAAGATTTAATCACGTAGATGTAAACTTGGCCTTTCATGAACAAGAAAGTACGAGCATATGTCGAGAAAGTACTTATACTGTCACGCCCCGAGCGCGGAAGATACCCGGAGGTGCGCGACGTGTCTATATCAATCATGTCAATCAGAGTGGTCGTATATTCGACACAAAGACAGAGATGCGCAAAATAGCAAGATAACCCAATCCTTTATTCCTTTATAATAGACTATTACAAATCCAATACTCTGTTTAATAAAAAGAAAAGTACATAGTTGACTCAAGAAAACTATAGAAACAACTAGACGACACTTGAGCAGCTCTATCACTTTTACTCTTGAATATTCCCATCCGATTGACTTCCGTCGTCGTCGGATTTACCTGAAAAGTACAAAGGGACAAACGGAATGAGCTAACGCTCAGTAGGAAATTATATCTCAAGCATTAGCAAGGGGTTTAAGTAATTACATCTTTCATGATTGCAATAAAGCTATGCATGCTCGCATAAAACGACAAGATAGAGAGAATGTAATATCAAAGAAATAAGATGAACTTAATCATGAACTTTCAACAAGATAACAAGTTATTCAAGATATTCAAGCAAGTACGTTTAACAAGCCATGTCAAGAACTTTGGCTATCATGTATCAAGCAAGTAAGTTACCCTTTTTCGGGCCACGCATTTCATGTCAAGTCAAGTACGATTCAAGTACAAGATGTGTGTGGAATGTCCAATCAAGCAAGTCAAGTACTCGGTATAATGCCAGATACCTTATCATTTTAACTCCCATGGGCACAAGTACTTTCGGGTGCTCCTCCCAGGACCAGATCGGGCCCTATATGCGCAGGCATTTATCATGTGTTTTGACATCCACTCTTGTTTATAGCCAACATAGAATTTCAATAGTCAAGCTGGTAGACACGTATGACAACTTTGATAGAATAGAGTCCAAAATATGACAAAGGACATAGAATGGCGATAATAACGGTATAATCACGATATCGATAAAACTAGGTAGAATATGGTTCCTTTAACTTGGGTACCATGACAAATCAATATGGACATTCTTTATATAGAATTGAGGTCCACAAGAACAGTATATCAAAGGTAAGATACCCTCTTTCTTATCATAGAATTGAGGTTCACAAGAATGGCATGATATGGCATGATATCATCATCCCATTAAGGAATTTCTTATGATATACTCTTTGTATAATCATAAGGGCTGGTATACCATGTTTCTTTAGATTGACATGGCATTAATTGTGTAATAGGTTTTTAGGGTACAACCAGCTCAGTCGGCCTTGAGGGAATCCAAGGCTACGAGGAGTCTTACGGAGGTCTCTATGACTAACTCGCTAGTCCAAAGGAACGGAATGTCCAATGGAGAGCTTGTATGTCAATGAGAGTTGAGTGTGATCGATGAAACAACGTGAAAAGTGGGACTATACTCACGGAGTGGAGAATAGTGCCGATATATATATTATATAATATGAAACCATCGGTTAACAGAATCAGGATAAAAATCATTTTTACAGTAAAATAACGACTTATGCCAAGTCGTTTCTCAAGTAAATAACGCCTAACAGAAGGGCGTTTACATATGTTTCCATTTTGCAGAATTTTCAATAATTCAGTAATTTATCTAAAAAGCGCCCTGGGAAGGGGCGTTTCTTCATGATTTGACGACTATACCAGAAGGCGTCTTACTATTTATAATTTTGGACAGGATAAAATAAATTTCAGGAATTATCAAAAACGCGCCCTGGGCAGGGGCGTTACTATTTAATTCTATTTTTCAGAATAGATAAATTTCAGGATTTTAACTGATAAACGCCCTAGGAAGGGGCGTTACCTTTCAGATTCACGCCCTGATCGGGGGCGTTAACATATGGCAAACGACCTAGTCTAGGTCGTGAATTCAAGGAATTCAGGAATAAAATTTCAAGAGACATGATACATGGTCATGACAGGAAAATTAGCAGAATTTCATAGGTAGAGTCATGCAAGATATTAGAATCGATATCTCATATTTAATGAATTTTTAAACAGGATCAATTATTAATTACATGCGATTTTCATGAAAGTAACGCCTGCGTGCAGGGCGTCAAATATGAAATTGACGACCTGGACAGGGTCGTTTCTTGTAAATTAGCGCCCTTGACAGGGGCGTTTCTTTCAATAATATTCCAGAAACGAAAATAAAACTGTATGCATGCCATGCTTATACATATATCTTGCGTTATTTTCATTTGGGCTACAATAACTTGAGAAAACCTACCTTTAATGGTTGATTTGGATATGACCGGTGAAGGGCTTTGATGAGAAGAACAAGATGGAACGTGAAGAACTTGAGAAGCCTAGCCTCCGAAGCCTCAACTTCAAACTAAATAATCGTAACAGCAGCAAGGTGGATGAACCCTACAGAGGATAGGTTGAAGATATTAGTTTTCTTGAAATCCCTGGACTGTAGGTAGAGGAAGGGGTACTTACACACGGATGAAGAACTCTTGTTCCTCAAAACGTAGAGCCTCTTAACCTGTTAATAGGAGGAGAAGAATAATCAATATTCTTCATGCATCGTGGAAGAGAACTATCAGAAAAACTCACTGTTCTTCAACTTACCGTAGCAGGCGACTGGTCAAATAGGTTTAGGGTTTGTTCGATCAAGACTATTTATAGGATTTTGGAGTCCTAACAAAAGTAGTGTTTGATTGAGGGTAACATATCCCTAATAGAGTCCTTACTCTAATAGACACTTACTAGATTAGGTTAATCTTTCCCTGGATAAGCTCTGGGTCGAACGGTTCCCGAATGGAATTAACGCCTTTGGTCAGGTCGTCGATTCTTTAATTGACGACCTTGTGCAGGTCGTGTCTTAAGAAGCGCCTTGAGGAAGGGCGTTTCATGTTTCTAAAACACGCCCAAGATTGGGGCGTTTATTGGCTTACCGTCTTTGGCGTTGGAATTTGACGCCGTCAGGTGAGGGCGTCCTTTCTTTAGTCACGCCGTATATAGAGGCGTTTCTTTTTAAATTAACGCCTTACTAAGAGGCGTTATTTGTAATATGTTTTATTTCGTCTAATTAACCCTATTCTTATTATCTGTATTACTTCTGTAATATATATGTTTTAATTCATTTCAAATATTCATTTGTCAGGGTTGCTACACCCTCCCCCACTTAAAAAGAATTTGGTCCCCAAATTCAATTGCATATTCTGTATACACGCGGAGAGTGTAGAGTATATACCTCTTAGAACAAGTCGGGAAATCGTTTCTTCATAGATTCCTCGGTCTCCCATGTCGCTTCGTGTTCAGAATTCTTATTCCATTGCACCTTAAGCATGGGAATAACCTTATTCCTTAGAGCTCGTATTTCACGATTTAAGATTTTCATAGGCTTCTGTTCATATGTGAGATCTTTCTTGATCACCAGATCTCCATGTTCAATAATGTGTGATGGGTCGTGTACATACTTTTTCAACATGGATATGTGAAATACATTGTGTACTTCGGACAATTGAGGAGGCAATGCGATGCGATAAGCAACCTCGCCAACTCTTTCGAGTATCTCAAATGGTCCGATGAATCTTGGCGTAAGCTTGCCCTTAACACCAAATCTTCGTATGCCACGTCCAGGCGATATTTTAAGAAATACATGATCTCCGATTTGAATTCAAGATCTCTCCTTCTTGTATCTGCATAAGCCTTTTGCCTGGTCTGAGCAACTTGCAATTTTTCTCTGATTACTTGTATCTTCTCAGTTGTATCCCTTACCATGTCTGGACCTAACAGTTGTTTCTCTCCAACTTCGTTCCAGCATAAGGGTGATCGGCAACTCCTTCCATATAAAGCTTCGAAAGGTGCCATTTGGATACTAGCTTGGTAGCTATTATTATATGCAAATTCCACTAGTGGCAAATGTTCATGCCAGCTTCCACCAAAGTCAATGATGCAAGCTCTTAGCATATCCTCAACAACTTGGTTAGTTCTCTCGGTCTGACCATCCGTTTGAGGATGAAAAGCTGTACTAAAATTTAGTCTTGTCCCCAACGAATGTTGTAATCCCTTCCAAAAATGAGAAGTGAAACGGGGATCTCTATCAGACACGATTGAGACAGGAATTCCATGTAACCTGACTATTTCCTTGATATATAATGCAGCTAAGACATCAATTGACCATCGACTCTTTATTGGCAAGAAATGCGCCGATTTAGTTAAACGGTCAATGATAACCCATATTCCATCATGTCCTCCTTTGGATTTAGATAGACCCATGATGAAATCCATACCAATATCCTCCCACTTCCATTTAGGAATATCTAGAGGATGTAGTTTTCCAGCAGGCTTTTGGTGTTCCGCCTTGACCTGTTGGCATGTGAGACAGCGTGATACATAGTCCGCTATTTCTCTTTTCATGTTGGGCCACCAAAAGATCCTCTTTACATCTTGATACATTTTGGTTGATCCTGGATGAATAGTGTACTTTGATCGGTGAGCTTCATCTAAGATCTTCTTCTTTAATTCTGGACAGTCGGGTATACAAGTTCTACCTTTGAATAGTAATCTTCCATCAGAAGTTAGTTGAAAATCAGATTGTCCTTCTAATCTGCCTTTGATTTCCACTAATATAGGATCATCATCCTGAAGTGCTTGTATCTCAGATAATAAATCCGACTGTATGCTTACATGAGATAATGTGATAAATTTGGCTTCCTTGTCCAAGCTTATATTGAGCTCGGAGAATTGTTCTAGCAACCTCCATTCTTGTATCATATAATTGGCTATCATTGCTCTCGGCTTTCGACTAAGGGCATCAGCAACATAATTACCCTTTCCGGGATGGTATTGTATATTGAAGTCGAAGTCCTTGAGATATTCTAGCCAGCGTCTTTGTCTCATGTTTAGCTCCTTTTGTGAGAATAGATATTTGAGACTCTTGTGATCGGAGTATACAGTAAACTGCACTCCATATAAGTAGTGTCTCCATATCTTTAGGGAAAATACCACCGCGGCCAGTTCTAAGTCATGGACGGGGTAATTCTCCTCATGCTTCTTCAGTTGACGTGAAGAGTATGCTATGACCTTCCTTGTTGCATTAGGACACATCCGAGGCCAATGCCAGAAGCATCTGTGTAAACCTCGAATTTCTCTCCTTCTATTGGTAGAGCTAACACCGGAGCTGTAGTGAGATGATCCTTGAGAGTTTGGAAACTTCTTTCACATTCCTCACTCCATTCATATCGGATCTCCTTGCGAGTTAATCTTGTAAGTGGTACGGCGATCTTAGAGAAATCTTTGATGAATCGCCGATAATAGCCTGCAAGACCTAAGAAACTTCTGATCTCACTTGCATTAGTTGGTTTTTCCCAGTTTCTTACAGCTTCTACCTTTGATGGATCAACAGATAGACCATCCTTGGATATCACATGTCCGAGGAAAGTCACTTCTTCAAGCCAGAATTCACATTTGCTGAGCTTTGCATATAATTGATTTTCCCTCAATACTTGCAATGCGATCCTTAAATGCTCTTCATGTTCTTCCTTAGTCTTGGAATATATCAATATATCATCAATGAAGACTACTATGAATTGATCAAGTAAGGCCTGAATATGCTATTCATTAACTGCATGAAGGCAGCAGGGGCATTGGTTAGTCCAAAAGGCATAACAACAAATTCATAGTGGCCATACCTGCTTCTGAACGCAGTCTTATGAATGTCATCATCCTTGATTCTTAACTGATGATATCCCGACCTGAGATCAATCTTGGAAAAATATTTGGATCCGGAAATTTGATCAAATAACTCATCGATTCTCGGCAGTGGATACTTGTTTTTGATAGTAAGATGATTCAACTGTCGATAGTCGATGCACAATCTCATGGATCCATCCTTCTTCTTTACAAATAAGACTGGTGCTCCCCACGGGGAAGTACTTGGTCTAATAAACCCTTTTCGAATCAGTTCCATCAACTGCTCCTTCAATTCTTTGAGTTCCGCAGGGGACATTCTATAGGGTGCCTTTGAAACTGGACCAGCACCAGGGACTAAGTCAATGGTGAAGGCCACTTCTCTTTGAGGGGGTAATCCCGGCAAATCTTCCGGAAATACGTCTGGAAATTCTTGCACTACCTGAATGTCTTCTATCTTAGTGTCCTTTGTTTCCTTAACTGTGACAAATGCAAGGAAGGATACACATCCTTTCCTGACGAGCTTGCTTGCTCGAAGAGCCGAAATAAGAGGGGATTTGCTCCGACTCTTGGGGCGAGTAAAGACTAATTCTGGAAAATCTTTGAAAGCAATTTGGCTATTGCGGCAATCAACCGTTGCATGGTATTTGGATAACCAGTCCGCTCCCAGTATAACATCATACTCCTTTAGATCGAGGCATATGAGATCTATAGGTAAATTCCTACCTTGAACCATTACCTCACAGTTTTGATAGTGATGAGTAATATCATTTTCACTTCCCAGAGGAGTAGTTAGAACTATTTTTATCCATTCTGGTTCTAACGGTAACGGGTCGGCAAACTTCTTAGAAATAAAGGAATGCGATGCACCCGTATCAAATAAGACATAAGCACTTTTGGAACAAATTTTCAATGTACCTTCCACTAATCCGCCTTCTTCTTCAGGTTCGGTCTCCTGGATTGCATGAAGACGAGCATTCTTCGTCACCGGGCGTTTACCGTCACCGGCTTGGTCATTCATTAATGGACAATCGGGAATCCGATGTTCGCGACTCCCACAACGGAGACAAGCTCCTAATTTCCTCCAGCATTCTTCGGTCTTGTGACCAGCCTTGTCACAATGCTTGCATATTGTATTAGAAGGGGTAGTTGTGATAGATAAAGGCTTGGTCTTTTTGAACTTGAAATCTTGAGAGGATGAACCTCCATTATTGGGCCTCTTCTTAAAGTTGGGTTTGAAAGAACCCGAACTTGTGACTTGCTCCTTCTTATCTTTCCCACGGATCCTATCAGATAGTTCCGTGGCATCTTCAAGTAATTGAGCTCGGCGCACTATTTCGGAATAAACTTGGATGTCCATAGGCGCCAGTTGAGTAATGTAGTGGGGCCTAAGCCCATTAAGAAATCTACGGGCTTTCATCTTCTCCGTGCTAATAAGATGCTTAGCATATCTAGACAACCTGGAGAACTGAGCTTCATAATCTGCTAATGATAAAGATCGTTGCTTCAATGCAGCGAATTCTGCAGCCTTCTTTTCTTGGACTCGGTCCGAGAAATATTTAGCATTGAAGTATTCCACAAATTCTTCCCATGTTACTTGAGTAGGATCGATGGTTGCTTCAATAGACTCCCACCAGCATCTAGCATCTTTCTCTAACTGGAATGTAGCTAATAGAACTTTGTCCTGATCCGTGCATTGCATGACACGGAATATGCGTTCGGTTTCCCGAACCCAATGCTCGGCATCGTCCGGATCGGTCGATCCCATGAACTTCGGGGGATTCATGTTCTTAAATGCTTGGTGTAAGCTTCCAGCTCGTGGAGCACCACCTTGTGCTACCTGTTGTAGCACTTGAGTCATCCCTTGGAGGGTACGCTGCATGTTGCGCCATTGAGCACGTTCGGCAGCCATTATCCTACAATTACAATAGCTACGTTAGTATTATATCACTGTGATCTTATTAAAAGACTTATTGACTCTCAACCCTTGGTTCTACCCAATCTCACTGGTTGAAAGGTTCAAACTTATCCTTGGACTTGGGTTTTTCCTAGGAATTGAATACCTTAGGCTCTGATACCACAAAGACTGTCACGCCCCGAGCGCGAAGATACCCGGAGGTGCGCGACGTGTCTATATCAATCATGTCAATCAGAGTGGTCGTGTATTCGACACAAAGACAGAGATGCGCAAAATAGCAAGATAACCCAATCCTTTATTCCTTTATAATAGACTATTACAAATCCAATACTCTGTTTAATAAAAAGAAAAGTACATAGTTGACTCAAGAAAACTATAGAAACAACTAGACGACACTTGAGCAGCTCTATCACTTTCACTCTTGAATATTCCCATCCGATTGACTTCCGTCGTCGTCGGATTTACCTGAAAAGTACAAAGGGACAAACGGAATGAGCTAACGCTCAGTAGAAATTATATCTCAAGCATTAGCAAGGGGTTTAAGTAATTACATCTTTCATGATTGCAATAAAGCTATGCATGCTCGCATAAAACGACAAGATAGAGAGAATGTAATATCAAAGAAATAAGATGAACTTAATCATGAACTTTCAACAAGATAACAAGTTATTCAAGATATTCAAGCAAGTACGTTTAACAAGCCATGTCAAGAACTTTGGCTATCATGTATCAAGCAAGTAAGTTACCCTTTTTCGGGCCACGCATTTCATGTCAAGCCAAGTACGATTCAAGTACAAGATGTGTGTGGAATGTCCAATCAAGCAAGTCAAGTACTCGGTATAATGCCAGATACCTTATCATTTTAACTCCCATGGGCACAAGTACTTTCGGGTGCTCCTCCCAGGACCAGATCGGGCCCTATATGCGCAGGCATTTATCATGTGTTTTGACATCCACTCTTGTTTATAGCCAACATAGAATTTCAATAGTCAAGCTGGTAGACACGTATGACAACTTTGATAGAATAGAGTCCAAAATATGACAAAGGACATAGAATGGCGATAATAACGGTATAATCACGATATCGATAAAACTAGGTAGAATATGGTTCCTTTAACTTGGGTACCATGACAAATCAATATGGACATTCTTTATATAGAATTGAGGTCCACAAGAACAGTATATCAAAGGTAAGATACCCTCTTTCTTATCATAGAATTGAGGTTCACAAGAATGGCATGATATGGCATGATATCATCATCCCATTAAGGAATTTCTTATGATATACTCTTTGTATAATCATAAGGGCTGGTATACCATGTTTCTTTAGATTGACATGGCATTAATTGTGTAATAGGTTTTTAGGGTACAACCAGCTCAGTCGGCCTTGAGGGAATCCAAGGCTACGAGGAGTCTTACGGAGGTCTCTATGACTAACTCGCTAGTCCAAAGGAACGGAATGTCCAATGGAGAGCTTGTATGTCAATGAGAGTTGAGTGTGATCGATGAAACAACGTGAAAAGTGGGACTATACTCACGGAGTGGAGAATAGTGCCGATATATATATTATATAATATGAAACCATCGGTTAACAGAATCAGGATAAAAATCATTTTTACAGTAAAATAACGACTTATGCCAAGTCGTTTCTCAAGTAAATAACGCCTAACAGAAGGGCGTTTACATATGTTTCTATTTTGCAGAATTTTCAATAATTCAGTAATTTATCTAAAAAGCGCCCTGGGAAGGGGCGTTTCTTCATGATTTGACGACTATACCAGAAGGCGTCTTACTATTTATAATTTTGGACAGGATAAAATAAATTTCAGGAATTATCAAAAACGCGCCCTGGGCAGGGGCGTTACTATTTAATTCTATTTTTCAGAATAGATAAATTTCAGGATTTTAACTGATAAACGCCCTAGGAAGGGGCGTTACCTTTCAGATTCACGCCCTGATCGGGGGCGTTAACATATGGAAAACGACCTAGTCTAGGTCGTGAATTCAAGGAATTCAGGAATAAAATTTCAAGAGACATGATACATGGTCATGACAGGAAAATTAGCAGAATTTCATAGGTAGAGTCATGCAAGATATTAGAATCGATATCTCATATTTAATGAATTTTTAAACAGGATCAATTATTAATTACATGCGATTTTCATGAAAGTAACGCCTGCGTGCAGGGCGTCAAATATGAAATTGACGACCTGGACAGGGTCGTTTCTTGTAAATTAGCGCCCTTGACAGGGGCGTTTCTTTCAATAATATTCCAGAAACGAAAATAAAACTGTATGCATGCCATGCTTATACATATATCTTGCGTTATTTTCATTTGGGCTACAATAACTTGAGAAAACCTACCTTTAATGGTTGATTTGGATATGACCGGTGAAGGGCTTTGATGAGAAGAACAAGATGGAACGTGAAGAACTTGAGAAGCCTAGCCTCCGAAGCCTCAACTTCAAACTAAATAATCGTAACAGCAGCAAGGTGGATGAACCCTACAGAGGATAGGTTGAAGATATTAGTTTTCTTGAAATCCCTGGACTGTAGGTAGAGGAAGGGGTACTTACACACGGATGAAGAACTCTTGTTCCTCAAAACGTAGAGCCTCTTAACCTGTTAATAGGAGGATAAGAATAATCAATATTCTTCATGCATCGTGGAAGAGAACTATCAGAAAAACTCACTGTTCTTCAACTTACCGTAGCAGGCGACTGGTCAAATAGGTTTAGGGTTTGTTCGATCAAGACTATTTATAGGATTTTAGAGTCCTAACAAAAGTAGTGTTTGATTGAGGGTAACATATCCCTAATAGAGTCCTTACTCTAATAGACACTTACTAGATTAGGTTAATCTTTCCCTGGATAAGCTCTGGGTCGAACGGTTCCCGAATGGAATTAACGCCTTTGGTCAGGTCGTCGATTCTTTAATTGACGACCTTGTGCAGGTCGTGTCTTAAGAAGCGCCTTGAGGAAGGGCGTTTCATGTTTATAAAACACGCCCAAGATTGGGGCGTTTATTGGCTTACCGTCTTTGGCGTTGGAATTTTGACGCCGTCAGGTGAGGGCGTCCTTTCTTTAGTCACGCCGTATATAGAGGCTTTTCTTTTTAAATTAACGCCTTACTAAGAGGCGTTATTTGTAATATGTTTTATTTCGTCTAATTAACCCTATTCTTATTATCTGTATTACTTCTGTAATATATATGTTTTAATTCATTTCAAATATTCATTTGTCAGGGTTGCTACATATACAACATTGTAAAGGCTATGTACTAGAAAGTCATTAACAAGCATGTAATTTCCATTTTTAGACTCATGGTTCTTCACTCGTCTATAAAAAAAGTACTCTCGGCGGAATGCGACGCCAGTATTCCTTGTATCCCATGGTTTTCAGCACGTTTCCAGCCATCGAGCCCTTGGACACAATCCGTGCCCGCTCTTGCATCTTCAAGTTACAGATCAAGCTAATTCCACGAGATAACAATAATTTCAGCCAATAATTTCAATATCAAATTATAGGTTTTATAACCAAGTAACCAAGGAATAGAACGTTTCAAAAATGATATACGATTTCAAAGAAGAATTAAAAGAATATTATGCTACGGCGGCATTCCGGTAGCATAAGGGTACAATAATTAAGTTTCATATCTTAATACTAACTTATTATTCATAAGTTTGGACTCCAGATAATCCTAAGATCATCCAAGAACAAAACTTAGACAACCCCTAGGTCAAACCTCGGGTTAAGAACGGAAATAAATGGTCATTTACTGGGCCGTTTAAAGAAGAAAACGGTCACAGCTAGGCCGCTTAACCAATAATAACGGTCCAGTGAAGGCCGCAGTCAAGCTGTGTCAACCAGAATAAAAGAAAGTCGACAACTAATGAATTCTGGATAATAACGGTCGCCAGAGGGCCATTTTATGAAACAAAACGGTCTGAGAAAGACCGCTAAGTAACATAGACGGTCTCCTAAAGGCCGCAATTAACCAGAGTACAGAAAATAAAACACCGATCATGTGAGTGCTTTCTAGCCAATTTGGGTTTTTAAGGGTACAACCAGCTCGGTGTCCTGGTGGGAATCCCAGGCTCACGGAGTCTTATGGAGGCCTTGAAATATGATCCCCTAGTCTGACAAAAGGAATATCCGGTGGAGAGGTTCACACGTCCAAGAAATGTGCCTATATGTGCAATGTGTATCTAATGGTCGCCCACCGGAGTAAACGCCATGTACTTATGAAAATGACTCAAGAGATGAGAGTGAGCGATTAAAACCAATGGTAAAAATCATTATATTAATACCACATGAAATATGTCTACAACGTGGAAATTATTTATTTACAAAAGTATAACTTTTGACGTAAAATTACACCTTTATAAAAAAATAAGGTTTAAACATGCTTACAGTGAAACGAAGTGTTTAACAGAAAATTAAACATAATAGAATTACAAATATAATGCGAATAACATAAGATTTTATATTAGGTTCGGACTGGAAAAAAATGGTCATGAACCTGTCGCCAGAACCATAATAACGGTCATGCGATAAATCGCATGAAGATAGAGAAATGGTCCTTTAAATGGCCGCTTGATTAGCTTTGCTGTTCATGTAAGACCGCTTTCTGTCTTCGGATAGAAGCCTTGAAACAATAAACTAAAAGGCTAATCTAAGTCATATTATGCATGGGAACGATGAAAAACATGTAGTAAAGCATGCTAGAAAAATATTGGGCCAAGAATATGCATAGGAGAATAAGATTTAAGTAAGAATTATATCTTGTTCATTAAAGGGCTAGGCTCATGCATGCAATATACACTAGCTGCGTAGTCATAATAAAACATCAAATCCTCTACGTATAATGCATGGAAACAAGTGGAAATAGAGGGCTTTTATTCCTAACTTCAAGTTTGAGCAAATCATGAGATAACCTACCTCTAGATAGAGCTCTGAACTTCAAATTTTGGGCAGGAACTTGACCCTAATTCATGTTTGTCCTGAACCGAATCAACAAGTTCGTGGCCTTCTAACTTCTGATCCTCTTCACCTATGACCATAAAATTTAGAGGGTAAGAAGAGGGTACTATAAGGAACAAATAGGTCTAAAGAACCCCTATCTAATTACCTTACTTAGGGCTTCTACTTTGCTGATCAATCTGGTCCGGTCGCACAATCACCTGGGTTTCTTTTACCGAACTAGCGTCTTTGGAAGCCTTGTTCTCCCTAACGGCTTGATCTCCTAAAATAAAATTCTGAGGGTAGTTAGTCCTCATTATTATGAAGAAAATACTAAAGAACCTACCTGGAATAATGTCTCCTTACCTTAGTTTCACGCGAGCCAAAAGTAAGGGTCGCGCAGGTTGTACTTAAGGGCTATTTATAGAGTTAGCTAGGGTTTCAAGGATTTGGACGACCCTAGTGTCCTAATTAGGTTATCAATTCGATCTTAATCCATCCTAGAGCCTTCTAGACAATAGATTACATCGAT
Organism: Amorphophallus konjac; assembly: GCA_022559845.1. Taxonomy (NCBI): domain Eukaryota; kingdom Viridiplantae; phylum Streptophyta; class Magnoliopsida; order Alismatales; family Araceae; genus Amorphophallus; species Amorphophallus konjac. Next base: position 135,720,657 of record CM040122.1, read on the forward strand.
CCCTAGTGATTAGGCTCGAAGGAAACCAAAATTTTCACGTTTCTAAACTGCTCGCGGTCAAATGGAAAATAGCGGTCGTGTGGAGACCATTTTATACTTGAGGCGGTTCCTCGATAGACCGTTTTTATCCTTTGGCGTCGAATTTGCACTATTTCAAACTCATTTTTATTTATCCTTTGATTTATCTATTTCATTGATTTGATAAATAGTAATTTATCCTCTAAATTTGAAAATAGCATGTTTTAAGCTTCTAGAATATGGGCCAAGTCTTGTGGGCTTGGATTTGGGTCATTTGGGCTTAATTAAAAGGGCCAGGTCCATCAATAAAAATAAGGGCTTAATATTTGGCTTTAATTAATTTAGTTTCATTTAATAATCCATTTATTTCTAGAAAAATCTTAGAAAATGTTTATAAAAATTCTAGAAAATTCTAAAATACCTTACATAAAATTTTGGGGTATTACAACATACGCACCTCCTTCATAGACTTTTTGGACTACATAGGGCCCGAGCCAGTTTTCATTCAGCTTGCCTTTAGGGTTCACAACCATGACCTCTCTTCTTTTGACAATCACGAGATCGCCTTTCTTGAATTCACGCCCCTTGACGAGCTTGTCGAAGGCGTGGGCTATGCAGGCCTTGTAGACCTGTATGTTCTGTTGGGCCTGGAGTTGCTTTCCTTCTAAGTTGGAGAGCTTTTCCAATCTATGTTCTGCGTTTGTTCGGTCATCTTTGACCAATTCATGTTGGATTACGACCCGGAGTGAGGGTACTTCTAGTTCAATGGGGATAACTACTTCTGAGCCGTACACCAAAGAGAAGGGCGAACATCCCGTGGGGTTTTATAGATGGTACGGTACGCCCACAGCGCCTCATACATCTTGTCTTCCCAGTCCTTTTTGTTAGAACTGACAGTCTTTGCCAGGAGGGTGCAGAGTGTTTTATTGAACGCTTCAGCCAACCCGTTTTCCTGCGGCTTGTATGGAGTGGATGTCCTCCAGTCAATCTTATACTTTTCGGCCAATCTGTAGTCCTTTTGATTCCGAAAATGGCTTCCGTTGTCTGAGACGATTCGGCTGGGACTCCGAATCAGAATATTACATTTTGCCGGATAAATCGGGCCATGATTTCTCATGTCACTTCTTTCAGGGCTACAACCTTCGCCCAGCGGGAGAAATAGTCTGTTATTGCCAAAATGTACTTGCATCCTAAAGAGGATGGGGGCAATGGGCCCACGACATCTGTTCCCCATTGGGTAAATGTCCAGCTGGGTGCTGTTGGATGTAGCTGTGTTGGAGGTCACCTGGGGATCGTTGCATGCTCTTAGCACTTTAGTAGCCCAACTTTTTAATTTCAATTTTCATCTTTGGCCCTGCTTGGAGTGCTCCAGCCGACCCGGCATGAATTTCTTTCCTGACTCTCCAGGCTTCTTCCGTAGAGAGGGACCGAAGGAGTATTTTCTTATTGGCGTCTGCCATGATTTGTAATAGAAGTCCATTTCTGATTTCATAGGAGTCTTTTATTCGGATCAGCCTGATCTTTTCTTCCCTTTGCTTGGGCAGCTGCTGGTGTTTAAACCATTGCATGAGGAGCTCTCTCCAGTCAGGCGAGCGGACCACTTCCGCAGTTGCTACTTCAGGCTCTTCTCCACCTGGCTCTTCTTCTATCATGCTAGGGACCTGCCATCGGTTGATCACCCATATGTTGAGTGATTCATCAGGCGGGATTGCCAGTGAGCTTGCTTGCTTTGCTAATGCATTGGTTTGTGCATTTTGACCTCAGCCGACGTGATTTATTTCAATAAAGTGAAACTACTCCAAGAGTTGCTTCGCCTTAGCATGGTAGGGGAGTAATTCAACTTTTCGGACTTCAAATTGTCCCTGGATTTGTTTGAGGATCAGCATTGAATTCCCAAATACTTGTAGCATACAGATATCCAACTGGAGAGTCACCTGGAGACCGATAATTAGAGCTTCATATTCTGCTTCATTGTTTGTGTAGGCTTTGTTGATTGAGCAAGAGGTGTGTAACACCTCTCCTTCGGGGGATTTGAGGACGACGCCCGCCCCTTCTCTTATTCTTGTTCGCCCTTGCGGGGTGTTTCTGTTCTTGAAGCACCGTAAAAGTGTAGCTGCCAGGCGGCTTGTTGGATTTGGCCCACTTCTAAGGTCTCATCTTCGGGGAACTCCATGATCAAAGGGGAATCTTCAGGCACTGGATGTGCTACAAAGAAGTCTGCAATGGGTTGGTCTTTGATGGCCTTTTGTGGCACATAAGAGATGTCAAACTCCATGAGAATGACGGCCCATTTGCCCAGTCGCCCTTTCAGAACCGGCTGAGAGAGTATATATTTGACCGGATCGGCCCTGGATATCACCTTGACTTCATGCGATAGTATGTAATGCCTCATCTTCTTGGCTACGAAGACAAGGGCGAGGTAGACCTTTTCAATAGGTGTATATTTTGCTTCGACCCCGACCAGTCTTCGGCTGAGGTAGTAAAGGGCTTGTTCTTTTCCTTCTTCATTGCTTTGGGTGAGCATTGCCCCCAGCGAGTATTCGGTGGCGGCTATGTACCGGATCAACGGCCGCCCTTTGACAGATGCCCCCAGAACTCGCGGGGTGTTCAGGTATTCTTTCAATTGATTGAAGGATTTTTGACATTCTTCGCTCTAGTGGAACGGGGTATCCTTCATCGTCAATTTATGGAACGGCTGGCACCGCCCAGACAAGTTGGAGATGAACCTACGGATATAGGCGAGCCGGCCTTGCAATGACCGTAATTCTGTCAGGCTCCTAGGAGGAGGCAGCTCTTGAGTAGCTTTAATTTTTGTGGGGTCTATCTCAATCCACCTGTATCTGATGACAAAGCCCAAGAATTTTCCACTGGAGATGTCAAAAGCGCACTTCATCGGATTCAACGTATCTTTCAAAAATCCAGTTGAGGGCGGCCACTAGAGCGAAGAATGTCAAAAATCCAGTGGGAAGATGCCAAAAGTGGGGCTCAATTGAAAGACTACAAGCACATAATGGAGCAAAGTGGGGCTCAAAAAGCATTCTTCGTCATTGTTTCAGCATATGAATGGTCTAACAGCAGACTGCTCCAGAAAGTAAACGGTCCAGTTGGGACCGCACAAGCATTGCCAGTTTGAATATGATCGTGAAGATGCACTGCCCTTTATGAGGCCGTTCAATGGACTGCACGGCCCTTCTCTAGTCGTTCAATGGAAGTGCACTGTTAGAGCTTAAATGGTCATATGTCATACCGTCCAGTAATTACACGGTCCATCGATAGACCGTGTAATCTCTGGTGGTTTGAAAAAAAATAAACTCATCCTCTTCCCCCTCCCTCTCCACCGGAACCGACGGAGGAGGAGAGGAAGACTCCCCCCCACTCTCCCACGTTCTCTACCCCATCTCCCACTCTCATTCTCAACCCCTCATCCTCTCCCATTCTCTCCTAGCCTCTCCCTCTTCTATGCGGTTCAAACATCAAGCAGTACACCGAAAAATGGCCGGTGAGGGAGCCCAGACGCCGCCGCTGGCGTCCACCGCGGAGGAGGTGGTAGCGCCACCGCCCGCGGCCGAGGAAGATGCACCTCCACCGCCCACAGTGGGGAAGGAGTAGGGGCGATCGTCGCCGGTGAAGAAGACGCCGAAGTGCCACCGGCGGAGCCCACGGCGGCGGCAGACAAGCCACCGAAGTCCTCCGAGGTTGGCACCTAGAAACCACCCCTTTTCAAGCTTTTAAATGCATGCATGTGGGCCTAGAGGGTAGGAGAGGGGAATACGACCACTTAGGATTTCATGTAAGGCCATTTAGGCCGTCAACGGAGGTGGGGAAGGGGATGATGTGCCGTCGGGCATGGTGATCATAGCGCGGTTCAACAGTAACCGCTCACCAAAACTACACGGTTCAAATAGAACCGTTCAAAGATAACACGGCCCATGGGTGGCCGTTCCAAAGGAGTTGAACCGACGGGGTAATACGGTCTAAGGAAGACCGTGGACATTTAGGCCGGCATACATTGGTCCGTTTAGAATATGAAACGCTTAAGAACAGAACGGTCTCCACCAGACCGTCACTAACCACGCGGTTGAAGAATAGAACATGCCACTCCAAATGACCAGGGGCTTGAGAGGGGAGTGACGCGGTCAGATGGGGACCGTGGGCGTGTTAGACGGCCAGAAATGGTCCATTACCAGGGTGGGCACAAGACAGTAGCACGGTCCTCAAAGGGCCGTCTACTAATCAGAGCGGTCCATGGGTGGCCGTGGACCTCTGAAATGGCTTATTGGAACGGTTGGAAGCCAACTGTTGAAGGGGGGAAAATGGCCGATATTAGACCGCGCATTTTAGCAGAGTGTTACATGATTCTATTATGAAATGCAATTGTCCTAAATGCATGCAGGGAAAGCGTAGAACGCGGATCTCCTGGCTGCAGGTCCGAGCAGTGTACATTGCACTGCCGGACTTTCTGCGGGAGAGGCTCACGGCGATGGGCTTCGCCGAGTTCCTGAGCGTATAGGTGAGTCGGTTTGACACACCGCTCCTTTATGCTCTGCACGACCGCTGGGATCCAGTGAGCCAGATGTTCCTTTTCCCGTGGGGCCATATGGTCCGATGCTGGAGGATGTTGAGCGCATCACCGGATTGCGCGTGCATGGGACACCGGTTAGCGGGAGGACGTACCCCGACTACCGGGAGCTGGCCTAGCAGCAGCTGGGCCTAGAGCTACTTCGACCAGAGCCTCAGTCGACGACGCTGACGAGGGCAAGGCTACAGGAGAGCCTCGGACTGAGGAGTGCGGGGATAGCGACCGGGGAGCTGCCAGAGCAGCAGTTGCAGAGGCTCGTGGACCGGGTGCGTCCGAGAGTGGCAGCCGAGCCAGGACCCGAGGCGGATCGAGTGCTGAGGAGGTTCCTGATGATGCTCTTCGGGCGTTTGCTGTTCGCGACGAGGGCTAACGTCATCAGCTACCAGTTCCTCCCCCTGATCGAGGACCTGGGGCACGTCGGGGACTACGCTTGGGGAGCGGCGGTCCTCGCGTTTTTGTTCGACACCCTAAATTCCACCAGTCGGAGGACGATGCTCGGGGGCTTCTCTCCCTTACTCCCGGTACGACTCGACTCTTAAACTGATTATGCAATTTGCTATATGAATTCTATAAATGCTATATGCTGACATTTAATGAATTGCAATGCAGGTGTGGGCCTACGTATACCTACGTGGGCTAGGGAGAGGCGAGGAGACTTACCTGTAGCGGTGGCCCATCGCGAGGCGGTGGACGGCTCCCCGGGAGACGGGGTCCCTGCGGAGACATGTCCGGGGATCTAGGATGACTTGGACACACTACCCTTCGCCTCGGTACGAATCTAAACTCAAACTTTTTCACTAAATGCAACTTATATTCTTATGACGCTAATGCAATTGTCTTATTTGGCAGGTCCGGTGGACACCGTACGAGAGTGAGGGACACGAGGGTCAGCCTTGGGTGGCGGCGGCCCTCACCTACTCAGGCCGAGACGTTTGGCTCCATTGCATGAACGTGGTGGAGCCGCTCCACTTCTGCCTGGTGATGAGGACGATCGGCGTCCAACAGCCAGCGGTCGAGTTTCCAGCACCAGAAAAGCCGAGGAGCGAGTCGGGCGACACCCCCGAGGACTGGCCATAGTGGTGGACTGGACAGCGCGGGTGGCAGAGCAGATCACTGACTGGACAACACTTGGGCGGGTGGTGTCCGCCCGGGTGGAGAGCGAGGAGGCCTACTATACGGCCTACGCCAGGCACTACAGGGACCAGGTGTTCCATGGTGCCCGCCGACCGGTACAACTTCTAACTCTAATGCTTTCTTATTATGCCTTCTATATGATTATGCACTGACCCTTGGACATCCTAAATGCAGATTGACCCCGAGGGGAGGATCGCGGAGTTGCAGGGACTCCTCCACTTGACCATCCAGGAGCGAGATGAGCTCCGACAGGCCCTGACTCTTCTAGTGAGTTTCACTAACTCTTAAATTTACTTATGCACTTGATTATGATTATGCCTGTGAAATGACTAACCTTGGACTTCTAAAATGCAGTGAGCCGAGGGAGTCCAGCGCTAGGGGGCAGACGCACCCTCTTCCTCTTCCCAGACTCCTGCTGACCGTGCCGAGCGGCAGGCAGAGTTTACAAGGATGGTGGCACGGGCCGAGGCGGCGCTCTCCGAGAGGGTAAGTGGTCACTAAACTTTCCATTTTGATTATGTTTATGAGATGTAATTGACTAACCATGATGTGTGTATGCAGACGACCGAGCTGACCTGACTGAGGGTGGAGCTTGAGCAGAGCTGTGCAGCAGCACGGGAGGAGGCTGCCCGCCTCCGGGAAGGGATGGCACGGAGCTGTCCGACACACGCGGTCGAGACGACGCTCCTCTACATAGAGCTAGAGCGTCTCTGGGCCGGAGCTGCGGAGACGGAGCGCAACGAGCTGAGGCGGAGCGCTATCGAGTTGAGGCAGTGCGATCTCGGCTTCAGGCGGTGAAGCTGGAGGGCATTATGGAGGGGATGAGCTGGAGATCCGAGCCAGTGCGACCCCGAGCGGCAGCACTCACAGTACGCACGGCTTCTATAGGAGTTACTTTACAGGATCCTCCGATCGTCGGAGGAACGAGGAGGAGGAGCGGCACCGAAGACACCACGAGGAGGCGAGCTCGGCGATGCCCCCGCCAGCGAAGAGGCATGAGGGCTCGGGCGATAGCGGTGGGGGCCAGGGAGAGGGACATGCTTGATGTACACAGACAGGACTTTTGTACCTGTGGATATGATAGTGATATGATATGTTTTTGATTTGATTTTGATTTTATGAATGAAATGTGTGAATGAATGCAAATGCTTGACTTCAACTAACTAACAACGACTCCTAACCCGACACGAGTGAGTGGGAGAGAGAGACGACAATAGCCTGAGTGGAGTTGGTGCAAGAGGACAAAAATTGTGGCTTCAGGTTGCTAAACGGTCATCCAAATGACCGCTCCAGGGTTGACACGGTACCCTGATAGACCGCTGAAATCTGCTCGGTTGAGCCTCAATGGAGCAAATAAACGGTCCATGATGGTCCGTTAAAAAAAAATAGAACAGTCAGGTTTGAACCGTGTGTGATGTAGAACGGCCTCTCCAAGACCGTGCAAGTGCCAAGGGTCGAAGTGTGTAGAAGGTTGCCGCACAGTCTCCATGAGACCGTTCCTTGATGAAAGCGGCCTATCGATAGACCGTGTATGCAGACGCCCTGTGAGTCCTATCGGGACTCTCTCGGAGAGTCCTAACCCGAGAGTGGGAGTCCTAAACCGACCCAAGTTCTATCTTAACCCGATCTAGAATATTCTACCTCAATTCTAGTGGGTTTTGGCCTCTAATCAAGCCCTATAAGTAAGAGAGGACTCTAAATTCATCTTTCACACATCAACCCTCTTTCAAACCTTGAAATCTTCTCAATCTTCCTCGAAAAATTATGAAGAGGGCCTTGGAAGGGAGCTCAATGGGTGAGGTGGCTTACCAAGGTCCAAAGTCGGCTAGAAAGGAGCACGGGCTGCTACAAAGGCTAACCACCATCCCGGGTCATTTGAGCTCCAGCCCTATGAGAGAGGTGAGTTAACGTTGTTCACTCTCATTTAATTTCACATTATTTCCTTCAAAAACCTTATATGTTCTTCCTCTCTTTTCTCTTCTTCTTCTCTTTATTTCAGCTTCTCCCTAGCCTGAGACGATACTCCACCTTGAAGGGGATGGCTCCTATGATCCGTGAACTACCCATATCCGTGACATCCATCCTTAGGTCCTGGCACCTTCACTCTCTTCTAGTGCTAGCCAAGAACTACCCCAAGCTTTCTCTAGATTGGCATAGCATTTCGGCCTTAGTAGAGATATGGCACCCTCAAACCCACACTTTCATCTTCCCATCCTTTGAGGCCACCATCCTTCTAGAGGAGGTAGAGACCTACTTGTCTTTCCCTAGGTCCAAGGTGGGTGAGGAGGATTTGGTCTGTCACACCGTTGCCCCTATGGATCCTGCCCTCATCTTAGGGGAGTTTATACCTAGTAGCAAGGACATACGCACCATAGTGAGCCCACACCAGATCCATTTACTACCTCTCAGCCAGTGGGTGATAGCACATTGTAAGAATAAGTGTGGGTGAGACGAGGCCATAGCTAAGGCCTCTTCTATTTGCTTGTACGGGGATATACTCTTTCCCTATGTCGACCATGTCTTAGATGTCCCTATCCTTAGCACCATCAGTGGTCTGTGACAGGGTCTTTCCCTCTCCCAGGTCGTCCTTGCCTACCTATATGAGGGTCTTAGCTCGGCTGCTCTAGGGGGTCCACTCTTTGGCTCTATGATTCTCCTGGAGTGCTGGATGGGAGTTAGGATGAAGTTCATGCCTAGGGAGGATGTCGCCTCGGTCAGCCGGATCTTCGGGAGCCATCCATTGTTCTTCATTGGCGGTTCTTTCAGGTTCTCCCAACAGGTGGAGTGTAGGACAGCGGACAAGACGAGCAGGGATGAGTGGCGCCTCTACATTAACACCTTGTCCCTGAATCGGTTCGTGATGCACCCGCCTTTCCTTCACGGCATCACCCTCAGGCTTCCTAGGAGGCTTGGGCTCGACTTGCGGCTTGTGGGAGACACTGGGTTGGTGATGTACAGCCCACATAGGTGTTTTCTACAGGTCGGGCTCTCCAGGACGACAGTTCCAGCACTGCCCCACCTTCCCGCACTACAGGCAAGGAGGCTTGGGACGGAGGAGGATGAGCAGGCGGTTAGGAGCGCGCTGATCATGTGGGAGATTAGCAAGGTGCGTACCCTACCCGCGGAGGTGACAGAGCTCTAGGAGACATATCATGCATATGTGAGAGAGCTACGAGAGTTCAGGCCCACGGGGATGCTCGGCTGAGGATTGATTGATTTTCTTATTCTCATGATGTTGATATAGAGGCTCATATTTGGAAGTATTTGCATTTGAATGAATAAAATTGATGATGGGATTGATTTGAGTTTGGCCTTTTTTGCATGTGATTGAATGGGTTTAAGATAGGATCTCGGGATGAACACGGCCCATAACAAGACCGCTCAGTTGGATAAACGGTTAGAGTATAACTGCGCCAGAGAATTGAACGGCCATACCTGGGCTGCGTACCAGTTCAACCGCAGGGTTAAGAACAGGACCCTTGGAGGGTGGAACGGTCTATCGATGGACCGTGGACAGAGTAGAATGGTCAATCCTGCACCGTTCTGATTTGTAAATGGTCTAGTAAAGACCGCAGATTCTTGAAGGTTCTAGAAGTTGGAAGCGGTCTGAACGAGGCTGTGTGAAGGCTGGCACGGTCTGATATTGACCGTTGGAGGGATTAAAATGGTTGCCAGAGGACCGTGCAGAGCTGGAAATGTTAAATCTTGTCTTCAACCTGCCCCTGCACACATATAAACAAGAAAATAGATTAAATCTGTGTTAGGCTTAACCCCTTACCTGTAGCAAGTTAGGAAATGATCAGTTCTTGATTTTTGGTCAAGAGGGTAAGCCTTATTAAATAGGCGAATAACACAAAGGAAAAAAATGGATGTAATGTATGCCATGAATGCAAATCATAATGATGAAAATATTTTTGTGGTTTTGAAGATATTTGATTTTTTTGTATTTTGAAATATTTGATTTTTTGGATTTGAAATATCTGATTTTTTTGGATTTTGAAATATCTAATTTTTTTTAGATTTTGGAGCCAGCTCAAACCTGACGACGGGATACCTTCATATCTCATTAGGGGTTTCTCAAGTACAACGTGCGTTATGGGTGGCCGCCCATGACCGGGATCCATTTGTACTTAACGGTGCCTCTACCGAGGCCATACCCGGGATACGATCCAGTCCTTGGAAAATAAAAGAGAATTCGATTGGAAAGCCGACAATAGTCATAGAGGCTTTTAGGGCTTGAGTTCTTATCACGACAGCCCCTTTTCAAGGAATTTGGTCTGTTGCACCGGGGCTTTGTGTCCGTCATCGAACCTACATCCTCTCTAGACACGCATACGATCGGGCTCACGACGTCCCGCGGGAAAACTGTACTGCCACTCTTGTCATGCCTAGTTTCATTCTTTTGGGAGCATTTAGACTTTTGAGCTTCGAGCTTTTGAATGAGCTTTTAGCTTTCACCTTGCTTTTGCCCCTTTCCTTTTATTCTTTTATTTCTTTTACTTTTGTGAATGCGGAAGTAGGTCATAACGGGCTGCCCCTATTTGAGACATTTCTTTTTATCGGGGTGCCTAGATCAGTCCTCGTCCCCTTATTCACCACTTGCCCCTATTTTCAGCCGAAAGAGGAGAAAAACAAGGATCTTTACCTTCCCCCAAGCATGGCCGAGGGAGAAACGATGTTGCGCAAAAAAGGAAAGCCGAACCACGGGGGTTGTGTAATGTGTGAGTGTTGAACTGGGGACCTCTTTTTGTGATCAAGTAGAGGAACACCCCGCCACCGGGCCATTGCTAGCTCGACTCTATGGATAAAAACGTTTAAGATACAACCCGTTCCACGGATTAGATAATTCCTCGCCCTCTGCATTGATAAGTCGGTACGCGTTCCCAGGATACACCTCTTTGATTACGAACGGACCTTCCTAATTGGGTTGTAGCTTAGATCTAGGACATGCTGATCTGATAAATTTGTGTTTCAAAATCATGTTACCCACTTGAAATTTTCTGTCGATAACCTTCTTTTAAAATGCCGCGAGACACGTTTTTGATAAACAGAGACGTGATTGGCCGCGTTAAGCCTCTTCTCATCCAAGAGTTCCAGTTGGACTAATAATGCCTCTCGACGTTCGTCGAGATTAGGTTCTTTGTCGAGCTGCACTCTTAGGGAAGGGATTAAAATCTCATACGAGAGTACCGCCTCCATCCCATAGGTGAGAGCAAAAGGAGTTTGCCCTGTGAGAGTACGGACGGAGGTACGATAAGCCCATAGAGCTTCTATCAATTTGTCGGCCCAATCAGCAAATTTGTGTGACTCGCATGTTTTCTTAATGATTTTAAGAAGGGTTTTGTTCGTGGCCTCGGCTTGGCCGTTGCCTTGAGGGTAGTATGGTGATGAATGATGCAATGAAATATGAAATTTCTTACAGAGGTCCTGGAGTTCTTGAGACACAAATTGAGGCCCGTTGTCGGTGACGATATCGCTTGGCACTCCGAACCGCGAGATGATATTCTTCATGATGAAGTGGCACACTGTGGTAGCTTTGATTTCTGCGTAGGCTTCAGCTTCCGCCCACTTGGTGAAATACTCAGTTGCGGTGAGGATAAATGATTTCTGCTTGACCTGAGCATTAGGATCACCCAGTGGGCCTACAATATCAAAAGCCCACATGGAGAATGGCCAAGGAGCGGAGAGAGGATGGAGAGAGGAAGCATGAGCATGGATTTTATTGGCATGAAGTTGGCATTGAAGACACCTATAGACATTGGTGGAGCAGTCTTCTTCTAGGGTTGGCCAGTAATAGCCCTGCCTAAGAATCTTCTTCGCCAAAGCCTGACCATTGACGTGCCCGCCACACTCGCTTGCGTGAGCTGCCTCAACAACCTTCCAAGCCTCGTCATTGTAGACACGCCAAAATCGATGCTATGATGAGTAAATTTCATGTCACCACGTGATGCCCCAAAGTGGACTTCAATACTGGCTTAATATGAAGTTTTTCTAATTTATTTGATGTTTTTCCATGATAATCGTAATTAGCGCCTGGAGGCCGGGCGTCATTTAATTGACGACTGGAGGGGTGTCGTGGTTTCATAAATCAACGACTGTTCACGCAGGAGTTATTTCCTGGTTTTTACGAAATCCAAACAAAATAAAATTCAAAGAATTGACGCCAGCTTCAAGGCGTTGATTATTTGACGCCATTATAAGAAGGCTTCATTTCCTATTTTTAAATATGGAAAGTCATTTATTTCTATAATTAAACCCAGGAATCAACGACTGCATGGATGTCATCATTTCAAATAGCGACCCCCTCCATGTCGTCATTTCAGCTTCCGTCTCCTGTTCGTCTGCTACCTTCCCGAGAAGAATCCTTCTTTGTTTTAACATCATATTCGATTGGGGAAGGGAAATCCTTGCTGGAGGATTGCTTCCTTGTTTTAATCCTATTGAAATAAAGATTTTGGCCCTATAAATACCCCATGGCTTCCTCACGCGCGAGAGGTTAAGAACGCAAGAAGAACACACAGAGAGCTTTTAAACATAGAGCTTGCAGTATAGAGAGAGGAGGGATTTCTTTTTTTGCAGGTTCTTCTGCTGGTGGTCTTCCTCCTGGTGTTCCCCTTCGACGACGATTCTTCCTCCACGGGCGGGCGTTCTTCTTCCCTCAACCGACGTTCCTTCCTGCTGCGGCCAAAACACCTTTTCTTCCTCCTTTACTGCTGCGACAACAGCAGCAGGACCCTATTCTCCTCTTTAGTTTATCTGCTATATATCTTATACGTGCATCTTCTTCTAGCTATTTTGCTAGAACAATCACACTTTCCCTGCATATCATATCACCTGTTTGCATATCATAGCATATCTCCACTCTTTTACTCCTCTTAGGGGTTTTAAACAAAAAAAAGCACACAAGGTGTGTTCATGCCCACTTTGCATAGTTATATTTTATTAGAGCATTGATACTACACACACTTTGGCTAATCCACATATTTTCTTGTTTTATTTGTCTTGCAAGGGTAATCAAAGTAAGAACCCCCTTCATCGGCCGGTCGGTAGAAGGAGGAAGGAAGAGCTCACAATCTTGCCTGCTTCTTACAAGGTACATGCCATCATCCTTTTGTTTTGAGGTAAGCCCTCTGGCGATCACCCTCCCTTAGAGCATCACATGCTCCTTTTATCTTTCTTCTTTATTTCTCACATGTCTTTAATGCATTAGATTTATCTTCTTCTTAAAATGTCTATGTGACACGTTCACAAATTGGTGATCACAGTGGGACCTCTCATTGTTTTTATTTTGATTACCCCTCCATTGGCACCCACGTGTGCCCCTCCCTTTGACACCCTCGCGTGCCCCTCCTTTGGCACCCACGTGTGCCCCTCTTAGTGCTCCATGTAGCACACTCCCTTTGTACACCACGTGCACATCTCCCACTAGATTAGCCAAATTTGATTTGTCCATAACATTTTAAAGAAAAGAAATTTAATTTCTGTTGATTTTCATCATTTTTTGTTCTCTAGAACTGATTAGCGACTGCCCTGCAGCCGTTATTTTGACATTTAGCGACCGATCACGGAGGCACTGTTTTCATTTATTTTTTAGCTTTTTTATCATTTTTATGATCAACGTCCCCCACGGAGGTGTCATTCTTGCATTCAACGCCTCACACCAAGGCGTCGTTTTGTGATTGCTGTTGATTTTCTTCACTATCCCGGATCACTGTTCACTGGTATTTGACGCCCCTCTACAGAGGCGTCATTCGTCCATTTAACGCCTAATTGCAAGGCGTCATTTCTGAGTTACTGTTATTTTCCCCACTGCGGATACTGTTCACTGATATCTGACGCCCCTCCACAGAGGCGTTATTTGCATATTCAGCGCCTTACACCAAGGCGCTATTTTACTTTGATCGTTCACTATTTGCCACTGTTTACAGTGATTAGCGACTGACACCTAGTCGCTGTTTATTCATACCACGACTTCTGTCAGGTCATCATTTTTGTTCTGTTGTCACAGAACCTTGCTTTGCTGTTATCTTCACCTGTTGGTTGCACTTCTTGCTTATCTGATTATTACTGCTTGATCTGGCTACATTAGTGTGCATTTTAGGGCATTTGGTTGAGAGACCTCCTCTCTCTACATTTCTAGGATCCCACACCCCCTTTCTTGGAATTGGAAGGACCCTCCATTGAGCATTCCGTCTCTTTAGACTGGAAATTCCTTTTCCAAAGCCTCCGTAAGTCCCCGCACTCGTGGATTCCCTCACGGACACCGGGCCGGTTGTACCATTCGAAGCACCCAGAGTATAGTTAACCCATACGTTGGTGAGGAGAGAGAAAGAACTTAGTTGACTCAGAGATTATACTCAAACTCTGAATTAGGACCCACATTGAAGAGAGAGAATTGATTACACCATTAAAACCCATTTTAATCTCAAGAAAAAAAACCTTAAAACCTTGGGTTCATTACAACTCGTGTGTACAACTTGTTTGATTGGGTGATTATCTTACTTATATTTGTTGATTGGAAATACTTTCTTCTCCTTAAACATGAAACTTCGTTCAGGTAAAATCATCAACATGGCCAACTACGGGTACTCCTATGATGGTTATGAGGAGGGTCAATTTGACCCATCTTATGAGGTCCCCCCTCAGGATCCTATTTATTATGAGGGAAACTATGCTCCCTCTCCTACTCATTATCCTCAAGTTCACATGGTTGACACCACTTCTCAGGAGGTTGAGCCTTCTTCCCAAACTCAACCTACTACCCAAAATACCTCAGGGGATGTCTCCCCTTCTTTCAATTTCAATGATTCCCTTAAAGCTCTATCTCAATTAGATGATTCTCAACGTCAAGCGGTCCAGGCCGCTTTAAAAGGGAAGTCTATCCCATCATCTTCCAATCCTCCTCAGGCCGCGGGTGGCCATTCCTTTAATACTCCCAATGATCAGGCGGTCGCACATAGGGTGCCTTCGCGCCCACCAACTCCCATTACGGCTACGCTGGCTCAACCGGCAAGTCACTCAGTTGCTAGGCCCCAACAACCTCCGGTTCATCAATTCTTAAGGAGGCCTATGCCAAACCCATATCCATCTAATCCGGCCCCAGCCGAGTCCGACACCAACACCATACTCCTCCAAAAAATTGCTAGCATGGAGGAGAAGATGAAAAAGGTCACGACACCGAAGACCACTCCATAAGTTACTCTTCCTACCCTGCCAGTTTTTCATCTACTTCCATCCGAGATGCCCAACTTTCGGCGATATAATGGAATGGGCAATCCGTTCATTCACATAAAAGACTTCATGTATGAGGCATCGTTCTGGTAGGACAACAAGACTTCCTTAGCTTACCTTTTTAGGCGGTCATTAGACGGTCCAGCACTGGAGTGGTTCTATTCTTTGGAGCCAGCTAAAGCCGGCGATTTTGATGTGGTTCAGCGGAGATTCTTACAGAAGTATAAGGACCGTGTGGGTCCATCTTTGTCAGTCACAGATCTGGTTGCTGAAAAAATGAAGCCCGAGGAGGATTTCATCTTGTTTGCCGATAGATGGAGGGCCATGGCCGAGAGGTTGAAAGATACATTGTCGGAAACGGAGCAGGTGAAGATGATCATATCAAACTCCACTCCACAATTCCGTCACATTTTGGCTATGAATAAGCTAAGCACAATGGAAGAGCTCTATGAGAGAGCTAGATACATACAGACTCAAATGAAGGACTCGCCCATCATGGGCATGTTTGAATAGAAACCAAGGCTGGTCAGGAAGACCACTAATGTCAATAATAGCGGTGGTACAACCGAGGGTATCGTGACTAATGAGCAGGTGGACGTGGTTGGCAACCCCGCACCTTTCCGCCACCCTAACCCAAGACCTCCACAACCTTCACAACAACTTCCTTTCTTTAATCCCGCTCCCCAAGCAAACATCCCCCCTCAACCATTCCATCCACCTCCACAAAATCAAGCCATCCATCCAAACCCTCCAGTTCCTCAACAATACCACCAGGTGCCACCACCTACCAACTATGGTCCTCAGTAGCTAAGAAGACCACTAGGCCCCAAAAAGGCCCAATACCCTCCATTACTCGAGAGCCTTCCGGATATTTTTAATGCACTCATGGCCGCCAACCTGCTCACCTTGCCAAAGGAAAGAACGACCTGGCCTGCTAATGTGGACACCTCTCGGTATTGTGTTTTTCATCGATAGCCTGGTCATAATATAGACCACTGCTTCCACTTTAAAGATTATATTTATGACTTGAATGATCAAGGCGGCATTAGTTGGGATGAGATGAGGCAGTTCATTGCAACGTTGAAGACTAGAAGACCTCCTCGACAGCAATAGGCTCAGCAGCCTCCTCAGCAGCAAGTTCAACCTCCTCCACAGTAGCAGCATGCTCCCGCACCTCAACCGGACATAGGGATCGTCCATAATCCGCTGCCGGAGCACCCACCAAATCAACAAGTAAGCCCTGTCACTTCCTTCCATGAACTGGAAAGAGGACAAGGGTGGCATGAAGAAAGAGCCTCTGTCGGGGCCATAAATCAAACTCCAACCCAACCACCCCCTCTCTTACGAACACCTCTCACTCCAACGCCTTCTCCTCAACCCACACGTCCCCTCTTACGTACTACTAACCAAATTCCCTCCACCACCAATCTGTTACCGACTAGACCTCTTCTCATCCGCCCTCCACCACCTTCCATACCGCAACAAATTCTCCCTCCAATCATCAACTCTTCACCTTTGCCAGCTAGGCCACTTCTCATTCGCCCCTCACCAACACCTAATCCCTCCGCTACCACTAATCCTCCGCCACCCACAAATCCTCCATTTTTACCCAGACCCCTCCTCATTCGGCCTACGCCTCCCTCAGCCGTTCAGGTACCTCCTATTACTCCCGTTACCACTGTCCCTCAACCAACAAGGCCCCTCATAAGGGCTCCTCCTTTAGTCATTCCTTCAGCATCCACTAACCCTAATATCTCCTCTTCATCCACGAACCCTCCACATACCCACAACCTAACAAAGGCGCGATCATCGCAAATCACGGTGCTCCGCAGTGGACAGATGTTCCATCGTGTGTTTCCCCAAAGGGAGCTAGAGCCCGTACAAGGGCAAGAAGAGCAAGAACATGAATCCATACCGGGCACACAATATGACTTACTAAAGCACTTGGATAAAACCCCGGCAAGGATTTCCATTTTAGAGCTGATAAAGAGATCCACTGTTCACCAGCAAGCTTTGAAAGAATATTTACAAAAAGTGATGGTTAATGAAGATCTTCCGACTGAACAAATCACATCAGTTTTGACTCCGACAAGTGACCAGCCGGCTATTGTCTTCCATGAGCATGAGTTGGCTCCGAAGTCGGCAAGAAAGTATGCCTTATGCATCACAATTGATATTAATAAAGTGGCAGTCAAGCAATGCCTAGTGGATACTGGGGTGTCTATTAATGTGTTGCCTTCTAGCACTTTAAGAATGTGTGGTATTCTGGACAGTCAGATACGGCCATCCACCATTACAGTGACTGCCTATGACAACACGAAGAAACCTCCCCTGGGGATGATTACCCTGAAAGTTGGTTTGGGTCCGGTCTCAATCACAGTGGATTTCCACATCCTGGATATGGACTCGACCTTCAATGGCATTTTGGGCCGCCCTTACATTCAAGAGCTTGATGCTGTGCCTTCTACCAACCACCAATGCATAAAGTTTCCACACAAAGGGCGCATCATCAAAGTCACTAGCATGCCCATTTTGCCATCAGAGGATATACATTCCGCAACATCAGTGCCTTCCATATGGCCTTCCAATAGGCCTTTGCTCTCAGTGTTAGATGTTGCCGACCCGCGACAGGATTTGTTAAGGCCTCCAGTCACAACACCTGCATCAGCTCTGATGACACCCCTACCTTCCAAGGGGAAGAAGACGAAGAATATGATGAATACCCCAGGGTGGAATATTTTAATGAAAATGGGGTACAGAACTGGCAAAGGCCTAGGTGCTAACCTCCAGGGCAGAGTCAAGCCCGTTAAGCATCAGAAGCTGATTCCCCGAGGCGGCCTGGGTTACAAAGGGCCGAGTAGAGATGAAAGAGAGCCATGGGCTGTTATGACTTCCACGCTCAAGACAAGTAGACAGCCTCTCACATGGACTCTACAAACACACTTTATAAAAGGGGGTACTCAATATGATGAGCAGACCACATTGGTTACTTCTATGCTGGATCATCAAGATGTACATGCACGGCAGTTTGCTCACCATATAGCTCCTTTGGTCACATATAAAGCTCTGGAGTCTTTGAGGCCCGACAAAAGAAGAAAGATGGATGACCCGGAATGTGACTGGTATAGATGGTTTGATATGAATGACATCACCATTGCTTTAAGCCGTCTATTCATACCGACTGACCCGGAGTGGCCGCCACTGATTCATGAGTTGATTGAAAAGTCAGCAGTGATTACAGACAAGAGGTAGCTCTTGAGCAACTATACAGATACTGGAGAGCCAGATGTGCCGTATGAAGAAGGTTTCACCGTGGATAGGCTGTGGGCCGGCCTTGATGGGGACATCACCCAGCGTTCCCTCTGGCTAGACACCCCTCTCCCTTCTGGAGACGGGTAGGCTGCGACTGCATGACTTGATGGGTCCTCGACGACATTAGAGTTTATTACTATGGACATCATGATGTATTTTCCCTTTTCTTGAGTCTTTTTGATGTATTTTGAGTCATGTCCTAGGTGCTCATATTAGTGGATCAACATATTGGGCTTGTTTGGCTTTGTGGCCCATCTAGAGGAGCTAGGCCCATGAGCACCCCTTCTTGCACCTTGGTTATCTGTCTTTTGTTCTTTTCTCAGGGGCTTTTGTACAAAGTTGGGATCCCTATATATAGGACCCCAACTCCCACATGAGAAGGTTAATGAATTATTGAGTATTTTGAGCATAAGTGCATCTCCCCCCTCTCTCTCTAGCTTTCTCACTCTCTCTCTCTCTCTCTCTCTCTCTCTCTCTCAGGGGGCGGACCCCTTCTCTCTCCTCCTCTCTCTCTCCCTAGGGCGCACCTGCCCCTTCACCTTCCCCACTTGCCACATCAGCAGCCACCTCAGCCCCCACCCTTTCACATCCCTTAGGTCCATAACTCCCATTAACACTTCCACATTCCCAAGTGACTCTTCCAATCCCCACACACCTTCTCCACCTCCAAGGCAACCATCCCTCTCCCCCAAGCAACCCCTCCACTTCCCCACATATCCTTTCATATCCCCAAGCAATCAAACACCCCCCCCCACTTCAAACTTGCGCACCCCTCTCCACCCACTCACCTCCCCACTTGCCTTGGCCGACCCCCCTCATTCCCCTCTCACCTAGCCGCGGCCTCCTCTCCCCTCCCCCTCTTGGACCTCCATCTCCCCAGCTCCAATCCTCTCCACACCCCTACACTCCCTCTCCCATCGACCCTCCACCCCACCATCTCCAATATTGCCAATCCCCATCCCTACCCCTAGTTCCACCACCATCCCTTCTCTTCATCTTGATCAGTCTGCAGGTGGCAGAAAAGGGTTGCAACTAGCAGAAGTGTCCCCGGAGTCATAAAGCTACATCCAGAGGCGTGGCCTACATCGACGGAAAGATCTGCGAGTCCCCTTCGCAAGCGAGGTGGAATCATCCCGTTCCGAGTTCGTGGCCAACCGGGAGAGCTGTTCTACCACGACTGCGCCAGACATCCTCTGCAGAGAGCCTGAGCCCGATTGGAAGCAGCTTCACGACCAACAGCGAAGGAACCCGACAGAAAGTTCTTCAACAAAGTTCTTCCTTCCCCTGTCCCCGATCAGGAGCAAGAAACGGGACCTCGTTCGGCATCCAGGAACCAGAGTTCCGAATTTTCTCCCTCAGTCGCGCGGGTCTGCCTCCTGCTGTCTACAGCGACCAGTGACTGATCGTCGGCGTCCCCCAGTCTACCCCGACTTCAGAAAGGGTTGCCGTCAGTTTTTCTGTGCAGAGGCTTCTTCCACGATTCCGGAAACTCTGACGGTTTGTAATTCGGCATCCGGGAGCGTCTGTGGCAACCTCTGCATCCTACTGCCTCAGACCTGAAGCCGTCAGCATCAGAATCCCTCGTCCTGTTCGAGCCACCGCCGCGGCCAGCGACGACGCCAGAAGAATTCGCTAAAATTCAGAGGTGTCCCCGTCCCTGTTACGAAGAATTCCCCCTTGGTTTCGTCGCCGGAAAAATTCCTGAGGACGAACCACGACTGTGGCAGTGGCGACCTGTTCCCTCTCACAGCAAGTGAACAGAACCTTCGACGGCTTCCACTCCTTCATCGTTGGCAAGTTTTCCCCTTCCGCCTGGCCGGCTTAGCGCCCCTCCCTGCGTGGAGGTAGTGTTTGATGTAAGTTTGATTTCCCCACCCCTAATCCAACCCTCCTGCGTGAGGAGTAGTTCATGTACTAAGCAGCTCAAGCGACATCGGCGCAGTGTGCGGGATCCACACTTCCCCGCTCGCCCTCGTCTCCGAACGGGGTTGGTTTCTTCAAACCAACCAGGTGAGCTCTAAACTTTGCTCCATTATTCTTAGTGCTTGTTTGTTTAATATCCGTAGACATAGCCCCGTTGTGCATGCGAGCGAGTGTCCGATCCCGATTCCACCTTCAAAGTGTGGTCACCGTGGTTAAAGTAAGCGAGTGGGACCTAGTGCCCCAATTGGCACCGGCCAGCCCCATAAGCGTGGGTTACGTACCCTCGGGAGGGCAACCCTAGCCCTGCTGGCACTCTACCAGCAAGGGTCTTGATCCTTCACCTCCCCTTAGCATCCTATAGTCACCCCGGGCTCACGTGTGTGCGATGGCGTTTTGGTCCGGATTTATCAACTTAATTGTTATGTGATTGTGAATGCGGAATAGGTCCTAAGTTTACTTTTGGCTTGCTGCATACCCCGTAGTGGTGTCACATCAACTTGGTATCAGAGCAAGTTTTAGACTTGTCTCTACAAGCCTAGGTCCAAGGGCTATTGCATTTCCACCCTCTGTGTGTCGGTCTCTTCTTCCTCGTGCATGTCCACCCGTAGAGGCACTGTTTACCAAACCGACCACTCTACTTCAAATCCCCCCATGAGTTCCCATTCTCAGGGCAACCAAGGCATCCCTAGTGAAGTCCCACAAGCCCCAATGGAGCAATTTGAGACTACCCTTAGAACTATTATGGAGAAACTTGATGGACTTACCACCCGAATGGATAGACTTGAGGAAGTGAGGGCCCCACCTAGGATCCCGGCCCCAAGAGCTCCCCCTCCACAGGTTGATCCGGGTAGGGAAGACCTTGAGAATGAGTGGTACCACGAACCAGAGAGGCCCCAACGGCCTCGGCATTATGAGAGACGACCCCACGAGGATCGAGATGAGTTCCTCCTAAAAATGATCAAAGTAGAGGCACCAAATTTTGATGGGTCCCATAACCCAAGTGTCTATGAGGAATGGGAGCATGGCATGGACCAATACTTTGAATGGTACCCCATGTCCGAAGAGAGAAAGGTTAGGTTGGCCAAGATGCACCTTCTTAAGTTAGCCAAAACCTATTGGCTAAAGGTAGAGAGTCAAAGAAGAATTAGGCGCGAAGAACCCATTAACACATGGTTAGACATGAAGACACAACTTAGAGATAAGTATCTTCCCCACTCCTATAGCCAACTTCTCCTTGACGAATGGCAAAGCCTTACCCAAGAAGGGAAAACCGTGGAGGAATACATAGAAAAGTTTGACTCATACCTCTTAAGATGCAGTGTCTTCGAAGACCCAACTGTCACCCTATCACGGTTTAGGAATGGTCTCCTTCCCCACATCAAAAGGGAACTTTACATGAGAGAGGCTCATAGCCTTGAAATTGCCTATCAAATAGCCCGGGATGTAGAGAGGTTCTCTAGAAACTCTAGGTTCGCCCCCCCCCAAAGGACCGGGACCACGTCCCAACCTCCCTCCCCTATTGAGAACACCTCCTCCCAGTGGGGGAACTCCTACAAAACCCTCCCCTCAGCCAACCACACCCAACCCTCCTCCCCGAAGGGAAGACAACTCCAAAGGGAAGACCCCAATGAGCAATTCGGTCAAGTGCTTTCGATGCCATGGCTATGGCCACATAGCCACCCAATGTCCCTCCAAGGGTTTGTCAAACCTAGTCATTGAAAGTGGACCTTCTACTTCCCAGGAAACACCCGAGAGTACTATTGAGGAATACGAGGCTGCTTTAGGATGGGAAGAGGAATACAATGAGCAATTCTTTGAGGAAGAAGTCGAAGAGGACCCCCACTCCAGCCACCTAGGGGTGATAAGGTGCACCCTTACCCAACCACAAGAGGATGACTGGCGAAGGACTTCCATTTTTCACACATTTGTCAAGATCGGGGACCATGTTAGGAAGGTCATCCTAGACAACGGGAGTTGTGTCAACGCCGTGTCTCCGGACACTGTCAAGCTCCTAGGTCTTACCCCTACACCCCACCCCAAACCTTATCGTGTATCATGGATAAACAATCACTCCCTACCCGTCAACACATGTTGTCTTATCCCCATCACCTTCTCATCCTACCAAGGGCAAATATGGTGTGATATCATACCTATGGCTGTAGGAAGCATCCTCTTAGGGAGACCTTGGATATATGATGTCAATGCCACCATCCATGGGAAAACGAACACATGCACCTTTGACCACGAGGGGAAGAGTATCCGCCTCAACCCCTCCCCTCCCCAAAAAGAACCACCCACCAAGGGAATCCTTCCTACACCACCAAAACCCAAGGCCTCATCTGCACCAACCCAAACAACCACCCAAAACCCCACCCTTGAAAAACCCACCGGGCCAGTCAAAGGCCTCCACCTCATCACTAGGAGAGAGCTCGAGGAAGAGTTAACCCGAGGGACACCACTTTGTGCTATTGTCATATGTCTTGGAGAGGCAACCCCCTCCAATCCTCACCCCGTGGAAATCCACCCTCTCCTAGAAGAATTTAAGGACGTATTCCCCGAGGAACTCCCCGACCAACTACCACCCATGAGGGATGTCCAACATGCTATAGATCTCGTCCCGGGAGCCACCCTCCCAAACCTCCCCCACTATCGCCTCAACCCCACAGAACATGCTGAGTTAAGAAGGCAAGTGGAGGAACTGATTAGAAAGGG
Organism: Amorphophallus konjac; assembly: GCA_022559845.1. Classification (NCBI taxonomy): domain Eukaryota; kingdom Viridiplantae; phylum Streptophyta; class Magnoliopsida; order Alismatales; family Araceae; genus Amorphophallus; species Amorphophallus konjac. Next base: position 135,743,566 of record CM040122.1, read on the forward strand.
CTTTCTTAGGCTGAGCAAAAGCCCATGTGCCGTCCCGGCCCTCCTCACACCAAAGAAGGACGGGACATGGCGAATGTGTGTTGATAGTAGGGCCATCAACAAGATAACTGTCAAATATAGGTTCCCCATACCTAGACTTGACGATATGCTGGACATGCTCGCCGGAGCCACCATATTTTCCAAAATAGACCTCAAAAGTGGCTATCATCAGGTTAGGATAAGGTCAGGGGATGAATGGAAAACGGCCTTTAAAACCAAAGATGGGCTTTATGAATGGTTGGTGATGCCTTTTGGGCTCTCAAATGCCCCAAGTACCTTCATGCGCCTTATGACCGAGGTCCTTAGGCCCTACATTGGAGTCTTCCTGGTAGTCTACTTTGATGACATCCTCATCTACAGCCAGTCCAAAGAAGCCCATCTCAGTCACCTTAGGCAAGTCTGCACCACTCTTAGGAAGGAGAGCCTCTTTGCCAATTTTGGAAAATGTCAATTCATGACAAAGTCCATTACCTTCCTTGGGTATGTTGTCTCCACCGAAGGAGTATCCATGGACCCTGAAAAGGTCCAAGCCATCCTCGATTGGCCGGAACCCCGCACTCTCCATGAAGTCCGGAGCTTTCATGGGCTAGCCACCTTTTACCGACGGTTCATCCGTGGGTTTAGCACAGTCACAGCCCCTATCACCGACTGCCTCAAAAAGGGGACCTTTGTGTGGACCAAGTCCGCAACTAGAGCCTTCCAAGAACTCAAGGAGAGGATGACCCAAGCCCCTGTACTATGCCTCCCTGACTTCTCCAAAGTCTTTGAGGTGACTTGTGATGCCTCCGGGGTAGGAATTGGCGGGATCCTTAGCCAGGAAGGACATCCAGTGGCCTATTTTAGTGAGAAGTTGTGTGATGCCAGGATGAGGTACTCCACCTACGACAAGGAATTTTATGCCGTGGTTCAATCCCTCCGGCACTGGAGACACTATCTCTTGCCGAAAGAATTTGTCATATTCTCTGACCATGAGGCCCTGAAATACCTCAATTCCCAGCAGAAACTGAATGCTCGGCATGCTCGATGGGTCGAATACATCCAGGCCTACACATTTGTGATCAAACATAAGGCCGGAAGTGAAAACCGTGCTGCCGATGCCCTCAGTAGGAGAATTTCCTTGCTAGCTACTATTCGGGTGGAAGTCATAGGATTTGAAAGACTCAAGGAAGAGTACTCTGATTGCCCGGACTTTGGTCGAATCCATACCACTCTGTCCACCCTCTCACCTAGGGAACATCAAGGGTTCATCTTAGAGGACGGGTTCATTTTCAAAGGCCATAGACTTTGCATACCTAGAACCTCTCTACGGGACTTCCTGATCTGGGAGTTACATGCAGGAGGCCTTGCTGGGCATTTTGGGGTGCATAAGACCATTGCTTTGGTTGAGGGTCAGTTCTTCTGGCCAAGTCTCAAAAGGGACGTAGCCAAAATTGTAGGACAGTGCCGGATATGTGCCTCAGCCAAGCAAACAAGGCAGAACACTGGCCTCTACACACCACTCCCTGTCCCTGACCGCCCTTGGCAAGACTTAAGCATGGACTTCGTCTTAGGCCTACCTAGGACTCAAAAAAGGCATGATTCAATCTTTGTAGTAGTGGATAGGTTTTCTAAGATGGCCCATTTCATCCCCTGCTCCAAAACTTCTGACGCCTCTCATGTGGCCCGCCTATTCTTCGATGAGGTAGTTCGCCTCCATGGTCTACCCAAGACCATCATTTCTGATAGGGATGTCAAATTCACCAGCTATTTCTGGAAGACTCTCTGGCACCTAATGGGGACCCTTCTCAAATTTTCCACGGCCTATCACCCTCAAACGGACGGCCAGACCGAAGTCATTAATAGGAGCCTTGGGAATCTACTCCGGTGTCTTGTTGAGGATCGCCCCGGGAATTGGGATCTCATATTACCCCAGGCAGAGTTTGCATACAACAATTCAGTGAATAGGTCGATAGGGATGAGCCCATTTGAAGCTGTGCATGGGTACAAACCTAGAAAGCCTACAGATCTCATTCCTTTGCCACCACATGCTAGAGTGTCTATTAGTGCTGAGTCGTTTGCCCAACACATGAAAGAATTGCATGAAGAAATCCGCAAACACATTAACAAAAGCAATGAGGTGTATAAAAAGTCGGCCGATTCCCACCGTCGCCACCAGGAGTTTCACGTAGGTGATTATGTGATGGTAAGAACTGAGAGGCTTTCCCCAGGGAATGTCTCCAAACTGAGGTCGCGTGGATCAGGCCCCTTCCAGGTTTTAAAGAGGATTGGCACGAACGCTTACGTGTTGGACCTCCCCGAGGAGTACGCAGTAAGTCCCACATTCAATGTGGCTGACTTGGTGCCATATAGGGGACCCACGGTGACACCCAGTGAGGAAATTGAGCCTGTTCCACCTTCTGAGAGAGCCACCACTCATGAGAGAGTTCCACCAATCCAGAGAGGCCAACGGGAGCAAATAGAGCGGATATTGGATGAACAGGTCACTGTCACCCGGAGCAAAGCGTACGAGCGATACTTGGTCAGGTGGAAGGGCCGGCCCCCTTCAGATGATTCATGGGTGAGCAGGGAGGATCTTCAGCAGCTGGACCCCGACCTCCTGGAGCATTACCGCAGCCGAGAGGACCCTTTCTCGACAGAGTCGAGTTCTTCACAGCCCGGGGGAGTTGATGGGGACATCACCCAGCGTTCCCTCTGGCTAGACACCCCTCTCCCTTCTGGAGACGGGTAGGCTGCGACTGCACGACTTGATGGGTCCTCGACGACATTAGAGTTTATTACTATGGACATCATGATGTATTTTCCCTTTTCTTGAGTCTTTTTGATGTATTTTGAGTCATGTCCTAGGTGCTCATATTAGTGGATCAACATATTGGGCTTGTTTGGCTTTGTGGCCCATCTAGAGGAGCTAGGCCCATGAGCACCCCTTCTTGCACCTGGGTTATCTGTCTTTTGTTCTTTTCTCAGGGGCTTTTGTACAAAGTTGGGATCCCTATATATAGGACCCCAACTCCCACATGAGAAGGTTAATGAATTATTGAGTATTTTGAGCATAAGTGCATCTCCCCCCTCTCTCTCTAGCTTTCTCACTCTCTCTCTCTCTCTCTCTCTTCAGGGGGCGGACCCCTTCTCTCTCCTCCTCTCTCTCTCCCTAGGGCGCACCTGCCCCTTCACCTTCCCCACTTGCCACATCAGCAGCCACCTCAGCCCCCACCCTTTCACATCCCTTAGGTCCATAACTCCCATTAACACTTCCACATTCCCAAGTGACTCTTCCAATCCCCACACACCTTCTCCACCTCCAAGGCAACCATCCCTCTCCCCCAAGCAACCCCTCCACTTCCCCACATATCCTTTCATATCCCCAAGCAATCAAACACCCCCCCCCACTTCAAACTTGCGCACCCCTCTCCACCCACTCACCTCCCCACTTGCCTTGGCCGACCCCCCTCATTCCCCTCTCACCTAGCCGCGGCCTCCTCTCCCCTCCCCCTCTTGGACCTCCATCTCCCCAGCTCCAATCCTCTCCACACCCCTACACTCCCTCTCCCATCGACCCTCCACCCCACCATCTCCAATATTGCCAATCCCCATCCCTACCCCTAGTTCCACCACCATCCCTTCTCTTCATCTTGATCAGTCTGCAGGTGGCAGAAAAGGGTTGCAACTAGCAGAAGTGTCCCCGGAGTCATAAAGCTACATCCAGAGGCGTGGCCTACATCGACGGAAAGATCTGCGAGTCCCCTTCGCAAGCGAGGTGGAATCATCCCGTTCCGAGTTCGTGGCCAACCGGGAGAGCTGTTCTACCACGACTGCGCCAGACATCCTCTGCAGAGAGCCTGAGCCCGATTGGAAGCAGCTTCACGACCAACAGCGAAGGAACCCGACAGAAAGTTCTTCAACAAAGTTCTTCCTTCCCCTGTCCCCGATCAGGAGCAAGAAACGGGACCTCGTTCGGCATCCAGGAACCAGAGTTCCGAATTTTCTCCCTCAGTCGCGCGGGTCTGCCTCCTGCTGTCTACAGCGACCAGTGACTGATCGTCGGCGTCCCCCAGTCCACCCCGACTTCAGAAAGGGTTGCCGTCAGTTTTTCTGTGCAGAGGCTTCTTCCACGATTCCGGAAACTCTGACGGTTCGTAATTCGGCATCCGGAGCGTCTGTGGCAACCTCTGCATCCTACTGCCTCAGACCTGAAGCCGTCAGCATCAGAATCCCTCGTCCTGTTCGAGCCACCGCCGCGGCCAGCGACGACGCCAGAAGAATTCGCTAAAATTCAGAGGTGTCCCTGTCCCTGTTACGAAGAATTCCCCCTTGGTTTCGTCGCCGGAAAAATTCCTGAGGACGAACCACGACTGTGGCAGTGGCGACCTGTTCCCTCTCACAGCAAGTGAACAGAACCTTCGACGGCTTCCACTCCTTCATCGTTGGCAAGTTTTCCCCTTCCGCCTGGCCGGCTTAGCGCCCCTCCCTGCGTGGAGGTAGTGTTTGATGTAAGTTTGATTTCCCCACCCCTAATCCAACCCTCCTGCGTGAGGAGTAGTTCATGTACTAAGCAGCTCAAGCGACATCGGCGCAGTGTGCGGGATCCACACTTCCCCGCTCGCCCTCGTCTCCGAACGGGGTTGGTTTCTTCAAACCAACCAGGTGAGCTCTAAACTTTGCTCCATTATTCTTAGTGCTTGTTTGTTTAATATCCGTAGACATAGCCCCGTTGTGCATGCGAGCGAGTGTCCGATTCCGGCTCCACCTTCAAAGTGTGGTCACCGTGGTTAAAGTAAGCGAGTGGGACCTAGTGCCCCAATTGGCACCGGCCAGCCCCATAAGCGTGGGCTACGTACCCTCGGGAGGGCAACCCTAGCCCTGCTGGCACTCTACCAGCAAGGGTCTTGATCCTTCACCTCCCCTTAGCATCCTATAGTCACCCCGGGCTCACGTGTGTGTGACGGCGTTTTGGTCCGGATTTATCAACTTAATTGTTATGTGATTGTGAATGCGGAATAGGTCCTAAGTTTACTTTTGGCTTGCTGCATACCCCGTAGTGGTGTCACATCAGGCCTTTTCTCTCTTGATTCCATATGCCCATCACTTATTGCTTTCTGGTGCTCCAAGCTGTTTCCCCTCGATATTCCTAGACCACCCGCGGTCTTGATTACTCTTTCTCCGGATTTCTTTCAAGTTTCTTCAATTCCTCCTTTGCTCCTCGAGCAGTTTTCCCAACTCTCCATTGCGCCCCCGCGTGGGCAATCTCTTCTCCAATCTTTCTCTAATCTTTCAATCTCAACATCACCTCCTACCCCTTCCTCCCATTGCTTTATTCTTGAAAACAAAAAAAAATTCCAAAATTCAAACTTTCCAATCTTCCATCTCTATTGAAGAGACCCCCTATCTTGCTCAAGAGTGTGCCCCGATCCAAGGGCTGCACTTTCAAGGTTCGTTAGCGGACCTCCTTTTCTCCTCTGGTGAGGAGGCTCTCCCTGTATCTCCTCCTGTATTCATTGCGTCTTCCTCTTCGTCTCCTTCTCTTCCTACTCCTCTAGGTCAGGGTAGTTCATCTAGCTTGTCGTCTTGTTCCTCTCCCTCTCCCTCTTCTTCCAAAAGTCTTGGGGTAGCTACTCATAAGAAAGTCAAGGGTAGACAGATTCCCCGTAGGTTCTTGTTAGATCTAGCTAGAAGATGCCGGGCATGTTTTGCTCTTCCCGAGTTTCTAGATGATCCGATACTCCTGCCAGATATAGAATGTGAGGATATGTGCTTTATAGATGAAGGGTTTTATGTTTATGAGATCATGAACGATGAAGACCCTATTGAAGAGGGGGATGAAGAATATGAAGAATATGAGGACGAGGCTGATGCTTTTGCTAGTGGCATGAGACGATTTGACGAACCATCAGCCTCAGTAGAGGAACCCACCAAAGAGATTAATCTGGGTACCGAGGAAAACCCTAGGATTATCCTCATCAGTAAAAATTTGCCGCCCTCTGAAGAAGAGGCGCTCATTCAAGTTCTTCAAAATTACAAGGACACATTTACGTGGAGTTATGAGTATATGCCGGGTCTGGACCTTGCGCTTGTTGAACACCATCTCACACTTAAGCCAGGATCTGTCCCGGTCAAACAGCGGTTAAGACGTTTCCACCCCCACATGGCATTAAAGATGAAAGAAGAGGTCGACAAGCTTCATAAGTCTAGATTTGTTAGAGTCGTTCTCTATCCCAATTGGGTGGCTAACATCGTCCCGATAATGAAGATGGACGGAGGAGTCATAATTTGCATAGACTTCCGGGACCTTAACCGCGCGTGTCCTAAAGATGATTTCCCCCTCCCTCACATAGACATACTGATTGACAATACGGCAGGGTACAAGACCCTCTCTTTCATGGATGACTTCTCTGGTTATAATCAGATTCGCTTGGCTGAGGAGGATCAGGATAAAACCTCGTTCACTACACCTTGGGGCACTTATTGTTATGTGGTCATGCCGTTTGGGCTCAAGAATGCCGGAGCCACCTACCAAAGGGCCATGATGGCTATTTTTCATGACATGATCCACATTTTTATAGAGGTGTATGTGGATGATCTAGTAGTAAAATCAAGAACAAGGATCGATCATCATGGGGTTCTGGCCAAGGTCTTGCAAAGAGCACGGGAGTATTAGTTGAAGATGAACCCCAAGAAGTGCGTATTTGGTGTTTCATCAGGAAAGTTGCTAGGATTCATCATCAGCAAGAGGGGTAATGAGATTGATCCCAACAAGGCAAGAGCAATAAGGGATATGCCTCCTCCTAGGAATTTGAAAGAAGTTTGAGGATTGATCGGGAGGTTACAATTCATTCGTCGGTTTGTCTCCCAGCATTCACAAAGGTGTAGGCTGTTTTACGAGCTTACTAAATCGGGAGTCAAATTTAATTAGGACGACAAGTGTCAGGCAGCCTTTGACGGACTAAAGGATTATTTGGCCAATCCTCCTGTCTTGAGGCCGCCGATTCTGTTGGATGTTGTGTCTTCCCTAAGTGTTTTGATGATGAGCAACACTATGTTAATTGTTCTTGTTATTTTTAATCAGATATCTTGCACTTGAGTTATCCATTTTCTTATATGAAATAGCTGCTAAAAGGTAACACTTCGTGTGTTCGTTCATGTTCTGTCTTCGTGCTGTTTTCCTCAAACATCATGTAGTTCTTGCTTCGCGTTTTCACCTCGTGTCGAGTTAGCCATGTTGTCGTCTGATTGAGTGTTGTCTTTCACCTCGTGCAGTATTTGTTTACTGTGTTGTTTCCATGTCATCCTTTATATTCCTGTCTTCGAGTCTTTTCGCTGAGTCTCTAAGTCAGTCTAAGTTCAAGTGTTCGTTTCACTTTGTGATTGTTTTCTCTTCTCATGACTTCATGTCGTGTTCCTGTAGCTGCTCTAAAAGTTCTGATGAACTTCGAGTAGTTTTCCTGAAGACCTCGTGTCGTTCCTACTTAGTAACCACACTTCGTGACGGTTACTATAGTCCACATCTTCGTGTTGGTTTTATGCACTCCGTGTCGTCTTCTTTGTTTCATTCTGTTCTCATCTCACTTCGAGTCGTTTCTTTGCATACTGTCTTCGTGTTGATTGGCACTTCTTCTTGGTTACAACACCTCGTGTTGTACTGTTTGACTTCGTGTCGGTTTCGGTTGCTAGTCCATGATGTTTTCATGTCGTTCTCCTTATTGCCACCTTGTGTCATTTTTCTTATTAAGTCTTCGTGTAGTTTTACTTCGTGCAGTGTGATCCCGTGTCATTTACTGTTTCGACTTCGTGTCGTTATCAGCCCGTGCTGTTTTCATCTCGTGCTATTCTTACTGGCTTCGTGTCGTTTTTCTCTATAGTGTGTGTTTGCCACCACTATACTTCGTGTCAAACTTCACTTCGTGTTGTTTTCACCTCGAGTCGTTTCGTTATATTCTGTCCTCGTGTTGGTTTCTCGCTTTAGTCTTCATGTCGGTTTCTGTCGTTAGCCCGTGTTGTCCTCGTGTTGTTTTTGCATTCGTGACCTCGTGTCTCTTTTGCTTATAACCTCACCTCGTGTCATTTTCTTCTGTGTATCTGACCTGTTACAGAGTATCTCGTGTCGTTCTTGTGTCATCTCGAGTAATAGTCACGTCGTGTTGTTACTATACCTCATGCAGTTTTGGTTTTAATGGCCATGCAGCGTATTAATGGACTTAATCTCATTACAGGTCCGAGTAAGAACATTCCACACTCCAGGGCTGCACGTGATCCGAGACAAGAGGAACCAATCTGATAAAGGCATGTGGCAGGAAGATTCTGGATCGAGCGTGGGAGGCACACGCGTTTTGTGCCCTATCCACCTGCTGTTCGGCTATAAATAGAATCCTTCGTCCTCAGATGAAGGTGATCGAAGAAGAGAGGCATAGAAGAAAAAAAAACAGGAAAATTGAGAGCCCTTCGATCCAGGAAAAGAAAAGAAAGAAGAAAGAATAGCAGAGGGAAAAAGAGAGAGAGAGCAGAAGAGTGATCAGAAGAGTTGTTCTGACTTGCGGATCAAATCCGAAGTCTATTGCTCTGTGTTGAGCTACATTGTTTCCATTTTCTGGCATTTGATTTCCTTCGTTCGTATTTTTTCGTTTATTGTTCTTATCTTTCTTCTACTGTCCTTGTTTGTGTTTCCGATCCTCTGGATTGAGGTCGGGGTCCTCCTGTGAGATCAGGAGAAGGGAGATTCATTCTCCGGTTTGCAAGCAGCAGGTGAGCTGCTTGTAGGTTCCCTCCGGGTTGGGAGGAAGAGGGGTCTTCGACCTCTGGTTCACTAGTAGCAGGGCTGCTACTAGTGGGGTTCCCTCTTGGTAAAAAGGAAGAGAGACGTAAGTCTCTGGGTTCTAGTGACTGCTGGTCGCTAGAGGTTCCCTCCGGGTAGGAGGAAGAGGAGAGATTGTTCTCCTGGGAAGCTGTGTATCAGCAGTTGTCTGGCAAGCTGTGTTGCCCAGCCTTTAGTGAAGCCACACTCGGTTTGAGTGTGGGGTGGATGTAGGTCTGAAGGACCGAACCACCTTAAAATCCTTTGAGTCCTTGTGTGATCGATTGTGGTATGCTTTCTATTTGCTTGAGCTGTTAACTGCACTGCATCATTTTCGATAGTCAGAGCTCGAGGTTATTTGCGTTTAGCAATATACTCTGCAGTATTTTTTTTAATTCTACGAAAAACAGTGATCTATTCATCCCCTCCCCTTCTAGATCACTTCATATTGTACTTATCAGATTCCAGGCAAACTGCTTGTTCTTTATGTTTCTGTCCTGGATGACTCTGTAGGTGCTGTCTTGGCGCAAGTTGATGAAGAAGGAAAAGAGAGGGCAGCCTACTACTTGTCTAAGCTTCTCAACCCCTATGAGCAGAAGTACTCAGCCATGGAGAAGACTTGTGCTGCTTTAGTCTGGGTAGTTCAAAAATTTAGGCATTATTTCTTAGCTCACGAGGTTCATCTTATTGCTCGTATGAATCCTATCAAGTTTCTCCTTGAAAAATCTGTTCTCACTGGCCGATTAGCATAATGGCAAAGCTTCCTTTCTCAGTTTGATATCATCTACATTCAGCAAAAAGCGATTAAAGGCTATGCCATAGCAGAACATCTTGCTCATCACCCTCTCCCTAGATTTGACCCTGTTCGCTCGGAATTTCCAGATGAGGAACTAATGTCCATCAATCAGTCCGATTCGATGTGGACGTTACATTTTGATGGAGCTCGAAATTCACAAGGAAAGGGGATCGGCATTGTTCTCCTATCACTTGAGGGTATCACTATTCCACTCGCCTCTTAGCTCGCATTTCCAGTTACAAATAATATAGCTGAGTATGAGGCTCTTCTGGTCGGTCTGCAGGCCGCTCATCAGTTCGGTGTTACCCAATTACGGATTGTAGGTGATAGTCAGCTTATTCTTCGCTAAATGCTTACCAAATGCCGGACGCTCAATCCTAAACTTAAACCCTATCAAGAACTGGCTTCTGCTTATGCCAAGCTTTTCACCAAACTAATCTTTATCCACGTTCCTCGAGATCAGAACATTCTAGCTGATGCTCTCGCTTCCCTTGCTTCCTCCTTGGTTTTTCTTCCTGAAAGGGACTTCCATTCGATCATTGTTCACAAGCGTCTCACTCCTGCTATCAAAGATCCAGCGTTCCTTAGTGTTAAGGAGGAGGTGCTCAAGAAGTTTAAGGAAGGTGGAATCATTGAGAACAAGGAGATCATGCTGTTAGATCTAGAAGAAGAGATGGCTGACGAAGAGAAGCCCTGGTATTATGAAATTGCTAAGTATTGCCAGGATCAATCTTATCCTGAAGAGGTCACGGCTGAAGAGAAGAAAGCCATTAGAAGAGTTACTCAGAGATACACCATGGTTGGAGGTATGCTTTACAGAAGAGGTCTCACCAAAATTTTGCTTAAGTGCTTCGACGATGATGAATCTTGGAAGGTTGTGAAAGAGGCGCATTCAGGAGTATGTGGTGGTCATGTCAATAGTCAGATGCTAGCTAAGAAAATCCTTAGATTAGGCTTCTATTGGCCAACTCTAGAAGAGGATTGTTCTATCTATGTTCAAAGATGTGTCAAGTGTCAATTGCACGCCGATAAAATTCATTCTCCTATTTGTTCACTCCATCCTATGTCCTCCCCAGGGCCTTTCTCCATGTGGGCTTTCGATATCATCGGACCTCTTGGTGATTTACACCTCCTCACAAAACCAAAATCATTTATACTCACAGCCACAGAGTACTTCACCAAGTGGGCGGAAGCGGAAGCATACGCGGAGATCAAAGCGTCAGCCGTCTGCAAGTTCATAATGAAGAATATCATCGCAAGATTCGACATCCCGAGTACCATCGTCACCGACAATGGATCACAATTTATCTCTCAAGAGCTTCAGGACCTCTGCAACATGTATAACATTGCATTACATCATTCATCTCCTTATTATCCACAGGGCAATGGTCAAGCAGAGGCAACCAATAAAACTTTGATCAAAATTATCAAGAAAACATGTGAGGCTAATAAATTTGCAGATTGGCCAGAGAAGCCGGTTTGATGGGGACATCACCCAGCGTTCCCTCTGGCTAGACACCCCTCTCCCTTCTGGAGACGGGTAGGCTACGACTGCACGACTTGATGGGTCCTCGACGACATTAGAGTTTATTACTATGGACATCTTGATGTAATTTCCCTTTTCTTGAGTCTTTTTGATGTATTTTGAGTCATGTCCTAGGTGCTCATATTAGTGGATCAGCATATTGGGCTTGTTTGGCTTTGTAGCCCATCTAGAGGAGCTAGGCCCATGAGCACCCCTTATTGCACCTTGGTTATCTGTCTTTTGTTCTTTTCTCAGGGGCTTTTGTACAAAGTTGGGATCCCTATATATAGGACCCCAACTCCCACTTGAGGAGGTTAATGAATTATTGAGTATTTTGAGCATAAGTGCATTTTCTCCCCCCCCTCTCTCTAGCTTTCTCTCTCTCTCTCTCTCTCTCTCTCTCTCTTCAGGGGGCGGACCCCTTCTCTCTCCTCCTCTCTCTCTCCCCTGGGCGCACCTGCCCCTTCACCTTCCCCACTTGCCACATCAGCAGCCACATCAGCCCCCACCCTTTCACATCCCCTAGGCCCATAACTCCCATTAACACTTCCACATCCCCCAAGTGACTCTCCCAATCCCCCACACACCTTCCCCACCTCCAAGACAACCGTCCCTCTTCCCCAAGCAACCTTCCCACTCCCCCACACCCCATTCATATCCCTAGGGCGGATTAACCCCCTCCCATACCCTGCTGGTTGCGCACCCACCACCATAGCCCACCCCCATTTCCTTGGCCGACCCCCACCACCCCTTGCATAGCTTCGGCCCCCCCCACTCCCCTCCACCCTCCAACACCCCATTCCACCTACTCCGCCCCTCTCCACACCCCCACCACCCCTTTCCCCCATCTGCAAACACCCCCATTTCCCTCCATTACCAAAACTTCAACCCCCCCCTTAACCTAAGCCCACCTCCATCCCCTTACCTAGATCACATCTGCAGGTGACAGAAGATGGTCTGTCTTGCAGAAGCTCCCCTGCATTCATACGGCGACATCTGAGGGCATACCTTACCATTCTGGAAAGGTCGTCCTGTCCACTTCGCAGGCGAGGTGGAATCGTCCAGTTCCGAGTTCGTGACCGCCCGTGAGAGCTGCTCTACCCCGACTGCGCCAGACACCACCTGCAGCCAGCCTGAGCCCGATTGGAAGTTGCTTCACGACCAACGGTGGAGGAATCAGGCTGAAGTTTCTTCTACAAAATTCTTCCTCCCCCTGTCCACTTCCAGGAGCAGAAGGCGGAACTTAATTCGGCATCCGAGATCCAGAGTTGCAAACGTTCTTCCTCAGTCGCACGGATCTGTCTCCTGCAGTTGACAGCGACCAGTACCTACTCTTCAGGGCACACCAACCGCCCACGGCCTCTGATTGCAACCCCGTTGACTCCTTCTGAAAGCCACCTCAACCACGGAGACGACGCCACTGGTTTCGTGTCATTTGGAGCTCGGGAGTGCCCGTGACAGCGTCTGCAACCTGCTGCTACAGAACCTGGACCACGCGGTGCAGCCTCTGCAGAGAATCAGAACCAGTTTGCAAGCTCTGCCACGGCGAACCACGGCGGAGTCAGGATGAGGTTTCTTCTTCAAAGATCTTCCCCCCCCTGTCCCCGACCAGGAGCATGAAACAGAAGTACATTTGGCGTCCGGGAGCTCCAGTTCTAATTTTTCTCCTGCAGTCACACGGGACTGCCCTCATCAGTCTTCTGCGACCAACAGTCACTCTTCGGCGTCCCCCAGGACATCCCAACCTCCGGAAGCCTCCCTGCCAGTTTTGCTGCAACGAGGGCCCGACCACGGTCCCAGAACTTCTAACGGTTCGAGATTCGGAGCTTGGGAGCCCAAGGTACAACCTCTGCATCCTACTGCCTCAGATCTGAAGCTGCCAGCGCCAGATTCCTTCATCCTGTTCGAGCTTCCACCACGACCAGCGACGGCGTCAGAAGAATTTGATAAAAATCAGAGTTGTCCCAGCCCCTATTACGAAGAAATCCCCTCTGGTGTCGTTGCCGGAAAAATTCCTGAGGACGAGCTACGACTGCAACAGCGGCATCCTGTCCCTTCTCACAGCAAGTGAGCAGATCCACGTCGGCTTCCGTTCCGTCATCCTCGGCGAGTTTTCCCCTCCCGCCTGGCCGGCTTAGCGCCCCTCCCTGCGTGGAGGTAGTGTTTGATGTAAGTTTGATTTCCCCCACCCCTAATCCAACCCTCCTGCGTGAGGAGTAGTTCATGTACTAAACAGCTCAAGCGACATCGACGCAGTGTGCGGGATCCACACTTCCCCGCTCGCCCACGTCTCCGAACGGGGTTGGTTTCTTCAAACCAGCCAGGTGAACTCTAAACTTTGCTCCATTAATCTTAGTACTTGTTTGTTTAATATCCGTAGATATAGCTCCGTTGTGCATGCGAGCGAGTGCCCGATCCCGGCTCCACCTTCATAGTGTGGTCACCGTGGTGAAAGTAAGCGAGTGGGACCTAGTGCCCCAATTGGCACCGGCCAGCCCCATAAGCGTAAGCTACGTATCCTCGGGAGGGCAACTCTAGCCCTGCTGGCACTCTACCAGCAAGGGTCTTGATCCATCACCTCTCCCTAGCATCCTTTAGTCACCCCGGGCTCTCGTGTGTGCGACGGCGTTTTGGCCCCGATTTTTCAACTTACTTGTTATGTGATTGTGAATGCGGAATAGGTCCTAAGAATACTTTTGGCTTGCTGCATACCCCGTAGCGGTGTCACATCAAATTGGTATCAGAGCAAGTTTTAGACTTATCTCTACAAGCCTAGGTCCAAGGGCAAGTGCATTTCTATCCCGTTTGTCATCATTGTGCATGTCCACCCGTAGGGGCACCATATATCGGGTTGATCCTTCTAATTCCAATCCACCAATGGATCCCAATGCTCATGACAACCAAAACAACCCAAGGGAAGCTCCCCAAACTCCCATGGATCGAATTGAGGCTGCCATTCAAGTCCTCACGGAGCAAATGAATGGAATTTCCACCAGATTAGAAAGACTAGAAGAAGCTAGGGCCCCACCTAGGAACCATGCCCAAAGAGTTCCTCCTCCGCAGGTTGAACATGAGAGGGAAGACCTAGATGATGAGTGGAATCGTGAGCAAGAGAGAGCCCCACAACCTCGATACCATGATAGGCGACCACGTGAGGATCATGATGAATTCCTACTAAGAATGATCAAAGTGGAAGCTCCTAATTTTGATGGGTCTCATAACCCTAGTGTCTATAAAGAATGGGAGCATGGCATGGACCAATACTTTGAATGGTATCCCATGTCAGAGGAGAGAAAGGTAAGGTTGGCCAAGATGCACCTCCTCAAACTAGCCAAAACCTATTGGCTAAAGGTTGAAAACCAAAGGAGGATCAGGCGTGAGGAACCCATCAACACTTGGCTAGACATGAAAGATCAACTTAGGAACAAATATCTTCCGATCTCCTATAGCCAACTTCTTCTTGATGAATGGCAAAGCCTTACCCAAGAGGGAAAAACCATGGAAGAGTATATTGAAAAATTTGATTCATATCTCCTAAGGTGTGGTGTGGTTGAAGATCCAGCCGTCACGTTATCCCGGTTTAGGAATGGTCTCCTTCCCCACATCAAACGGGAGCTTTTTATGAGGGAAGTGCATAGCTTGGAAATTGGCTATCAAATAGCCCGGGATGTAGAGAGATTTGCTAGGAATCCTAGGTTTGCCCCCCCCAAGGGCCCGGGACCCCGTCCCAACCTACCTCCTCTGCTAAGAACACCTCCTCCTCCCAATGGGGGAACCCCCACTCGGCCCTACCACCAACCAACCACTCCCACCCCCACAAAGACCACTCCACTCAACCCCCCTTCTCAAAGGGAAGACAATTCCAAAGGGAAGACCCCAATGAGCAATACGGTCAAGTGTTTTCGATGCCATGGCTATGGCCACATAGCCACCCAATGTCCCTCCAAGGGGATGTCAAGCCTAGTTATTGAGAGTGAACCTTCTACTACCCAGGAAACACATGAGAGTACTATTGAGGAATACGAGGCTGCTTTAGGATGGGAAGAGGAATACAATGAGCAATTCTTTGAGGAAGGGATAGGAGAGGACCCACACTCCAGCCACCTAGGGGTGATAAGATGCACCCTCACCCAACCACAAGAGGATGACTGGCGGAGGACTTCCATTTTTCACACATTTGTCAAGATCGGGGATCATGTTAGGAAGGTCATCCTAGACAACGGGAGTTGTATCAACGCCGTGTCTCCGGACACCGTCAAACTCCTAGGGCTTACCCCTACACCCCACCCCAAACCCTATCGTGTGTCCTGGATAAACAACCACTCCCTACCCGTCGACACATGTTGTCTTATCCCCATCACCTTCTCATCCTACCAAGGGCAAATATGGTGTGATATCATACCGATGGCCGTAGGAAGCATCCTATTGGGTAGACCTTGGATATATGATGTCAATGCTACCATCCATGGGAAAATAAACACATGCACCTTTGACCACGAGGGGAAGAGTATTCGCCTCAACCCCTCCCCTCCCCAAAAAGAACCACCCACCAAGGGAATCCTTCCTACACCACCAAAACCCAGTGCCTCGTCCACACCAACCCAACCAAAAACCCAAAACCCCACCCCTGAAATTCCCACCGGGCCAGTCAAAGGCCTCCACCTCATCACTAGGAAAGAGCACGAGGAAGAAATAACCCGAGGGACACCCCTTTGTGCTATTGTCATATGTCTTGGAGAGGCAACCCCCTCCAATCCTCACCCCGTGAAAATCCACCCTCTCCTGGAAGAATTCAAGGACGTTTTCCCCGAGGAGCTCCCCGACCAACTGCCACCCATGAGGGATGTCCAACATGCCATTGATCTTGTCCCCGGAGCCACCCTCCCAAACCTTCCCCACTACCGCCTCAACCCCACTGAGCATGCTGAACTAAGGAGGCAAGTGGAGGAACTCATAAGAAAAGGCTTCCTCCGTCTTAGCAAGAGTCCTTGTGCTGTCCCAGCCCTCCTCACACCTAAGAAAGATGGGACATGACGGATGTGTGTCGACAGTAGGGCCATCAACAAGATCACGGTCAAGTACAGGTTTCCCATACCTAGGCTTGACGACATGCTTGACATGCTAGCCGGGGCCACCATTTTCTCCAAAATAGATCTCAAAAGTGGCTACCATCAGGTTAGGATAAGGCTAGGAGATGAATGGAAAACAGCCTTTAAAACCAAGAATGGGCTCTATGAATGGCTGGTGATGCCTTTTGGGCTCTCTAATGCCCCAAGCACCTTTATACGCCTTATGACCGAGGTCCTTAGGCCCTACATTGGAGTCTTCCTGGTAGTCTACTTTGATGACATCCTCATCTACAGCCAGTCCAAGGAAGCCCATCTCAGTCACCTTAGGCAAGTCTGCACCACTCTTAGGAAAGAGAGCCTCTTTGCCAATTTTGGAAAATGTCAATTCATGACAAAATCCATTACCCTCCTTGGGTATGTTGTCTCCACCGAAGGAGTATCCATGGACCCTGAAAAGGTCCAAGCCATCCTCGATTGGCCGGAACCCCGCACTCTCCATGAAGTCCAGAGCTTTCATGGGCTAGCCACCTTTTACCGAAGGTTCATCCGTGGGTTTAGCACAGTCACAGCCCCTATCACCGACTGCCTCAAAAAGGGGACCTTCGTGTGGACCAAGTCCGCAACTAGAGCCTTCCAAGAACTCAAAGAGAGGATGATCCAAGCCCCTGTACTATGCCTCCCTGACTTCTCCAAAGTCTTTGAGGTGACTTGTGATGCCTCCGGGGTAGGAATTGGTGGGATCCTTAGTCAGGAAGGACATCTAGTGACCTATTTTAGTGAGAAGTTGTGTGATGCCAGGATGAGATACTCCACCTACGACAAGGAATTTTATGCCGTGGTTCAGTCCCTCCGGCACTGGAGACACTATCTCTTGCCGAAAGAATTTGTCATATTCTCTGACCATGAGGCCCTGAAATACCTCAATTCCCAGCAGAAACTGAATGCTCGGCATACCCGATGGGTTGAATACATCCAGGCCTACACATTTGTAATCAAACATAAGGCCGGAAGTGAAAACCGTGCTGCCGATGCCCTCAGTAGGAGAATTTCCTTGCTAGCTACCATTAGGGTAGAAGTCATAGGATTTGAAAGACTCAAGGGAGAGTATTCTGATTGCCCGGACTTTGGTCCAATCTATACCACTCTGTCCACCCTCTCACCTAGGGAACATCAAGGATTCATCTTAGAGGACGGGTTCATTTTCAAAGGCCATAGACTTTGCATACCTAGAACCTCTCTACGGGACTTCCTGATCTGGGAGTTACATGCAGGAGGCCTTGCTGGGCATTTTGGGGTGCATAAGACCATTGCTTTGGTTGAGGGTCAGTTCTACTGGCCAAGTCTCAAAAGGGACGTAGCCAAAATTGTAGGACAGTGCAGGATATGTGCCTCAGCCAAACAAACAAGGCAGAACACTGGCCTCTACACACCACTCCCTGTCCCTGACCGTCCTTGGCAAGACTTAAGCATGGACTTCGTCTTAGGCCTACCTACAACTCAAAAAAGGCATGATTCCATCTTTGTAGTCGTGGATAGGTTTTCCAAGATGGCCCATTTCATCCCCTGTTCCAAAACCTCTGACGCCTCTCATGTGGCCCGCCTATTCTTCGATGAGGTAGTTCGCCTCCATGGCCTACCCAAGACCATCATTTCTGATAGGGATGTCAAATTCACCAGCTATTTCTGGAAAACTCTCTGGCACCTAATGGGGACCCTTCTCAAATTTTCCACGGCCTATCACCCTCAAACTGACAGCCAGACCGAAGTCATTAATAGGAGCCTTGGGAATCTACTCCGGTGTCTTGTTGAGGATCGCCCCGGGAATTGGGATCTCATATTACCCCAGGCAGAGTTTGCATACAATAATTCAGTGAATAGGTCGATAGGGATGAGCCCATTTGAAGCTGTGCATGGGTACAAACCTAGAAAGCCTACAGATCTCATTCCTTTGCCACCACATGCTAGAGTGTCTATTAGTGCTGAGTCGTTTGCCCAACACATGAAAGAATTGCATGAAGAAATCCGCAAACACATTAACAAAAGCAATGAGGTGTATAAAAAGTCGGCCGATTCCCACCGTCGCCACCAGGAGTTTCACGTAGGTGATTATGTGATGGTAAGAACTGAGAGGCTTTCCCCTGGGAATGTCTCCAAACTGAGGTCGCGTGGATCAGGCCCCTTCCAGGTTTTAAAGAGGATTGGCACAAACGCTTACGTGTTGGACCTCCCCGAGGAGTACGCAGTAAGTCCCACATTCAATGTGGCTGACTTGGTGCCATATAGGGGACCCACGGTGACACCCAGTGAGGAAATTGAGCCTGTTCCACCTTCTGAGAGAGCCACCACACATGAGAGAGTTCAACCAATCCAGAGAGGCCAACGGGAGCAAATAGAACGGATATTGGATGAATAGGTCACTGTCACCCGGAGCAAAGCGTACGAGCGATACTTGGTCAGGTGGAAGGGCCGGCCCCCTTCAGATGATTCATGGGTGAGCAGGGAGGATCTTCAGCAGCTGGACCCCGACCTCCTGGAGCATTACCGCAGCCGAGAGGACCCTTTCTCGACAGAGTCGAGCTCTTCACAGCCCGGGGGAGTTGATGGGGACATCACCCAGCGTTCCCTCTGGCTAGACACCCCTCTCCCTTCTGGAGACGGGTAGGCTACGACTGCACGACTTGATGGGTCCTCGACGACATTAGAGTTTATTACTATGGACATCTTGATGTAATTTCCCTTTTCTTGAGTCTTTTTGATGTATTTTGAGTCATGTCCTAGGTGCTCATATTAGTGGATCAGCATATTGGGCTTGTTTGGCTTTGTAGCCCATCTAGAGGAGCTAGGCCCATGAGCACCCCTTATTGCACCTTGGTTATCTGTCTTTTGTTCTTTTCTCAGGGGCTTTTGTACAAAGTTGGGATCCCTATATATAGGACCCCAACTCCCACTTGAGGAGGTTAATGAATTATTGAGTATTTTGAGCATAAGTGCATTTTCTCCCCCCCTCTCTCTAGCTTTCTCTCTCTCTCTCTTCAGGGGGCGGACCCCTTCTCTCTCCTCCTCTCTCTCTCCCCTGGGCGCACCTGCCCCTTCACCTTCCCCACTTGCCACATCAGCAGCCACATCAGCCCCCACCCTTTCACATCCCCTAGGCCCATAACTCCCATTAACACTTCCACATCCCCCAAGTGACTCTCCCAATCCCCCACACACCTTCCCCACCTCCAAGGCAACCGTCCCTCTTCCCCAAGCAACCTTCCCACTCCCCCACACCCCATTCATATCCCTAGGGTGGATTAACCCCCTCCCATACCCTGCTGGTTGCGCACCCACCACCATAGCCCACCCCCATTTCCTTGGCCGACCCCCACCACCCCTTGCATAGCTTCGCCCCCCCCCCCACTCCCCTCCACCCTCCAACACCCCATTCCACCTACTCCGCCCCTCTCCACACCCCCACCACCCCTTTCCCCCATCTGCAAACACCCCCATTTCCCTCCATTACCAAAACTTCAACCCCCCCCTTAATCTAAGCCCACCTCCATCCCCTTACCTAGATCACATCTGCAGGTGACAGAAGACGGTCCGTCTTGCAGAAGCTCCCCTTCGTTCATACGGCGACATCTGAGGGCATACCTTACCATTCTGGAAAGGTCGTCCTGTCCACTTCGCAGGCGAGGTGGAATCATCCAGTTCCGAGTTCGTGACCCTCCGTGAGAGCTGCTCTACCCCGACTGCGCCAGACACCACCTGCAGCCAGCCTGAGCCCGATTGGAAGTTGCTTCACGACCAACGGTGGAGGAATCAGGCTGAAGTTTCTTCTACAAAATTCTTCCTCCCCCTGTCCACTTCCAGGAGCAGAAGGCGGAACTTAATTCGGCATCCGAGATCCAGAGTTGCAAACGTTCTTCCTCAGTCGCACGGGTCTGTCTCCTGCAGTCGACAGCGACCAGTACCTACTCTTCAGGGCACACCAACCGCCCACAGCCTCTGATTGCAACCCCGTTGACTCCTGCTGAAAGCCACCTCAACCACGGAGACGACGCCACTGGTTTCGTGTCATTTGGAGCTCGGGAGTGCCCGTGACAGCATCTGCAACCTGCTGCTACAGAACCTGGACCACGCGGTGCAGCCTCTGCAGAGAATCAGAACCAGCTTGCAAGCTCTGCCACGGGGAACCACGGCGGAGTCAGGCTGAGGTTTCTTCTTAAAAGATCTTCCTCCCCCTGTCCCCGACCAGGAGCATGAAACAGAAGTACATTCGGCGTCCGGGAGCTCAAGTTCTGATTTTTCTCCTGCAGTCACGCGGGACTGTCCTCATCAGTCTTCTGCGACCAACAGTCACTCTTCGGCGTCCCCCAGGACATCCCGACCTCCGGAAGCCTCCCCGCCAGTTTTGCTGCAACGAGGGCCCGACCACGGTCCCAGAACTTCTAACGGTTCGAGATTCGGAGCTCGGGAGCCCAAGGTACAACCTCTGCATCCTACTGCCTCAGATCTGAAGCTGCCAGCGCCAGATTCCTTCATCCTGTTCGAGCTTCCACCACGACCAGCGACGGCGTCAGAAGAATTTGATAAAAATCAGAGTTGTCCCAGCCCCTATTACGAAGAAATCCCCTCTGGTTTCGTTGCCGGAAAAATTCCTGAGGACAAGCTACGACTGCAACAGCGGCATCCTGTCCCTTCTCACAGCAAGTGAGCAGATCCACGTCGGCTTCCGTTCCGTCATCCTCGGCGAGTTTTCCCCTCCCGCCTGGCCGGCTTAGCGCCCCTCCCTGCGTGGAGGTAGTGTTTGATGTAAGTTTGATTTCTCCCACCCCTAATCCAACCCTCCTGCGTGAGGAGTAGTTCATGTACTAAATAGCTCAAGCGACATCGACGCAGTGTGCGGGATCCACACTTCCCCGCTCGCCCACGTCTCCGAACGGGGTTGGTTTCTTCAAACCAGCCAGGTGAACTCTAAACTTTGCTCCATTAATCTTAGTACTTGTTTGTTTAATATCCGTAGATATAGCTCCGTTGTGCATGCGAGCGAGTGCCCGATCCCGGCTCCACCTTCATAGTGTGGTCACCGTGGTGAAAGTAAGCGAGTGGGACCTAGTGCCCCAATTGGCACCGGCCAGCCCCATAAGCGTGGGCTACGTATCCTCGGGAGGGAAACTCTAGCCCTGCTGGCACTCTACCAGCAAGGGTCTTGATCCATCACCTCTCCCTAGCATCCTTTAGTCACCCCGGGCTCTCGTGTGTGCGACGGCGTTTTGGCCCCGATTTTTCAACTTACTTGTTATGTGATTGTGAATGCGGAATAGGTCCTAAGAATACTTTTGGCTTGCTGCATACCCCGTAGCGGTGTCACATGACGGTTGAAGCTCTTTGGGCCTACCGCACTTCCATTCGTACTCCTACTGGGCAAACCCCTTTCGCCCTCACTTATGGAATGGAGGCGGTAGTTCCTTATGAGATTCTTATTCCTTCTCTTAGAGTACAATTAGACAAGGAGTTCTCTATTGATGAACGTCGTGAATCTCTCCTTGCCCAGTTGGAGCTCTTAGATGAGAAGCGTTTGGCCGCCGCCGAGCATGCTCGCGTTTATCAAAATAGGCTTTCACGTTTTTATCAAAAGAAAGTGATTGAGAGAACATTTAAAGTTGGAGAAATGGTAATTAAAAGAATTTTGTAAAACCGGGAGGACCTCGTTCAAAACTTCAACCGAATTGGGAAGGGCCTTACGTAATAAAAGAAGTTTATCCTGGCAACACTTATAAATTGATTAACGCCGAAGGGGAAGAACTGGCTCACCCTTGGAACGGTCTATATTTGAAGAAGTATTACCCTTAAGTCTTGAAAAAAAATAAAAAATAAAAAGTAAAAAATTGAAAATTGCAGGCTGGCATGGTGCATAGGCCGCGAGACCTGAAAAATCAAAGTCCTTAATTCATTCTTCAATCTTGATGGTTTAACCTTGGGGTCAATACTTGCACACACCACACGCTTACTCCTAAACTCGAGTGGTCCAAAATTCGAGGAAGGTCAGAGCCAAACTAAGGGTGTAAAAACTTCACCTATTCTCTTCTCTTCGGTTCACGAGAGAGAGTATGAGTCACGGGATGCTAACCAAGCCTACCCGCCGCCCTAGTAGGTGGAAGTCAGGGTCCAAAAGGGAACCACAGATGCTATAAAGCCCAAGTACAATTAGGTTTTTTACTTATTTTCAAGAAAAGAAAAAAGAAAAGAAGTGTGAAGGTCGCAAAAGAAAAGCATGTCAAGAGGGCAAAGTCCCCGCAGGGAAAACCCTGGTCGTAAGCATGCAAGAATAAGGGCAAAGAGCAACAAAAATTTCCCTAAGTCGAAGACTGAACCCCAATAGGCATTAGGGTAGGGGAGGAAAGTTTCCCGGTTCTCCGAAACCTCTCGTAAGCTTCCTCAACTCATTCTTCATTTCCCCCTTCATGGTATGTTTTAAGCTCAAAGAATTGCAAAGATCGACTAAGAAGGATGGGCCGCAAGAGGATATGAGAAAAGCACAAGTTATTAGCACATTGACCCTTCGTTAAATCATTTAAGAAAGATTAATGAATTTAAGATGGTGATTGTGTAAGGTTTTAAGATCTTTAGTACCATGCTAGGCCTCATAATAAAAAATGATTTTTCAATTAACACCTCCACACAGGGGCGTCATTTCAATAATTAGTGTCCGTCCACAGGTCGTCATTCTCATAATAAAATAAAATAAAAAAAATAGTTTTTTAATTAATGCCCACGTGATAGGGCGTCAATTCCTTGATTGACGTCTCGGGTAAGGTTGTCATTTTAGAAAAAAGAAAAGAAAAAAAGAAAAAAGGAAAAAAAGAGAAAAAAAGAGAAAAGAAAACGAAAAATAAGCCCACTGCTCTTCCCAATATCATGTCATTTGATTGGTTGCATTCTTGTATGGGCATCTTTTATTTCAAGTTTGTATTTGCTTGTTTGTATGTTGCATTTTTCCTATTATTTTGATTATTCGCCTTAATTAATTAAAGGCTTGGCCCCTTGACCCGTCAACAAGGTCGAAGTAGTGACAACCCCTTGCTTATTGAGCAAGGGGCTAAGCCGGACAGATGAATTAATCTGTTTGTTTAAAGTGTGAACCACAGGCGCAGAGCAAGGAACAAGAGAAAGGAAAAGCAAACATAAGTACACAAGTGTCCACAAAACTCAGGTAACTCAAAAATCTCATATACATATAAATAAATATCTGAGTACAAAAGTATGAAGGTGGAGGAATACAAGTCTCTCTCTCTCTCAGCTCTCACCTCCACCCTCCTCTCGCCTACTCTCTACCTCCCCGTCATCCTGACGAGGTGCTCGTGGAGGGGGCATGGACCCCCGGGAAGTGGCTGGAGCTCGTGCCTGCTCCTCCACCTTGTTCCTCTGCCGGGAAGAGGAACTAGCTAAGTACGTAGTGCTGGCAAAGGCGCTCGAGTGCCCCGCAGCTCGTTCCCCCCTCGCGTCCCCTCTGGAGTCACTCCTCGGTCACCCGCATATGCTCCTGCACTCCGCCCAACTGCGTCCTCAGGTCTACAAGCTCGCGCTCACACGCTCTGTGCTCCTCTCTCTCTTGGGCGCACTCCCTACGCTCATGTCGAGGACGACCCTCAGCTCGGTCAGGTCTCGGGGCAGCTCCTCTCGCCGCCTCAGCATCCCCTCGAGCTTCGTGACTCACTGCTCGCGGATGGCAAGCTTGGTCCCAGCTAGTGCTGCCTGGGTGAGCGCCTCCTGTAGCTCTGTAGTCTACATCATTCAAACAATCATCAGTTTCACATTTAATTCAATATCATAAACAACTAAAATAAATTTTGTTGACTTACCCGTGTGGCGAGGTCGCGCTCTGCCGCCAATCCCTACAAGGAATCCACCACGATGCTCGGGTCCCTCGAGCTGGAGGCTCCTCCTGTCTCCCTCGTCGCTGCTCCCTGCTGGGCACGCTGCATTCATTGAAATTATCAGTGGCTAATCATTAATAATTCAGGAAATCATTTGCATATAGACAATTAAAAACACAGGGTCTCCAAGTCTGCCAGTGTGGCAGCCAGCTGGGCCTCTAGGCTGTGAAGATGGACTTGCATGTCCATCGCCGCTATGTCCCGTGCATCCTGCATTCATCACACATATCAGTTGCATAATAGGCATATATCATTTACATAAAAAATATAAAAAATGCATACATACATACCCCTCTGACCCTCATCTGGGGTCGGCCGGTGTACACCTCCCAGTAGCGCCTGGGGTACTCGGAGCTATCCACCGCCTGGGAAGTGACCCGTGTCCCACCGCGCTGCCAATCGGCGTACTGGTCCGGGAATCGGATCCTCCAGTCGGTCGCCTTCGTACGACCGCGAGTCTTCCTGCCAATCCCATGAGGCTCTCTAACCTCGACCCACTCCTGGTGAAGGCCGAGGGTCCTCATCGCCAGTCTAAGCCGTAGTGGCTCGATTTCGTTCAGGCAGTGGAGCCAAAGCTCATGCCCAAAACGAGGTCGGCCCGCTACGACCCAAGGTTGACCCTCCTCGGTCATATCCTTGTAGGGCCTCCAAACCACTTGCATTCACATCATGGCATCATATATCATTCATATGCATATCATTTCATCATATTTCATAAGGTAGGAAATAAAAGGAAATTGCATCATATTTAACATGCGTACCAGTGAGGCGGGGTAGTCACGGAACTCCCTCCGGAGAACACGCAACTCGTAGGCGTGTGGCGCTCCAGTCATCAAGGGCAACCAACGTCGTGCTAGTGGGAAAGCACCCTCATCTCCGGGTCGGGGGTCGACGCGGTCCATCGGCATGTATAAGTGGCTCCACACCTGCATCCATCAATTGCATTAGTAAACATTCATATGCATAATCATAATCATAAGCATTTAAATAAACAAAAAGACATGCATACCTGAAGAAAGGGTGAAAAGCCACTAACAGTAGTCTCTCGACCTGTCCCCATGGACAGATCGACTATCAGGTGCGCCAGAAGGGCGGCTCCCCACACGTATCTTCTAACGCTCTCTAAGTCCTCGAGGATGCCCAAAAATCGGCAGTTGATGATGTCCCCCTTCATGCCGAGCAATAGCCTCCCCAGCATCAGAAATAGAAATCTCCTCAGATCTCGGTCCACTCGCTCCCTCTGAGCCGGGTCCTGGCAATAGGCAGCCCGGGCTCTCCCTATCAACCTCTGCGAAAACTGCTCCATGGACTCTCTCGATCTCTGCCTAGAGTCTCCTAACCCCATAGCCATGGTCAGATCTGTGCGATAGATAGTCCTACACTCCCTAGAAGTCTCTGCTATCGTCTCTAGCCCTAACAGTCTCCGGGCTAACTCACCATAATCGGGAAGGGTCACTCCACTGACTGCCTCCCCATCTACTCTCAACCCGGTGATCCGGGTGATGTCCTCCAAACTCGGAACCATATGTCCCTAGGGCATCAGAAATGCTAGCTAGTCCTATCCCATCTCTCTCTAAGGACCTGGATCAAGGGTAGGTCGGGGCGGACGGGCTCTATGCTAAGGAAAGGACCAAACCCCATGGCCTCTACTCTAGCCCTCTGAAAATCTGGTAGTCCATAATAAGCTGCCCGGACTTGGACCCATGAGATCCGAGTCCTCATCAATCCCCGCCAAACAAAAAAGAACATAAATATATTCATATGTGCTAATGGAAATTTATTTGCTGTTAATTTTTGTTTACTGTCTGAATTGACGACCAGGCTGTGGCCGTCAGTTGATGAATTGACGCCCCTATGGGGGGCGCTATTTCTGGGGGTGTTTTCGGTGTTAATAATTTCCATGACAAAAAAAAATAAAATTGACGACCACCATGTGGCCGTCGTATGCTGAATTGATGCCCCTGTGGGAGGCGTTGTTTTCATGGGTTGTTTTTGCACCGAAACTAAAACATGGACATATTAAAAATAAAAATGGCGGGAAAATAACAACAAATGATAAATAAATATCATGGTTTTTAAATAACGACATGGTTTAGGGCGTGATTTCACGAATTATCTATTTTTAGAAAATAAAAAAAATGAATTAACGACCTGAGGTAGGTCGTTGTTTGAATTGACGGCACCCCCAGGGGCGTCATTTGACTGGTTTTCTGGTTTTTTGGTTCTCCCTTCACCGAGGGCTATGGAAATTGTAGAAAAATGGAAAAAATTGAAAAACAAATGGAAGGGCTAGGGTAGAGGACCTACCTTGCTTCGCTCCGGTGCCATTAGCCCTCCACGGAGTGGTTGCCGAGGATGGGAGCCGCTGCCGTTGCCGGTACCTCTTCTTCTTCCCCGTCATCTTCCTCATCATCGTCTTCGTCATCCTCTTCTTCATCTTCACTGTCCTCTTTATTTCCTTCTTCATCATCTCCTTCGCCTTCTTCATCATCTCCTTCTTCTTCGATTTCTTCTCCTCCGCCGTGCTCCGCCGGTGGAGCTTCTCCGGCCGCCGCGGGAGGAACTTCCTCCTCGGCGGGTTGGTCATCGACGAGGTCGACGACGTCGGGGGCCATGACCCTTTGACGTTTGCCGGAGCCTGCCATGGGATAGGGTTAGAATGGAGAGAGAGAGAGGACGATGAGATAGAGGGAGAAATGGAAGAATGAAGGGCTGCGGGTTAGGGTTCGTAGCAATGAAAGAGAGGAAGAAGAAAGAAAAGGGTGTAAACAGAGGAAGGAGAAGAAGAAAGGAAAGTGGGCGGTTACGTTCGAAAACAAATTGACGCCATGAGGAGCGTCGTCATTTTGATTATTAACAGCTTGGGTCAAGGCGTCATTTCAGAATCTGACGGCAACGATAGAAGTCGTCATTTAACATTGCATGAGAATCTGTGATATCGTCAGAGCATTAATGGGAAAATTTGATTGATGTGACGAGTGTAATGATTACTGTTTGTAATTGATGACAACGTGCAAAGGCGTCAGTTCTTTAAGGCACGACGTATGTTGAGGCGTCATTTTAAAAAATTAACAGAATATCGAAAAGAAAAAAAAAGAATCAACGCCTAGTTATGTGGCGTCAATTAATCAACGCTAGTGTGAGAAGGCGTCAATCATGGTTTTTATTTATTTTCGAGGAAATTGATTAATATAGATTGACGACGTAGTCGAAGGCGCTGTTTGATGAATTGACAGCAGGAGGCCTGTCACGGCCCAGAACAGAAAGGCAGAAACTGATTCGAATTAAGAAGAATTGATCATATAAAATACTTTTTTTGACTCAATTAAGGAAAAATCCTTTATTTCATTAAATAAAAGCATTAATACATCAATGAGCCACTTTGGGTCTCAATCCCCTAAGAGCTATTACAAAAGACTTCCATTGTTCCTTATCTTCTTCAATCCTCTCTATGGGTTGGTGTAGCTTGTTGATCCTCCATAGAGCTTGGATAGTCTTGATCTCCTCTTCATCCTCATTTGAGCAAAGATCCCTCCTCTTGATAGGTGGAAGGTGAGAAGCTTCTTCAAAGTGATGGCGTGGGAGGCCGAGTTGAGGTAGACACCGGTGAGCGTTGTAGAGGACTAGCTCAGTGGCGCCCACTAGCCGGAGTTCCACTCCCGATGAGAGCCTTGTGCGAATATCTTGGGTCTTGAGGAACCCCGGTGCACATGTGAAGAGATTCTTAGGCATCACCCTTAGGTGTTCTCTCCATTCCCATCTCTTCTTCACTTTGGGACCCGATTCACCACTCTCTCACATAGTCCTAGTGAACCCGTCATATAGTGGAGTGGGCTTCTAGAGAAAATCCTAGATGCTTGTTGAGTTTCCTCACATGGGTCAAATTTTAGGTGGAAGTCTACCCAACTAGAAAGTAAAAGCATAGACCCATATAGGGGCCTTCCCATAGCCGCCGAGGTGAGCCCACTATAGAGATAGGCTAGCACCGCCGGTCCTAATCTCTCTCCTCCCAAATGCTAGCAATTGCACTCAATTGAGCTTCTTCTAAGAAATCATCTAAGGAAGGGAATAATAGTGCTCCTGCCAAGCATATTACAAACGCCTTTGTTACCTTCTCTAGCTCATCCTCCTTGGCTTGATCCATCCTCTTGTAGACCCACGCCGCAAGCTTCATAAGGTTGATGCCTTTGGTAGCTTTGATTTGGTTCACCATGTTTGAGCTTGGGATGAGGCTTGATAGCATCTCATGAGCATTTATGCTCCTTGTCATAGTGGCCATCTTCTCTTCATCTCCTTTCTTCATCTTCTTTAAGCCTAGGAGCATCTCCACTTCTTCTAGAAGTATGGTGGCTTCAAAGGTAGAAAACAAGAAAGTATGAGTGGATGGGTGCCAAATTTCTATGAGAGCTCCTATGGCAGCCCAATCTAAGTGTACATCATCAAGGTGCTTTACATGGGTCACTAATCCTAGTAGGGGCCATCTAGAGAGGTAGGCCCTCATGTCTAAGGAGAGTTTAGAGAGAAGGAGGGGAAGCCACTTGTTCTTGGTATATCTCTTTGCCCCCGATATATTTGGGTAGTCTTGGAAATGAAAGAAAAGAGAAGGAAAGAGGAAGTGTGATCAGAATTTGAGGAAGAAAGGGATAGAATAGAAATCAATCAAATTGTTACACTTACTTGGGCCATGGCGATCCTCCCATTGATATGGCCTGCAATGTCTGAAATCCTAGGAAAATAAATCTTGGATTTCTTTGAAGGCCTTTGTAGCATTCTATCCATCTTCTTTTGGTTGAAGGAATCCCTGTTCTCTGTTGTTTTCTTGTTCTCTGCTTTTCGGTTCTCTGTTACTGAATACTTCGGCCGCTGGCTTTTGTTTTGATGGGATTAGCAGAGAACGCACCACCCGTTTTATAACGTTTTGAAGCCTTGGTTGCAGTCGAACAACAGCGTAATTTGAGTTTGAAAAGGAATAGGCTTCTGGAGTTTCGTTTTCGAACAGAGAAGGGAATGTCGGCACTTGCAATCAATTGACGACGGAGCCATTGGCGTCATTTTATTGAATCGTGACCCACTTAGTGTCATCATTTATATAACGCCCTCATATGCAGGCGTCATTTTCAGTTCGATTCCAAGTTAAACATTGAAAAGAATTGGCGACGTTATGGCTGTCGTCATTTATGTTTATAGCGCCCCTTCGCGAGGTCGTCATTTCTTGAGATTGATGCTTTGAGTCATTTTATGGCTTTATGATTATTTGATAAACTTCCATTCTATATCTTGATGCATTATCATAAAAATCTTTGTTGAGTTCATGAAATCTATTGAGCTGATGATCTTTGATGAACTTATGCACTTATATCTTGATGAATTGATCATATTATGAATTTTGTTAAGCTAATGGTCTTTGAGCGTAGAAAAGAACAGGTTTCACGAATCTTGAGGCGCTAGGGTCTGGTAACATCATTCCATCTTTTGTATTTCTCCTGTATGCATTTTTACTATATGATATCTACTCTATTATAGCATATCAAGGACCTTGTGGTTCTGATGAACCTGAATTTGAGTTCCCCTTTATCAAAAACAGTGATGATTCTAGGGGAGTCTTGATCACACGGATAGACTGCTGGGTTATCTAAGGTTTGGGATGATGGTTCCACTTTCTGAGTTGATACGCAGACAAACGGTCTTCAGCTTAGTATCAGCTTAGAGATCTAGATTCCTGACCGAGTCTGGATGGTTTAGCAATATTATCTTTGATTATTTTTTATTTTTAGTTTGTTTTAATTTTTCTTTTAGCCCAACATGCATCATGTAGGACTTTGAGCTTTAATGATGAAAATCTTCATGTTAAGCCAGTAATGAGGGTCGCTTACTCCTAATTTAAGTTGACATGAGATATTCCATTCAAATTCGAGTACTGTGTTCTCCTTGAAGCCGCTCAGGCTGGTTCCTTGAAAGTAGTTATTCGCTGGTTCTTTATCTCACTTCACTTTATTTTTCTGTAAACCCACATTGGTTGTAGCACGTCCACATTAACTGGTAACCGCTCTCCAATGGTGTCTTTCCTTTCGTGCCCGCGTGCACATTTCATTTCGTTTATTAGCTTAGTTCCTTCATCCAGTCGATCGTTTCTCTTTAGTAATCGTCCGAAGTTGTTTCATTCAGAATCGTGGAAAGATTTTCAATGCTCAGTGTCGGAGGTGTGTCACATCACACCTTGTCATCTACTTTTTAGTTCGTTCCCACTTCATTCTGCTTCTTGCACTTTCGCTTCGTTCCGTTTCACTCCCTTACAAAGTAGACGCCAAGGCGGGGCAGCTGTAGACACGCCAAAATCGATGCTATGATGAGTAAATTTCATGTCACAACGTGATGCCCCAAAGTGGACTTCAATACTGGCTTAATATGAAGTTTTTCTAATTTATTTAGTATTTTCCCATGATAATTGTAATTAGCGCCTGGAGACCGGGCGTCATTTAATTGACGACTGGAGGGGTGTCGTGGTTTCATAAATCAACGGCTGTTCACGCAGGCGTTATTTCCTAGTTTTTACGAAACCCAAGCAAAATAAAATTCAAAGAATTGACGCCAGCTTCGGGGGCGTTGATTATTTGACGCCATTATAAGAAGGCGTCATTTCCTATTTTTTAAATATGGAAAGTCATTTATTTCTATAATTAAACCCAGGAATCAACGACTGCATGGATGTCGTCATTTCAAATAGCGACCCCCTCCATGTCATCATTTCAGCTTCCGTCTCCTGTTCGTCTGCTACCTTCCCGATAAGAATCCTTCTTTGTTTTAACATCATATTCGATTGGGGAAGGGAAATCCTTGCTGGAGGATTGCTTCCTTGTTTTAATCCTATTGAAATAAGGATTTTGGCCCTATAAATACCCCATAGCTTCCTCACGCGCGAGAGGTTAAGAACGCAAGAAGAACACACATAGAGCTTTTAAACATAGAGCTTGCGGTATAGAGAGAGGAGGGATTTCTTTTTTTGCAGGTTCTTCTGCTGGTGGTCTTCCTCCTGGTGTTCCCCTCCGGCGGCGATTCTTCCTCCACGGGCGGGCATTCTTCTTCCCTCAGCCGACGTTCCTTCCTACTACGACCAAAACACCTTTTCTTCCTCCTTTACTACTGCGACAACATCAGTAGGACACTATTCTCCTCTTTAGTTTATCTGCTATATATCTCATACGTGCATCTTCTTCTAGCTATTTTGCTAGAACAATCACACTTTCTCTGCATATCATATCACCTGTTTGCATATCATAGCATATCTCCACTCCTTTTACTCCTCTTAGGGGTTTTAAACAAAAAAAAAACACACAAGGTGTGTTCATGCCCACTTTGCATAGTTATATTTTATTAGAGCATTGATACTACACACACTTTGGCTAATCCACATATTTGCTTGTTTTATTTGTCTTGCAAGGGTAATCAAAGTAAGAACCCCCTTCATCGGTCGGTCGGTAGAAGGAGGAAGGAAGAGCTCACAATCTTGCCCGCTTCTTACAAGGTACATGCGATCATCCTTTTGTTTTGAGGTAACCCCTCTGACGATCACCCTCCGTTAGAGCATCACATGCTCCTTTTATCTTTCTTTTTTATTTCCCACATGTCTTTAATGCATTAGATTTATCTTCTTCTTAAAATGTCTATGTGACACGTTCACAATCATCATCTAAACACCTCATAAGAACTCCGTTGAGAGCCCGCCTATACAATTCTCCTCAATAATGGTGTATCTGGAGGCGACTCTTCTGATGGCCTTGCGCTGCTCGGCACTTGCTGCTTCCGGGAATGAACCATCCCTACAGTACTGCTCTATTTCATGGTACCACAGCAATTCCTCTTTCTCTATAATCTCCTCAAGCTCAGTCAAGGACACTTCCTTCAAGTTTTCCAACTCAGCCTTCTTCTCTACAGATTTCCTAAGGTTCTCGAACCATGGATCCTGGAGGGAAGGAGCGTCTAACCGCTGGACCACGATGGTCTCAGTGGAACGACTGAGAGGGAACGCAAGGGAGGAAGCAAGAGATGCTAATACATCAGCAAGAATGTTCTGAGAACGAGGGGTATGAATGTAGATGAGCTTACGGAACTGCCTAGCCAAGAGCGTGACCAAATCTTGGTAGGGCTTGAGTTTATGGTCACGGGTGCGGTAAGTTGAAAGAACTTGGCGTAGCACCAATTGAGAATCCCCTATGATATTCAAGTAACTCGCGCCTAGGAGATAGGCGTGCTTCAATCCAGCAACGAGAGCCTCATACTCGGCTATGTTATTTGTGATAGGAAAAGAGAGCTAATAAGCGATGGGGATGGTTACCCCTTCTGGAGTGAGGAGAACGACACCGATTCCACGACCCTGAGAATTGAGAGCACTGTTGAAGTGCAAGGACCAAAAGGGGAGATGAGTAAGTACAACCAGATGCTCATCGGGAAATTCGTCCTAGATTGAATTGGTGCAAGGGATAGGAGAATGAGCAAGATGTTCAACAATCGCGTATCCCTTGATCGCTTTCTGAAGGACAAAAGTGATGTCAAACTGAGAGAGAAAGCTCTGCCAGCGAGCTAATCTGCTAGAAAGGACGGGTTTCTCTAGGAGGTAATGGATTGGGTCCATTCTAGAGATCAACTTAACTTCATGGGCGAGAAAATAATACTTGAGTTTCTGAGCTACCCATACTAATGCTGCGCAGGTTTTCTCTATGGCAGTATACTTAGATTCAGCAGGTTTGAATAACCTAGAAAGGTAGTACGCTGCCCATTCCTTCCCTTCATCGTCCACTTGTGCCAGGACAGCTCCTAGGGAGTCATCAATAATAGAAATGTATAAAATTAGGGGTTTCCCAGGGACATGGGGTTGCAAAACCGGGGGATTAGATAGGTAAACCTTGAGATCCTCGTAGGCCTTCTGACATTGTTCATTCCATTCAAATTTATCCCCCGCCTTCAACAATTCATAAAATGGGCGACATCTTTGCGAATGTTGAGATATGAATCTTCGAATAAACTGTAAACGCCCAATCAATCCTCTAAGTTCAGTGATGTTCTTAGGCTGTGGCATTTCCATAACGGCCTTTGCCTTGTTCGGATCAATCTGAATCCCCCGCTTGCTAACTATGAACCCTTGCAATTTCCCTGATGCGACTCCAAACACACATGTCTTTGGATTCATTTTTAACGTATACTCTCTAGCCCTTTGCAACACCTTAGCTAAAATGACGGGGTGTTCTTCCTTGGACCTCGATTTCACCAGAATATCATCCATGTAGGCCTCCATATACACATGCATCATGTCGTGGAAGATAGCCATCATTGCCTGTTGATACGTGGCACCTGCATTCTTCAATCCAAATGGCATGACGACATAGTAGTATGTGCCCCAGGGCAGTGGTGAACGAGATTTTCTCTTGATCCTCTGGAGCAAGACGGATTTGGTTGTAACTAGAATAGCCATCCATAAATGAGAGGGCTTCATACCCAGCCGTGTTGTCTACCAACACATCAATGTGAGGAAGCAGAAAATCATCTTTCGGACATGCCTTATTCAAGTCCCTGAAATCCATGCAAATCTGAATTTTTCCATCCTTTTTCATCACAGGGTAAATATTCACCACCCATTGTGGATATAATACAACTATAATGAACTTGACCTTATGCAAATTATCAATTTCTTCTTTTATCCTCAAGGCCATTTGTGGGTGGAATCTTCTCGATTTTTGTTTAACGGGCGTTGCCCCTGGTTTAAGGATAAGTCTATATTCAACCAGAGCGGGGTCAAGACCCGGCATGTCCTCATAGGACCAGGTAAAAGAATCGCTATACTCCCTCAACACCTTGATTAGCTCCTCTTCAACCTGAGGAGGGAGATTAGCGGAAATGATTATGGGCCTAGGGTCCTATTCAGTTCCAAGATTAATTTCTTTCGTGGGTTCATCCACTGTCGACGGCGGTTCATCAAACCTTTTTAAACCCTGTGCGTACAGATCGGTAGTGTCATCCACGTCGCTATCTTCATCATCGGCTGGGTCCTTCTCATCTATGATTTCATAAACTCCCAATCCGTCATTGCTCCACACCCCACCTACTTTTTCATCATCCTCTAGAACGATCGCGGTCACTACAAACTCAGGACATTGACACCTTTGGGATAGATCCTGAAGAAACCTATCTGGAACGGATTTAGAATGACACATCACAGGGTGCGCCGCAGACGTGGAAGGACTCATGACACTAGAGCTAGATTCTATCCCAACTGACTCTACCAACCTAGGGGACTCTGCACACTGTACATCTAACCTAGAAGATAAGAAATCTACTGGGAAAGAAGCAGGGGCTTCGTACCCCTGGCATAAAGACGGACAGAACATAGCGTAATCTTCCATTGAAACCTCCGTTTTAAAATTGACGTTTTTTTTGGAGATCAGAGGCAATCATGTAGCAAGAAGAGGAGGAAGGAGGAGGAGGAAGTTGACGGGGGAAGAGAGACGGGAAGAGAACGTCAAAGAAAGGGTCAGAAGAAGAAAACCACATGTCAGAAAGTTCAGACGGGGAGGACCACATAGTGGAAAGATCAATAGGTGGGCACTGCCCACATGCACACGGGACAAACAAAATTTCGAATGGCCTTTCTGTAACGAACGGGTCGACTATGATTGGAGGTGAACGGGGAATAAATCCTAATCGTTGAAAAAGGGAGGCAAGGCGGGAAGGAGGCCAAGAAAAAGTAATGATGGTGCTCCCCTCTTCCCGCGGCCTCGGGTAAACTGGCTCTGCCGGAAAGCCCCTTACAAGCTACATCTCCGCTTTCTTCGAACAAGCTTCTTCTTCATGAAACGATCTTTCAAAGTAGCTACAAAAA
The DNA here is from genome assembly GCA_022559845.1 of Amorphophallus konjac. Lineage (NCBI taxonomy): Eukaryota > Viridiplantae > Streptophyta > Magnoliopsida > Alismatales > Araceae > Amorphophallus > Amorphophallus konjac. Next base: position 135,778,569 of record CM040122.1, read on the forward strand.
TCTTCCATATCACCCACTAGCCCCTTCAGTGGCGGTGGTGGGTTGGCAACAACACAAGCATCATCACTTCTCTCATCGGCACAGGGCGGCTTCCCCAAGGTACCTGGCTACAATGGGCCTTTCACAAAATGTTGACGGTAGTCCCACGTCAGTGGCCCGGAGTCTCCCAATATTGACAATGCTGACTCCCGGTAGCCAAGGCCTCGTCGGCTCATTTTCCTTCCCCTTGGGATGGGCGTAGTCCGTCCTTGTAACTGGGTGCCGAGGCCCATGCCCGGCTGATAACCTAATTTCAGGATCATGTGCCATCCCTTGGAATCCCTAATCTTGGACTTGATTCTGACATTAATTGGTGAAGTGGCGGGCTTGCGTGACGCATATGTCCATGGAAAATTCAAGTCCATCATAGATAAAACTGGCTTGTTGCTTGGCCATAGCGTAGGCAGAATTTTGTCAGCAATAGCATCAACTATCTGGATCATGGAAACACTCTTTACCTTGACCACCTGCCCCTGAAATGGGAATTTGAGGCACTGGTGGGCTGTCGAGGGCACTGCATGCAAGCTATCAATCCATGGATGACCCAGAATAGCCTTGAACATCGGGTCTATGTCCAATACATAAAATTCCACGTCCATTTTCAAAGGCCCTAGCTCGGCCTGAACTGTCACGACCCCGTGGCAAGCTCTCCTGGAGTTATCATACACTGTAATAGTTGTCGGTGTCGGCCTTAGCATGTCTTCAGAGATGTTGCAGGCATGCAACGTGCTCAAGGGACAAACATTAATAGAAGCTCCCGTGTCCACTAGAGCTGAATCAACGGCCACCTTGTTCAATGAAATCGAAATACATAGTGGCATCTGATGTGCCTCTCGGGGTGCTAGCTCCGACTCAGAAAAGGAAATAGACGGCCCCTTCGTGATAGTGGCCAATATCGAGGGCAAACTGTCTACCGCCACGTCCTCGCTAACCATGACTTTCTGTAGAAAAGCCCTTAGGGCATCTTGGTGTAGCGTGGACCTCTTGATCAACTCCAGGACTGAGATCTTGGCCGGCATCCGGTCCAAGTGCTGTAATAAATCATATTTCGTGCCAGGTAAGGGGTCTGACTCTTCTGCTTCAAATGTTGAGGAAGGAATTAGGGGATTGGGTGCAGGTGCACCAGTAGAGGGGTAGTTTCTCTGAAATAAGCGCCCGCTCCTGAGGGCAAGGTTCTGCGCCGGCACGACGACGGACGGACCCCCAATTGGCCTGGTAGAGTGAGTGGAAGGGATAGAAGTGGGGGTGATGATGGCGGAGGCTGGTCTGACGGGCCCTGGCGGAGTAGTGATTGGTGGAGGGTTGAGTGGAGGGGTGACGGTGGAGGGTATGGCGGGTGATGGTGCAAGGATTGGCGGAATGGTGGGTAATGTGATGGGTGTAACAGATGACGTGGAGAGAATAGAGGGTGGAGTAGTGGTCAAGGTAGCGGGCCGGAGGATGGAAGGAACTGTAGGTGCGGGGGAGTTGGTGTATGCGTGGTGGAAGGTTAAAACATGAGCATGAGTGTTATCATCATAAGACCACCCAGCATTAAGGGCTGGGTGGTGAACAATGTTGACTTGTGCCGGTGCCTGTGGCTACTGCTGTGGAGCGGGCTGGTGATTTGGCATGGGATTTTGGTGAATCCTCAGTTCAGGTTGCTGCTGCTGCTGCTGCTGAGGTTGAGGTTGGGGTTGCTGAAGTTGTTATTGTTGTGGCGTCGCCTGCTGTGGCCTCGCCTGTCTTTTCATTCTTTGATGTCTTCTATTAACTTGTTCATCTGGGCCCAGTCAATCCTTTGCCCCTCATGCAAGTCATACACTAAGTCTCGGAACTGATAACATCTTTCAATTGTGTGCCCGGGCTACAGATGAAACATACAATATCTTGATTGATCGACGGCCGGATTCCAATTCTGACATTCTGGAGGGAGCTGTATGTCACCAGTGTACATTAAGGCCGAGAATATATCTGGCAGAGTTTCAGGAAGTGGAGGGTAGTGGGTTCTTTTCGGACCCGGTCGAGCAGGTGCGTAACCAGCAGGAGGAGGGACATTGTGGTAGTGGGGTGGCTGTTGTGGTGGTGGTGGTGGTTGTTGTGGATGTTGAGGAGCTGGAAAAGAAGGTCGAGGGGCTGGTGGAGCGGCAAACTGGAGGTTACGTGGGGGCTACTGGAAGCTTGGTGGAGCGGATTGGTTGGGGAACTGGACAGCCTGCACCTGCTCGTTGGTTTGGACTCCTGCAATAACAGGGCCCTGGGATTTTCTTGTGGTTTTGGACTTCTGGGTCTCAAATAGGGAATGGATAGGGGAGTCCTTAAACTGGGTTTGTATGAACCGGGCTCGACTGTACAATTGGTGCATATTTGATATGTCATTCATCGCCAGAATGTTCCGAAACGTAGGTGTGGCATTTGAAATCAACAATTTCACTTTCTCCTCCTCCGGGATCTACCCGGGCACACGTGAGGCCATCTGCCTCCATCTATCTGCATAAGTGGCAAAATCTTCATCCGTCTTCATCTTCTCTGCTACTAGGTCTGTGAATGAATACTCCGGGCCTACCCGGTCTTGAAATCTTTGTATAAACTTCTCCTTGACCACCTTAAAACTCTCTGCCTCCTCCAACGACAAAGTGTAGAACCATTCTAATGCAACCCCGTCCAATGATCGGCGGAAAAGATACAGCCATGAGGCGATCATCATGCTGGAACTGCGCCGATTCATATAGAAACTCCCTTATGTGAATGACCGGGTTGCCATTCCCATCGTACTTACGGTAAGTAGGGAGCTCAGACTGAGGTGGGAAGCGAATGTCCCAGAAATTTGGAACGGGGATATCAGCAAGGGACTGTGGGCCGACCCATTTATGAAGGAGGTCAATTTGCTACTGCATGGTAGCCCACTTATCGAGAAGTTCCCGTTCCCGGGTAGGAGGAGACAAAGCAGGAAGAACAGAACCAGTATATGGACCTGATGGGTAGACTGATGGAGGGGGAAGCCCGTAAGAAGGATAATGGGCCAGGGAAGGGCCCATATCTACATGAGCAAGCTGGACAGCCCCTGCTTGAAGACGAACAACATCAGCCGGGGCCACAAGAGCCTGCGGCACTGGTGAGATGGCGGTATAAGGATCAGAATAAGAACTCAAGTGGATCTGGGTCTTCCCCTTGTCAAGAGGCTGGTGGGCCGAGGTAGAGGCTTGGCCCACCTCCATGCTAGGAAATCGGAGGGTCCGTGGATGAATAGGAGTGAGATCGATGGGCGCAACAGAGGCGGCCCCTAACCCAATGACAGGAGATGAAGTGGTGGCAACAGACACGCCATGAGAAGGAACTGAGGATGGGGCATCCGGCCCCTGCAGAGCTTGACAAAGGAGGTCGAGCAGGGTGGGATCTAACTGGGCCATCATGTGTTGAATCTGATCGGACGAGTTTTGCGAAGAAGAATCAGAATGAGAGGGTTGACCACCCTCAATAACAATAGTCGGGAGAGGAGGGGCGGACCCCTCTCTCTCCTACGCAATGGTGACCCTAGGTGGGTCCTCCAGGAGTCCCTGAGGGAGAGAGTCCTTGTGGGAGTGGGAGAAATTGTAGGAAGACATGGTGGGTGAGGAATTGAACAATGGGTTAAAGTAGGAAAAGAAATGAGAGTTGCCCCTAGGAGAAGATCTTGAGGGTGTGAGGCAACTCCACATGCAACACTCACTGACACAAAAACAACACCTAATGAGATCCTGGATAAAAGCTATGCACACAGAAAGAGAGGAGAGAAGAGGCAATCAACTGAACAACCAAGTTTAAATGATGCACGACAAATTTTCTAACTTCTCCCTTTTAGAACCTTAGTGGATTGATTTAATGAAAATTCTCTCAACACAAGGGTGCCTAACAAGGGTGGGATGAGGACTTGGTTGACTCTAAAGGGTACCCTCTCTCACGGATGCAATCCTAGACTGGTGTGGTAAGGTACAACCTGCCCGGCGTCCGTGTGGGAATCCACGGCTCACGGGGACTTACGGAGGTCCCAGGTAAGGTCACCTAGTCAGCTCCAAGGAATATGGAGACGAGAGGATCCCCTACCAAGGTAGGAATGCAACTAATATGGAATATATGTACGGTCCTATGTGCACTGGGGTGCATACAAAATCTAACATAAATCTAACAAACCATGATCAATCAACTATAACAAGTACAACAATAATCATGCAAGATGAAATGACTGTCAAGGGAGATCAAAGTAGCACCAAACCAATATGAAATAATGTGAAATAACCCTTAAAATGGTGACCCCGGGTGCACTGTAGCACAAAAAAGTGGTATGGGGGTGACCGCTCAGGGAGATAAACGGCCTGGGCAGGACTGCGCAGCGACAGGGAGCAGTAAAAGAACAGTAAAAGCACAAAACTAAGGTGAACTGAAATAACAAAGTGGAGTGCATACCTGAGAACACTGGTCGGTCTATCGACCGACCGTGCAACTGTGGAACGGCCCTAAACAGACCGCAGAGAATCAGTAAAAACCACAAGTGTATGAAGACAGTAATGTACCTGAGCCAGCAGACGAGCACGGCCTTTTGGCAGACCGTGGAAACCGATGCACCATCCGGAGAGGATCGCTGAAGCTAACGGACTCATAGAAGCACCGACACTCGTGAGATGGAAAGGGACGGTTTATCGTACGACCGTGGAAACTCAAGAGCGGCCAGAAGCAGACCGCGCAGTCAAGAATAGTGTGAAAGAAATTAGACAGGAACGCACCTGAGACCAGGACAGCACGGCCTATCGTCCAACCGCGGGGAGATTTAAGTGGCCGAGGGAGAACCGCGTACACCTCCAGGGACAGAAACGTACCGTAGACGAAATAGCAACCTTAAACACCTTAGAAAAACACCCATACCAAACACAAAACACAGATCAGCAAAACAACAGCACGATGGGCACTAGGCATCCCACCGTGATCGCCAAAAAAATGGGGTGTTGACATGTTTTCCCCCCCTTTTCCTCTTCGTTTTTTTCTCTTACCTTTCTAAGTCAAGATATAAAGGCAAGCAAAAATAAAGGAAAGAAAGGTGGAGAGGGTGTGTGTGTGTGTGATCGTGATCGCCACCAAGACACGGGGTACCGAAGAGCACTACGTACCTTGGAAATGGAGAAGACACTCGCCCAAAGTGCAGCGCTGGCAGTTGTACACGGTCTAGTAACGACCGCTCAATGGGTGGCACGGTCGCTCGATAGGCCATGCACAACGCTGGAAAGAGAAGTGGGACAAGGCTGGACTGGCTCCAAAACGGTTCGCAAACGGCCGCTCACAGGATCCGGACGATTCGCGGAGGACCGCTCTTCTCTGCAGACGGATGGAAGAAGACCGTTCAAAGCCGCCAGACTCCAAGTTGTAGGACTTGATCCTCCACCCCTTCCGGTCGGCCAGAGGGGATGGGCCTCATGCTGTACTGATGCTGACATGCAAAACAATGTAGACAACAAGCAAACAAAACCCAAATTAGCCCTGAAATGTGTAGCAACTATAAAATAGAATGGAAAGTCAACATAACGGCATGGAATGGGCGATACCTGGGGTGGTTTCTAAACCCCTATAGGGTGCAAAACAAATGGGAAGGGTGTAAAATGAAGATGGCAAGTGCAAAACGTGGGAAGAAGATGGAGAATATGATCATGCAATAGATGAACTAATAACTAAATGCCTAGACTAGAACACAAAACGAAAGACTACTCCTTGAACCAGAGGCTTAAAAAGATGTAGAAAGCCTCCCTCCCTGGCTACAGCTCACTCAAGAATTCGGCAGAGCTTCGACGTCGACGTTCGATCTCGCCCCTTTCAAGCCTGGACTAGGGGTTCTATTTATAGACCCCTAGAAGTCCAGTCTCGAAATTGGGTTTTCCACTAGATATTAATCTGAGATTATTAAACAAAATCCGTAGATAATACTCTAATCTCCCACCCAAATCAAACGTCACTCCATTTGGTGGAGAAATCATGGAGAAATGGGTGGGAGAAGTTAGGGGTTTAACCACGGATGGAGAGAGAAAATTCAAACAATCCACAGATCTCAGGCCTGTACACGGTCGCTTGATAGGCCGCTCAGTCATGTAGACGGTCCATTGCTAGACCGCCTAATGCTGTCGGTGATAAATAAATAAAACGGGAAATTATCTAATTATCCCATTGAACTAACTGGGTATCACGGCGCTGAACTCTTTAGTATAAAATGGTCTAATGATAGACCACTCAATGAATGGCATGGTCCAATGCTAGGCTGTGTAAAGCGTGTTGGTGATAAATCCAGAAAAAATGGATAAATAAATAATTATCTGAAAAATCAACCAGCTGAGGACTCTGGGAGCTGATCGGTCTAAAGCCATGCCGTTCAATGGCAATAAATGGCTGCACTAAGACAATGCAAAGGTTTGTCGGTGGAAATTTAGAAAAAATGAATAAATATCCAATAAATCGTTATGAGCTTGTAAACGGTTCTAAACAGACCGCCCAATCACTGAACGGTCAATCGCTAGACCGCGTACAGCCTGGACGTTCAAAATTAATAAAATGAGATAAACGAGCCCACTTACCCCAAAAACCAAGCAAAATCAAGGCCCATTAAGCCCGAATTCGAGAACAGACCTAACCAGGGAGGGAGATACCCATAGAATAAGCCCAAAGACGTGCCTGGAAATAGCCTAATGAGTAATGGAGAACTCGAGGCATCAACAAATGGTGGTAAGGGGAATGACCCAACTCATAGGCAAAAATCGGGTGTCAACAGGTAGGTGGCGCCAGCATTCTTGAGGCCGAAGGGCATCCGTTTGTAATGGAAAATCCCTTTAGGTGACCAGAAAGCTGTGTGGATTCTGTCATGCTCAGCTATCCAGATTTGATTGTAGTCGGACGATCAGTCCGTGAACGACAAGGCCTCATGGCCGGTAGTGGCGTCGATCATTACTTCGGTGATTGGCACCAGAAAATCATCCTTTGGACATGCTTCATTCAGGTCCCGAAAATCCACGCAAATCCTGATCTGGACATTTTTCTTCTTGACAGGCATGATGTTGGCCAGCCATGTAGTGTATTGATTTTCAGCTACGAAGTCAACATCTATTAGCTTGTCGACCTCCTTGGAAACTTGACTAATCAGTTCGGGCCTCATTCGTCGGGGAGATTGCTTCACCAGCTCGGCTTTAGGGTCAATGGCCAGGATATGCTGGGCAATTGTAGGGCTAAGGCCTGACATCTCTTTGCAATTCCAAGCAAAACAGTCTCGGAATCCTTGAAGTAGCTTTATGTATTCTGCCCTTTCTTCGGGTAGCAAGAGGGCACTGAGGAAGGTCGGCCTGGGATCATCCTTCGTGCCAAGGTTTATTTCGACCAATTCATCAACAGTGGCTTGGCTGCCATCTTCTATTTTTGGAGGAGCTGGCTGTAGGTCTACAAAGCCTTCATCATCTTCTTCAACTTCGAGGACCTCGTACATGTATTCTTGTCTTATTTCGCCTAACAGCGGGACTTCGGCATTGCCTTGTTTTGAGCTAGTTGGCTGCTGATCGGGATGGATGAGCAGCCCTGGTGTTGGCGGTGTAGGTTCTCTGCAGCATGGATGCCGGCTTATGGGTGGAGCGCCCTCAAGGGCGAGATGACTTTCTTCAGATTTTGACTCTTGTGAGTTGTTGTTGGGAATTGTAATTGCTTCCATAGAGATGGACTCCCAGCATTTGCACGGAATAGCAGTGTAACGCCCCTGAATCCGATCCCCAAAATTTTGAGGATTATTATTATTATTTATTTATATCGGACCCCGAAGCAATCACGTCGTACGTATCGCAGAAGCACAACATTATGTAACATGCACACATTCACATGAGAGAGAAACCACAGGTTACAAGAAATGTAGGTAAGCATCTCAACCATTCATAACCTCCAAAAAGAGTACAGGTTCATGTTCCAGATTACACTTGAGCCCACATGGGCTTTCCACCCCACACCCCTACATATAGCAAAACATTCGACCGTAGCATACCCAGACGGACCAAGCTAACTCTATTCCTCTGCTGCTGCCTCCACCTCAACCTCCTCCTCTATATTTCCTGAAAAACGTGTGTCACAAGGGTGAGTGTAATGCTTAGTAGGCATCCTAAAGAAACTGGGGTTAACTTTGCATCTATATAATCATTTATATGTATTTTTCAGATGTTAACAGTAGCATAGTTCATTTAATATCATCTACTTAAAATAACTCAAACAAGGAAAGTACAGATTCTTTAACTAGTGTATGAACAACCATGCATGCAGCAAGACCCCATCATAAGGTCAATTACCTATTATCATATTTTATGAGAGTTCATATTATTGCCATTCATGGAACCGGACAGCTGCCGCAACACAGGAGACCCACACACACACAACGAACAAAAGAGTACTGCGCAGACCCAGGAGCAAACTCCCACCTAGACTCTTGCTACACGGGACGTTACATATCGTCGTCCCCCGAGTTCTATGGCATTACGTATCGCCGTCCCACAGAACGAACCAGCCGAATCAATAGGTTTTGACCAGGGCATTATGCACCGCCGTCCCTTAGGATCTTTTACTTCCGCGGCGTTACGTATCGCCGTCCCGCAGAAGGGACCGAAGTCCTACCTCACAGAATGCTGCTATTTTCCCTTCATGGCATACATATTCTTATTTATCTTATAGTGACTAGCATGATATTTATCATAACAAATAGGCTTTCATTGATTTAAGGGGCTAAACATGCTCACAATCATGCTTCTAATAATCTAAACATGCTCACAGATGTGCTTCTAATAGTTTAAGAGGGCTAAGCATGCTTGCAGTCATGTTCAGGTTACTATATGAAAAGAACAGGTTTATCCTTCTAGGCTACACATGCACATAAAATGATTTATATCTGAAAGTACATAATTTCTGGGTGCATGAAATTTTGACAGAAAGGTTCTGCTTAGCTCCCCATCATTTCCTATTTTTTCAGATTTTTTTACGAATTAAAATGCCCTTTTCAAAATGCCCTTTTTCTCGGTTTCTGGAAATTGGGTCTGAGCCCAAGTGCATCGACCTTACTTAGCCTGGGACAGAATGTGCATCGATCTTATATTGACCCCTCCCAAATGTGCATCGACCTTAGATAGGCCAAACCCCAATGTGCATCGACCTCATGTTGGCCTGGGCAGAATGTGCATCGACCTTACTTAAGGCTTGGGCAAATGTGCATCGACCTTATGAAGACTTGGGTAAAATGTGCATCGACCTTACTTAAGGCTTGGGCAAATGTGCATCAACCTTATGAAGACTTGGGTAAAATGTGCATCGACCTTACTTAGCCTGGGACGGATGTGCATCGACCTTACGAAGACTGACACAAAACAAGCACATACCTTCCCATGGCTAACACAAACATGCACATACCTTTCTATGGCTAACCCAAAACGTGCACAGACCTTGCTATGGCTATCACAAACATGCACAGACCTTCCCATGGCTAACACAAACATGCACAGACCTATCCAAAGGCCATCACAGGATGTGCATCGACCTCATCAAGGCCAACTCAAAACATGTACAGACCTTCCCATGGCTAATACAAACATGCACAGACATTCCTATGGCTAACCCAAATCGTGCACAGACCTTTCTGTGGCTAACACAAACATGCACAGACCTATCCAAGGGCCATAACAGGATGTGCATCAACCTCATCAAGGCCATCTCAAAACATGTACAGACCTTCCCATGGCTAATACAAACATGCACAGACCTTCCTATGGCTAACCCAAATTGTGCACAGACCTTGCTATGGCTAACACAAACATGCACAGACCTATCCAAGGGCCATAACAGGATGTGCTTCGACCTCATCAAGGCCAACTCAAAACATGTACAGACCTTCCCATGGCTAATACAAACATGCACCGACCTCACTATGGCCTGGGGAAAATATGCACCGACCTCACCTTGGCCTGGGCAAAACATGCACCGACCTCACCATGAATATTAGGAAATATGCACAGACCTTGCTATGTACTATATGAAATATGTACAGATCTTGCCTCAATGGCTGACCTTTCCAGGGACTGTGCAAGTCCTTAGAGACACAGAGGTAACTCGCGGAAGTCCAAAACTTGATGAAATCAAAAACCAAAATGAACATGGTGGTGGTCCCCACGTGCCCTGAATCCCTCTTTAAAGTGTATAAAAAATATATTTAAAACCATTCTAATGCATCATTGACCCCAAAAGTTTAAGGTTAGGTGCCTACCTTTGAGATGCTAACCGACGATCTGGGGATAATATCCACACCCCAGATCCTCCTCAGCTTTGCCCCTTTCGATCAGAGGATGATATCCACACCCCAGACCCTCCCAAGACTTCGCTGCAGGTTCCCCCTTCTACGAAATGCCCAGGTCCCTCACCTCTCTTCCTTACCCAAGGGAAACCGTAGGTGGCAGAAAATGGAAGATTAGTGTTGCTAAAAGCCTGACCACCAATGACACCCCCTCCTTTTATAGTTTCTTTCAAGTCTCCCAAGGTTCTTCTATGACCCAGAAGGCTCCCACCTGCTTCCCAAGGTCGATGGTTTAAGGAAGGTTAATGCTAAGCATCCTTTTGGTTTGAACAGAGGTGACCCCTCGTCTACCCGGTCATAGATGTGGGTGGGCGCACTTTTCTGTTGGGTTTTGGGTTGGGTCATCTTCATATGAAATCAAGAGGACTTCTTGATCTAACTCTGGGTCTTAGTTTCATCAAATTTCCTTATTTCTAGTCTGAGTTCTGATTTTTGCAAGTTTATCATTTATTCTCCCTTATTCAAATTGTGACCTTTCGGTAGCCCGAGGTAATCCGGGCACAACTCTATTATCCAATCCGCATTGGGCCTCGATCCCATCATAGAAGTTATAGCTAACATCCTACTCAAAATTTTGGCCTTGGTTTCAGGTCATTTCATTAACCACAGGCAAAGTTATGAATTTTCCATTAATTACTTTTGAATTTCCCCAACAGTTACACCCCTTCGTGACAATTGTCAGCCAAAGTGATCCGAGCCCAAGTTCTAGTGCGAATTGGGCTTCCTCCCAAATAGAGGAGTTTGGGCTAAGGGCCCAAGCTTTTTAACGAGCCAGATTTTATCCTTTTCTGATCTTCCTATGTTAAGTTACAGGTCTTCTAAGGATTCTTAATTAATCCATCCAGATTTCCGGCCCGTTGAGTCTTATGGGTCCGAATTATACCCGATTGGCTAGTGCCTATTTAGCGGTCATAACATCCTCTCCCCCTTAAAATAATTTCATCCTCGAAATTGAATTGAAAGAAAGAAGAAAACTTCTCTTTGAGGAAAAATTACTCACCGAATAGTTGGGGGTATTCCTGGCGCATCTTGACCTCCGGCTCCCAAGTTGCTTCCTCGGAATGAGAATTCCTCCATAAGACTTTCACCAGCCAGATGGTCTTATTCCTCAATACCTGATCCTTCCGGTCGATGATCTCGATGGGCTGCTCCACATAAGATAGATCTGCTCGAACTTCCAGGGGCTCATATTCTATCACATGCGAGGCATCTCGGACATATCCCCTGAGCATGGAGACGTGGAAGACCGGATGCACATGTGCCAGAGCGGGCAGGAGTGCAAGTCGATAAGCCACCTCGTCGACCCTTTGCAGAATCTCAAAAGGCCCGATATACCTGGGACTAAGCTTGCCCTTCTTCCCAAATCGCATGACTCCCTTGGTAGGAGACACCTTTAGGAATACATGGTCTCCTTCCGCAAATGTCAACTCTCTCCGCTCCGGGTCTGCATAACTTTTATGTCGGCTCTGGGCTGTGAGGAGTCATTGTCGGATCCTGGATATCTTCTCTGAGTAGTTTTGCACAAATTGTGGCCCGAATGTCTGCTTCTCACCAGCTTCATACCAGCATACCGGTGACCTACATGGCCGCACATAGAGTGTCTCATAAGGTGCCATTCCGATGGCGGAGTGGTAACTATTGTTGTATGTAAACTCTATCAGGCATAAGTGATTGTCCCAGTTTCCTCTCCATTCAATACTACATGCCCTCAGCATATCTTCTAGAGTTTGGATGGTACGCTCGGATTGCCCATCCGTCTGAGGATGAAAGGCCGAGCTGAGCCGCAACTCTGTCCCCATAGCCTGCTGTAAACTTTTCTAGAACCTCGCGGTGAATCGAGGGTCCCGATCAGAAATGATGGACAAGGGTGCCCCATGCAACCGAATAATCTCGGCGATGAATAGTTTTGCTAAGGATTCGATTAGAGTTTGCTTGTTGACAGGCAGGAAGTGTGCATTCTTTATGAACCTGTCCACAATTACCCAAATTGTGTTATGCCTTCTCCTGGTCATGGGTAGGCCAGACACAAAGTCCATGGTGATTTGTTCCCATTTCCATTAGACTATTTCAATGGTTTTGATGCGGGACGGACACGGGAGACGACACTATATGGTGCCACCCTCGGACTCTAGATGAAGACACGACCAGCAACACACACCAGGGAGACACTAAGCCCGACACTACGAGCTCCTAGTGGCAAAACGTCGCTAACAAAAGTGGAAGCTCACTCGTCGTCCCAAGCGAGGGAAAGCGCGGACCGTGCGCGGTTAAGGAACCGGCGGAGGTCAAGGGTAGTCCGACTCAACTTCCGGACTCGGATCGAGTCGCGGGACGGGTCACTCTCACTCTCACGGCGGTGACATGGACACATGGGCTAGTACCTACACTCTCGGCAGCGGCAAAAGACCATATACTAGCTAAGCAAATGAACGCCAAGAGGTTAAGACCTTTACCTCCACACACCCGGCGTGGCGAAGACAATCCCGGCCGAATCACGGACTCCCGGTTAACAATTATTACAGCAATACACTAAGTTGACCCACTCCACGCAGGGAGGTAAAAGGTCACATGTGGGGTCCGGGAATCACGCAACTCGAGTTGACGGGCAGCATCCTGATGTCGCCCGGCGGTGCCGAACTCCTCGTTTTCGTGCTTTCCGAACGGCAGATTCTACGGGCCCGCGGGGCCCACGGACGGCGCTGTCCTCCGGATCTACGGGGGTGGGACCCACTGTGATGGGGACCCCTGGTGGCGCGCCTCCACGGACGGCGGTCGGTCGGGAACACCGATCGGGGGTCGATCGGCCCCGATTCCCAATTGATGAACTAGCTGTCCACGGATTTTGGTTGCTGTCTTCCGGCGCGCGCTCCGGCGAAAACGGCCGCTGCGAGCAATCCCGATGTCGGATCGGGACGCATGAGGTATCGTTGGAAAGCTCTCTTCAAATGCTTCGATCTAGACCCAAAGAGATCTGCTGGATCTGGTCGGATCAGAACTTTATTGAATTTACAAGTCCCTGTTGTACAGTAACCGAAATCTTAGATCTGCAGGGTACTTGTCTAAGAACCACCATTGACCACCTAGTAAACCTCCGATTCAGCCCTTGAGCTCTTCTTAAGAATTGTAGGGAATCAAACCACGGAACTGGGACTATTTTTAGAATTTGATTTGGTGGTGGTGGTGATTTACTATGATTTTGTGGGTGACTGGTGGTCGGATTTGGGAACAGGAGGACAGAACTATAGATGGGACTGAGAACGATTTTTAGAAAATATGAGATGGGTGAATGAAAAATTAAGAAAAATTTTGGATGAAGGGGTGGATGAATGGAACCCCCAGTAAAATTGGGAGAATCAACAAAACTCAAAAAGTGGACCTAAGACATGAAACTCAGGGCGGGGATGAATCTGGACAGAACTCTGGCAGAACCGAAATGGAAGAGTGGACGAAAATCAAAAAATATGAAATGAGATCTGAATGGCAAACCAAAATTTGTGGGATGTCCTTGACACCTCTGGAACATCCACTAAAATCCCCAGATCTATCTGAGCTCGTGGCTGAGACATGAAATTCGTGGAAGCTTCTATGGTACTGCGCGGGCAGAACTCCGTTGATGGCGATGGCGGTGCGGTGGCGGCTCGTGGCGGCGGCGGCAATCGTCGGAACCGATACACGAGGCGTCACACCTCAGAATGGAAGCCTTCACAGCTTCAAGGGGGAGAGAGAGGAGAGAGGAGGGGGCGCACCAGCCCTTGCTCTTGAATTTGTTTGAATCAAATGGCATTAATTCATGAAAATGGGAAATTACAAGTATTTATGTGTTACATCTCAAATCCATTGGCAACCGTTGGATCTCGGGGATGGGAATGAGTGGCCTAGATTGAGTGTGACACACACACAAAAATAATATATAAAAACAAGGGGGGGGGGCGGCCCTTGGACCAAGGAGTAGAAGGTGGACTTGGTAGGTGGGGGTGGGTGGCCAAATGTGGACTTTCCAAGTCCCTTGTCCCCCACTTGGCCCACCCATCTAGAAGCCTCCATTTGACATGTTGACTGACTCCACATGGGGCCCATGGGTGAGGTGGCTCAATGGGATGGGGCCTGGGGGACCCGTGGGGCCCACGGGGTCCAAATTGCACATAAGCCCCTCTTACAATCAAAATAGCAAACCGAATACAACGAAATAAACACAAATTACACACACATAAAGGCTAACTAAATATGATAAATGGGGAGACTCAAGGCGGCGTCTCCAGACTGTCTCCGAGCCAGATGGATGCTGAGGTGGCTCGAGTCGTGCTCCGTGTGCGGTAATGGTGGCTCGGCGTGTCGTGCCGCTCAACTGCTCGGGTGTCCGCACCAATTCTCCCCGGGTGGGAGAAACTCGACCCTGTCGAGTAAGGGTTTGCATCGCTCCTGTATCGCTCCAAAAGGTCTGGATCCATCCGCTGCAACTCGCCATGTGTGATCCATGTGTCCTCAGTAGTGGGCCGTCCTCTCCATCGCACTAGGTAGCGCGGGTAAGATCCACTCCTGGTAACTGTCACTTGCTCGTCCAGTATACGATCTATATGCTCACGCTGCCGTAAAAAAGGGGCTGGAGGTGGAAGTGGACACACAGGTGTGGGATCACTCTCAAGGGGAGGAGATGGCTCAAAAGGCTCACTAGGGATCACCGTTGGGTCCCTATATGCAACAAGATCCGATACATTGAAGGTAGAGCTTATACCATATTCCTCGGGCAGGTCCACAACATACGCATTGGATCCAACGCATTTCAACACTCTAAAGGGACCGGCTCCGCGAGCTTGTAACTTCTTAACGGTTCCAGAGGAAAACCGTTCAGGTCTTACCCTGATCATGACATATTCGCCCTCTTGGAACTCTCGGTGGTGTCGATGGGCATCGGCTAGCTCTTTGTAACGTTCATTGCTGGCCTCACTCATGCAGACTCCTAACATGCCTAGCACTAGACTCGACAGACTCACTATGCACTCCTAAAATGCTTAGCAAAATAAAAACACACGGATGCACACACAATCCTAAACAAACCTAATGTTTAGTTCGACCCAATCATATGCAAGGTGGTCCAGGACATCCGAAGGTGTGCCATGCATACCCTAAGTGTGACTGAATGTCGGTACAACCATAAGACGGTCCTTTGGATTTGGGAGGTTTGGGTGGAACAGGAGGGTCGGGTGTCTCTCGCCCGTGAACGGACTCGGTGGGTGCCGATGGCCCGGTCCATGGGGGAGGGGTATAATGGTGACCTCCCCTAAAGAAGTGGAATGAAGATTGTGGACCAAGGGGCCCACTAAGAAAAGGATCGAAGGGATCAAAGAATGTGTGACCCCTCGATATGGATTCCCTCATCTCAAGATCCCATGTGTGGAAGTCTAGAAGGTGTTGTTGATCTCCTTCATCCATGAAGGGAGATGAGACGGTGGGGGTATGATGGTGGACTCTCTCGAAAAGGTGGAGTAAATATGGTGGGTCACGGGGTCCACACGAGAATGGGTCGAAGGGATCAAAGAAGGTATGAGCCCTCAGACTAGGCTTCCACAAATCACTGTCCCACATTTGGAAATCTTGGAGGTGTAAATGATCACCTTCATTCATTGTGAGAGATGGGACGACAGTCATAGGTAGAAAGTAAGATTCCTCCCTTGGGCAAAGGGGAATGAAGTTGGACTCGGCCGGCATAAGGAGGAGTAGAAGAACCTCCGTGGTAACATGACCCATGGTGTACACGGAGGTGATGGACCCTAAAGCGGGATGAGTGAAACTACGACCTGTGGGTCGGTCGAAGCCTGGAGCCAACAAGTGCGTAAATGTCCACTGCCGGTCTAACCCTATAAGAAGGTCATCCAATGTATCCACATAGTGACTAGACCGGAAAGTGGTATGAAATGAATTGATTGGCACCAGAGGTAGGAAAGGGTCCATAGATGGGAAGGGAAGTGGGACCAAGCCCTTCTTGAGCCAGCTAAGAAGCGGCTCGGCTATGACAAGCATACCCGTTAGAAACACGGGTGGCTCGGGCTGAGGTGGCTTAGAATAAAGATTGGAGAGTGGGGCTTCTCCAACCCTTTTGTCCCTTATGGCTAGAGATGTCCGAGTGGGACATTGTCCGGCGTAGTGGCCGAACCCCTGGCAGCGATAACACTGCTGTCGTGACCCACTACGCTCCCTGATAAGTGGGTCCCTACCCTTATCCTCCTGACGGACATGGGGTGTAGGCAATGGGGCTCTCGTGGGTGGGAGAAGAGGATCCACTATGATGGGGAGAGGGCTTGGGGACTCTGTTGATGGGGCCGGGTTAAGACTACCGACGATGACCTCCTTAGGCTCGGGTTGGAGTACATCACTAGGAGTACGTGTCCTATCCACCCCATCCAACCGGTCCAAAATCATTTACATAAGTTCGGCAACGGAGTGGGTTGGAATAGGGATATCATGGTGGACTCGCCCGTAGTCAACCGTCCTAGGAGTGGGTCTTGGCGCATCTACGTGTGGGGCTCTTTGCCTCCGGCTAGGACTCACCTGGTTGGAAGTGATTTGGGGGGGCCGGTTGGAGGTGACCGGTTGGGGCACGTAGACCTTCCTAAGCTCTCTCTTCATGTCCCACCATGACTCGATGGGCCATTGCCCTCTAACCTCTCTCATTCTTTCGATGTAATCCCACTTTTCGGCAGCCTCATGAAGAAGCCGCTCTTTAGCGAAAGAGAATTGCATTGCCTCGGACATAGTATAACAATCAAAGTATGTGTCCATGGCGGCCTCCCACTTGAGGTAGTCGCCCGGGCCATTGGAGCCATAAAAATCCGAGGCTTCGGGCCTACGGAAGTGGAGTGGGTGGTTGCCAAGCCCATGGGTGGACCAACGGCCATATTGCCCGGGTGATTGGGAATCCATGGGAAATTGGGGGGGGGACTATATGTTGGACATGCCGACACTTGGACACTACACTAGACCGGCTATGCAAGGTTGGAATGCACTAACTAATACAAACACCGACTAATGCACCTAGACATAAACCAATATCCGGTACATGGCGGAGTTAATCGATCCGAAGATCACTCGCGCAAGTGTGCGGTCGCCCCGATAGGCGTAGCCTAACGTTCGGACAACACCTTTTAAGATACCAAATTATCGAGATGAAATACAATTTTAAAACACTCTTTTTTTTTGTTTTGAAATTAATGATGATCCTAGACTTGACTTAGACCATGATGCATGCAAGACTTATGCAATGACTACCCTAGACTCGACTCGCTCTGATACCAAACTGATGCGGGATGGACACGGGAGACGACACTATATGGTGTCACCCTCGGACTCTAGATGAAGACACGACCAGCAACACACACCAGGGAGACACTAAGCCCGACACTACGAGCTCCTAGTGGCGAAACGTCGCTAACAGAAGTGGAAGCTCACTCGTCGTCCCAAGCGAGAGAAAGCGCGGACCGTGCGTGGTTAAGGAACCGGCGGAGGTCAAGGGTAGTCCGACTCAACTTCCGGACTCGGATCGAGTCGCGGGACGGGTCACTCTCACTCTCACGGCGGTGACATGGACACACGGGCTAGTACCTACACTCTCGGCAGCGGCAAAAGACCATATACTAGCTAAGCAAATGAACGCCAAGAGGTTAAGACCTTTATCTCCACGCACCCGGCGTGGCGAAGACAATCCCGGCCGAATCACGGACTCCCGGTTAACAATTATTACAGCAATACACTAAGTCGACCCACTCCACGCAGGGAGGTAAAAGGTCACATGTGGGGTCCGGGAATCACGCAACTCGGGTTGACGGGCAGCATCCTGATGTCGCCCGGCGGTGCCGAACTCCTCGTTTTCGTACTTTTCGAACGGCAGCTTCTACGGGCCCGCGGGGCCCACGGACGGCGCTGTCCTCCGGATCTGTCGTGGTGGGACCCACTGTGATGGGGACCCCTGGTGGCGTGCCTCCACGGACGGCGGTCGGCCGGGAACACCGATCGGGGGTCGATCGGCCCCGATTCCCAATTGATGAACTAGCTGTCCACGGATTTTGGTTGCTGTCTTCCGGCGCGCGCTCCGGCGAAAACGGCCGCTGCGAGCAATCCCGACGTCGGATCGGAACGCATTAGCTATCGTTGGAAAGCTCTCTTCAAATGCTTCGATCTAGACCCAGAGAGATCGGCTGGATCTGGTCGGATCAGAACTTTATTGAATTTACAAGTCCCTGTTGTACAGTAACCGAAATCTCAGATCTGCAGGGTACTTGTCTGAGAACCACCATTGACCGCCTAGTAAACCTCCGATTCAGCTCCTGAGCTCTTCTTAGGAATTGTAGGGAATCAAACCACGGAACTGGGACTATTTTTAGAATTTGATTTGGAGGTGGTGGTGATTTACTATGATTTTGTGGGTGACTGGTGGTCAGATCTGGGAACAGGAGGACAGAACTGTAGATGGGACTGAGAACGATTTTTAGAAAATATGAGATGGGTGAATGAAAAATTAAGAAACATTGTGGATGAAGGGGTGGATGAATGGAACCCCCAGTAAAATTGGGCGAATCAACAAAACTCAAAAAGTGGACCTAAGACATGAAACTCAGGGCTGGGATGAATCTAGACAGAACTCTGGCAGAACCGAAATGGAAGAGTGGACGAAAATCAAAAAATATGAAACGAGATCTGAATGGCAAACCAAAATTTTTGGGATGTCCTTGACACCTCTGGAATATCCACTAAAATCCCCAGATCTATCTGAGCTCGTGGCTGAGACATGAAATTCGTGGAAGCTTCTGTGGTACTGCGCGGGCAGAATTCCGTTGATGGCGATGGCGATGCGGTGGCGGCTCGTGGCGGCGGCAGCGATCGTCGGAACCGATACACGAGGCGTCACACCTCAGAATGGAAGCCTTCACAGCTTCAAGGGGGAGAGAGAGGAGAGAGGAGGGGGGCGCACCAGCCCTTGCTCTTGAATTTGTTTGGATCAAATGGCATTAATTCATGAAAATGGGAAATTACAAGTATTTATGTGTTACATCTCAAATCCATTGGCAACCGTTGGATCTCGGGGATGGGAATGAGTGGCCTGGATTGAGTGTGACACACACACAAAAATAATATATAAAAAAAGGGGGGGGGGGCGGCCCTTGGACCAAGGAGTAGAAGGTGGACTTGGTAGGTGGGGGTGGGTGGCCAAATGTGGACTTTCCAAGTCCCTTGTCCCCCACTTGGCCCACCCATCTAGAAGCCTCCATTTGACATGTTGACTGACTCCACATGGGGCCCATGGGTGAGGTGGCTCAATGGGATGGGGCCTGGGGGGCCCGTGGGGCCCACGGTGTCCAAATTGCACATAAGCCCATCTTACAATCAAAATAGCAAACCGAATACAACGAAATAAACACAAATTACACACACATAAAGGCTAACTAAATATGATAAATGGGGAGACTCAAGGCGGCGTCTCCAGAATGTCTCCGAGCCAGATGGATGCTGAGGTGGCTCGAGTCGTGCTCCGTGTGCGGTAACGGTGGCTCGGCGTGTCGCGCCGCTCAACTGCTCGGGTGTCCGCACCAGGTTTGGAGAGGACCGCTAGGTCTTTGGTGCTCAATTTTTACCTACTGGCAAGTGAGGCATTTGCATACGAACTCCGCAATGTCTCGCTTCATTCCCGACCACCAATACATCCTTTTCATATCTTGGAACATTTTGGTGCTTCCAGGATGGATGCAAAATTTTGACCCATGAGCCTCTCGCATCAAGTCCTTCTTCATCTCCACAACGTCCGGTACACAAATAATTCCTTGGAATGCAATCAATCCATCAATTCCCATTTGGAAGTCCTCATTGTTCAGTTGTCTCTGCAATGCCATGTCCTGCCTTTGTTGATGTGACACCGAACCTTGGACCTATTTTCAAGCATTCAAGTTGAGCAGCGGACTCACACTAGCGAACTCACCCGTTTGGTGCACACTTGTGCCCGTTGGCAACTAAGCGATGTGGGAGAGGGTCCGAGGCGGGACCATGAAGCTCCAATGGTTGGCTAGCTTGTGGAGAACCCCAAGTGGGCCTAGGATGCCCAAACCATGGGCGGCCAGCACACCAAGGGTGTGGGTTTAGTGGGTTCACTCTCAACTCGCCCGCGGTGGTCACTCACGGAACTAGCAAGTTGGGCCGAGCTCTCACTCTCCGTCCGACGCAGTACTAGCAATAATACTAAGCTAAGCAAGTGATTAAACCAAGCAAGAGAGGGACTGAGGCTCACCTAGCCGGCGTGAAGACGCCGACTCCGGCCGGAGACGAGGGCGAGCCGGGAGGCGAGGGTATACACCCGATCGCCGCGGCGATGTAGCTTGAACCTGAAATTGAAAGAATTACACCACTACACCTCACGCAGGAGGGATGAACTTGGGATGGGGATTATTCTTATTACATTCAAAACTACCTCCACGCAGGGAGGGGCCTTCAGCCGGCCAAGCGGGGTGGGGTTTTATGCAAAGGAAAAGCCGATCTTCCGAGTCCGCCGGTTCTGCCAATCTGCAGGTCTGCAGGATAGGGTGTCGCTGTTGACACTGCCACGGGCTCCACGGGGCTCCAAACTTGACGAAACCACTGCCAAAAGTTCCTCAGCTGACAGGGGATGAAGCTTGAATTTTTGGGGAAGCTTTGAGTCTCGGGGCTGACTGCACCGGCGACTGGAACAGGACACCACCGTCTGGTCTCTGGCTGGTATCGGGCTGAAGCAGTAGGTTGCAGAAGTCACTGTGGGCTCTCCCGGACTCCGATTGGAATGAAACTAGCGGTGACGCGAACTTGGTCGGAGTAGCTGGGACCACAGGGGCAGTCTGCCCTCTCCGACGAAGAAAATTGGAACAGAGGGTTTCAGAGGTCGATTGAGTCCTTTCTTCTTGGAGGTGGCAGCTAGCGGGAAGTAGTTTCTCCCCTCCAAAAATGGCGCTCAGAGCCTTCACGAGCTGGCTGTGGCAGAGTCTGGAACCGGGATGGTTGGTTCTGCCTCTGTCTGGTGCAGAACCATGTGACTGGATGCAGGGGGTGCCACGATTGCTACCGAGCTCTGATTGAGGCGAGACTTGAACCGTTGGAACCGTGGTCAAGTCTTCTTTCTTTTGGACTTGACGGCGATGTCGGACGATGTTGGAGTATACCGGGACGAACAGATGAGCAGAGGGATGTCGGTTCTGGCTCCTGAAAACTGACCTGATGCCTTGGAGTAGAAAATTCGTAACTTCTGATGCCGATATCCAAATGCAGCTCTGCTTCTTGAGGATTAAAGAGGACTTGAGAGGGAAGATTTCTTCTGAAGAACACTTGATCTGAATCCCAAAGGGTTTGCCGTGGTTGAGCTTCCAATCACGTTCTGGTTCCTTGCCTGGGGTCTCCTGCGCAGTCGAGGGAGAATGGATGCTGCGGACTGCTCGGAGCTCGGATGCTGACGAAACCGCCTCGCCTGGAAAGCTCTCTGGAAGACCTTTCCAGAGATGTAGGCCTTGCTACTTGAATCTTCAAGTAACGGTCGTGGCTGCGTCTGCAACTTGTTGTAGTTCTGCTGCCTGAAACAGAGATAGAATGAGGAGATGTGCAAGGGGAGAGCAAGGGAGAGGGGGGGTGAACTTGGTTTGACCAAGGGGAGGTGGGGGACGAATTTGGGAGCTTGGGGGTGGGGGAGATGGAGGGGCACAGCCCTAGGGAGAGGGAAATTTGAATTTGGGCTTTGGGAGGGGTTAATTCAGCCTTGGGAAGGTGGTGGGGTGCTTTGGAAAGTGGAAAGGTGCCTAGGAGAAGGGGTTTCCACCTAGGGGTTGGAGGGGGAGTTGAATGAGTGCATGGGGAAGGGGAAGGGGCCTTAATGAGGGGTGAATGGGGAGGAGAGAGAGTGAATTTCGAAATTGGGGTGGGGAGGAGAGAGAGAGAGGGGGTACAACCCACTTAGAGAGAGTGATAGTAAGAGAGAGAGAGAGAGAGGGAGATATTGAGAGGGAGATGGCAAATGCTTTTCAATATTCATCAAAAGTTGTTACAAATGAGAGAGGGGTGGGGTATTTATAGACTCCATAATTTTCCTAAGACCAAACTGACCCTGACAAACTAACTAAAGACCACACAGTCCAAGGGAGGGGCGCCCCTGGGCCTAGCCCAATGGATTGGGCCCATTAACCTATCTAACCAACATAATGACTCAATACTTAGGAAAATGACTCAACTACCTAGGTACATGACTCAAAATAAAGGGAAAATTACATGATAATGACTCAAAGAAAATGTGAAGATTACATGACTAGTCTCAAAAATACATGACAAATATAATGGTGCTTGCCGTCGAACAATCCGAGTCTGGAAAAAGAGTGGAGGGGCAAGGGATGCCCTCATCATACCCCCGGGGTGGGGAAAACTCGACTCCGTCGAGTATGGGTCCACCAGGGAAGTAGTGCATCGAACTGCAGCTCGGGGCGATCCACGATCTCCATACTCAACCCGCGACTCTAGTCGGGGAACGGTGCTTCAGTCGACAAAGTGACTCGGTCATACCCTCATGCTGGTGATGGGATCTTGCTTGCCTAGTATTGCCGCTGTGTGCTCACGTCGGGCTCTCAGGCTATTTGTGGTGGCACTCCGAGGGTGTCTCTCACAAGGGTAGGTGTAAGCTGGAGGCACTCACTAGGATCCACCGCGGTGCCCTTATAGGGTGCTAGATCCGCCACATGAGAAATGGGGAGAATCCCAAAACTCTTTTGAAAGTTCAACCCATAAGCCGGGTTGCCAAAAGTCACTCAGAACTTGGCAAGGTCCAAGTCCTCGTGCCCTCAATTTGGAGGTGACCCTAGGGTAGAGCCACTCCAAAGTCATCATCGTCAAGTTACCAACTTGGAATTCCAAGTGGCGCTCACGAGTTTTTGCTCGCTTGTTGTGAATCTCACCGCTTGTTGCTTGATACTTGCTTGAATGCATATGCCATGTACTATGACGCGGTGTGAGTTGACAATGTATGGTATGCAAAGGGGGTCCAGGACAACCACATATAGACCTATCATGCATTGATGGTATGAAGACTTTGAAGGATTTGGGAGGACCAGGGCATCCATAGGTGTCCCTCTTGTGAGTGAGTGTGATGAACGTTGGAGGATCCGAACATCCATGAATGCTCCTAACATGCTTGAGATTTATGATGAATGATGGTGGACCATGACAACCAAATATTGACCACTCATATTTTCTTCTTGACATGTGGGTGATATGGATGAATGTACCCGACGGACTAATCATGCCAAGCGGTGTGATGTGCCAAGACATATGAACTCCTTTCCCAAAGATGACTTCCTTATGTGGGATGGTGGGGTGGTCTTTGAGCTTCCACTCAAAAGGGTCGAAGGGATCTAGGTAGGTGGATATAGGGTGGGTCATTTCCTCAATCCCGAGGTGTTTGTTGTCTAAGGTCAATGCTCTCATGGTGTAACCCGATTCCAGGAAGGGAGGAGTTTGGGTCAACATGGGTGGTATGGGTAGGGTGAGGTGAGTGGTGAATAGGGGGAGAGGGTCACATGGAGATTTAGGCTCCCATAGAAAAGGGTCAAAGGGATCATGGTAAGGGTCACCTAGGTAGGGGTACTCCGTGTTCTTAAGGACCTCAAATGGTGAGTCATCCTCCTCCAAGATAATTGGGCCAAGGTTGCTAATGGGTTGGCCAATCAAAGCACTTGGGATCTCAATGGTTGGGGAGTAGACTATGATAGGTTCTTCCTCCATGGGAAGAAGGAGGATGATCTCACTAGTAACTTGGCCATTAGTATAGATGGAAGTGATGGAGCCAATTGTGGGATATGCTAGGCTAATGGTGTTAGTTTCGGGCGGCCTCATGGCTAGCATATTGGTCAAGTGCATTTGCCCATGTAGGTAGTTCACTAAGTCTCTCAAATCTTCCACACAATAGGAAGTTTGATAAGTGACATGTGGCTGAATGGGAATGATTTGAGATTGATATCCCATAGGTAGGTGGCATGGTTGTGAACTAGGAATGGTGAGACTTTTCTTGAGCCATTGGAGTATGGACTTATCTATGGTGAGGTTGGGTGTCTCTAGAGGATCTAGGCTAGGGGTGTGTGAGTTGTTTGGCCTTTGGATTTCCTCTATGTTGGGAGGTGGATCCGGAGGAGCATCTTTTTCCACTTGGGTGGGTGTGGGGGTTGCAACTTCTATTGCTAATGGAGTAGGGGGATCTATGGTGGGTGGTTTGGTGATAGCTAGCGTATGACACTCCCGGGGTGGTGAATAAGCATGGGCTTGGGTTGGGCTAGGAAGGGGAAGTAGAGGAGGCCTAGGTTGGGGAAAGATTGGTGTAGGAAGTGGGAGGTGGGTTGGGTGAGGGGTTTTGGGTTTTGGGGTGGTGGCCATTATGGGCCTTGGTGGAGGGGTGGACATGGTGTCCACATGGTCTTTAATGGTGAGGGTTGGATGAGTGGTGGTCACCATGGAGGGAATTGGGTCGGTTAGGGGTCTCTTGCCCTTGGGATCATTTGGGGTGGAAGTGGGGGCTAAAGGGGCTTGACTAGTGTAGGTTAGGGAAGGGGGTTTTGGTTGGGGTGTGGGGGACCTCATGGGGTTAGGTGGGGAGGTGGAGGTCTTAGGTACTTGGGTTTTAGTGATAAGGGTTTGGACGGGTGGGGTGGGAGGAGTGGGAGTGCTCCTTGGGTTTTGGTGATCCGAGTGAGAAGGGGACACATATCTAGCCCTTAGTTGATCCTTCATGTCCTCCCATGTGGTGAGGGGAGCTTCCCGTCTAATTATCCTTAAGCCCTCAATTTTACACCAATGAGTTTGAGCCCTTTTGGTTAGTTGCATTTTGGCAACCCATGCTTTTTCATCCTTGGAAATATGATACCAATTGAAGTATTGGTCCATTGTAGCTTCCCAATCTAAATATTTGCTAGGAGAGGTCCCATCAAAGGTGGGAAGTGGGAAAGGGGCCATCCTATCGTCCGTCCTTGGGGCGGGCCTATTTTTTCCAAGTTGGTCGAGTCGGCCCGATATGTTATCAAGCCGCTCATTGGCATAGGTCAAGGCTTTCATGAAGTAGTTGATATGGCCCGGGAAGTTATGGGTGTTAGTGGTAGGCATCTTTTGGTGACTTGGACTTATGGAGTGGGCCGATTGGTAAGGTCGATATGAGGTGGCCATATTAGGGGACAAGAGTGATGCATTTGAAGACTCTAAATGCTTAGACATGCCCTAGGACCAACTTGATAGAGACAAGTTGTGAACTTGCTCTGATACCACTTGATGTGACACCGAACCTTGGACCTATTTTCAAGCATTCAAGTTGAGCAGCGGACTCACACTAGCGAACTCACCCGTTTGGTGCACACTTGTGCCCGTTGGCAACTAAGCGATGTGGGAGAGGGTCCGAGGCGGGACCATGAAGCTCCAATGGTTGGCTAGCTTGTGGAGAACCCCAAGTGGGCCTAGGATGCCCAAACCATGGGCGGCCAGCACACCAAGGGTGTGGGTTTAGTGGGTTCACTCTCAACTCGCCCGCGGTGGTCACTCACGGAACTAGCAAGTTGGGCCGAGCTCTCACTCTCCGTCCGACGCAGTACTAGCAATAATACTAAGCTAAGCAAGTGATTAAACCAAGCAAGAGAGGGACTGAGGCTCACCTAGCCGGCGTGAAGACGCCGACTCCGGCCGGAGACGAGGGCGAGCCGGGAGGCGAGGGTATACACCCGATCGCCGCGGCGATGTAGCTTGAACCTGAAATTGAAAGAATTACACCACTACACCTCACGCAGGAGGGATGAACTTGGGATGAGGATTATTCTTATTACATTCAAAACTACCTCCACGCAGGGAGGGGCCTTCAGCCGGCCAAGCGGGGTGGGGTTTTATGCAAAGGAAAAGCCGATCTTCCGAGTCCGCCGGTTCTGCCAATCTGCAGGTCTGCAGGATAGGGTGTCGCTGTTGACACTACCACGGGCTCCACGGGGCTCCAAACTTGACGAAACCACTGCCAAAAGTTCCTCAGCTGACAGGGGATGAAGCTTGAATTTTTGGGGAAGCTTTGAGTCTCGGGGCTGACTGCACCGGCGACTGGAACAGGACACCACCGTCTGGTCTCTGGCTGGTATCGGGCTGAAGCAGTAGGTTGCAGAAGTCACTGTGGGCTCTCCCGGACTCCGATTGGAATGAAACTAGCGGTGACGCGAACTTGGTCGGAGTAGCTGGGACCACAGGGGCAGTCTGCCCTCTCCGACGAAGAAAATTGGAACAGAGGGTTTCAGAGGTCGATTGAGTCCTTTCTTCTTGGAGGTGGCAGCTAGCGGGAAGTAGTTTCTCCCCTCCAAAAATGGCGCTCAGAGCCTTCACGAGCTGGCTGTGGCAGAGTCTGGAACCGGGATGGTTGGTTCTGCCTCTGTCTGGTGCAGAACCATGTGACTGGATGCAGGGGGTGCCACGATTGCTACCGAGCTCTGATTGAGGCGAGACTTGAACCGTTGGAACCGTGGTCAAGTCTTCTTTCTTTCGGACTTGACGGCGATGTCGGACGATGTTGGAGTATACCGGGACGAACAGATGAGCAGAGGGATGTCGGTTCTGGCTCCTGAAAACTGACCTGATGCCTTGGAGTAGAAAATTCGTAACTTCTGATGCCGATATCCAAATGCAGCTCTGCTTCTTGAGGATTAAAGAGGACTTGAGAGGGAAGATTTCTTCTGAAGAACACTTGATCTGAATCCCAAAGGGTTTGCCGTGGTTGAGCTTCCAATCACGTTCTGGTTCCTTGCCTGGGGTCTCCTGCGCAATCGAGGGAGAATGGATGCTGCGGACTGCTCGGAGCTCGGATGCTGACGAAACCGCCTCGCCTGGAAAGCTCTCTGGAAGACCTTTCCAGAGATGTAGGCCTTGCTACTTGAATCTTCAAGTAACGGTCGTGGCTGCGTCTGCAACTTGTTGTAGTTCTGCTGCCTGAAACAGAGATAGAATGAGGAGATGTGCAAGGGGAGAGCAAGGGAGAGGGGGGGTGAACTTGGTTTGACCAAGGGGAGGTGGGGGACGAATTTGGGAGCTTGGGGGTGGGGGAGATGGAGGGGCACAGCCCTAGGGAGAGGGAAATTCGAATTTGGGCTTTGGGAGGGGTTAATTCAGCCTTGGGAAGGTGGTGGGGTGCTTTGGAAAGTGGAAAGGTGCCTAGGAGAAGGGGTTTCCACCTAGGGGTTGGAGGGGGAGTTGAATGAGTGCATGGGGAAGGGGCCTTAATGAGGGGTGAATGGGGAGGAGAGAGAGTGAATTTCGAAATTGGGGTGGGGAGGAGAGAGAGAGAGGGGGTACAACCCACTTAGAGAGAGTGATAGTAAGAGAGAGAGAGAGAGAGGGAGATATTGAGAGGGAGATGGCAAATGCTTTTCAATATTCATCAAAAGTTGTTACAAATGAGAGAGGGGTGGGGTATTTATAGACTCCATAATTTTCCTAAGACCAAACTGACCCTGACAAACTAACTAAAGACCACACAGTCCAAGGGAGGGGCGCCCCTGGGCCTAGCCCAATGGATTGGGCCCATTAACCTATCTAACCAACATAATGACTCAATACTTAGGAAAATGACTCAACTACCTAGGTACATGACTCAAAATAAAGGGAAAATTACATGATAATGACTCAAAGAAAATGTGAAGATTACATGACTAGTCTCAAAAATACATGACAAATATAATGGTGCTTGCCGTCGAACAATCCGAGTCTGGAAAAAGAGTGGAGGGGCAAGGGATGCCCTCATCATTTGTGCCTCAGCAATTCTATCTAAGTATGCAGGTCTTGCCGATAACCCAGCTAGGAGACCGAACTGCTTCCTTTTCTCGGGTCGTGATTCGATCACTCCCTCCATCATATCCCACTCTCGATGCAAACTCAGTGCCATCTACTTTCGGCTGAGAGCATCTATCACCACATTTGCCTTGCCTGGATGGTATTGTAAGGCGAAGTCATAGTCCTTCAATAGCTTGACCCATCTCCTTTGCCTCAAATTGAGTTCCTTCTGGGTGAATATGTACTTGAGACTCTGATGGTCGGTGAAGACCTCAAATTGAACCCCATATAAATAGTGCCTATAGATACGCAAGGCGTTGACCATTGCTGCCCATTCCAGGTCAAGAGTGGAGTAGTTCCTTTCATGGTCCTTCAACTGTCTTTAGGCATAGGCGATCACCCGGCCATTTTGCATCAGTACACAACCGAGGCCGATTCTAGAGGCATCTGTGTAAACAGTGAAGTCGTCGCCCCCTCGAGGAAGTGCCAACACTGGGGCCGTAGTTAATTTTGTCTTGAGCAACTGAAAGCTATCTTCACACTCCCTTGACCTGATAAACTTTGCTTTTTTCTTCATCAGCTTAGTCATTGGGGCTGCAATGGTGGAGAAACCTTCGATGAACCGGCGATAATACCCGGCCAGCCCAAGGAAGCTCCTAATCTCCATGACTCTCTTCAGTGCTTCCCATTTTGTCACTGCTTTCACCTTGCTAGGATCCACCGATATAACATGCCCGAGAAACATAACCAGATCTAGCCAAAATTCACATTTGTTGAATTTGGCAAAGAATTTGTTCTCCCTGAGGGTCTGCAGAACCACTCTCAAGTGCTGTCGATGCTCCTCTTGACTGGCAGAATATATCAGGATGTCGTCTATAAAGACCACGACAAACTGATCTAGATAGGGGCGGAAAATCTGATTCATATGTTCTATGAATACATCAGGTGCATTAGTCAACCCGAATGGTATTACTAAGAACTCGTAGTGGCCATACCGAGTCTTAAAGGCCGACTTCGGCACATCCTCAGGCTTGATTCTGATCTGGTGATAACATGTCCTCAGATCAATCTTATAGAAGACTTTGGCAGATGATAATTAGTCAAACAACTCCTCAATCCTCGACAAAGGGTACTTGTTCTTTATGGTGACCTGGTTGAGCTAATAAATGCACAACCGCATGGTCCCATCCTTCTTCCGCACGAACAAGACTGGTGCTCCCCATGGGGACACGCTGGGCCGGATGAAGCCTTTGTCTAGCAACTCTTGCAATTGCTTCCTGAGTTGCAAGTTCTGCCGGAGCCATTCAGTATGGTGGAACAGAGATGGGTGCGGTGCCTGGTACTAGCTCAATAGAGAACTCTGTCTCTCGAGCTGGTGGTAGTCCCGGTAGATCCTCGGGAAACACATCAAGAAATTCTCGGACTATGTCTAAGTCTTCCAAAATCTTGACGGAGCCTTCTTCTAGCACCACACTGGCTAAGAAATAGTTGCATCCTCTGCTGATCAGCTTGGAGGCCCGAATGGCTGATACCATCATTCTTCCCGACTTGTCCTTAGGGCATTGAAAGAAGAATGTCTCCTTCCCCGGGTTCTTGAAAAATCACTCTCTTCCGATGGCAGTCCAAGAGAGAGCAGTGTTTGTCTAACCAATCCATCCCCAGAATGAGGTCAAAGTCATTCATATCTAGGACCTCCCATTGATGTTGACTTCTATAGTGGGGATCACAAGCTTGGTGTGGACTTATTTTCCGATTGGTGTGCTAACTATCATTTCACCGAAGAATGTGGCTTCGGGTCGGTTCTTTAGTTGGTTGGCAAAACTAGTGGATATGAATGTGTGTGTAGCCCCCGGGTCAAACAAGACCTTTGCATAAACATTATCCACAAGGAGCATACCTTCAGCCACGGTCGAGGTATTGTCTGCCTCTTCTTGCATTAGTGTATAGACTCACCCTTTGTATTGAATCTTCTCTTGTGGAGAAAATGGCTTTTGCTGAGCCTTCTAGGGGCAGTTCTTCGCAAAGTGTCCGCCCTCGCCGCATTCATAACACTTGCCTTCAGTCCTCCAGCATTCCTGTCCCCGATGGTTGCACCCACACTGGATACAAAACGGAATCCCCGGCCCGCCCTTCGGAACCGATCCTTGGCACGCCACCTTTTCCTTGTTAGACCTCCCTCTGGCCTGTAAAGGCCTCTTGCCGGAAGACTTCTGCTCCTCGGCAAACCTGTAAATGGACATTGGTTAGGACTTACCCTTATATATCTCCTAACTTTTATGGCTTCAGCCATTACCTTGTATTTTCTTGCTCGGCTAGATGAGCAAGCCTCAACGCCATTGGGTAGGAGCCAAGCTCTTGGGTTGCGGCATAGCGTCGGACATTGCTGCACTGCCCATTGACAAATTTCTTCACCTTCCGACACGCGTCATCAAATATGTGCGGAGTATATTGGCCCAGAGCTGCAAACTTGGCCTCGTAGTCGGCCACCGACATGCCCCCTTGCTCGAGACTTAGAAATTCTTGCTCCTTCGCGTCTCGCACATGCTATGGAAAATACTTCTCTCGGAAGATAGCCAAGAACTCCTCCCACAGTATGTCGCCGTTGTGGTAGTCCGTGAAGGTGGTCCGCATCTTGGCCTTCCACCACAAGTCGGCCTGCTCTTGCAGAACATAGGCCGGCAGGTTCACCTTCTCCACTTCGGGACACCGCATTGCGCGGAACTTTTCCATTTCGCTGAGCCATGACTCAGCCACCTCTGGACGGCTCTCTCCCTTAAAGATAGGAGGCACCAACCTTAGGAAACGATCAAGTGCCGTCAGGTCGTGACGTGGTGCGGCTGCTGGCTGCTGCAGCATTTGTTGCTGCACCGCCTGCATCAACCCTTGGAAGGTCTGCATGAACCCTTCCAGGTTGACTCCCACATTGGGCACCTGCCCACCGCCAACTGCAGGGGCAAGGACAACCCCGTCATGTGCCCCATTTGGGTCATCTACCCCCGATCCCCTCTCATCCACCTGGGGAAGATCTCTTTGCCTTCTTGGCGGCATGGTTCTGAAAAACATACAATAGTTTGAGTGAGAGGGTTTAAATGGTTGCAAATATACTCTACCCTTTCCCTACTCTAACCTATCACTTCCTCCACTATGGAACATCTGGAATGGTTGTAACCATGGTTTGTCTCTCGTGCTCTGATACCACGTTGTAACGTCCCAGAATTTGATCCCCAAATTTTTGGGGATTATTATTATTTTTTCTTTTTATCGGACCCCGAAGCAATCCCTTCGTACGTATCACGGAAGCACAATATTATGTAACATGCATACATTCACATGAGAGAGAAACCACAGGTTACAAGAAATGTAGGTAAGCATCTCAACTATTCATAACCTCCAAAAAGAGTACAGGTTCATATTCCAGATTACACTTGAGCCCACATGGGCTTTCCACCCCACACCCCTACATATAGCAAAACATTCGACCGTAGCATACCCAGACGGACCGTGCTAACTCTATTCCTCTGCTGCTGCCTCCACCTCAACCTCCTCCTCTATATTTCCTGAAAAACGTGTGTCACAAGGGTGAGTGTGACGCTCAGTAGGCATCCTACACAAACTGGGGTTAACTTTGCATCTATATAATCATTTATATGTATTTTTTAGATGTTAACAGTAGCATAGTGTTATGTTTTGTTTTTGATGATAACCAAACTTATTGTTATGCGTTTGATGATAACTAAACTTAATGATTGATTGATTGCATTGTTCCCGATGACAATATGCATTAATGTTGATTGAACTATGGTTGAGATGACAAATGGATTTTGAGGCTCAAACATGTTGATTAGGTGCCTTGCTATAACAGGTTGAGATGAATTAACCTTGACTACTTTGACTTGTAGGATCAAACTCATGGCAGTCGCCTGGTAAACCTAACGTGTGGATAAGCACCTTGCTTCTCTACAATTCAATAGGTGGTAGATGTCATTTACTGTCACGAACCATTGGTAAGATTCCTACCTTGTTATAGCATTGATCTCACCATGGGTATTTCATATACCTCTCCTTTTATAGACTTCACTCATGGTATTTGAGGTTCGCGATGGTTGCATGAATTGAAAGCTTACAAGGTTGAATGCATAAGTTCTTGAATGCAAAAGTTCCTCATTCCAATCAATGACAAATGCTCAAATGGTTTAAGCTTTCCAAATGTATAAACTAAGTTAAATCAAACCCAAAATGCATGGAATTGACGAGGACATGAAAATCTTGACTTATGGATATTTTTCTTGTGGTCTAACACTTCATTTTTGCAGGTATGGGTCATTTCGGTCGACCAACGAACCTTGGGCGGTCGACCAGAATTGACAGAACCGAAAATATCAAACTCTGTAGGATTTCGATCGACCGCCGCCAGAGGGTCGGTCGACCGATTTTGGCAGAATGCAAAAATATGAAGTCTGTAGAATTTCGGTCGATCGACCCAGTGCCGCCGGTTGACCGAACTCCCTGAAGCCCCCAATTTTAACTTTGTGTGTCAAGCTCGTGGAAAGGTCTTTCCTCCCAATTACTTAATCCCACTACCCCCAATTAAGCCAGGATTTGTGGATCTGGTCTGGGGCATGTCTCTTGACCATTCAAGAGATATAAAAACAACCTAATGTGGTCATAAACCCTAACCAACAAAGAGATCCAAGGGGAGGCTGTCCAAGGAGGAAGAAGAGGGTACTGTAGCTCCATGAACAGTACCTCGAGCATCAAGTTCATCATCTATTTCCAAGGTGATTCAAGCTCAATCTGAAGCTAGCAACCTCCAAGGAAGTGAAGAAGCAAGCAAGCAAGGATTCAAAGGAAGACTACCGAAAGGAAGTGTAGAATCAAGCAAGGCTATCAAGGAAGATCAACGGAGCTGTCCAAGGAAGAAGAAGCTGCTACTGTAGCCATGAACAGTACTTCGTGGAAAGATCTTTTCATCCCTTCTCAAGATCTTCAAGCTTCATCTAAAGCTATTCAAGTGAAGAAGGAAGCATCACTCAAAGATAAGCAACATACACTCCAAATCAGGAGTTTTCTAAACTGTGCCTCATGGTCTTTGTGTTTTGGGTTTTATATTTGTGTTCCTTATAAAATGTAAACACTCGTGTGTGTGTGGATCGTTTTGGATCCGTGGTCGTGTGTGGTTACCGTGTTTCATTCGTGTGTGTGTGTAGGTCTTCTTAGATCTGCATGTATGTGCGTGGATCTATCTAGATCCGGTCATTTTAGTGTGTGGAGTGCTGCATTTGTCGCATCGTGTGTTTGTCTTGTTGATCCAGTTGTTGTATCGTGTTGGAGACCTCGTCTCCGTGTGTGTGTGTGTGTGTGTGTGTTGGGGCGCGTCCCCGTGTGTATGGCAGGCGTCATCCTGTGTGTGTGTTTGGAGCGTCATCTCCGTTTGGAGATTTGTCCCCAAGTGAAGCCTCATCGGGTTTGGTGAGGGGTGGATGTAGGATTACCGTCGTTGCATTTGAACCACCTTAAAAATCACTGTGCATTGTGTTTTGATTTGTGTGGTTTGGTCCTTTTCTTCTACCTCCATTCTACGTGAGTGTTAGTATATTTTGTTGTTCCATATTTATCCACGTATATCTTGCATAATCTATAGCATCTTCAAATAAAGTTTGATAAATCCAACTTGTGAACAAACGGTTTTGAACCTCTTGATTAGCATTGTTTCACATTCTTTAAAAAGGCCAAAAGTTTTCTTAAAATTTGTAAACACCCAATTCACCCCCCTCTTGGGTGTCATTGATCGCGGGGCTTCAATTGGTATCAGAGCTAAGGCTCGATTTTTTATAGATCTAACGATCTAGAGAGATCCAGATCAATGACTACCAATATGTACACCTTGAATTCTCGACCGGTGTTTGATGGTTCTATTTTTGATTTGTGGTTAGGAAGAATGTTCAGTCTACTCAATTCATACGACACTAAGCTATGGAAGCTTATCTCACATGGTCCTTATGAATTACCTAAAGACAAAGCTGTCTGGACTGCAGATCACAAGTTCAAACATGATCAAAATTGTTTGGTTTTAAAGTTGTTTACTGCAGCAGTTAATTCTAATCATTTTTCTTTTGTCTCCCATTGCAGATCCGCGAAGGATATATTGGATGGCTTAACCGGTTTCCAGGAAGAGTATCAAGACCAATGCCTTGTGGAAGGCACGAGTGATCAAGGGAGTGATCAGCAAATTGGATCAAGCTCCAAGGTAAATTCTGATTCTGATAATGAAGATGAATTTAACTATGGAGAATTATTGATTACATATGATGATCTTGCTGATAAATACAAGAAGGTAAAATCAGAAAACAAAAAATTGTTAAAGAATGCCGAACAAAATAATTATAATTCCACTTGTAAAAAATACTCACATTTAGTGGAATTGATTGATGCTCATGTGTTTGACATTGAATTCCATAAAGATCAAATTTCTTCCTTGAGAAATGAAAATAAAGAGCTGAGAGAGAGAATAAGTTCAATGGACAATGGCCAGACTGAATTTGTTTATGATAAGAAACTTGAAAAAGAAAATGAGAAGCTGAAGGAATTGAACACGGCCATTTCTGAAAGATTGCTTGCTTTTGAAAAAGGAAAATCTATGAATATTGATGAATCTGAAAAAGTGCATGCTTTGTTGCAAGAAATTGAAAGTCATAAAACTGTCAATGCTACTTTACATGAACAAGTCAATTCGTGTGAAAATGAGATGGCTTCCTATGAATTGCACTTTTCATCACTTGAAAAGGAAATCCTTGATTTGAATGCTTCATTGTCTAGATTTGTGAATGGTCAAGAAAACTTGGACAAATTGTTGGAAATGAAAGTGAACTTTCAAAGAGAAGGATTGGGGTTTAATCCTGTGAACAAAAATAAATTTGAAAGTAAGCTACATACTTCATTTGTTCATACCACTTGTGCACCCAGCACCTCCATATCTCACTCCCAACAACACACCATGTCAAGAACTCTACCAGATTCGAAAAATAGTGTAAATGTCCAAAAGATTCAAAAAGAAAACAAAAATCAGAAAATTAATTTACATCAAAAATCTAAAAATGCTACTAGCACTACCATGCAAGTTAAACATACTTCTGTCACACACACACATCCACCTAGAAAGAAACTCACATGTTTTTATTGTGGAAAACATGGACATGCCATGCATGATTGTTTTACGATGAAGAATGATGATTTAGAAGCATGTAGGAAAAGAATGAAACCTTTTGCAAAAGAGAAACAAGAGTGGAACAAAAAATCACATGCTTCAAAGAATCCTCACACTTTTAAGTATTCAAAGTCATGCTGTGATTACTGTGGTAAACCTGGACATATGATGCCTGATTGTCTTTTGATGAAATATGATGAATTGACTGTTGTTAAAAATTAGAAATTACATGCCAATGTTGCTGCTAACCCACAAGGACCCAAAAGGATTTGGGTACCTAAGATTGCCAAATGAGAAATCTATTTTACAAGTGTGCCATGGAGTGTAAAGTATGAAATCTATTTTCGTCAAGAAGGTAAGGCACACGAGTCACGTGACTCAAGCAAGGTTAAAAGAAAAATCAAATCTGAAATCTGAACACTCAAGTGATATCCCTCTTATTCTCTCCAGTAAATGTGCTAAATCTTATGACATTGCATATGTCCGTACATGCATTCCATCTATAGTTGTTTGCATATCTGTATGTATATCACTTAGCATCTTGTTGTAGGGGAGCTTGAAGCTTCATCAAATCATGATTTCACTAAATGCATTGAGTTTGCATACACCTTCACATGCTGTCATGCACGAAAGTTGAAGAAACTACTTTTTAACTAGAATGAATTCAAGTCATACTGCAGTGCATTTCTCGTTTCTTTCATCACATCCGTGATAGCATATAGCATTAGGATGTTACTGAACATCTTGCATTGATGCACACACTAAGGGGGAGCAACCACATTCGTCATATGGGCTTAGTGTTTAGGTTCATACCTGAGTCATGCATCAAGTTTGAAGCTATTAAGGGGATATTAGTTGTTAAAGGGAATTTGTCATGTCATTGTTAATAAATTCGAATCGAAATTGACAAATCAAGTCTTTTTGCCCTTGGATGCAGATTATACTCCAAAAATCTAATGATGATGGGCTAGTCCTCGCCAAGCTTGAATCAACTGGAAGAATACCTTGCAAGGATGAAAAATGATGAGAACTTTCTCAATTGCCACCAGGAGATGGGATACCAGAACCTGAACAACCTCCAGGATCGACTCAAGTACAAGCTGGTGAAAGTCCTTGTACGTGCTAAAGCAAGTACCCAAGGCATGGTATGAAAGGTGAACATCTCTTTTGATTGAGAACGGATTCATTAGGTAAGGTTGATCAAACATTTTTCACAAGGTAAGCATGTAAAGACATCTTAGTGGCTCAAGTATATGTGGACAATATCAATTTTGGAAGCTACTAATAATGCCTTTTGTGAACAATTTATAGGGATTATATAAGGAAATTTTGAAATGAGCATAATGGATGAACTGATTTGTACTTTCTTTGGATTGCAGGTGGAAGGCTTGGAAGATGATGGATGCTCAAGGCACAAGTATTGAAAATCAACTTCTGAGCTCTCTTTAAAAATAAAAAAAACATATTTATTTTAACCATGTCTCCATGAATGAAAATAATTTTTTTTGTTTTTGTCATTAGAATGCATTGCATTTTTCATAAATCACCATTGCATGACTGCATTTCATGAAAATGAAAATTCATTCATTTGGTTATCATTGCATGACTACATGGTATATCAAATGGTGACTTGAGGAAGGGCAAGTCATTCTTGTCTGAAGCCTATCACCATGCATGAAATTGTGCCTCCGCCTGGTACCATGAGTCACGTGTCTATTTAGGTCATATGATGCATGTCTTTCTGTTGAAACGACATTTATATAACTCATGCATAATGTGAAGTGAAGCTGTAAGTTGCTTGATAAGTGTTCAAAGCTTATGCTGCATCATTGCTTGGATTATAAGAATTGGGCTTGCAAAATGTTGACCTTCATGACATTAGTGATTCTGGATCTTGAAGGATGTGGTGATGACTGCTGAACTCAGGTATACAACTCTAAAAACTTGACATGTTGCTGCTCTAGTTTGATGTGATGAATTTGTCAAATTGGCTCAACCAACTTGAAGATCTTGAAAAATGTGTATGAGGTGATTGGCTATTAAACATTTCTCAATTTGTACTGCATGATCACACCTGAATTGAACTGCACATCTGGTATATCAAATGGCGTTTGTGGAAGAGTGGATTATGTCCACTTGGAAGCATTCCCTATGCGTTGAGCGGGTCTTCGGACTAAAATCTCCACCTCGTACCAGATGTTGAAAATTTTGACTGGCTTGTGATTGGTTGATTTGTGAATGAATCCTTGAGCTGAGCTATTTAAATTGAAAAATATATTTTTGATCAAATGATGCAAACATTTGGCTTCTGGATGATTTCTCATTTCAAAACTTGTGAAAGACTTCTGAAAATCTGATTTCGAACAATTCTGAAAATTGGGTTGCATTGCTTAATTTTGATCATTTAAGCACCCTTATTCATAAAGGTTGTTGACACCCGTTTTATGCCGATAAGTTGAGTCGTTCCTCTTACTCCCATTTGTTGATGCCTCGAGTTGTCCGTCACTCGCTGGGGCTATTTTCAGGCAAGTTTTGGGCCAATTTTATGGGTTGCCTCCCTCCTTGGTTAGGTCCAAGTTGATACAGGGCTTAACGGGCCTTGGTGTTGGTTGATTGGGCTTTTCTATGAAGTTTCAAGCGTCCATGTGCATGTACGGTTCATCCCTGGCCGTCCAATCAATGTGCGGTTGATTGTGGACCGTTCATATATTTTGGAATATTGTGGGTAATTTTCTGAATTTCCACCGACAAGCTTTTATGCGGTCCTATTCTGGCCGTTCAATTTGATGGACGGACTGATGATGACAGCTCATCTCTCAGAGTCCTGCGCTGAATGGTTTTCTTAGATAATTATCTAATTATCTTACCTATTTTGATTTATCACCGACAAGGCTAGAACGGTTTATCCTTGGCCGCTTTACCTTTGGACGGTCTCCTGGGAGCCGTTCATCTATGAGAGTCCAACGGCGATGGTTTCGGTCAGTTCAGTGGATAATTTGGATTATTTTCTATTTATTTTGAATTTCCACCGACGAGGTTGGACGGTCAGGACATGACCGCACATCCAGTTGGGTGGTCTATCGTAAGACCGTTCATCCGTTCGATTCCTGAATTTTAACAGACTTTATCCCTTTTATCAGTGGTTTTATCCCCAACTTCTCCCATCATTTTCTCCGCAGATAATCAACCATTTTAAGTGCCGTTTCGACTGGATAAAAAGATAATCTATTTATCTACGATTTTCCTTTGATTATCTCGACCTGAAAATGCCTCTAAAACCCTAATTTCGAGCTAGGACTTTAGGTGCTCTATAAATAGACCCTAAAGGCCAAGCTTGAAAGGGGGGAGGAGATTTTGGTCGACGGCGAAGCCCTGCCGCATTCTTGAGCGACCTAGCACCAAGAAGGGAGGCTTTCTACGTCCATACAAGCCTCTGGTTCAGGGAGTAGTCTAGTTTTGAGTCTTTTATGTTTGATTGGTCTGGTCCACCTTTTCATTGCATGCATTGTTTTCCTCCTTTTCTCCCCACGTTCTTATTCATCTTCATTGCCATGCACACACCCACCCACGTTTTGACACCCTAGGGGTTTAAAATCCCCCAGGTACCCCCCTTTCCACTTATTAATGTTCACTCTTTATTATTTTGGCATTTACTACACTGTCAAGTTCTAATCTAGGTTTTATCTTTGTGTTTTCACGTTGTTTTGCAGGTCAGCAATTCCTAGCACGAGGCCCATCCCCTCTGGCCGGCTGGAGAGGGTGGAGGTTGGACCCCTTTGCGACTTCTGGCTTGGTGGTCTTGAGCGGTTCTCTACTAACCGTTCAAGGAGACGTGCGGTGCTACGTGGACCATCCATCTTCTTCCTGCGGTCGTTCCAGAGCCGTTCAACTTCCAGGAGCGCTTCATCTCGCATCTTCTGCAGCAGCCTTAAACGGTCTATAGTAAGACCGTGCATTCTATAGGCGATTCTCCAGGAGCCGTTCATCTTCCCAGCGCTGCAGCTCTCCCTCTTTCCAAGGTATGGCGTGTTCATCGCGTACGGCACCTTAGTGGCGATCACGGTTCTTTACTCTCTTCTGTTCTCCTTCTACTGTCCTATTTTATTTTACATATCGATTCATTAGAAGGAGAGAGGAGATCTTTCAAGCCGGTATTGAAGAGAGAAAGAGAGAGTAGAACAAAACATATCAACATCCTATTTTTTGGCGATCACGGTGGGACACCTAGTGCCCATCGTGCTTGTGATTTGCTGACCCCTCTTTCGTTGTGTTAGTCCCCTTTTGGAGTGATTGCAGGTTAAGTTGCGTTTTCTGCCTTCTGGAACGTGAGCGGTTCTCACAGAGCCGTTCATCCTTTGGGCGCCTGATCATCCACCGTCCTTCCCTCCGAACAGCGCCAGTTCTCCTGCCAGCGTCCTGTCATAGACGGCTTCCTATCGACCGTCCACACTTCCGAACGGCCTATCTACGGCCGTCCATCTTTCTGGCACAGGTACGCTTCTGGTTGGTCTGGTTACAGGTATACGGTTTATGGAAATCCGTTCTATGGCTTACGCGGCTGCTCACAGACCGCTCTTCCTGGTACGTTTCTCATCTCTACCGTCCTTCATTTCCAGCATTTTCTAATTTCTGCAGTTATTCTGTCGTTACTTTGTCGTTACTCCCTGGATTATGCGGTCCACCCCAGACCGTTTATCTTATTGTGCGGTCTCCCACGGACCGTCCTTCTGATGCCACAGTGCACCCGAGGTTGCTTTGATTTCCATATCTATATTGTCTTTGTTCTCCTTGGTGCCATTTATTGATCTTCCCCTGGTTACATGTTGTTGCTGCCTACTTGCTTTCATCCTCGCATGTTTATTTTGGTCATTGCTTGTTAGTTTCTAGGCTAGATCTTGCATGCACTCCGGTGCACATAGGATTCATGCATTTCATTCATAGTTAGTCGCATTCCTACCGAGGTAGGGTTTCCTCTCGTCTCCATACTCCTTGGAGCCGACTAGGGGACCTTACCGAGGACCTCCGTAAGTCCCCGTGAGCCGTGGATTCCCACATGGACGCCGGGCAGGTTGTATCATACCACCTCCCAGTCTAAGGTCTGCATTCGTGCGAGAGAGAGTCCTTTAGAGTCTGCCAGTTCTCCATTCTCACCCTGTTCAGGTACCTTGTGGTCGAGTGAATTCCCATTTTAATTAATCCACTAAGGTACTAAAAGAGAACTTATAAAAATCTTCGCGCATCACTTGGAATTTTTTTGGGTAATTGGCTGATTCTTTTCTCATCTCTCATCTCCATTGTATGTTGCATAGTGTCGTTATTTGCATCCTTTTGTCAGATTAGGCTTATTTGGTCTAGCTCATCTTCGTGTGTCTCCATTTAGCTGCATTTGTCTTAGGTTCATTTCCCTCCTTGTATTCATTTGAAATTCACTGTATAGAGTCTCCATTCTCCCCATGGAGCACTTCTCCCCTGTACCTTATTCCTATACTTCTCCATCTTCTTATCCCCGTGTGGATTCCTCTTCCCATGCGGGCCCGTCTCCTTATTCCTCCGTTGGACCCTATTCTTTAAACGGGCCTTCTTATCCCGCCTGTGCTGCTGCTAGTCCAATCCATCCTCATTCCCACATACATAATTCTTCCAGGCCCATGCATTCCTCCATTCCTAGAATGTGCTTTCCTTCTTCTCAGGCCGGATCCCCTTATCCGGCCCATCAACATTATCCTGGCCTAAATTCATCATCTCTTGCTCAGGTTGGTTCATACCCTTCTCAGATTCTTCCTACCGAGGAGATGTTCACTCAGGCCCAACGCCAGCTTGATGAATTACAACGCCGAATCAATCCTAAGACGTCCTTGGATATCCCGTTTGCCTTTCAAGGCCTTCAACTCCCACCGCGCTCACAAATTCCCGCATATCGCCGCTATGGTGGAGTTGGTGATCCCTATGTCCATTTGAAGGAGTTCTTATATGAGTCGACCCAGTTCCAGCTTGATCAACGCTTGATGGCCTATTTATTTGGCCTATCTTTAGAGGGCTCGGCCAAGGATTGGTTTTTTACGTTACCACAAGAGCAGATAGTGAATTTTCAAGCTGTTCAAGCAAGGTTTATTCAGCAGTATCGAGACCATGTGGGGCCCAGATATTCTATGGTTGATCTGGCCCAAGAGAAGATGAAGCCTGACGAGGAATTCTCCATGTTTGCCGACCGCTGGCGTCACCTAGCCGCGCAAGTCCCGGGGCATATTCCGGAGGGCGAGCAGATCAAGATGGTTATTTCTAACGCAACGCCCGAGCTCAGATGTATCTTAGCCTTGAACGATATCACTTCATGGCAACAACTTTACAGTCGAGCCCGCTTCATTACCCAACAACTCCTAGTTTCCTTTGACCATGAGTCTCCTCCACCGTCACCTTCCACATACCCCTTTTCTTCCCCATCCACCATGAGTCCACCCTCCACTACATATCCTTCCACGAGTCGACCGTCCGCTCCCCCACACCCCTATACCTCCATGTGCTCCACCGCATACCAACCCTCCATGAGTCAGCCCTCCGCTATCTCATCTCGCTGCGCCTCTCCACTTCCGGTCAAGGAAACACTATACCCAGAGCGGGTAGATGCCGTCCATTACATTCCCACTCCCTCCACGCCTCCACATCATTCTAGCCCTCCGCCTTCACCTACGCAATCCCCTTTGCCTACGCAACCCCCGCTACCATCTCCATTACCTTTTCATACCCCTCAGTATCCACCTTGCCCGAAGCAGGCTTCTCACTCTTCGTTGCCAGAATCCTTTACAGATGTTTTCAGGGCTTTGATGGCCACCCATGCGTTGCAACTCCCCCCGGTTATGCCTTGCCGACCCGCGGTCGAGAATTTGTTCCAGTTCTGTGAATTCCATCGTCAATAGGGGCATGTGGTTGAGAATTGTCCCGAGTTCCGAGAACTTGTTTACAGTCTAGAAGATAAGAAGATGATTGATTGGGCTACCATGCGCCAAGTTGTTTCAGATCTCAGCAGCAAGCAGCAGCAGCAAGCCGTGCCGCCTAAGCAACCGTCTCCACGTCATGACCAGGGGCACCCTGGTGTTTCTTCAGTTAATAAGGTACATGCTCCGTTGTCCACTTCTTCCTCTATCTCATCTCCTCCACCACCTTTACCTATTTCAGCCTCCGCTCGGGCAATTTCTCCTTCACCCTCCGTTTCCACCACCACTCCTGTCCCCAACGTCTCTCGACGTGTTGCAAAGATACGCCGAAGAGCGCCACCACTTGCCACTTCTTTCACTACGCCACTGACCTTCCTCTCCTCCTTCTTCCCCACACCTACCTTCATCTCCTCCCTCTCCACCTTCACCATCTCCATCAACCACATCACCCCCTTCGCCACCCCCATTGGCCACATCTCCATCATCACCCTCTCCATTATCCCCATTACCCTCACCACCGTCTTCATTACCTCCCCTCGTAATAACCCCTGCTCCGTCACCTTCACAACCATCCCCGCGACCAATGCCACTTCTTTCGCCATCATCCTCTAAGCCCGAGTAGGCCGACCCTGAACCCATACCTCCGCTTTTGTCTTTGCCTCCACC
Organism: Amorphophallus konjac; assembly: GCA_022559845.1. Lineage (NCBI taxonomy): Eukaryota > Viridiplantae > Streptophyta > Magnoliopsida > Alismatales > Araceae > Amorphophallus > Amorphophallus konjac. The sequence goes on from CM040122.1 coordinate 135,821,584, forward strand.
CATGCCCATCATCATCATCATTGCTCCATCACTTGCACCATCGCCACCCACACCCTTTAAACCTCCTCTTGCTAACCTCCCCCTACCACTTCCCACTTCGCGGAGCAGGTACACGCTACCTTTGGTGACCCTCGGGTCTAGTCCCCAGGGAGATAAAGAGCCAAGTCGGGTTTCAATTATGCATTTCAAGATCCAAGATGTTATTTCCCGCATGCCGGTCCGAGTCCTGGTTCCTGGCTATTTTGGGGAGGATCAGCCTGCACTTCCCATGACGGTTGCCAAGAAGAGTTCCCTTGCGTTAGTGCCAGTTTCTGCTAAAGAGAGGCCGGTAGCAATCTCTCTGATTGCCGGGAAGTTCACCATTAATGCTGTTATTACCTCGCGCTTGATTGCTGTCCAGTTCACTGGCCGAGAGGGGTTCTCTACTCGGATTATGCTAACACATACGGCCGCCCGGAGCCTGATGGATTCCCTATTCTAGGGGCAATTGGCCGCATCTTCTGCACTTTCCAAGGACATTCTGCACTTGCTGTGCAACTTCCCTCAATTTATTAGCATGCCGGCCACGTCAACGCTGCGCATTGATCTCCCTCAGCTTTGTCCTGCTCTTCTAGTACGTGAGTTACGCTTCAAGCCTGATTGCCGAGTGGAGTTGCCGAACCTCTATGTTCTAGTGCCAAGAGACAAAACTCCGTGGCTTCATGATATTCATTCAGTTGAGAAGCTGTTTGCCCAAGAATGTCTGCATATTGTTAGCACTGGGGGTCTAGGGGCAGCCGTCCCGATGAAGTTGCATGTTCACAGTCGGGCCAGGCCGTCTGCCAGCTGGGCCCGTTATCTGAAAAAGTATTGCAAGACAAGAAGCCCAAAGGTCTGAGCCCACGCCAGGCGGAGTGGTTTCAAGAAGATTTCAGCTAAGAAGAGGCGACGGCATACAGTTCAAGGGCCGTCAGTTGCGCACTTGGGGGTCCACTTCCTCCTCTCTTCTTCCGTCCATTAATCTTTTCTTCTGCTCGGTTCTTATCCTTGGGTGGTGTACCTTCCACCACCTGACTATGTTTCCACCATCTTCTCCTATCCTTACCATCCTAGGCGTCGGCCTATGTCCTCCTCTTCCCCTGAGCCAGGGGCATCTTCTAGTTTTTCTCCCCTAATACGTCCGGATTTCGCTTCTCATCCTTTTCCCCCGACCCTGTTGGGGATTCCTTGTGCACGTTCCCTAACCTTGTCGGATGGTTTTTCTGATCCTTCCCTGACTTTGTCGGGTGGTTTCCATTTCTTTTTCCCGACCTTGTCGGGTGTTCATGCATTTTCTTCCCCGACCACGTCGGATGATCATTCTCCGTATTTCTTACCCTCACAGCTATCTTTTCATCATCTTTCTGTTCTTTCCTCCTCACCCTTCCAGGATTCTTACCCTTTTTCTTACTATTTTCGAGGCTTTAGTCCGCCTTGATCTCAATTAATCTCTGTTCATTCTGTGTTTGGTTCCTTGTTATCAGGGCCTCTGTGCCTTAACGAGGGAGTTCTAGCCCTCGTCTCTCTTCCTTTTATTTCTTCTTCGTCCAGTTTGATGTCTGCCGCTCCTCCATGTCAAGGAATATCTACACATTGCTCTCCTTTCATCCTTTATCCTGACAAGCAAGGAAAATAAAGTTCGCGCTCTCAAAAGCTCGATGATCATGTTCGCTTCAGGATGCCGATTTCCGCGCCATGGATTTGCAAAGGTATCTTTGATTTTGTGCCAGATATGTTGTCATCGCTATTAACTCTCTTACACCTGCACATGCTTATAACGTTGGTTCCTCAACATGATTGAGTGGCTTTTGTTGAATTTGCTTAATTAGTCAAATAAAATGAGTAGCTTCTGCAGCACCTTAGGCTGGTGATAGCTCCGTGCTGGGAGTCTAGTTTCTTTCCCCGATTACTGAGGGTAACCTTTGAGTATGGGTTTTCACACACTTCACGGCAAGCCATAGCCGATCTCTCTGAGGCGCACCGTTGCTGCTTTGGCCATACTTTGGGTATGCACAAAGGTCTTGTTCTCTTCTCTGCTCGGCCAAGTGTAGGGACAAGAGATGGATGGATAAGATGACCAACCTAGGCGCTCCCTAATACGAGAGAGGTCTCAAATAGGGGCAGTCTTGACCCTCAAAAGTGAGCTTTCATGCTATATCTGGCCAATAAGGGCTGCCAAAATGAGAAAATAATTCAATGTAAAATTATGAATCAAAGGCATGGCAAGAGTGACAATACAGTTCCCCGCGGGACGTCATGAGCCCGGTCGCATGCGTGCCTAATAAATATGGGTCTAAAAATCAAAGACACAAAGCCCCAGCGCAACATACCTACTCTTTGAGGGGTAGTGCCCTGGAAGAAAGTCGAATCTTGATATCTCCCATCCTGCGTAAAGCTTGTCTCTAATTTTTTCTTCTATTTCTCCTCTTAAGCTAGGTTGTATCCCGGGTATGGCCTTAGTAGGGGCACCGTTCTTTAGAGGCGGTTGGTTGTGGTAAGCCACCCTCACATGCACGTCCTGCTCAAGGGAAGTCTTTAATGAGAGGGGAGGGACGGCGATCCCTGGCCAGTAGTTCGAGCCCGTCTTTGGGTGCTGCGGATTGCTATTTCAAAAATCAAAAAAAATGAGATATTGTCAAAAATCCAAAAAAATGAGATATTGTCAAAAATAAAAAAAATGAAACCCAAAAAATGATGAAATATTATTCAAATCCAAAAAATTAAACATTTCAAAATCTAAAAAAAATCAAGAAAATTGAAAAATATAAAAATATTTATCTTTTATATTTTATATTGAGAACGGATACGTAGTCTGTTTGCTAAGTGTGCAGGTTGCAGGTACTCAAGCTTTCCTCACTCCATATTTTGTTCTATCTGTCTCCTATTCATCTTTTGATCTGTTCTTCTCTTCAATCCACTCTCTCGATCTGTTCTGAAGCTTATGTCCTTTTCAACTTTTGTTTGCAAGGATCATATCTTTATGAGAGGGCTTTGCCTCACGATTATGAACCTGGCGGTTCTGCTTCATTCTGATCTTGGGTTTCGATTGAAGATCATGTTTTGTCGTGTCTTTTGTCCCGCAATATCCTTTGTTCATGTCCATGTCCCACCATGTTGTCCCACACATGTTATTTTGTTCCTCACCCCATGTTGTTATTTATTTTGCGCATGTTGACAGCCGTCCCTCTATGTTCCGTGTGTTGTCCCAACCGTGTGATCCGTCATATTCTTATCCCCAACCATGTGTTGTCCCGCCGATTGTTGTCATGTCACTCCATGTTCATGCATGCGTATTGTCTGTTTATGCCTTTGCTTATGTGCTTGTTCATCTTGTTGTGTTGTTTCCATTCATCATGTTATGTCATGTTGTTTGTCGTTCAGTTAATCGTTATGTTATCTTTACTATGTTTATCTTGTTTGTCTTATTCATAAAAATCCGTAAAAGAAAATCCAAACTTTCACTCGCCGTTCCACCAGCATAGGTAAGTCAGGTATGGCCTTCTATCCTTGTCACCCTTATTGCATTATTATATGGTACTATATTATATTATCTCGAGAACCAGTTGGTTATCTACGTGTTCCAGGATCTGATGTTCCCCTTCAACAAAAACGATGATGATCCAGGTTCACGTGTTTAATCTGTGGATAGGCCGTTGGTTGGGATGTCCCGGGGAGGATGGTTCTATCCTGCACGCCGTGGTTGCGGATAATGTCTTGACTTTGATTTTCCCAGCTTAGCAATATTATTCTCGAGTATTTTATATTTTAATCTTTTTTCACATTTGTTTTAACAATTTCTTTTATTTTAGCCCATCATGCATCATACGCATCTTTTTGAGCTTTCATGACCCATGGTTTACTTGAAGAATGTCCCATCAGTGATGGTTAACTGTGCGTTCAGTGTTTGAGTAAGAGGAACTAATTCCACTCTGAGTTGGAAGGTTCTCTTTGGTTGATTCGCTTGGTTTGGTTGATTAAAAGGTCCCCGTCTGGAGCTTTAGCCTGTTTCGTTTACTTTTACTGCCTGTTTTTGGCCTCCTCATTGGACCGCGGGATTGTGTCCCCCATGAGGTTGGTCTTGTCAATTTATTTCATTTAGTTTAGTTCCTCTAGACTGGTGTCGCTTTTGGTTTTATCATTCCTTGCGTTTGGTTCAGAGTTTTTCGGAAGATTCCTGTCGCTTGTTGGTAAAAAAACGGGTGTCGTTTTACCTTAACGCCCGCTTTTCGGTCCGCTCCGCTGCATTTTCGCTTCATCTCCATGTTCCATGTCACTTCCGCTCCACCTCCGCTCGCTCCCCTGCAAAGAGGACGTTAAGGAGGGGTATCTGTTGACACCCGTTTTATGCCGATAAGTTGAGTCGTTCCTCTTACTCCCATTTGTTGATGCCTCGAGTTGTCCGTCACTCGCTGGGGCTATTTTCAGGCATGTTTTGGGCCAATTTTATGGGTTGCCTCCCTCCTTGGTTAGGTCCAAGTTGATACAGGGCTTAACGGGCCTTGGTGTTGGTTGATTGGGCTTTTCTATGAAGTTTCAAGCATCCATGTGCATGTACGGTTCATCCCTGGCCGCCCAATCAATGTGCGGCTGACTGTGGACCGTTCATATATTTTGGAATATTGTGGGTAATTTTTTGAATTTCCACCGACAAGCTTTTATGCGGTCCTATTCTGGCCGTTCAATTTGATGGACGGACTGATGATGACCGCTCATCTCTCAGAGTCCTGCGCTAAATGGTTTTCTCAGATAATTATCTAATTATCTTACCTATTTTGATTTATCACTGACAAGGCTAGAATGGTTTGTCCTTGGCTGCTCTACCTTTGGACGGTCTCCTGGGAGCCGTTCATCTATGAGAGTCCAACGGCGATGGTTTCGGTCAGTTCAGTGGATAATTTGGATTATTTTCTATTTATTTTGAATTTCCATCGACGAGGTTGGACGGTCAGGACATGACCGCACATCCAGTTGGGCGGTCTATCGTAAGACCGTTCATCCGTTCGATTCATGAATTTCAACAGATTTTATCCCTTTTATCCGTGGTTTTATCCCAACTTCTCCCATCATTTTCTCCGCGGATAATCAACCATTTTAAGTGCCGTTTCAACTGGATAAAAGATAATCTATTTATCTTTGATTTTCCTTTGATTATCTCAACCTGAAAATGCCTCTAAAACCCTAATTTCGAGCTAGGACTTTAGGTGCTCTATAAATAGACCCTAAAGGCCGGGCTTGAAAGGGGGGGAGATTTTGGTCGACGGCGAAGCCCTGTCGCATTCTTGAGCGACCTAGCACCAAGGAGGGAGGTTTTCTACGTCCATACAAGCCTCCGGTTCAGGGAGTAGTCTAGTTTTGAGTCTTTTGTGTTTGATTGGTCTGGTCCACCTTTTCATTGCATGCATTGTTTTCCTCCTTGTCTCCCCACGTTCTTCTTCATCTTCATTGCCATGCACACACCCACCCACGTTTTGACACCCTAGGGGTTTAAAATCCCCCAGGTACCCCCCTTTCCACTTATTAATGTTCACTCCTTATTATTTTGGCATTTACTACACTGTCTAGTTCTAATCTAGGTTTTATCTTTGTGTTTTCACGTTGTTTTGCAGGTCAGCAATTCCTAGCACGAGGCCCATCCCCTCTGGCCGGCTGGAGAGGGTGGAGGTTGGACCCCTTTGCGACTTCTGGCTTGGTGGTCTTGAGCGGTTCTCTACTAACCGTTCAAGGAGACGTGCGGTGCTACGTGGACCGTCCATCTTCTTCCTGCGGTCGTTCCAGAGCCGTTCAACTTCCAGGAGCGCTTCATCCCGCATCTTCTACAGCAGGCCTTAAACGGTCTATAGTAAGACCGTGCATCCTATAGGCGGTTCTCCAGGAGCCGTTCATCTTCCCAGCACTGCAGCTCTCCCTCTTTCCAAGGTACGGCGTGTTCATCGCGTACGGCACCTTGGTGGCGATCACGGTTCTTTACTCTCTTCTATTCTCCTTCTACTATCCTATTTTATTTTACATATCGATTCATTAGAAGGAGAGAAGAGATCTTTCAAGCCGGTATTGAAGAGAGAAAGAGAGAGTAGAACAAAACATATCATCAAAGGTCATGTCATGAAAGATGTTTGTTTGATTCATTAATAAAATGTGAATGCCATTTGTCTCACTTGTTTGAAAAATAAGCTCTTGCATCTTGCCTTTGCATATTGCATTGCATTATTATATACTTATAGGTTGCATTGCATTAGAACTCATGCATTAGCTGCATTTACTTCATTCTATTGGTATCCATTCAATTGGTATCAGCAATTTTGCATTACATTGCATATTTGCATTGCATGTTGCATACATTCCCTCTCTGTGCTTGCTTGATATTATATGCTATTCACCCCCATCCTTTGAAATTTCTAAGACCACATACTTTTGCTAAATAAAGTTGCATTTGAGTAATTATTGGTGTGTTTCATGTCATACACTCTGGGGGAGTAAAAGTGCATCTATTTAGGGAGAGTTGCACTGTATACGTTCATGATATTTTCGGTATACATGCTGAATCAAATTCATACACATCTTGCACATAATGTGAAAATGTGTTAAACATAAGGATATATGAATTTCTTTTCAACACTCTCAAGATGTTAAACTTGCTGCATATATGTTGAAGAGACAGTTGAGGAAAAAGCTGCCTACCTATCCTTGCTGAAAAATCTAAAATAAAAATGAAAGACAGTGCAATGCTCTGTCTCACTGAGGAAATTGGGCACATGTCACCTGAGACGTGATGTGGTTCATTTCTGAAAAGTGTTGACTAAAGTACCTCTGTTCAAAATGAGGTGAAATTGTTCAGTATTCCGAGTAACCGGGGATTTTGGCATGAGCTCATGCATCTACTCGCGTAAAAAGGAATTATTTGAACCTGATCATCCTTAGAAAAATTCTATTTGTCCCTGTGAAATCATTGAAAAAGTGATGTGACATAATTTTTGAGGTAGAGTGAAGCCTCCAATACACTGTTCTCAAAATTGAAGTGCAGTCTGTAAAATATCTCCTTGTGTTGATCTGAAAATCTGAATATCCATATTGCAACTATCATTTTTCATGTTACTCACTTACACATCTGGAAATTTGATTTATTATGTATTCAGAAAATTGATTGACCGCCTTAGCAACTGCATGATTCTTCTATATGACTGCACAATCTCCTATGTGCTACACATGTGCACTCCGGTTGTCATGACTCTCATGCATCTTTCTTATCCCATTCCCTTCTTAAATTAGTAAGAGGGAGATATGCTCCTTGTGTTGATCTGAAAATCTGAATATCCATATTGCAACTATCATTTTTCATGTTACTCACTTACACATCTGGAAATTTGATTTATTATGTGTTCAGAAAATTGATTGACCGCCTTAGCAACTGCATGATTCTTCTATATGACTGCACAATCTCCTATGTGCTACACATGTGCACTCCGGTTGTCATGACTCTCATACATCTTTCTTATCCTATTCCCTTCTTAAATTAGTATATATATATATATATATATACATATCTGTCTGGTTGCATTGTGTGGACTTCGTGTGTCATCAGTTATATGTATATCGCTTCATGCATATTCATAAGAAAATCAAAAATTTGAAATTCACTGAAAATCCTAAAAAATTGGACTTCAATTTCTTTACACTTGCTATATGGAATATTTGCCCTCAATTGGTATCCTAAAAATCAACATTTTGTGACTCTCACATAGAAATAATCAACATGGCTTTTGAGCTCAACAATTGACCTAGTTGGTTTTCATTGCATCATATGCTTGCATTCATAGTGCCATCATGCTTGCATTGAGTTTTTATGCATTTCCAGAAAATATAAAAATCAAAAAATTTGAAAAACAAAGAAAATCATTTTGATGTGGCACACTGCTCTTGCATGTTGTGAAAATCTGAAATGGGTTCTAACCTTTCAATGCTATCATGTTGAACACCTCATCTTGTTAACATCTTCCACTACTGGTTCATATCCTTGCGGCTCACAATTATCTTAATTGGTATCCATACGTGCTTGAATGAATTTACCTTGAATGGTATCATCTTGCTCTGTGAATGTTGGTCTGCAACTTTTAAGACTAATAATCTTTATGTCTTCATAAGTTTCAATTGGTATCAATGAATCAACATGTTTTGATCAACGTATCCTTGCTTTGTGAATCAACATTGCCGCATTATACATATATATATATATATATATATATATATATATACATATCTATCTAGTTGCATTGTGTGGACTTCGTGTGTCATCAGTTATATGTATATCGCTTCATGCATATTCATAAGAAAATCAAAAATTTGAAATTCACTGAAAATCCTAAAAAATTGGACTTCAATTTCTTTACACCTGCTATATGGAATATTTGCCCTCAATTGGTATCCTAAAAATCAACATTTTGTGACCCTCACATAGAAATAATCAACATGGCTTTTGAGCTCAACAATTGACCTAGTTGGTTTTCATTGCATCATATGCTTGCATTCATAGTGCCATCATGCTTGCATTGAGTTTTTATGCATTTCCAGAAAATATAAAAATTAAAAAATTTGAAAAATAAAGAAAATCATTTTGATGTGCCACCCTGCTCTTGCATGTTGTGAAAATCTGAAATGAGTTCTAACCTTTCAATGCTCTGTGAATCTTGGTCTGCAACTTTTAAGACTAATCATCTTTATGTCTTCATAAGTTTCAATTGGTATCAATGAATCAACATGTTTTGATCAACGTATCCTTGCTTTGTGAATCAACATTGCCGCATTTTAACTTCTGGAGTGGGCTCTTGTTGCTTATGCATCTGCTTGCTAAAATTTGAACTTCATTGCTTTTATCCCGCTTTTTGATAATGTCAAAGGGGGAGAAAGATTCATGATTGAGTGTGACAGGGGGAGAAGAATATATTGTATCATCATTAAGTTTGTCATCATCAAAAAGGGAGAGATTATTGTGTTATATTTTTGATGATAACCAAACTTATTGTTATGCGTTTGATGATAACTAAACTTAATGATTGATTGATTGCATTGTTCCTAATGACAGTATGCATCAATGTTGATTGAACTATGGTTTGTTGAGTTATGGTTTTGATGAGTGTTGTGATTGTTAAGTTATGGTTTTGATGATAACTAAACTTAATGTGTGATTAAGTGATGATAACTAAACTTGTGGTTGATTGCTCATGCTCTTGTTATTTATGTATGGTTGAGATGGCAAATGGGAACGGTTACATGGTCTTGATCCTTGGTTTGCATATGTTGGTTTTACAAGAGACAAGAGGTTTCATAACCTCTTCAATGGGAACAAACATGGTATTAACCTTGACTATCTTGCTTGCAGGATCAAACACCTGGTAGTCACCTAGTGAACCAAACGTGTGGATAAGCACTCTGCTCCTCTACAATCCAAAACATGTGGTATATGTCATTTATTATCAAGAACTATTGGTGAGACTCTTACCATATCTTAGCATCGATCTCACCATGTGTATCTCATATATCTCTCCTCCATACACCTCATTCATGCACATTAAAACATGAAACCCTTCTGGCCATCGTGCGTCCTCGCCCGCAGATCGACCTGTGCGGTCAGGTCGCGGGGGTCAAGGGGGCAGCGCCCCTTGCGGGGGTTTTCGAGGGCGGAGCCACCGGAACAAAATTTTGATTAATGCTCAAATGGTTTGCATGAACTTCATGCATTTATCATATGGATGGTTGAGCTATAGTTCTAATCAATTATGTATGCTTTTGTAGGTCAAAACACTCAATAAAAATCCACAAGGTCAAAGACTCAGTTGACACCTTCTAAACTGTCAAGGGTGATGCCACAGACATGAACGGGCTGCTAAAGGACTTAAGCGACGGAGCTGAAGAGGTTAATGGACCGACTCGGGAAAACCCGGGGTCTGCCCAGCTGGCGGTCGACCGCCAGCTCAGGGGCGGTCGACCGCCCCTGCCAACAGTAAATTGGCATAATTGCATAATGGCCCTTATGGATGTTCTAACTTTTGTTTAACCTTACGATAGAGTTATCTAGAATTTGTTTAGGAAAAAGTATATATATTAATACTTTTTTTCCCGCATTTCTGTCGTGGTTTGTACCGACGTAACCCTAAGTCATTTTCTTGCATATTATGAGTCCTTGAATTCCATTCCATAAAAATCTACCTTGTATATCCTATTAAGGCAACCCTTCAAACTCTATATTGGCTATAAAATGAGAGTGGATGTCAAAAGTAATACATGAAATGCTGTGCATATAGGGCCCGGTCTGGTCTTGGGAGGAGCACCCGAAGGTACTTGTGCCCATGGGAGTTTATTGACCACGGTGTTTAGCATTGCACCGAAGTACTTGCTTGACTTGAGACATTCCACCCTACTCTCTCTCTTTACTCACTTGACTTGACTTGCGTGGCCCGGAACGGGCAATACTTGACTTGTGGCCCGAGAAAGGGTGAAATACTTGCTTGATTGAAATAGTCAATTCTACTGATACGTACTTAACTTTACTTGCTTGAATTAAATTTTATTTGCTCGTACCTGAGATATACTTGTACATGAGTACATACTCGCACTTAAATTCGTAATCGTACATGAATCCCTGCTAGACCCGAAGTGGCATTTACATCTATAATTCTTGAAATACTGCTGGTCAAATACTTGAAATCTTGATATACTCTCTATATACAGCTCTTGATCTCTTATTGTTCATCATGTATAGATATACCTACATACCCGATTCTTTTATACGTACGTCATGCATAGCCATACTGATAATATGTAAATTGTAATTCACGTAAAGATTTCTCGAATTTGAGATGTAATTCCTACTGAGCGATTCGCTCATCCAGTTGCTTCTTAACATTTTCAGGTAAATCGGATAGCGACAAGAATTGGTTTGAGGCCGAGTGAAGAGTGCTAGAATGCCATCCATTTATCATTAGCTAGTCGAGTCTTGAATTTATTTGAGTCTACCGTGTATTCCCAATTATGTCAGTTAATGGTATAAACTTTGTGTTAAGTCATGTAGCCTAATGTTTGGCTTTCTAAATTTAAAAATTTGTCATGGAATATCTTTATTTTCTTTGATTAATCAAATAAACATCACTTGGACTATTGGAATTTATTAGATTTTTAGTCATTTGCGCACTCCGAAATTTTGTATGTTAAAATTCTTATCGCTCTAATGACACGATCTATATAGACGCGTCACGCATCCGAGTATCTTCCGCGCTCGGGACGTGACAGCGCTGCTTCTGCGGTCGGCGACGATGCTGGTTCAGCTCTTCCTTCGGTCGAAGCCGAGGGGGCCGGGGCTGCTTCTGTGACTGGCAACGGTGCTGGCCCGGCTCTCCCCTGAATAGGAGCCGAGGGTGCCGTAGACGAGGCGGGTGACGCTGGGACCACGACCGAGATTGGGGCGTTGACTGAGGTGAGCGATGCTCCAGGTGGCAGTACAGGTGTCGAACCGGTCCAGGCTGGGGGGTCGCAAGAAAAGGTGACGCATCCCCGACCGACCGAGGCACGAGGGGCAAATGAAGCCGCGGCTCGATCCGGGCCGTCTGGCGGGATGCCGATCGAAGAGGGGGTCTCTATTTCGGCGGCCCTGGAGAGGCTCAGTATTCAAGGCCCTCTGTATCAAATATGTCACGGCATGGCCGCGAAGGTGAAGGGGGGAGACATGCAGCACTCCCCTTCTGTGGCCCTCGAGACGGTTATGGAGGGCGGCTTGGTCCTAGCCCAGATGGGGGCCACTCTGGCAGAAGCTTACGCTCGATCGGAGTCAGAGCGGGCGAACTTGGCTTGGACCCTTGGCGGGTCTGACAGGAAGATGTCTCGGCTCGCCGAGGAGCGTGATGGGCTCTAGCGTGAGCTTTCCTCTGTTAGGGAGCTGGCGAGCCAGGTGGAGGATCGGGCGAGCCAGGTGGAGGCTCGGGCATTGACCGAGCAACTAACTAGGGCCCGTGAATCGCTCGAGAGGAAGAGCATGCTTCTTCAAGAGGAGCGCGTTGCTCGCACCGAGCTAGATGGCCAGTGGGAGGCCGAGCGTGCCGAGTTGGTGGACCGAGCGGAGGAAGCCGAGTGCCTTCGGCGGGAGGCCGAGGCTGATCGGGCTGAGGCGGAGAAGTAGGCGGCGGAGGCCGAGAAGCAGACGGCTGAGGCCGGACGGAGGTTAGCCGAGGCGGAGCGGGAGAAGGCCGAGCTCGCTGGTAGGGTGAAATCGGCCGGGGCTGAGGTGCTCGAGCAGTACAAACGCTCGGAGGCCTACCGGGTCGACCTTAAGGAGGCTACCCTCCCCTACTACGAGTCGGGACTTCGCCGAGGCATCCCCAAGGGGTTCAAGCAGGGCTACGATCGAGCTGTATCTTATGTCGAGGAGCAGGCGTCCGGGATAATCGAATTCCCATCCGGGCAATGCTATGACTCGGACTTGTCATCCTCCGGCTCCTCTGCTTCGGCGTCGAGGAAGAAGATCAGGAGGGCTTTTCGCCCGAGGGGTCGCCAACTCCGGATGTCTCGGGAGGGCGCGCAACCGAGGCAGTTCCCACGCCGGTGGGGTCAGGGCCAGGGTCGGCCGTCGCCGAGGGTGTCGGGGGCAGACCGCCTGAGCCTTCCACTTCCAAGCTTCAGGGTGGGCCAGAGGCCTAATGTATCTGCTTTGCTTTCTCTTTTTATATGTCTTTTCCTTTTTCCAAGGAAAACTTTCCTTGTTGTATAGGGAAAAAGGTAAGGCAATAGCATTATGACGAAGACTTAACTGTTCTGTATCGCCATTGCTGTATTTTGTTCAGCGTATCTGTAGTAGTTGGAAAGTGCCGATATTTTCTGCGTGGCTCTCGCACGATGGTTGGGCGGGCGTCTGACAGGGTGTTCTTCCGTTCTCTCATGCTTTGAATGCTTGGCCGCTTCGTGTGTCCCGCTGGGGCGGAAATGAGAAGTTTGAGGTGACCGTTCGTAGGGAGAGGTCCTTTTGGCGTGTTTTCGAGGAGAGAATCATTTAAGGCAAATAGCCTCCCTTCGCCTATAAAAGGTCTGAAGGGCGTCCCTTCCTCTCCACCGCTTAGGGTTTTTCCTGACAGTCTTTCCTCATTCTTTCTTCACGTAGCATTGTGCTGCTATATTTGAAGCATGGAAGATGCTCTGGAAGATGAGGCTGCCGATGACGTAGGGCAGAGAGTCCTTGCTGCTTCGGGTTTAAAGAGGGTTCGACGGTCGGCGGGCAGGTTTAAAGAAGGTTCGACGTGCGGTGGCACGTCGTCTTCTTTTTATCAGTTCCGGTGGCGCTTGCGGGGGGGGGGGGGGGGAGATGGTGGACGGATGGGGGCATCAGGCATCCCTGCCGCCCGTCCCTTCCTTCTCGCTCCACGGAGGGGAGGAGGAAGTCAATTAGGCTCCCTCCTTTCCAGGCTTTCCCTTGCCTCCTCGTCTAGCTCTGCTGGTTTCTTTTTCCCTCTTCTGCTCTTCTCATCATTTCTTTCACTCTTCGGAGAGTGCATGCACTCTCTTCCTTCCAAAGAGTTGGCAGATTGGTGGGGAGGATGCCTTCATATGCGTTCCCTCTTCCCCTTCCTCCATCTCTGCCAACTTGGAAGGTAGCCTTCTCCTTCCTAATCCCTCTGTCACCTTTGTTCCGAGCTACCCGACCCAACGGGGTCGATTATCCTTTATCCGAGCCAGTTTCTGCACAAGGCAGAGTCAGTGGCTGGACGCAAGAAGGTCAACCGAGTCAGCCGAGTGATGGGCTCATACGGCGGCGCCAGATGGATTTTTTGCTTTTTCAACATGTATTCTCTTGGCTTCGGCCTTTCTGATGTACAAGCGAGTTGTTTGAATAAAGGAAAGGGACTTTTGTTTTATTCCATGTTGCTTACACAATGTTCGATATTCAGAAGTAGAACTTGCGTAGTGTAGTCGCGTTCCAGGTCTGAGGGATGGGCTCTCCTTCCATCATAGATAACTGGTATGCTCCTTTCCCGAGCGTCTTGACCACTCGGTAGGGGCCTTCCCAATTAGGGGATAGCTTGCCCGCCGCCTCAAGTGGCCGAGAGGCTTCGGCCTTCCTGAGAACGAAATCTCCCGGTTGAAAGTGTCTATCTCGGACTTTGGCGTTGTAGTATCGAGTGAGACGGCGCTGGCATTCCGTTGCTCGGATGCCGGCAATCTCTCGGAGTTCATCTGTCAGGTCGAGGTTTTCGAGCAATTTCTGGTCGTTTGCCTCGTGTGAGAAACAGATGTCTCGGAGGGAGGGATTGGCAATCTCCAATGGGATAACGGCCTCGACGCCGTACACCAACTGAAAGGGACTTTCACCGGTTGCCGTTCTGGGAGTCGTTCTGGATGACCAAAGTACGTTCGACAATTCCTCAAGCCAGCTGCCCTTGGCTTTGCCGAGCCTGGTCTTGATGCCTTTTAAGATAGTCTTGTTGGCATTTTTGACCAGTCCGTTAGACTGAGGGTGGGCGACCGAAGTGAAGTGATTGTGGATGTTTAGGTCGGCGCATCTGTCTTAGAAATAACGAGAATCAAATTACCGACCATTATCGCTTACTATCACCCGGGGGATGTCGTAACGACAGATGATCGACTTCCAGATGAAATTCCAGACGACTATCTCGGTGATCCTTGCTGTGGCTTCGGCCTCGATCCATTTGGTGAAGTAGTCGATGGCGACGATGATGAACTTCTTCTGGGCCGGGGCCGTGGGGAATGGCCCGAGGATGTCGATTCCCCAGCGAGCGAAAGGATAAGGCTCGGCTAAGGTGACGAGCTCCGTTGCTGGATGATGGACCAAGTGGTCAAATCGCTGGCATCGGTCATAGTGTTATGTGTAGGTCGAGCAGTCGCGCTGCAGAGTGGGCCACCAATAACCTCGCCGTAGCAGGATCTTGGCGAGCGACCTTCCTCCTAAATGCGCTCTGCACAGACCTTCGTGAACTTCTTGAATTGCTCGGTTGGCTTCATCAGTACTGAGGCACTTCAGGAGAGGACCGGAGAAGGATCTCCGGTAGAGAGTGCCGTCCAGAGTGACGAATCACCGAGCTTGGTACTTCAATCTTCAAGCTTCCCGAGGGTCGGGAGGCTCTTGAAAATCTTGGAGCCATGATAGGTACGGGGTACGCCAGTCACTTGGGGAGGCGAGTCAACAGCTAGTAGCTCCGAATCGATGCTCGGTCGCTCTAGCTCTTCAAGAAGGACCGATCGAGTACCCTCTTGGTCAAGAGAGGAGGCCAGCCGAGAGAGGGCGTCCGCTCGGGAGTTTTCCTCTCGAGCTATTCGGACTACCTCAAATCTCTCGAACTGTTGCGCCACGGCTCTGACCAGCTGGAGGTATTTGACCATCGATGCCTCTCGAGCTTCGTAATCGCCGTTGACCTGGCTAGCGACCAGCTGGGAGTCAGTGTGAATTTTGACTCGCTCAGCCCCCATCCGCCGGGCCATACGGGCTCCCGAGATAATGGCCTCATACTCGGAAGCGTTGTTGGACACCTGGAAGTTGAACTTCAAGGTGTATTGTCGCTCTGCTCCTTCGGGGGACTTCAGGAGGATTCCAGCGCCGCTTCCGGCTGAGTTGGAGGATCCGTCGATGAACAGTTCTCAGGTTGGCGCAGGCGCGGATGGAGATCTTTCTTCGGTCGGGATGGTGCTCTCGGTGATGAAGTCAGCGAGCGCCTGACCTTTGATAGCTGAGCGAGGCCGATACGATATATCGTAGGCCCCAAGCATGATGGCCCACTTGACGAGGCATCCCGAGGCTTCAGGGTGAGCGAGGATCCTCTTCAATGGTTCGCCGGTCAGCACGGTGATGGAGTGCCCTTGAAAGTAGGGTCGGAGGCGCTTGGCCAAGGTAACCAACGCTAGAACGAGTCTTTCGGTTGCGGGGTACCTTCTCTCAGCTTCGTTGAGCACCTTGCTGGTGTAGTAGACCAGTCTCTCGACTCCCGAGTCATTTCTGACCAGGACCGAGCTAACTGTAGATGGGGTTGCCGAGAGATAGAGATGCAGGGCTTCACCGGGGATAGGCTTGGACAGCACCGGGGGTGAAGCTAGGAACTCCTTAAGCTCGATAAACGCTCTTTGGCATTCCTCATCCCATGCGAACGTGGTAGATGCCATTTTGGTCCCCCTCAACAGTTTGAAGAAGGGTAGGCATCGTTCGGCCGCACGGGACAGGAACCTGCTGAGCGCGGTAATGCGCCCAGTAAGGCGTTGAACGTCTTTGATGCAGGTGGGTGGGCGCATGTCTAGGATGGCCTAGACCTTGTCGGGGTTGGGCTCGATCCCACGCTGGGTGACTAAGAAACCCAGGAATTTCCCGGATCTCACTCCGAAGGCGCACTTGGTGGGATTGAGCTTCATATTGTACCTCAGGAGGGCGTCGAAGGTCTCAGCTAGGTCGGTGAAGTGGTTCTCGGCCTTGGGGGTCTTCACGAGCATGTCGTCAATATAGACCTTGATGTTTCGGCCGAGCTGACCCTCGAACATATGATTGACCTGTCTCTGGTAGGTGGCTCCAGTGTTCTTCAACCCGAAAGGCATCTGGGTGTAGCAGTATACGCCGAAGTTGGTGATAAAGGCGGTCTTCTCGATGTCTTCTGGGTTCATTCTGATCTGATGGTAACCTGAATAGGCGTCCAGGAAACTAAGTATCTCGTTGCCCGAGGTTGAGTCAACCAGTTGGTCGATGCTCGACAGCGGATAGCAGTCCTTAGGAGTGGCCTTATTCAAGTCGGTGAAGTCCACACACATCCGCCACTTTCCCGAAGCTTTTGGTACCAAGACGACGTTAGCCAGCCACGTCGGGTACAGGACCGGTCTAAAAAGACCAGTCTTTTGCCCCTTGGTGACTTGCTCCTTGATGATCGCCTGCTTCTCTAGCGCGTGCTTCCTTCTCCGTTGTTGTATGGGTTTGACGGTCGGATCGAGGTTAAGCTTATGCATCACTGTCTCCTCCGGTATCCTGGGGAGTTGATCATCAGACCATGCAAAGACTTGGATGTATGCAAAAAGAAACTCTTTTTATTGCTATTGGACCTCAGACGGTAGGTCGGCTCCAATCTTTACTCCTAGGGTCGGGTCATCGTTTAAGAAAACCGTTAGTAATTCTCCTCCAGGCTCGGCGGTTGCGAATTTTTCCTTGACTTCCCGGGGGCCCTTGTTCTTCCCGTCTGGCCTTGTGGCTTCAACCGAGATATTATAGCACCTTCTGGCCGTCGCCTGGTTACCTCGGACTTCCCCCAACCCATTTTTGGTGGGGAACTTCATCTTTTGGTGATAGGTAGAAGGCACCGATTTCGTTCGGCTGAGGATTCCTCAGCCGAAGATTGTGTTGTATGCTATCATACCCTTGATCACTATGAAGTCCACCATGACCGTAATGGTTTTGGGTGGGGTGCCGAGAGTAACCGGCAAGCTTAGGGCTCCCTCGGGATAAGTGGCTTGGCCATTGAACCCGCAAAGGGGGGTTCGGATCGGGCGGAGTTTAGACAGATTCTCCCTCATCTTAAGGAAACATTCATAGGATAATACATCAGGGGCACTTCCATTGTCAACTAGAATCCTGTCTACGTTACAATGGTTTATCGTGGCCGATATGAATAGGGAGTCGTCATGCGGGGTGGTTAGCCCTTCCAAGTCACGGTCGGAGAAGACTATGACCTCGGGCTCACTTGGCGGGGCCCTGGGAGGCTCAATGGCACGGCTCGCCCGCTCAGCATGACTCTTCCTTCCTCAGCCACTGTCTCCCCCTGATGCAGCTCCTCCAGCGATGATGTTGATATGGACCCCGCGAGGGACGTTGTCGATTTCCTCTGGGGCACCTCGGTCTTCCTTGTGCCCGGCCAGGAACTGGGATAGGTGTCCCTGACAGACGAGGCGCTCGATCTCATCTTGGAGTTGGTGGCAGTCACCGGTGTGATGCCCGTGGTCGCTGTGGAACAGGCAATGCTTGCTGCGACTGCGGTTTTTCGACCTCATTGGCTCGGGTTGGCGGAGGAGGCCCGAGCCTTTGATGTCCTCATATATCTCGTAGACCGGAGTGGTTAAGGGAGTGTACTGCTCGTACTTCCGTGACAGTTCCTTGCGTTCCCCATCTCGGTTCCGCCTTTTTCCTGGACCCGAACTTGGCTCGGGTGCCCGCTTCTTGTCCCCCTCCCCACCCGAGCCGGTTGCGTCTCGGCACGCGCTGAGCACTTCTTCGCACTCGGCGTGGCGCAGAGCCATAGTCACTAGCTCGGCAAGGGTCGAGGGAGGGTGGAGGACAAGTTCGCGGCGGAGGTTTTCGTCGCAGGTACCCCCGGTCAGCGCGGTTATGGCTGAGACGACGTCCAGGCGGGGGATCCTTAGGGCTTCTGATTTAAATCAGGTGATGTAAGCCCGGAGTTTCTCCCCTTGCGCCTGTTTGAGGGCCAATAGCCCCGCTACTGATCTTGGGGGACCGCTGCCACCGAAACTCTCCTTGAATACTCGCCCGAATTGCTTGAAGTCCCAGATAGATCCGGGGGCGAGGGCCCGGAACAATGCCTGGACACCTTGGACCAGGGTGGTCACAAAGGCTCGGCATTTGATGGCGTCGGACGCTCCACGAAGGGTCATCGGGGTGTCGAAGCTGTCGAAGTGATCGGCCGGGTCGCCCTGGCCGTCGTAAAGCTTAAAGGTCAGAATGGAGGTTCTGTGAGATACCTCTGCCTTCAAGATATAGTCGGAGAATGGGGATTTCTCCTCGTCCTCCGCGGAAGAGACTTTCTGCAGGCCGCGTAGGGCGCGCTCCGATTCTGCGAAACGCCTCTTGAATTCTCGCAGTCGGAGGGATAGCTCCGGCTGTCGCTGCGCCGTGGGGCTGGGGGGGCTGTCTTGGCGTTCCCCAGGGACTTCGATCTCTGGGTTCGGACGGCGTGCCCCAGGTCTTCCCTTTTTCGGCGTGGAGGAGGCCTCTTGTTCCGGAGGGGGGGGGGGGCTTGTGAAGGTCCTCCTGACCTGTTACGGATAATCTGCCGGCCTCGGAGGGTGAAGCGGCCTCCGGTAGTGTGTTGGGACACGTTCTCGCGGGGAGAGCTCTCCGGAGGGGCGCGTGACCTTCCATCCCTGGCCGCCTGGGTCCTCATGAGTTCCACGAGGATATCCAGTTTTGCGTTGAGGGCTTGGAAGGCGTCGGCGCCACCGTTGAGTGGTAGCCCTACCGCCGTGGGGGGAGGGGGCGGTAGCCCTACTGCCGCGGGGGGAGGGGGCGGTCCGTTGGCAGGGGTGCTGGCATTGGAGGGCGGATTTTGTGAGGCTTGAGAGGGGCCTTCTCCTGCCGCTACCATGGCCTTTCCCCTATGGCCGGCGGACCTCCTCCCTGAACTCCTTCGCACCATACTGGCTCTTTGATCGTTTCCCACAGACGGCGCAAGATGAAGAGGCGTGATCTCGCGCTGGCCCTGAGCTGGGAAGATGATCACCGGATAGTGAACTGTAATGAAGGGAAACGGATCAGGGGGCCCAGGGATGGTTCCCTGGGGCAAACCCTCCGATGCTTAAGTCAGTAGAGCAATGGTGGAAGCTATGAAGGGAGGAGGAAAGAGATGCACGAGATTCCTCTACACCAAGGTGGTGAAGTGGTTCCTGCTCAGGGAGTTTTGGCGTCCCTCCTTTCGTTGGAGGTAGTCTCAGGTTTAAATAGTGTACTGACCTTATGAGTCCCGTAAGCTGAGGGGTTTCAGGCGGGAGTTACGTCCTCAACGTGGGCTCTTTACGTCCTCATCGTGGGATCTTTATAGCCTTGAGGGATCATGGTCCCTTATCCTCATAAACTCCTGCTTATAAAGGGCTCTCAACGGCAGCGTGGATAAGCAATCGTTGGTCGACCCAAGCATGAAAGGTGCCTACCCTATCCGGGCGATAGGCATGGCTCGGATGAAGATAGGTCGGAGTGGGCGCTGAGCACCCGCCTTTATCCCGGCGAGGGGATAGATCGGACGTGGGTCTTTCTCTGACCTGACCGACGCTCGGGCCTTCCGAGCCTAAGGGCCGCCGAGGAAGGGTGTGACCCCGAGTGATCTTATTGGGCTTTTAGCCTAAGTGGGCCCCGCGGGGCTGTCACTTGGATGAGCTGGGCCTCGTTTGGTCCTGATGGACCTAGTTTGGCTGCTCTTTAGATGGGCTACAGAAATCCCCTCTCCAGGTACCAAATTCATAAATCTTGATAAGCGAATTTCAGACTCTTCTATTATAAGAAATTATGAATGAGTCTAAACTTACCAGCATGATTTAAGAATGATGTATACAAAGTTTATCAAGAAAATTCAATACTCATATCTGAAACACCTTTTAATAGAAATGAACCAAATGCACATATGACATTCTTGTTTTAACCCCCTTCTATCTTACTCATTGAAAATTAATGACTCCTATGGAAGTTACATAAGATAGTATTGAGATTAAATAGTTATAAATGTATCTGAACTTGTCTTTGATTAGACTATTTTTTTAGATTTTTCTTTTGAACATCACACTATTTTTCTTGAGCAATCTTAGTTGATCAACACCGTTTTACATAAGGCACAACATTTAACGACCCAAGATCCGGATATCGGGAAGAACCCGATACCATTCGAATCCTGGCCCACTGCCCACGAGCCGGGAGGGCTCGGAAGGGATAAAAGGAGTGTGGAGGCACAAAAAAATAGGAAATAAGGCAGGACAATTCAACAATTAATAGAAATCAATAAACAACTACTATAACAAAGTCTAGTCCAACAGAAAGTACAATCTAAAATAGTAAAACGTACCACATGCCAAGTGAACACTCGGCTCGGCGAGCTGGCAACTGAGAACCTCCGAACAGCACCCTCGAATCTCAAGGAAGAACCACCGCACCTAAAAAGCAGGGATGAGTCTCCAAACAGAGACTCAGCAGGGGTCCCACGGAACCACAACCGGAAATAATGGCGGTAGCGGAAAGGAAAACTACAACTACAGTAGGAACAGCGAATCGGTGGCCGGTCAAAACTCGACACTGTAGCTACTCCTACTGTACCAGGAAAACACACCTCGATCTCACGGTCGGGACTACCGAACCACACTAGTAGCACTTACTGAAGTAAAAACCCACGGCAACCCCGCCGTAGAGGCCTGTCTCCCAGAACACGGCCAACATTGACACGCTGTCCAAGGTGCAATC
The DNA here is from genome assembly GCA_022559845.1 of Amorphophallus konjac. Classification (NCBI taxonomy): domain Eukaryota; kingdom Viridiplantae; phylum Streptophyta; class Magnoliopsida; order Alismatales; family Araceae; genus Amorphophallus; species Amorphophallus konjac. The sequence goes on from CM040122.1 coordinate 135,842,792, forward strand.
CCGACCACCCGGTCGCGGACACCGCACCAACAAGATGCAACCTCGGTAAAGCTACTAGCACCCTGGCCACTAACTCGAAAACACTAGCCGGTCCAGAAAACCATGTCTCGCAGACGGGAAACGGAACCCGGAAACAAGAGAGTCATGTCTCACGTGACAGGAGTATCTGCCCACCAGAAGCAAGGCCGGATGCGTCCACTGACGACTTAGACCGCGCCTCAGGTGCCCCCCTCGACCCCTGGTGGAACGGGGACACCGTACTAGTAACCACAAAACAAGTGACTAGCTGGGGTCGCGCTCGTCAACACGGGTCCAACCGCCCCCAACCACGTGTGCACACACAGACTGTGCATCTCTGGTCTGGCCCTCTGACCGGTTTTCCCCTCAGCCAGACTCTGGCTGGTAGACGTGGGGCCCGACGAAAACTAGTCTAAAACCGTCTCTCTCTGGGGTAGCCTCGCCACCACTCCATGGTGGGACCACTCGGGTGTCGGAAGGCTACGACTAGTGGGGAGTCACTAGTTTGACCACTCTCCAAGGAGAAACTCCGAGAAACACGCATGCACCCTACATGAAAGTCGAGAAGGACCAAGTGGCATCGAGCCACTAGACTCTAGATAGTCCTCTAGACTCACTAAATCTAACGGTCCTTGAGTCACGAGACTCGGTGTCAAGACCATCGTACGCAACAGCACAAGGCCGTCAATCTAGCCTAATCCCTAGGTCTAAAACCACGGTAGGACGAATACCGAGGTAGCGCACGAGCCGCCAAGACCATCCCCTCAAAAGGGAACTCAGAAACCCTCCAGCCCCAGGCTGGGTAATTGGACTCACAGTCCAAGGCCACACACATGGCCCACGTGAAAAGCACAGAAGCATGATTCCCAAGGTAACTCACAAGCCGCCACACCGATTCCCATCCATGGGAAAGCGGGAAACCTCCAGCTCCAGGCTGGATAACTGGACTCGCCGTCCAAGGCTAAACACGTGGCCCACTCAGGAACCGTCTTCCAGGGAAAACTCACGACATGCGGGGGGAGACCCCACCGCACAGGCACCGATACACGGTGACTCGATTAAACGTAACACAAAGCCTGGAACACACATGCCTATGGGCAAGCTAACCGAGATAAATGGAACCCCCGGACACCCAAAGACACGGTCACAGAACTCCACGGGGTGTCCAAGACACACACAGTCAAGGGAGACACGATCAGCCGTAGACTATCCGCCCTGGGTAGTCCGACTGGTCGCCCTCAACATCGCGCTACTCTCATATAGCGCATTCAGTCAGAATGCGCCATATCCCTATAGCACGACAAAGCCGAACGCGCTATAAACATATAGCGCGACAGGCCAGAACGCGTTGGCAACCTGTAGCACGACAAGCATGCACGTGCTATGCCCCTATAGCGCGATAAGATGAACGCGCTACCCACCTATAGCGCGACAAGAACCGCCTTATTGTTCATCTTCTCCGATGAATGCACTATATCGGGGCGGCGTGACTTCCAAGAACGTGCCCACCTTGGCTAGCGCGTTCTCAATCTGCGCCTGAAAATGGCAAAAAATGCGAAGAAATCCATTCCACGCCCCAATCACCTCCGGGGGATGGGGAAACAAAAGGGGAATCCTTCCCCAAGCCCCTAGGCATTCAACGATGCCCACAAACCACCGATTAATGCATTAAAACGCTAGATTTGGCTCACACCCCAAAAACATGCATATTTTCTGAAATGCGAAAAGATCCCCACTCGGCTCGCCACGGGCTACCAAATCTGAGGGAAAAGAAGTACACGAGTTGAGGTCCATCTCCATACCTCCACCGAAGATTCGACACGCCGTGGACGCCGATCCACGAAGAAACGCCGTTTAAACCCTCGCCGGTTCACGACCCACGAACTGCCTCCACCATCGCGATCCTCGTCCCGTGCCCGTCGCTCCACGCCCCACGAGCCACGCCGCCCCGCCCTCGCCGCCTCCGTCGGCCGCCCGGAGTGAGAGGGGGAGAGGAGATAACGTGAGAGAAGAGAGAGGGAAAAGGGAGAGAAATGAGAGGGGAGAGAGAGAAAGGGTTAATATATATAGAAAAGCCCAAAAATACAAGAAATTCAGAAAAATATGAAAAATTACCTCCGCGATCCTCGGAACACGCACAACACAGTGGTAACCTCCCGGAGTCGGAGAACTCTAACGGTTCACCCTACACGGGGTTCCGAAGGTCCGACAGACGGAAAACACGCGTAAAACCCAAAACGCAACCCGGGACCCACAAAGGTGCTCCGAAAATTCTAGAAAAATACCAGCGTGCTCCTCACAACGCCACAGACCCAAGGAAATTCACTGGTAAACCACCAATGGGTCCGCAAATCCAAAAAAATACGAAGCTCAATCGGACAGGATCCGTAATCCGCGAAAAGCGATCCGAAACCCACGGATCAAGATACAAAAAATCCGAGGCATTACAGCCCTCCCCCCTTAAAGGAATTTCATCCTCGAAATTCAGGACTAGGACCAAGTCACAGGAGAAGAACACCTTAACCAACTGACAACGCTGTCAGAGCCCCAGCACGGAAAATCTTGATTCTCACGAAAACATCGATCATGAGGGACACAACCAGACTAACACCACGAACGACACCTCGCTCCGCATGCCGCGCACACCGGCCATCAGAGCAGGCACACACCAAAGGACACAGTCCGACATCACCTCAGTCTCAAGGAAAACCAATACAGAGCCTCCATCAGCTCACAACAGCACGGGATCAACTCTGTCAGAACTCAAACTTTGACAAAGCCCAGATCCCATCCGAAAAAGCACATCACAGAAATGACCACCAAATGCCTCACTGATACATGTCTCTCACCGTTCACGATGCACAACCAACAGCATCTTTTGTCTGTGAAAGACCACACACCGGTCACCAACTGCTCGTTAACGGGAAACCTCCATCGGCCCAACGGGCACGATCCAACTCACAATAGGCTATCTGCTAACTCACACAGAGACAATTACCACATCACGAGCTGAACTCCTCTTGGATTCCGCATCCAAACTCAGTCATCGCGCCAACTCGACCCTTTTGGGGAGCACGATGAAACCAAATGACAAGATCCTGGTGTCTTCAGTCATCACCTCACTCGACTCAGACTTACAGGGAAATCCTCCCATGCTAGCCACAAACCAAGGATCACCATTACAACACCAACGTCCCATCAAGGACCTCCACGCACAGGCGTTACTCTTCCGTCATGTCTCATCAAAACCTTCATCTTAATACATCCAAGTGGACGCCTGCCAATCTCGATTCCGCCCTCGCCACAGAGCCATGGGACACCACCTGAACAACTTACAGTACACATCTCTAGGGGAGGAAAGTGCCAACCAAAATTACGGCAACTAGGTCGCCAACACCACGACCAAAGCACACTGGGTCCCCAACAATACACATCTTACCATGGTCGGCTACGAGACTAGCCTTACCAGTCACTCGCAGCTACCAACAGGAACCCACAGCCTGTCAGAGATCACTTCTCTAAAAATGATCTCATCCGAGGACACAACTTCCAACACAAGTCGGGCACCAAGCCACCAACTCTAACCAACACGTCCTCGACCACCGTCAGGCGACATCCTTAACAACCCCATCCAGGTCTAACACCGACGCCTGACACGGCTTCCATCACAAGAATAGGGTACTCATGCGGCACACTTGCCAACATATTTCCCCAACACTCCATCTTGCCAGTGCCAAGAACCACGATATCTTGAGCAACGGCACGACAACAACACGTCTCACATAGAGGAACCAATCCTTCGATGCTCAACGTAATCTCAGGAAATCCGCCCATAGTAACCAACGCTACGATCCTGAACATGTGGGTTATGGGCCCACAGGCTTCCGCTGCGCACTCTGATCCACGCGCACAGCCAACACGGCAACTCGGGACTCGCCATCCCAACAATCCACAACTCGGCCGGTCAACCTCAGGAAACAGGGTGAGGAAAACTCCATTACCTCGAACCCCAAGCACAGATTCTCTCTCTAATATGGCAACCTTCCGCAACACTGCAGGCTCCGAACTGCCACGCATCAGAAAGTTCCAGCACCAGCCAAGAATGCGAACACCACCCAACCAGCACTCGTCCTTCCGGAACAGTGCTAGCACCCTTACACACCAGGGGAAATGGGCACAACATTCGTAGGCAACCACCTTGCCAAAACACGAATCACGTCTCGCACGGACTTCATGGCACGCAGAGGCCAACCAATCCAGGAACACACTACAAGACGACGAACCTTAACCAAACACAATCTCTCCAACCAAAGGAGAAACCGATCACACCTTCGACCAACGAAAAATATCCACGCTCAACCTGACCTCAAATCTCACACATGCTGGGAACAGCACCATCCAGCACCAAGAAAACCATCGCTTCCATCAGGTCAGCGCCTCCGACACACTCGACGAGTGTCACGTCGGACCACAATCACAGCATCTTCGATGCACCACCGTTGCGATTCCTCAAACTGCAACATGCCACGCCAAGAGCCGCAACACGAGCCATAATCGACAATCGTCAACGCTCATCCTCGAGTCCCGAAACTCACCGTAAAATCTTCTCATCTCAGACCAAATCCAAGGCGAACACAATCCATTCGCACACAAGAGCACAGGAGCAAGACTTACTGGGACACCACAGCCCAATCCTACCTCAAAATCCGTAAAACAATCAGGACCGACACGTCATTCCTGATGCCACAGAGCACGATAAGAACATCGGGCTCGACGAAACAGCAGCTCACTGAGAAGATCCTCTGCTCACCCGAGCACACTTCTCGATCAGAGCACCCGCTCTGCCACCTTAAAACACAACCTTAACACCTCAAGGGCTAGATAAACCTCAAGCTGGACTGGCCAGACTCAACAACAGCTCCTCAGAGCACGCTCACGGTCACTTTACCACGAACAGTCCTCACCAGCCACCTGACCTCGCTACAGAAAACTCAAACGCAGCACCCCAGCAACCCTTGCCGGCAACCTCTGCTCAACGTAGCACAACCGGGGCCACCACCAATGAGGGAGAAAGCTCTCGACCTAGATCCTTAGACCCCACGCCGGCACGAAAGCCGCGAATAGCAACCACCTTCACAGCGCCACGCAACACACTCAAGCTCTCAAGTAAGAAATCAAGCGGAAAAACATGCACGAAACCCTATGCCAGCTGTCGACTGTACTGGACCTTATGGACTCTGATCACTGTAATATCTCAAATTCTTATGTACGTCCACAACCTCCACTCTGATACCGGCTGTAACGACCCAAGATCCTGATACCGGGAAGAACCCGATACCATTCGAATCCTGGCCCGCCGCCCACGAGCCGGGAGGGCTCGGAAGGGTTAAAAGGAATGTGGAGGCACAAAGAAATAGGAAATAAGGCAGGACAATTCAACAATTAACAGAAATAAATAAACAACTGCTATAACAGAGTCTAGTCTAACAGAAAGTATAGTCTAAAGATGTAAAACGTACCACATGCCAAGTGAACACTCGGCCCGGCGAGTTGACAACTGAGAACCTCCGAACAGCACCCTCGAACCTCGAGGAAGAACCGTCGCACCTGAAAAGTAGGGATGAGTCTCCAAACAGAGACTCAGCAGGGGTCCCGCGGAACCCCAACCGGAAACAACGGCGATAGCGGAAAGGAAAACTACAACTACACCAGGAACAGCGAACCGGTGGCCGGTCAAAACTCGGCACTACAGCTACTCCTATTGTACCAGAAAAACACACCTCGATCTCACAGTCGGGACTACCAAACCACACTAGTAGCACTTACTGAAGTAAAAACCCACGGCAACCCCGCCGTAGAGGCCTGTCTCCCAGAACACGGTCAACCTGGACACGCTGTCCAAGGTGCAATCCCGACCACCCAGTCGTAGACATCGCACCAACAAGATGCAACCTTGGTAAAGCTACTAGCACCCTGGCCACTAACTCAGAAACACCAGCCGGTCCAGAAAACCACGTATCGCAGATGGGAAATGGAACCCGGAAATAGGAGAGTCACGTCTCACGTGACAGGAGTATGTGCCCACCAGAAGCAAGGCCGATGCGTCCACTGACGACTTAGACCACGCCTCAGGTGCCCCCCTCGACGCCTAGTGGAACGGGGACACCGTACTAGTAACCACAAAACAAGTGACTAGCTGGGGTCACGCTCGTCAGCGCGGGTCCAACCGCCCCCAACCACGTGTGCACACACAGATCGTGCGTCTCTGGTCTGGCCCTCTGACTGGTTTTCCCCTCAGCCGAACTCTGGCTGGTAGATGTGGGGCTCGACAGAAACCAGTCTAAAATAGTCTCTCTTTGGGGTAGCCTCGCCACCACTCCCTGGTGGGACCACTCGCATGTCAGAAGGCTACGACTAGGGGGGAGTCACTGATGTGACCACTCTCCAAGGAGAAACTCCGAGAAGCACGCACGCACCCTGTGCGAAAGTCGAGAAGGACCAAGTGGCATCGAGCCACTGGACTCTAGACAGTCCTCTAGACTCACTAAATCTAACGGTCCTTGAGTCACGAGACTCGGGGTCAAGACCGTCGTACGCAACAGCACAAGGCCGTCAATCTAGCCTAATCCCTAGGTCTGAAACCACGGTAGCACGAATACCAAGGCAGCTCACGAGCCGCCAAGACCATCTCCTTAAAAGGGAACTCAGAAACCCTCCAGCCCCAGGTTGGGTAATTGGACTCACAGTCCAAGACCACACACATGGCCCACGTGAAAAGCATAGAAGCATGATTCCCAAGGTAGCTCACAAGCCGCCACGTCGATTCCCCATCCATGGGAAAGCGGGAAACCTCCAGCTCCAGGCTGGATAACTAGACTAGCCGTCCAAGGCCAAACATGTGGCCCACTCGGGAATCATCCTCCAGGGAAAACTCACGACATGTGGGGGGAGACCCTACCGCACGGGCACCGATACACGGTGACTCGATTAAGCATAACATAAAGCCCAGAACACATACGCCTATGGGCACGTTAACCGAGGTAAACAGAGCCCCCGGACACCCAAAGACACGGTCTTGGAACTCCACGGGGTGTCTGAGACACACACAGTCAAGGGAGACATGATCAGCCGTAGGCTACCCGCCCTGGGCAGCCCGGCTGGTAGCCCTCAAGATCGTGCTACTCTCATATAGCGCGTTCATTCAGAACACGTTATATCCCTGTAGCGCGACAAAGTAGAACACACTATAAACATATAGTGCGACAGGCTAGAACGCGCTGGCAACCTATAGCGCGACAAGCATGAACGCGCTATGCTCCTATAGCGTGATAAGATGAAAGCGCTACTCACCTATAACGCGACAAGAACCACCTTACTGTTCATCTTCTCCGATGAACGCGCTCTATCGGGGCGGCGTGACTTCTGAGAATGCGCCCACCTTGGCTAGTGTGTTCTCAGTCTGCGCCCGAAAATGGCAAAAAATGTGAAGAAATCCATTTCACGCCCCAATCACCCCCGAGTGATGGGGAAACAAAAGGGGAATCCTTCCCCAGGCCCCTAGGCATTCAACGATGCCCATAAACCACCGACTAATGCATTAAAACGCTAGATCGGGCTCACACCCCAAAAACATGTATATTCCCCGAAATGTGAAAAGAACCCCACTCGGCTCGCCACGGACTACCAAATCCATGGGAAAAGAAGTACACGAGTTGGGGGTCCATCTCCTTACCTCACCGAAGATTCGACGCGCCGTGGACGCCGATCCTCGAAGAAACGCCGTTTAAACCCTCGTCGAGTCTCGATCCCACGAACCACCTCCACCATCGCGATCCTCGTCCCGTGCCCGTCGCTCCACGGCTCACGAGCCACGCCACCCCGCCCTCGCCGCCTCCGTCGGTCGCCCAGAGTGAGAGGGGGAGAGGAGAGAAGGTGAGAGAAGAGAGAGGGAAAAGGGAGAGAAATTGAGAGGGGAGAGAGAGAAAGGGTTAATATATATAGAAAAGTCCAAAAATATAAGAAATTCAGAAAAATACGAAAAATTACCTCTACGATCCTCGGAATACGCACAACGCAGTGGTAACGTCCCGAAGTCGGAGAACGCAACGGTTCACCCTACACGGGGTTCCGAAGGTCCGATAGACGGAAAACACACGTAAAACCCAAAACGTAACCTGGGACCCACAAAGGCGCTCCGAAAATTCTAGAAAAATACCGGCGTGCTCCTCACAACACCACGGACCCAAGGAAATTCACTGGTACACCACCAATGGGTCCAGAAATCTGAAAAAAAATCCGAAGCTCAATCAGACAGGATCCGTAATCCGCGAAAAATGATCTGAAACCCACAGATCCAGATCTGAAAAAACCGGGGCATTACACAACACATCTTAAGTGAAGTGATCCAGTTACTCAGTGTGATAACTGCATAGTTTCTCAGTCATGAGAGTAGAGTTAGTAATAGAAATATCTTTTTACGTGAGGAGACACCTTGGTTAGAGGCAGGAATCCCCAGCTACTCAACACAACTATGCCATTGCTCTGCCATATTTTCAATCTTTTTTTTTACAGCAGAGGTAACTATGACACTTCATGACATGGGTTTACTCCATTTCTTTGATAGAGGACCCAGTTTCTCGGTGTCTAAAGTCATTGCTCTGACCAAGATTTCTTTCAATTGATTTCAGATTTTTCAAACAATGCTCTACACTGAAGTGTTTAAGAACAATACTCTCTACAAGTATCTTAACCAAAGAAGGCCATAATTTTAAAATTTCAGATTTCAGAAGGTTTTGCATGAAATTACATGAGACAATTTGTTAAGATTTATTAAACATAACGATTCAGATATTTTCAAGTCTTTTAATTCAAAACTTAAAGAATACATTAGACTTAAATCAATTTGATTCATCAGACATTCTTAAACCAGTATAATGGAAGATTCTTCTTTTTGAAATATGTCGAATTTATGATTAGGGTACACAGATTGAAATCTCCCCTCAAAATCAGATGAATCAACATTGACAGTGCAGCAAATCAATGGAAGCAACAAGAAATTTTCATTGAGAGAACAACAAAAGACATTATCAAGCATGCATATAAAATGGCAGAATTGAAACACATGCTTATGTATCAAACAGATTTTAAGGAGTCAGTGAGTTAACAGGGATGGAGCTGGAGGTATGCACTCGAGCAATCCAGTTCAGAAACCAATAGCTGAGTCTGGAGTTCAGACAGATCAGCTTGACAGCAATGAATTCTAGTTCAACTATTTATCAGCAACTTAGAGGAGAAGCAGACATAGAATTCAGACAAGATTGATGAAACTAGAAGGCTCCCCCTGTCTATATGCAGTGATTCTCTTCTTTTTGGAATTTTCAAAAATTAATGAAAAGCAATGCAATTCACTATATGTATGCATATGCAATGACTCTCCTAAAGATATTTCCTGAACATGAATGTCATGAACATTATGCAGGGGTAACCAAACTCCCCCTGACTAAACGCAATGAATGAAGTTTCTAAATGCAACATGTGCAATACTCAACATGCAGGGAGTTTGACCAATCATGCATCATGACATAGATATGCAATGCATTCAAAGACAAACTCCAATTATTTCATGTGCATTTCAGACCTTCAAAGATATTTAGTTAGATGATGCACAAGAGAATTAACATGATATGCAATCACTTAAAGCAGACAAATTCAGAAAATAGAATCTAAATAGAGTTTTCAGAACTGACTTGAAGAGTGCAATCATGGAGTTTTCATTCTTGAGTGCCTTTGTTTATTAACCCCCTTTATTCCATTCCAAGGCACACCTGTAAAGTGGCAGACTATTTTGTTCCAGTAGGAACCCAAGCAGCCTTGGGTCCTATATTACCCCTAACATGTGTTCTAAACAAATTTTTAGCAATATTGTCATCAAATTCCATCAGAGAATAGTCAGCCATAGAGTGTCCGAATTTTTCACAGTATTTACATGAAACAACAGAATTTTTGATCATATTTTGCACATCAGCATGAGCATGAAATCTCTGTACATGAGCATGAAATTTTATGTTGTTTACATGAACAGTTTGTCTCTTATTTTCTGCTAGCCAACAATTTACAGATTTATGACCTAGCTTTCCATAATTGAAACATGAAAAGTTCATTCTTTTAGGGTTCCTATCAAACGTATGTCTTTTTATAGGAAATTTAGCAAATTTGGATTTAATTGAATTTCCCTGAGCATGCCAACAGTCCTTGACTGTATGACCATGCTTTCAACATTCGAAGCACCTGATGTGCTTACTTCTAGAGCCCGTATTACCCCAATGAGACCCTGACTAGCATTCAAAAGCCTTGTGACCATGCTTGTTACAGTTAAAACATATGATGTGATGGTTTGAGGCAGATTTGTTTCTATTAAGACCATGACGGTTTACAGAGAATTTAGCATGCATCCTATCATCTTGTTTCATGACAAAGCATTCGTTCATGAAATGACCATACCTACCATAGTAATGGCATGAAGCATCAGATTTCCCAGTAGCATGGTTTCTATCGGATGAATTCTCAGCATTCATTATTCTAAAATTCTGATTTTCCTTTTTATGTGCATGTTTGTGTGTGTTCGGGTTGTTTACAGAATTCACCCTTTTGATATTGGTTTGAGTAGGCTTCTTCTGCAGGTGGTCAACCCTTTTAATCCTTTTAGTTGGTTTCTGATTTTTCTGAGCATTTTGCTCCTGACTCCTTTGAGCAGTAAATTGGAATACAGGTGGGTTCGATGAGCTATGAGAACCAACACTAGAAATAAAGGATGTTTCCGTTTTATTTTCGGAGCTCTTTTTCTTTGCAGGGTTATAGCCCAACCCTTCTTTCTGAAGATTTATCTTGACTCCTAGCAACCTATCCAAGCTTTCTTGACCATTAACAAACTTTGACAAAGAGTTTTTCAAATCATGAATTTCATTTTCTAGAGATGCAATATGTATCTCATAACTAGCAATCTCTTATTCACTGTAATTAACACATTCACTCAGCACATTGTTTGCAGTTTTATATTTCTCAACATCTTGTTCTAGATTGCTCAGTTTTTCTGATTCTTCAATGCAGATAGATTTTCCTTTTTCTAATGTGAGAAGTTTTTCGGACATAGCAGTGTTTAACCGTTTTAATTTTTCAATTTCAGCTTTCAATTTAATGTTTTCCTCCTCAAGCTTATTAGATTGAATTTTCCTATTAGCATATCTTTCTTTCTCAATAGCCAAAAGTCTCTCTGAAATAACAACATTTAGAACCATGAGTTTCTTATTTTGTTCTTTCATATCTTTGTTTTCTTTTACCAGCTTCTCGATTTCTTCATCATATTTTTCACTGCTGGATATCAAGTCCAGTCTTTCAATCAATTTCTCCTCTCTTTGTTCAAATTCAAGTTTCTCATTCAACAAATCTTTATTTTCATCTTTGAGGGAGGCAATCAACTTCCTCTGCCATTCATTTTTAAGGTAGAGATCTTCATTGCGTTCCTTTAGCAGAGAGCATCTATTGCAGACTGACTTTATGGAGCAATTGTTTGATGCTTCTCCTCGATTTCTTTTATTCTGGCAGCAAGGTTTTCATTATTCCTCTGAAGTTCTGCATTCTCAAGTTTCAATTTGTCTGCTTCAGAATTAGCTTTATTCAACTCTTGCAGTTTTATTAGGTGCTCATCATCTTTAACATTCAGTTTGTCTTCCAATTCAGTTATCTTGTTCAAACATTCTTGATTTTCATTTTTCAGTAAGCATATTTATTTCATGTTCGAGTGAACCTCAGATAGACAAGCATCATATGATTGGTTTGTTTTCAAGCAATTTTCACATGATGAGTTAAGACCATTCTGATCAATTTTTTTTTCATCTTTTTGTGTTGTTTTCTTAATTGTTCATAAGAATCAAGCAACTCATTGTATGCAGCAATCCAATCATCCATAGTATAATTGTCAAACTCAGAAGGTACCTCATCTTCATCTTCTTCTTCATTTTCTTCTTACTGTCCATCATTATCAACCATCAGACATGTGTTGCAATTCCTGGTAAGCTTCAATTTCTCCAATATCTCCTTGCCAGACCTACAGGAAGAAACACACGATATTAGAGCTCTATCAATTGATGTCTTCATCAGATCTAACGCTCTAGCGTTTTTAGTTTTTTTCAATCTATCCTTATTAGTCCATTTAGATTTATCTTTTGATAATTTGTGTGGACCGTGAACCACTACCTTCCAAAGATCAGGATCGGTTGATCTTACATATCGATGCAAGTTCTCCAGCCATAGATCGAAATCATTACCTCTGAAGATCAGTGGATGAGCCATCGAAGAATGACTGACCAAGTATAGGTCTAAGGGCAATGTATGAGAAATGCACGCAAGTCAAACAGCAACAAAGCATGACACCAATCCACAAAACAAATCACCAAACATAAACAGACAAGTCCCTCTCTTAACTGCACCAAGGAAGCTATAGGATATGCTACAGATCGTTGGATCGATTACACGTCAACCTCGCTCTGATACCAATTGTTGGGGTGCTAGGCCCAGATTCAGAGGGGGGGTGAATGAATCCCCTTATAAAAATTGCCCAATTAAAAATTGTAACTAGACACAAATGCGAAATTAAAACTAGTCAAGCTCCACAAGATAAGGTGGACACTGATTCTCTTGATCAAACAGTTGAGCTGCAAGAATGCATACTCCTAAGCAGACCTATGCTATTGACCGAACCCAATCAAGCAATCAAATGCAACATAGACGCTCAGATGACTTGAGTGAATTTGACACTCTCCAGTAACAATGATCAAAAATTCAAAGTGACTCTCTCAAAACCAGAGTCAAATGTTCGGTGTGCAAACCAAAAACCCACTAGATGGGAAATAGAGATCGAGCCTAAGCATACATCTAGCGAATCAGACAAGGCAATCAAACCACGATGGACAAGAGATTTTTAGGTGGTTCGATCCTCCAGACCTACATCTACCCAACACTCAAGCCAGAGTGTGGATTCCCGCTGATACACAGCTTAACTGCTGGGCCTCACAGCTTGCCAACAACCGCTGACTGACATCTTGACCGCTGGGCAATATAGCTTAGCCGACCAGAGGAACCGATCCTCTGCAACTGCTGAGTGACACAGCTTGCTCTGCTGACTTACAGCTTGAAACAAAGCTATAAAAGAAAGCAAAAGATGAAGAATCACAGCGACTGAAAGCTGGATGGAATCGAAAAACAACTGTGGCTCTCGTAGGAGCTGACTGGATTGGATCTGATCCAAAGTCCAATTGAACAGGTGTGGACGCACTTTTTATTTATTAATTAAGATCTATGGTTATTGGGTTTATTAAGTGCGTGGGTGTGCCAGTCACAAAGGTGACGATTTATTGTGCGTTCGATCTGACTAATCAGACGATTGTGTGATTCGTGTCGGGACTGAGAACCCGCCGTACCCTAAAGGCTATGACGTTAATTACATCCCCTCGGAGAGGGGAAAACCCTTGATTGATTGCCAGGAAAAGGGGATCGATGGCCTGAAAATTAATTGCATAAAAACCTATTAAGAAATGTTGAAGTCCTCGTACGAGGGTGTGAAGAAAGTATCTGAGCTCATGTCGGTCATGTGTTGACCATTTAATGTTTGGACGAATGTCCGGCTTGAGAATAGTATAATCGTTGCGGGAATACCGGAACATGTGTACGTCGAGATACGACAAATTTATTGTTCAAAGGAAGGGGAAACGTTCAGTTAAATCTTGGTTAGAGTGGTCAGAAATCGATAAGTTTGTCGGCCCGGTGCAAGATCAAGCTACGACCATACTGCGGTGGGCCCCCCGCGGTCGAAGTCAGGCTCACGTGGGCATCGTCAATGTTTCCGGTGCCAAGGGGGCAACGGGAGGATGTCCTGGGACCAGATCTGAGAACCAATGTGCGTTCAAAGGGAGCGGGCTATAGGCCGAGGATATGGGTCAGGTAATGACCATGATCGGGGCGGACCCGAGGTCTAAGCGTGGCCCACGGAGGCCTTATTGATATTCCCATGTGTAGGGTTCGGGAAGGACGAGAGCCGCCTCGTTCCATTCATATTTTGTCGGTCACTCATGGACCATTTTACGTTTGGACAAAGGTCCGTATAGAAAACAAGATGGTGACGGGAGTGAATCCGCGTAAATATCTGCCGTGAGTACGGCAAGTTTAATGCAAGTGCGGGATTAGATCCCGGTATATATATCGGTCACTAACGGACCATTCATTGTTCGGACGAGAGTCCACATTTGAAGCATCGAAGATGACGATAAATCGTACGAATGTCTGCCACGAGTGCGGCAAGTTTAATGGGATTACAGGATTGGATCTCGATAGAAGTGGTCAAGTTGATGGACTATTGGCCCGAGACGGTTTCAGACTATGGCCATGTCGGGGATTCCGAGGTCCACATCTGATACCATGGGGGCATCGTTGCTTTTCTCTTCATACACAGTCTGAGGGCGCGAACTGTTCGGTGTGGAGCCCAAACTCGCCATCGTGCGCCCTCGCACGCGGATCGACCTGCGCGGTCAGGTCGTGGGTTTGTTCTCACAGAAATGGTTTATATGCTTTCTTTTCTTTCTACTAACATCAAGCCTTCTATTTTCTTTTATTTGGTTAATTGTCCTTTTATGAGGCACGCCGGATTAGCATCAAGAGGAGGGCACGCCGGTTTAGCCACAAGAAGGGGGGGCGCGTCGGTTTAAGGCCAAGGGAGGAGGCGCGCCGGTTTAAGGTGGCAAGTTGGGGCGCGCCGGTTTAGGACCAAGAAGAAGTGGGGCGCACCGGATAGGGCAGCACAAGGGGGGGCGCGCCGATTAAGGCCAATGAACAGTATGGCGCGCCAGAATAAGCACTATTCATTCCAAGGATTTTGAGATGGTTTTGAGTGTGAAGCAAAACCGGCGCGGGGGGGGGGGGGGTACCGCGCCGGATTAGCCCACGCCGGATTAGGAGCACGCCGGGATGGCGTCTATGAGGTTTTATTTCATTCTTGTTGCTTCTTTTCTTGTTTCTTTGATCTACAGATTGGTTGAATGGTTGGATTGTTCGTTTAATCGACACTTTAAATCAATGGAATGATTCTTATCACTTGTTGATGTGAATGAGCACGTATGATTGAATGTTTTACTGGAAGGGTTTGTTATGCAGGGACTCATGAATTCAGTTTTGATTCAGAGGCTTCGGACACGCGCTGTTCTTATCCTCAGAGAACTTGGTGATGGGAATCGACGCTGAGCACTAACTTTTTATTTTGCATTTGAGTCCTTTTATTTACTTTTATATCCTTGGGAAAGTATATGTGCAATTGTAAAGCTTTATAAGCCAATGTGTCATTCCCTTGGATTGTTTGGGTTTTTGTGCAAAATGTCAATAGGTCCAGCAAGGGGGCCCTCACTCCTTCCCCATTGGTCCACATAAGCCATATGGGTCCATGTGGGGCTGGTCAAAGTCCTAGGTGGCATCTAGAAGGTCAATTGGACACATGGGAGACAAGTGGTTGAAAATGTCAAAGGGAGGCTACCTACCTTACCTACCTAGTCAAAGGAATGCCCCCTCCATATGGAATTTATTTATTTTGGGTTTTTGATCACATGGGGGAAGAAAATGACCTATTTCCCATGAAATTCTCAGCCCCCCACCCCTTGCCATTCTCTATATAAGCCTATGTATAGTGTCATTACAGATTAATGAAGAAAAAAGATTGTGAAGCCCAAGAGCATTTGTGCCCCCTTCCCTCTCTCCTCTGGTTCCCTCCCCCTCCTCCAGATTTCTAGAGTGGTTATCCCTTCTATCACCTCCCCTCTACCTCTGATCTTCATCTCTGGTGCCATCGCCGCCGTTCGTGCCGCCATCGAGCTGCCGCGAAGGCATCTCCAAGGTTCTATCTTGCGGGACAGAAGGCCACTATGAGAATTTCTGATCTCCACCTCCACATCTTCTGGAGCTAAAATTTTGAGAGTGTGTTCTTATCTTGAATCCCCATCTCCACAAAACATTTCACGTCCGAAATCATTCTTTTGCTATTTTTTCATTTTTAGTCTTCAATCTCTCCCAGAACTGCCAGGTTTCTGTCTACAGTGACATCAACCCTGAGTTCCCCACATTCAGACCACTCTTTGATTTTTCCAAGAGCTCCCAAATTTACTGGAAGTTTTTTCCACTATCCTCTCCATCCACAATTTTTAGTTCAATTTCCACATACCTCCATCTATTTTTAGAAATTCCATCTTCTTCCCAAAATTAGTTCTGTCTTCATCAGTCCTGATCCGACCACAGTCCAGTATAAAATCTCCAGAAAATTCAATTCTCCACAACAGCTTTCACA
Source organism: Amorphophallus konjac (assembly GCA_022559845.1). NCBI lineage: Eukaryota > Viridiplantae > Streptophyta > Magnoliopsida > Alismatales > Araceae > Amorphophallus > Amorphophallus konjac. The sequence continues at coordinate 135,859,188 of CM040122.1, forward strand.
AAAAATATTCCCGTCTTCCTTGATCAATTCTCTACAACTTTAAAGAAGAGCTAAAGATCTTAATCTGAGGTCTACCCTACGGTCAAAGGCAGTTCTCAGGAAACTTCTCTGCAATTTTGAGATTTCGGGAACTGTCCAACAGTAACTTCAAAAATCAACAAAGGCTAGATCCATGCAGATCCAGTTCATATCTCTAGTCCTAGATTGAAGGACTTCGAAAGAGCTTTCCAACGGTACCTTCTGTGCTTCGATCTGACGTCAGGATTGGTCGCAGCAGCCAATCTAGCCGGATCGCGCGCTGAAAAACAGAAGTTGCAGATCCGTGGGAAGCTAATCCGGCGAGTGACGATCGGAGCCGCCCGGCCACCGCCCGGCGAACCAGCATGCCGCCGTCCCAGGGTGCTCCCACCAAGGTGTCCCCACCACAGCGGAGCCATGCCGGCCCAACGCGGCCCCACCGACCAGCACGTGGGTCCCACGGCCGTGAGTACATGTGTCGCCGAAGCGTCGCAAGAAGCCGCCCGTCAACCCGAACCCGCTACTCCCAGGACCCACTTGTGTAGCCCTTTACCTCCATGCGTGGAGTGGACAATATTTCATTGCTGTCATTATTGTGTAATATTTGTTCCGGGAGTACGAGATCGGCCGGGATCGTCTTCCCCACGCCGAGAGCGTGGAGGTATCGTATTCGCTCCTTGCTTGGCACTTTACTTTATTTCATATATGCTTGTTTATCCCGCTGCTAGAGAGCATGTTAGGTTAATCTAGCTCGCTATATATTGATAATCACCGCTGCTGCGAGAGAGAGCGAGACCGTCCCGTGACCCGATCCGGGCACGAAAGTGCGAATTGACCACCCTAGCTCTTGCCGGTTTCTCAACCGCGCACGTCCGACGCTTCCCTCGTTAGGGACGATCGCGAGCTTGCTTAGAGTCTGAGGATCGCATATCCATTTGGAGTCGAGTCCGTGGTCCGTCCCGCATCACTTGGTCTGTTCATTTGTTCTTAAGTGTTCTTGTCTTGGCGAAATTTGGGCAGCATCTCCCCCGGACGGGGAGTTGCCAGAGAAAATAAAGAACACCAAACGGATTACTCCGGGGTAAACCTCAAGTCCAGACCTCACGGTGGTCCGATAACCTATATGTGAGTGTTGAAAAGCTCGAGGACTAGCCTTCAAGAGCTCTCACAACTCACGGGTGATGATTTCGTGGAACGGGATAGATGTAGGCCATAGGTGGCCATGAATGTTCACCCTTCGAACGGGTTCCCTCAGAGTTCATGCCACAGAAGGGCAAGCTTCTGAGGACCCCAGGTGATGTTGAAAACTGGGATTAAGAAAACGGAAGAAAAGGGGAAGGGATCAGAGCAATAGAATGCTATTTACGCCCACAAAAGTCACTCTTTTATTCATTCCTGTGGGAAAGGGGAAAAGGGATATAGGAGGGGATTTACCCCAGAGCAGAGAAAGAAAGATATAGCCGAGAAGGAGGACTTGAAACTCAGGCGGGGGAAATAGAGCACAAGCTCTTCCACTCGGGGCTCACCTCCCTCCTCTCACGGACCCTCTCTCTCCCTTTTCTTCATCTTGCAGGCGTGAACGGATGGAACTTCTTCTTCTCTTCAGATGCTGGAGACCTCTCGAGAAGACCTCTAGAGAGGAAGATCCCTCTGAAAGAAAAAGCCCCCCCTCTTCTTTCTCCAGACTTGCCTTTTTATCGAATGGGAATGGAGGAGAGTTCCCGCCACTTCAACCTCGTACGCGACGAGCTCTGAACGCAACATACTGCGCTGGATGCTACTGATTCGTGCCGTACACTACTGCTCGTCCGAGGATGGGATGTTCGTAGATTTTCCGGAGCCTGCTTCGCCGTTGCCGCTTCTGTGCTATCGAACGGAGGCAGAGACAGAGCGTCGGGCATTCAATGTTCTCTGCACATCATTAAACAGAGCATCGGTATGCCGACGGGACAGGATGGGGTTAAATCGGCGAGGGGGATGAGCGCGCCGGATTAAACCTAAATGCAATTACCCCGCCGTATCACCAAGTGAATAGGGGCGCACCGGATCAGCAAAGGAAGAGGGGGCGTGCCGGTTTAAGGACCATGCAAGGGCGCACCGGTTTAAGGCCCAAGCAAGGGCGCGCCGGTTTAAGTGCAGGCCGTGCCGATTTAGACTTCGTCTCGGCTTCGTTGCCATTCAGGCGAACAGTTATGCTCCCGAAGAACTTCAGCTACAATGCTCCTGCTCCGAGGTGTTTAGTTCGAAGTATTTGAGTCCCGATCCTGGGCTTTGCGTGCTTTCCGTCATAAGCCAAACCCGTGTCCGAGCTCCCGAGCTTCTTCTGATTCGACCTTTGGCAATGCCGACCGGAGAGCCGGGGTCATCCCTTCAGCCCGAGGGGCTTCTTTGTTGGGTGGCGGAGCACCGGGTAGGTATTCATCCTGCTTGGAGGAGGCATAGGGTTTATTCGGCCCTTCCGTCTTCAACTTGCTCTCGAGTGCTGAGACGTGCATGCCGCATGATCATCATCATTTTTTGACGTCCACAACAGGTCTTCAAGCAGCTTCACTTTCTTTTCCTCAAACTCTCTCTCACTCTTTCTTCCACTTCCTCTTTGTCACGAACTATCAATCTCTTCTTCTTCTTCTCACTGCTTTCATGCTACTCTTTCAGACTGTCTCTGATATCTCTCTTTCTTTCTTTCTTCAACTTTGCTCTCCTTCTACTCTTCGTGATGTCTCTCTTTCAATCTTCTCTTCACGATCTCTACTCATATATCTTTAATTCCAGCATTGTATATTTTCTGTTCGCAGAAGAAGGGTCTTATGTACATCTTCAGTCAGGGACCCACGAGCTCACGCACTGGGCGTGTGGAGGGAATACTACCGCCAAATGGTTCCAGAAAGCTCTCAGCCACGTGTCCAATTCTTAGCACTATTGCTTTCCACGTGGCAGTCCTTTATCAGGGACGGCTTGCTTTGGATCACGTGCCTTCGTTAAGGATCACGAGCAGTTAACCTGTTAACCTGTCAAAATATACGATAGTCATACAGATATCAAGATTGCTCAGACTTGCTAAGAAAATGTTTAACGGTCCATAAAGCACACTTGGGTAGACTCAGTATGCACAGACTCAATGCATACAATAGCAGGTTCTGCATAGGCCATCGGTGTGCACAAAGAAGTTCGCACAGACTCATTATGGCTGTAGGGCAAGGAGATTCACAGACTACGTGTGTGCATACTACAGGCAATACACCGACTCTATATGCCAAACCTCACGTTGCACAGACTTTGCGTAGCTCAAAGAATAGAGTTGCACCGACTTATTTGCAAGAAAGGCACGAATGCACAGACTTTAATTTCGCTCGCACAGAATGTTCACCGACTATGTGTGCAATCGGTTCATGGAATGCAATGACCTAGTATTTCCTTAGACTTAAACATCCACAGAATGTTCGCTCCCTCAGGGCTCAAACTCCACCACCCCAAATAAGTCCAACTTACACCACCCCATCGCCAAAAGGCCTTCCCATTTCCTTAGAGAGCAAGACCCCTACACCACAAAGGGATGAGATTGAGGTTGAGGAATATGAGGCCTCCCCCGAATGGGAAGAAGAATATGAATCACAAAACCATGGGTTAGGCCAAGAAGTTCCCATCCCAAGAGGAGAAAGCATCATGGCTCACTCCACCCACACCATTCCAACCCATGTGGACCCCATGTCCACTTCCCCTAGGCCCATGATGGCCACCACCCTCCCTCCCAAAACTGATCAACCCAGTCCGTCTCAACCCATCCATCTTCCACTACCAACCCCTATCCAACCCCAACCTAGGCCTCCACTTCTCCCCTTACCGACCCCAAACCAAGTTCCCCTTTACCTCCCACCCCGGGGGTACCACACACCTACCCTCATCACTCCACCTTCAAAGGACCATCCCACCTCCTTGGGAGAGGAACCCATGACTCCCACACCCGACATCATAGTGGTGGACACCCTAGAACCGCTCCACACCTTGGAGGAAACCCTTGCCCAAACCAAGGGAAGAACTTCACCTTTTACACCACCCTCTCTAAATAGGAGTGAACTCGTCATAAGTGAGCCCCTGGCTAAATGGCTAGAGGAAAGTCCGGTTCACCCTATCCTGCCCCATGTCAACCCTCCCATGGAACAACACCTCCCCATACTACCCTTCTCCACCTATCACACTACCATCCAATCCTCTTACCAAGTGGAAACTCTAGGAGACCTCCTAAAAGGCCTCGCATGGCAAGTAGAGTTGACGGCTATGTTGAACCCTATGGTCGACCAACCCATGAGCCTTGGTCTTCTACACCCATGTGTTGGGTCTTTCACTTCGGTCTGCACGGTTGGTTGCTACACCAGCGACCTCCTTCTCTTTCTTCCCACACCCGATGAGCCCGAGGCCATCCTTAAATTGGAGCTCCTCATTTCAGGGAGAAAACCCAATCATCCTTTCAAGGCTGACCCACCCACCAACAACTTTTGCCCAAAAATCTCAATAGAGGTGAATGACCCCCACCCACATGTGGACCTTGAGTTTCTAAGTGACCCATACCATGACACATTCGATCCCTTCCTATACCCACCCACCATACCCAACACCATCATTTTCCTACCACAACCTACCATTTTAAGCCAAGACTACCTCTCCCAAGACCATGAGGACCAAGAGTTCTCTCCCCTAGATGACCCATTCCATCCCTCCCAATGGAAGCCAAAGAACCCATGGGACCTAGTCTCATTACCCACCCCCACCCACCTTTTCCTACCCTCACACACCATGACAAACCTAACCCACCCATTCCAAAACTTAGCCCACACCATAGGAGCCATGACCAAGGGTGACATCCACCTAGGAAGTGAGGAATCTACCCATCCCAAGATGTCCACTTTCTGGGACCCCTTTGATCCCCATGAGTGGAAACCCCCAAATCTCACAGATAGGACCATCTTGATAGGAATCCATGTGTCACAATCTTTTACATCATGTGGTCAGGCTAGTCACCTCATTTGTGTCACTCACGCACTAGGACTGATGCATGATAGGTTCACATCTGGGTGTCTAGGCCCCCCCTTTGCAGTCAACCATGTTAGGGATCACTCACAAGTCAGAACCCCATTTGAATATCCAGGACCCCCGGCATCGAACACTCCTTTACATGATAGTCTCATCTATGGATGTCCCGGTCCCCCTAGGTCCATCAGAGTCTACATAACACCATTACATGATATGTCCCTATTTGGTTGTCCAGGACCCCCTTTATCCACTAGTGAACCAACATCCACAAGGTTGCATGAGGAAATCCGCAAACGCATTAACAAAAGCAATGAGGTTTATAAAAAGACGGCCGATTCCCACCGCCGCCGCCAGGAGTTTCACGTAGGTGATTATGTGATGGTAAGAACTGAGAGGCTTTCCCCTGGGAATGTCTCCAAGCTGAGGTCGCGTGGATCAGGCCCCTTCCAGGTCCTAAAGAGGATTGGCACGAACGCTTACGTGTTGGACCTCCCCGAGTAAGTCTCACATTCAATGTGGCTGACTTGGTGCCATATAGGGGTCCCACGGTGACACCTAGTGAGAATGTTGAGCCTGTTCTACTTCTTGAGAGAGTCACTACCCATAAGAGAGTTCCACCCACCCAGAGGGGCCAACGTGAGCAATTGGAGCGGATATTAAATGAACAGGTTACTGCCGTCTGGAGCAAAGGGATGGGCACTACCTTGCTTGGTGGAAAGGACCAGCTACCTTTGGTGGACTTGAGAGCAACCTCGCTATGGCTTCCTCCGCATACGATGGATTTTTACTCGACAGAGTCGAGTTCTCTGCAGCCCGGGAGTATGATGGGGACATCGCTTACCACTTCTCACTTCTCCACGGGACCGGATGATTGCCATTATGTTTAGCTTGATTTCCGAAGTCTAGCTATGTATTTTTTATCTTTCCTTGAGTCATTTTGATGTACTTATCTTTATTTTGAGTCATGGTCCTAAGTCGTCACATTATCTATCTAAGTATGTTAGGCTAGGAAGTCGTTTGGGCCCAATTAGATGGGCCTGGCCCATGGGCAACCTCTTCTTTCCTCAACCCCCTTGCTTATTTGCTTTTAGTAGTTTATCCAAGGACTTTTTGTAAATGTTGGGATTCCTATAAATAGGACCCCAACTCCACTTGAGTTCAGTAATGAAGTATTAAGCAAAATTTGAGCCATTGAGTGCATCTCTCCTCTCTCTCTAAGTCTCTCTCTCTCTCTCTCCTAGGGGCGAACCCCCTCTCTCTCCTCTCTCTCTCTCTCTCTCTCTAAATTCGGAATTCCCCTCTCTCCTCACCTCTTGCCACCTCACTTGCCACCTAGGCAAGCCTTTTCACCTCCCAAGACTCCCATTACTTCACCATTAACCACTCCACCTCCCCAAGCACCCTTTCACCTTCCCAAGGCATCCCTCCCCCTTCCCTAAGCAACCTTCCACCTCCCAAGAGCCCTTTCCCCTTCCCTAGAACCCCTTTCACCTCCCAAGGTCGTCCACCACCTTCCCCTCCCTCCTAGGGTCGACCCCTCCACCCCATTCCACCTCCCATTGCTTGGCCGACCACCTCCTTCCCCTCCCTCCTTGCTAGTCTGCAGGTAGCAGAACTGGGTACGTGTTGCAGAAGCTGCCCCGAGTTCATACGACAACGTCTGAGGGCGTGGCATACCATTCTGGAAAGGCCTCCCTGTCCTCTTCACAGGCGAGGTGGAATCGTCCAATTCCGAGTTCGTGGCCGCCCGTGAGAGCAGTTCTACCCCGACTGCGCCAGACCCCACCTGCAGACAGCCTGATCCTGGTTGGAAGCAGCTTCACGGCCAACAGCGAAGGATTCAGGCTGAAGACTCTTCTTCAACATTCTTCCTCCATCTGTCCACGACCAGAAGCACAAGACGGAACTTAATTCGGCATCCGAGGGCCGGAGTTGTGACGTTTTTCCCTCAACTGCTCGGGTCTGCCTCGGGCAGTCTGCAGCGACCAGGACCCCTTCTTCTGGGTACCACGATCAGCCTCGGCATCGGATTGCAGCTCCGTTGACTCCGTATGAAAGCTACTCCGACCACGGAGACGACGCCACCGGTTTCGTGACAATTGGAGTTCGGGAGCGCCCGTAACGTCATCTGCAACCTGCTGCCACAGAACCAGGGCTGACTTGGTGCCGCCCCTGCCAGAGGATCAGACTCACCTTGCAGACTCTGCCACGGCGAACCACGGCTGAATCAGACCAAAGGTCCTTCATCAAAGATATTCCTCCCCCTGTCCCCGATCAGGATCAAGAAGCAGAACTACATTCGGCATCGGGGAGCCCAACTTCCGAATTTTCTTCCTCAGTCGCGCGGGTCTGCCTCCTGCAGTCTGCATCGACCAGGTCCCACTCAACGGCCTCCCCCTGTCCACCCCGACCTCAGAAGGTGTTGCTGTCAGTTTTTCTGTGCAGAAGCCTTGTCCACGGACACAACGACTCCGACGGTTCGATATTCGGAGTTCGGGAGCCCAAGGTACAACTTCTGCATCCTACTGCATCCATTCTGAAGCTGCCAACCCCAGATTCCTACGTCCTGTTCGAGTCTCCACCACGACCACCGGCGACGACAGAAGAATTGGATAAAAATCAGAGGAGTCCCCATCCCTGTTACGAAGCCTCTCCCTCAAGTCTCGTCATCAGCAAAATTCCAGAGGACGAGATACGACTGCAACAGCGGCAACCTGTCCCCTTGCACAGCAAGTGAGCGGATCCACGTCGGCTTCCGTTCCGTCTTTCTCGGCGACTTTCCCCCTCCCGCCTGGCCGGCTTAGCGCCCCTCCCTGCGTGGAGGTAGTGTTTGATGTAATTTTGATTCCCCCACCCTTAATCCAACCCTCCTGCGTGAGGAGTAGTTCATGTAATTAGCAGCTCAAGCTACATCGGCGCAGTGTGCGGGATCACACTTCCCCGCTCGCCCACGTCTCCGAACGGGGTTGGTTTCTTCAAACCAACCAGGTGAGCTCTAAACTTTGCTCCAGCAATTTTAGTGTTTGTTCATCTAATATCCGTAGACTTAGCTCCGTTGCGCATGTGCGTGAGTGCTCGTTCCCGCAGCCACCATTATAGTGTGGTCACCGTGGTGATAGTGAGAGAGTGGGACCTAGTGCCCCAATTGGCACCGGCCAGCCCCAAAGGTGTGGGCCACATACCCTCGGGAGGGCAACCCTAGCCCTGCTGGCACTCTACCAGCAAGGGTCTTGATCCATCACCTCTTTCTAGCATCATATAGTCACCCGGGGCTCGCGTGTGTGCGACGGTGTTTCGGTCCCGATTTATCATCTTAATTGCTGTGTGTTTGTGAATGCGGATTAGATCTTAAGTTTTTTTGTTTGCTTGCTGCCTACCCCATATTGGTGTCACATCAAATTGGTATCAGAGCAAGTTCTAGACTTGTCTCTACTAAGTCTTGTCCTAGGGCGCATAAGCTTTTAGAGTCTTCATTGGGCCACCCCGTGCATCATCATGTATACTCCCCATTGGTCAAGTCCCCCCAACATGGCCTTCCACAAGGATCCGATTGACCCTCTCCTCATGGACATCATCCTAGAAGGGGACCTTAGTTTTGATGGATCTAATCCCAATGCCTACCTAAAATGGGAGACTACCATGGATAAACACTTTGATAGGACTTGGATCTATGGACATGCTAGAGTCCGCAGGGCCACGGGGTGTCTTCGGGGACAAGCCAAGAAGATGTGGGAACACAAAGAGAGGTTCAGAAGAGTTTGGGGGCAAGAACCCATTCACTCATGGGATGACATGAAAAAGGAACTTAGGAAGACCTACGCTCCCCGACCCGACCACTCCTACCATGAGGACTACAACCTGAAGAACACTCCCACTACCCCGTTTCCGCCCAGTCTATCTAGAACCTCCACTAGGACCAACACTCCACCACCCAAAAGACCCCAAGATTCGCTAGAAGAACTAAGGATTGAGTTTAAGGAGATCTTCACCTCCCTCAGGGCTCAAACTCCACCACCCCAAATAAGTCCAACTTACACCACCCCATCGCCAAAAGGCCTTCCCATTTCCTTAGAGAGCAAGACCCCTACACCACAAAGGGATGAGATTGAGGTTGAGGAATATGAGGCCTCCCCCGAATGGGAAGAAGAATATGAATCACAAAACCATGGGTTAGGCCAAGAAGTTCCCATCCCAAGAGGAGAAAGCATCATGGCTCACTCCACCCACACCATTCCAACCCATGTGGACCCCATGTCCACTTCCCCTAGGCCCATGATGGCCACCACCCTCCCTCCCAAAACTGATCAACCCAGTCCGTCTCAACCCATCCATCTTCCACTACCAACCCCTATCCAACCCCAACCTAGGCCTCCACTTCTCCCCTTACCGACCCCAAACCAAGTTCCCCTTTACCTCCCACCCCGGGGGTACCACACACCTACCCTCATCACTCCACCTTCAAAGGACCATCCCACCTCCTTGGGAGAGGAACCCATGACTCCCACACCCGACATCATAGTGGTGGACACCCTAGAACCGCTCCACACCTTGGAGGAAACCCTTGCCCAAACCAAGGGAAGAACTTCACCTTTTACACCACCCTCTCTAAATAGGAGTGAACTCGTCATAAGTGAGCCCCTGGCTAAATGGCTAGAGGAAAGTCCGGTTCACCCTATCCTGCCCCATGTCAACCCTCCCATGGAACAACACCTCCCCATACTACCCTTCTCCACCTATCACACTACCATCCAATCCTCTTACCAAGTGGAAACTCTAGGAGACCTCCTAAAAGGCCTCGCATGGCAAGTAGAGTTGACGGCTATGTTGAACCCTATGGTCGACCAACCCATGAGCCTTGGTCTTCTACACCCATGTGTTGGGTCTTTCACTTCGGTCTGCACGGTTGGTTGCTACACCAGCGACCTCCTTCTCTTTCTTCCCACACCCGATGAGCCCGAGGCCATCCTTAAATTGGAGCTCCTCATTTCAGGGAGAAAACCCAATCATCCTTTCAAGGCTGACCCACCCACCAACAACTTTTGCCCAAAAATCTCAATAGAGGTGAATGACCCCCACCCACATGTGGACCTTGAGTTTCTAAGTGACCCATACCATGACACATTCGATCCCTTCCTATACCCACCCACCATACCCAACACCATCATTTTCCTACCACAACCTACCATTTTAAGCCAAGACTACCTCTCCCAAGACCATGAGGACCAAGAGTTCTCTCCCCTAGATGACCCATTCCATCCCTCCCAATGGAAGCCAAAGAACCCATGGGACCTAGTCTCATTACCCACCCCCACCCACCTTTTCCTACCCTCACACACCATGACAAACCTAACCCACCCATTCCAAAACTTAGCCCACACCATAGGAGCCATGACCAAGGGTGACATCCACCTAGGAAGTGAGGAATCTACCCATCCCAAGATGTCCACTTTCTGGGACCCCTTTGATCCCCATGAGTGGAAACCCCCAAATCTCACAGATAGGACCATCTTGATAGGAATCCATGTGTCACAATCTTTTACATCATGTGGTCAGGCTAGTCACCTCATTTGTGTCACTCACGCACTAGGACTGATGCATGATAGGTTCACATCTGGGTGTCTAGGCCCCCCCTTTGCAGTCAACCATGTTAGGGATCACTCACAAGTCAGAACCCCATTTGAATATCCAGGACCCCCGGCATCGAACACTCCTTTACATGATAGTCTCATCTATGGATGTCCCGGTCCCCCTAGGTCCATCAGAGTCTACATAACACCATTACATGATATGTCCCTATTTGGTTGTCCAGGACCCCCTTTATCCACTAGTGAACCAACATCCACAAGGTTGCATGAGGAAATCCGCAAACGCATTAACAAAAGCAATGAGGTTTATAAAAAGACGGCCGATTCCCACCGCCGCCGCCAGGAGTTTCACGTAGGTGATTATGTGATGGTAAGAACTGAGAGGCTTTCCCCTGGGAATGTCTCCAAGCTGAGGTCGCGTGGATCAGGCCCCTTCCAGGTCCTAAAGAGGATTGGCACGAACGCTTACGTGTTGGACCTCCCCGAGTAAGTCTCACATTCAATGTGGCTGACTTGGTGCCATATAGGGGTCCCACGGTGACACCTAGTGAGAATGTTGAGCCTGTTCTACTTCTTGAGAGAGTCACTACCCATAAGAGAGTTCCACCCACCCAGAGGGGCCAACGTGAGCAATTGGAGCGGATATTAAATGAACAGGTTACTGCCGTCTGGAGCAAAGGGATGGGCACTACCTTGCTTGGTGGAAAGGACCAGCTACCTTTGGTGGACTTGAGAGCAACCTCGCTATGGCTTCCTCCGCATACGATGGATTTTTACTCGACAGAGTCGAGTTCTCTGCAGCCCGGGAGTATGATGGGGACATCGCTTACCACTTCTCACTTCTCCACGGGACCGGATGATTGCCATTATGTTTAGCTTGATTTCCGAAGTCTAGCTATGTATTTTTTATCTTTCCTTGAGTCATTTTGATGTACTTATCTTTATTTTGAGTCATGGTCCTAAGTCGTCACATTATCTATCTAAGTATGTTAGGCTAGGAAGTCGTTTGGGCCCAATTAGATGGGCCTGGCCCATGGGCAACCTCTTCTTTCCTCAACCCCCTTGCTTATTTGCTTTTAGTAGTTTATCCAAGGACTTTTTGTAAATGTTGGGATTCCTATAAATAGGACCCCAACTCCACTTGAGTTCAGTAATGAAGTATTAAGCAAAATTTGAGCCATTGAGTGCATCTCTCCTCTCTCTCTAAGTCTCTCTCTCTCTCTCTCTCCTAGGGGCGAACCCCCTCTCTCTCCTCTCTCTCTCTCTCTCTCTCTAAATTCGGAATTCCCCTCTCTCCTCACCTCTTGCCACCTCACTTGCCACCTAGGCAAGCCTTTTCACCTCCCAAGACTCCCATTACTTCACCATTAACCACTCCACCTCCCCAAGCACCCTTTCACCTTCCCAAGGCATCCCTCCCCCTTCCCTAAGCAACCTTCCACCTCCCAAGAGCCCTTTCCCCTTCCCTAGAACCCCTTTCACCTCCCAAGGTCGTCCACCACCTTCCCCTCCCTCCTAGGGTCGACCCCTCCACCCCATTCCACCTCCCATTGCTTGGCCGACCACCTCCTTCCCCTCCCTCCTTGCTAGTCTGCAGGTAGCAGAACTGGGTACGTGTTGCAGAAGCTGCCCCGAGTTCATACGACAACGTCTGAGGGCGTGGCATACCATTCTGGAAAGGCCTCCCTGTCCTCTTCACAGGCGAGGTGGAATCGTCCAATTCCGAGTTCGTGGCCGCCCGTGAGAGCAGTTCTACCCCGACTGCGCCAGACCCCACCTGCAGACAGCCTGATCCTGGTTGGAAGCAGCTTCACGGCCAACAGCGAAGGATTCAGGCTGAAGACTCTTCTTCAACATTCTTCCTCCATCTGTCCACGACCAGAAGCACAAGACGGAACTTAATTCGGCATCCGAGGGCCGGAGTTGTGACGTTTTTCCCTCAACTGCTCGGGTCTGCCTCGGGCAGTCTGCAGCGACCAGGACCCCTTCTTCTGGGTACCACGATCAGCCTCGGCATCGGATTGCAGCTCCGTTGACTCCGTATGAAAGCTACTCCGACCACGGAGACGACGCCACCGGTTTCGTGACAATTGGAGTTCGGGAGCGCCCGTAACGTCATCTGCAACCTGCTGCCACAGAACCAGGGCTGACTTGGTGCCGCCCCTGCCAGAGGATCAGACTCACCTTGCAGACTCTGCCACGGCGAACCACGGCTGAATCAGACCAAAGGTCCTTCATCAAAGATATTCCTCCCCCTGTCCCCGATCAGGATCAAGAAGCAGAACTACATTCGGCATCGGGGAGCCCAACTTCCGAATTTTCTTCCTCAGTCGCGCGGGTCTGCCTCCTGCAGTCTGCATCGACCAGGTCCCACTCAACGGCCTCCCCCTGTCCACCCCGACCTCAGAAGGTGTTGCTGTCAGTTTTTCTGTGCAGAAGCCTTGTCCACGGACACAACGACTCCGACGGTTCGATATTCGGAGTTCGGGAGCCCAAGGTACAACTTCTGCATCCTACTGCATCCATTCTGAAGCTGCCAACCCCAGATTCCTACGTCCTGTTCGAGTCTCCACCACGACCACCGGCGACGACAGAAGAATTGGATAAAAATCAGAGGAGTCCCCATCCCTGTTACGAAGCCTCTCCCTCAAGTCTCGTCATCAGCAAAATTCCAGAGGACGAGATACGACTGCAACAGCGGCAACCTGTCCCCTTGCACAGCAAGTGAGCGGATCCACGTCGGCTTCCGTTCCGTCTTTCTCGGCGACTTTCCCCCTCCCGCCTGGCCGGCTTAGCGCCCCTCCCTGCGTGGAGGTAGTGTTTGATGTAATTTTGATTCCCCCACCCTTAATCCAACCCTCCTGCGTGAGGAGTAGTTCATGTAATTAGCAGCTCAAGCTACATCGGCGCAGTGTGCGGGATCACACTTCCCCGCTCGCCCACGTCTCCGAACGGGGTTGGTTTCTTCAAACCAACCAGGTGAGCTCTAAACTTTGCTCCAGCAATTTTAGTGTTTGTTCATCTAATATCCGTAGACTTAGCTCCGTTGCGCATGTGCGTGAGTGCTCGTTCCCGGAGCCACCATCATAGTGTGGTCACCGTGGTGATAGTGAGAGAGTGGGACCTAGTGCCCCAATTGGCACCGGCCAGCCCCAAAGGTGTGGGCCACATACCCTCGGGAGGGCAACCCTAGCCCTGCTGGCACTCTACCAGCAAGGGTCTTGATCCATCACCTCTTTCTAGCATCATATAGTCACCCGGGGCTCGCGTGTGTGCGACGGTGTTTCGGTCCCGATTTATCATCTTAATTGCTGTGTGTTTGTGAATGCGGATTAGATCTTAAGTTTTTTTGTTTGCTTGCTGCCTACCCCATATTGGTGTCACATCAGAAACCTAGATGCACATGAACAGTGACATGCACTGACTTTGTTGTGCAGCCTAGTATGATGAACCACAAGTATGCATCGTCATGATGTGCTGAACATAAGTGAATGCACTGACCTTAAAATGCACATTGATAAGGTCTGCATGGACCTTGGTCCCTAAAATGCATATGAGTCAGACAGGACCCTCTGAAAGTGTGTGCCTTACAAAAGCAGTATGCAACAAGCAAACCCATTAGCACAGCATCATTCAATCTTTCATATGCAGACACATGGTGACTTATAGTGTTTGGTATCATCAAAACCACAGGGGCACAATAGGATCTAGGGCCCATGTGGGGCTTGTTCAAAGTCCATGATTGGACTTGGACCAAGGGGGGGACAAGGTGAAAGAAAATTTAAACTTGGACCAAGCAAAGTCCAAGATGCTCCCTCCTTTACTATTGTTTATTCCTTGTTGTATTTTATTTAATTTGGTCATTTGACCACATGGGGGATTAATTATCCTATCCCTAGTTTACCCCTCTCTAACCCTAGATCTAGGGATAGTTTATGTCTTTTTTCCATTTCTATATAACCCATGTATTTTGTGAATTCCTTAGCAATTAATGAAGAAAAATCCCATTTGTTGCTCAATTTGCCCAAGGGCACCCTCTCTCCCCCTTGGAGCTGTGATAGCTCCGAAATTTTAGAGGTGTGAAGCCTTCTCACCACCCCCTCTCTGAGTGAGAAGCTCAGCACCGCTGCCATCGAGCCGCCATCGCACCACCACCGCCGCCTCGTCGGAGTTCTGTCCACTCCTGGACAAAAGCTTGAAGCCGAATTTTATCTCCCAATCAGGAGATCTGTTCGAGCTCCAATTTTGAGGGTTTGTTCCTAGTATCATCCCCCAACCTTAGTTCAAATTTCGTGTCATTTCACCTTCGTTTGGTATTTTTCACGTAATTTTATTTCCACCCCTGACAGTCTGCCCATCAGCAGATCTGCGGGATAGTGTCCTGTTGTCGTATTTTTCCCCCACTCTTAGCCATCTCCAAAAATTCTCAAAAAAATAATATGTGTTCCTCACATCCCCCTCTTCCACCCATAAGTTTCTCGAAGTCTATATCCATCATTTTTGTGTCGGTCAAAATTCATTTTCAGGCAGAACTTGTTCTGTCCTGACTATCTGTAATCCGAGTCAGTAAAGAACCTTGGGAACAGTCATTTTCATTTCTAATCCGTCTACTGGATGAATCTTAAATAATTATATGTTGTAGCCCTTTGATTTCTCTATCCAACGGTACCAATTTTGTCTCGATCTGACACCGGATCTGGGCGCAGAAATTCCTTTTGTGGAGGCGCGCATTTCTGATCCGAGAACAGGCCAACAGATTAGTCCACCGGTTAATCCTGGTAAAATACGCCGGGATAGCTTCGGCAATCGCCGCTCCCGGACATCGATTGGCAACCCATCAGCAGCGTCCCAGCTAGCCACCGCAGCAAGGAGACGCCCGGGTATCACCTTCCCAGCAGCCGGACCCACCTGCTGTCCCGCGGGCCCTGCAGAATCGAGCCGGACCAGCTGCCCGTCTCTGGCCCGAGAGCATTCCAAATTGCTGCCCGTCAACCTGAGTTCGCTACTCCCGGGTCCCACTGTAGCCCTTTACCTCCCTGTGTGGAGTGGGCAATTAAATTCACTGCTGTAATTATTTATTTACTGTGTACCGAGAGTATGAGTTTCGACCAGGGTCGTCTTCCCCACACCCGGAGCATGGAGGTATTGTGTCCGCTCCCCACTTGGCATTTACTTTACTCGTATATATTTTCATATGCCACTGCATGAGTGATAGGAACGTAGCTCGTTATAATTGTTATTACCGCTGTGAGAGTGAGTGAGTGGAACCCGTCCCGTGACTCGATCCGAGCACGCTGAAAAGTCGATACCCGAGACTCATTATCAGTTTCTCAACCGCGCACATCTGCACGCTTCCCTCGCTTAGGGACGTTCGCGAGCTAGAGTCCTAGGTTCGCGTCCCATCCCGCATCAGAGAGGAAGGAGGAGGAAGCGCGAGAGGATAGATGGACAGACAGAAGAGATCGAGGGAGGGATCGGAAGAGGAGAAGAAATGAGTAGAAAAATCAACAGGTGGACAACAATCGCAGGTCCTGACAATGAGAAAATCAGTGGGTATCTCAAACAACAATGGATTGATCAAGATGGGAGGGGAACGGCGTATAAAATCCAACTTTTGGAAGAACGAGAACAGGCGGGAAGGAGACCAAGTGAAAATGATGGGTGAGCTCCCCCTTTCCCCCGAACGATAAGCTGACTTTCCTGGTGTGTACTGCACAAGCTGAACCTCCAGTCTTCTTAGGCGGTTCTCTTCATAGAACATCCTGGAGAATGCTTCACTAAAATCAATCATATCATCAATAGGCCCCTTAGGTAGCAAGGTCGGGCCAACAACTGTACAAGTTGTATCTTCTTCGGGCTGACTTGGCGGTACCTTTAAAGTACTCGGCTGGAGAGGGCCCCTGATAAAGTGCTGACGGTAGTCCTAAGTCAACGGCCCTGAATCTCCTAGAACTGATAATGAGGACTCTCGATAGCCAAGGCCCCTCCTGCTCATTTTTCTGCCCCTGGGGACCGGCTTGGTCTGCCCCTGTAGCTGAGCGCCGAGACCTCTGCACGGCTGATAGCCTAGCTTTAATATGATCTTCCAGCCTTTAGAATCCCTTATCTAGGGCTTCATTCTGACATCCACCTGTGCGATGGCTGGCTTGCGTGGTGCATATGCCCAGGAAAAATTAAGGTCGAGCACCGAGATAACAAGCTGATTACTGGGCCAGAGTGTTGGTAAGATCTTCTCTGAAATGGCTTCGACTGACTAAACCGTGGAGACGCTTTTGACTTTCACCACCCTCCCTTGAAAAGGGAATTTAAGGTATTGATGAGTAGTGGATGGTACAGCATTGAGATTGTCAATCCACGGTTGACCCAGAATAGCTTTGAACATGGGGTCGATGTCGAGTACATAAAATTCAATGGGCATTGTGAGTGGCTCGAGTTCAGCCTGAATGGTGACTACCCTGTGACACGGCCTCCTTGAGTTATCATATGCGGCAATGGTAGTCGGGATAGGCCTTAGCATATCTTCTGAAATGTTGCATGCCCTCAAAGTGCTTAAAGGACACATGTTGATAGAAGCCCCAGTGTCTACCAACGCCACATCTATGCTTATTTTGTTCAAAATGATAGAAATGCATAGCGGCATTTGACAAGTCTCAGGTGGTGCAGCTCAGTCTCTGAAAATGTAATAGACGACCCCTTGGAGATTGTGGCCAGGGCAGTTGGTAAATTGTCTACTGCCATGTCTTCACTAACCATCACTTTCTGCAGAAAATCCCGTAGTGCATCTTGGTGAAGCTTAGACCGCTTAATCAATTCTAGCACTAAAATTTTGGAAAACATCCGGTCTAGATGATGCAATAAATCATACTGAGTACCTGGCAGCGGATCTGCCTCCTCCTAATCGGTAGCCTGTTGCGAGGATTGGGGATTGGGTGTGGATGCACCGGTGGTAGGGTAATTTCGATGGAACAAACGTCCGCTCCGTAGGGCAAGATTCTGGGCCGGTATGACATCTAATGGGCTCATGGCAGACGATTTAATGGGCCCGATGGGGTGGACGAGAGGTGTAGGTGTAGATGTAGTGGAGATAATGGGGGTAATGGGGGTAGTGGTGGTGATGGGCCGTGCTGGGAGAATGACTAGTGAAGGATTAGATGGTGTGGCGATGATATGCGGTGTGGGCACTTGCGAGGGAGTAAGGACGGGCGGAATGGGAACTTGTGGGGGAGTGAAGGCAGGTGGAACAATGGGGGAAGCGGGTGGAAGGATGAGGGGTTTGTGGAGAACAACAGACGTAGGGGGTGTAGCGGTGATGGCTTGATGGTTTGGCGGGAGAATGATGGTAGTAGAAGGTGGAGGAGGGTTGCAGTAAGTATGGTGGAGGGCCATGAGCGGTTGGATAGAAGACTCAGCATCATAAGACCACTAGGCGTTAGGAGCTGGGCGTTGAACAAGGTTCACTTGATCGGTGCCGGTGGTTGAGGCTGTGGAGCGGGCGAATGATTTGGCATGGGGTTTTGATGGATCCCCAAATCCTACGCAGATTACTGCTGCTGTGGCTGTGGCTGCGGCTGCGGTGCTTGCTACAGCACTTACTTCCTCGGTGCTTGCCTTCTTTTCTCTTTGATTTCGGTGATAACCTTATGCATTTCATCCCAGTCTATACGCTGCCCTTCTTGTAGATCATAGACAAAATCCCTGAATTGGTAGCAAGTCTCGATCGTGTGCCTGGGCTGCCAGTGGAACATACAATATCTAGACTGGTCGACGGTCGAATTCCAACTAGGCCGTTCCGGAGGAAGTTGGAGTGCACCAACGGACATGAGGGCTGAAAATATGTCCGGGAGGGACTCGGGTAATCGAGGATACTGCGCCCTCTTTGGAGCCG
This sequence comes from Amorphophallus konjac, assembly GCA_022559845.1. Taxonomy (NCBI): domain Eukaryota; kingdom Viridiplantae; phylum Streptophyta; class Magnoliopsida; order Alismatales; family Araceae; genus Amorphophallus; species Amorphophallus konjac. The sequence continues at coordinate 135,877,704 of CM040122.1, forward strand.
GGCATTTGGGTGTGCAGCCATTAGGTGGAGGGACATTGTGGTATTGTGGGGGTTGTTGTGGCTGTTGAGGAGCGGGGAAGGCAAGCTGAGCGTTTTGTGGAGCGGAGAAAATCGGTTGGGCATTTTGTAGAGTGGAGAACTGAGGGTTACATCAGGGTTGTGGAAAGCAGTGCGGAGCAGATTGGTTGGGAAAGGGAAGGCAACGGCTTGCACTTGCTCGTTGGTTTGGACTCCTTCGGTGACGGGCCCCTGAGGTTTTCTATTATATTTGGGCTTTTGGGCCTCAAAGAGGGAGTGAATGGGCGAGTCCTTAAACTGGGTTTGGATAAACCTCGCCCGACGATATAGTTGGTGCATATTGACAGTATCATTCATGGCCAAGATGTTGCAAAAGGTAGGTGTAGCATTAGAAATGAGCAACTTGACCTTCTCTTCCTCCGGAATGTGGCCGGGCACACGGGCAGCCATCTGCCTCCATCTGTCAGCATAGGTAGCAAAGTCCCCATCGGCCTTCATTTTCTCGACAACCAGATCTGTGAAAGAATATTTCGGGTCGACCAGGTATTGGAACCTCTTAATAAAATTGTCTTTGACAATCTTGAAGCTCTCAGCGTCTTCCAACGGCAAAGCATAAAACCACTCCAACGTGACTCCATCCAACGATCGATGGAACAAATACGCCATGAGGCGATCATCATATTGAAACTGTGTCGATTCATACATGAAATCCCTCACATGAATATACGGGTTGTTGTTCCCGTCATACTTGCGGTATGTGGGGAGCCCGGATTGAGGAGGGAATCAGATGTTATGAAAGCTAGGAATAGGCACATCTGCCAAGGACTGTAGGCTGACCCGCTTTTGAAGAAAGTCGAGTTGTTGCTGCATGGTAGCCCACTTATCAAGGAGTTCCTACTCTCGAGATGGAGCAGGTGGAGTAAAAGGTGAGGCTCAAGGCGAGGAGCCGAAGGATAGATGGAAGGAGGGGGAGGCCCATAAGAAGGATATTGTGCCGACGGATGACCCAAATTGGCATAAGCAAGGGCCGCCCCCTGTTGAGGGGGAGCAAAATCGGCCGGGCCCACAAGGACTTGTGGCGCCGAGAGGACGGACCTGTAGAGATCAATCTGGGTAGATGAGGGAAGAGTGGTCTTCCCTTTATCAAGAGCTTGATGGGCCAAACCAGAGGACTGGCCCACCTCCAGATTGGAGAAGTGAAGGACCTTAGGTTGGACTGGGGTAAGATCAATAGGAGCATGTGGAGCCCCGGGCCCATCAACCCTAGACTGAGCGATGGAAGCAGTGGATGGACCTTGTGAAGTAGTGGAGGACGGGGCGACTGACCCCTGCAAGGTCTGATAAAGGGCCTGAAGTTGGGCCGGATCCAACTGGGCCATCATTTGAAGAATGTGACTTGCGGGATTATTGGTGGAAGAATTTGAAAGAGAGGGCTGACCACCCTCTATGGTAGCAAAAGATGGAGGAGGGTCGGACCCTTCTCCAACCCGAAGTGGCATGACCCTAGACGGGTCCTCTAGGATCCCTTGAGGAAAGAGTCCTCATGGGAATGGAAATCGTAGGAAGACATGGTGGAATCGAACAAAGGATTAAGATAGGAGATGAAAGAGGAATTGCCCCTAGGAGATGAACCTATGGACTTGAAGCAACTCCACATGTAATGTGGCACCTATAAAATGAAGACAACACAAATAACCACCAATAAGCAACCAAACAAAATGACCCAACAAAGGGGGAATATGCAAATAATGGGGAGATAAGAGGCAACCAAAGTCAATCAAGTTATAATGATGCACAAGTTTTTTATTTGTTTCTCCTTTAGAACCTTAGTGATTTGAATAAAATATTCTCTCCAATAATGGGTTCTTAATGGGAAAGGATAGTGGGGACTTGGTTGACTCTAGGTGTAAACTCTCCCTTACTTATGCAACCTAGACACGGGGTGGCAAAGGTACAACCGGCCCGGCGTCCGTGTGGGAATCCATGGCTCGCGGGGACTTATGGAGGTCCCGGATGTGATCACCAAGTCGACCCCAAGGAATATAGAGGCGAGAAGATCACACACCAAGGTAGGAATACAACTATGATATGAGAGATGAATGATCCTATGTGCACCGGAGTGCATGCAATTTCTAGCCTAGAAACTAACAAACAATATGCAAACAATGATATAAATATATGCCACAACGAAGGAGGAGATATCAGATAGCACCCAGGAACAATAGATATCAGCAAAAATATAGAAATAACAGTAATCCTCGGGATGCGTACCTGTGACTGGAGAAACTATCGCCTAAGGACTACTAAAGAGATAAGATGGTCTATCGCTAGACCGCTTTTAAGCCGAAAACAGCATGTAGGAGACCGCCAGGGAACCAGAGAGCAGAAACAACAGGGAATAAAATGGGAAAACTGAGGAAAACACAGGGCAAACTGGGAAAAACAACTAAGAGCAGGTCTAACAATCACTCAACATGATTGGCACTAGATGTGCCATCGTGATCCCCAAAAAATAGAGGTTGTTGATATTTAATGTGAATGTGAATGTGAATGTGAATGATGTGTGTAGGATGGAGGTGTGATGTGCGATATGTACTAACTCAAGCAAGCAATAGCATCAAACATAAAGCATGTGGGCATGTCATCTCAATAGTGTAGAGAAGAGCAATAGGAGGAACTAAACACACGCCGTGGGTGTGGAGCAAAGAAAGGAATAAATAAACACACACCGTGGGTGTGGAACAACTAAAAGCAAACGAAATAAAGAACAAGATGGAAGAATATGATGACAAATACCCAACTGAGAAAGATGTGATCGCCACCAAAGCAAGTAATGCAACAAAACTACACCACGTACATTGGAAAGAAGCTGAGTGAAGCACACTCGCCCGCGGGAGAGAAAACCCAGGTGCAGACGTGAAAATGGTCCGGAGGCGACCGCAAGGCGAAGAAAAACGGTCGACCGATAGACCACAAGGAGAAGAAACGGGCTGACGATGGCCACTAAGCGCACCCAGAAAAATATGATGTGGAACTTGAATCTCCACCCCTCCTGGCTGGCCAGAAGAGTTGGGCCTCGTGTAATGAGCTCTGTAGACCTACAAAAGAATGTAGACACAAGAAGAAAAGAACCCAATTAGCCTTAGAAGAGTGTATTATCTATAGTGCAATAAAACTAATGTGCATAAAGGGAAGGGGGAATACCTGGGGGTTGGTGATTTTTTAACCCCTGTGGGGCGTGAAAACAGTAGGAGGATGTTTAAAAATGTGATGTGAGTGTAGAAGAACGTGGAAGAAGAAGAGAGATTGATGCAATGATGATGCAAAGAAACGTAAACCTAAGAGAGGAAGAACACAAAAATAACTTAAGAGCTTGCTACTCCCTAGACCAGACGACTCAAGGACGCAGACACAAGCTCTCCCTGGTTGGTACTCACTCCAGAATACAGCAGCACTTCGTCGCAAACTCCAGAAATCTCCTCCTCAAGCCATGAAGTCAAGGGTTCTATTTATAGACCCCCAAAATCTTAGGTCGAGTTGGAGGGATAATAACATGAAAATAGGGCTGAACTTAGATAAATCTCGAAGATAATACTCCCAAGAGTTCATAGAAACAAACAAACGCTTCTGAGGATCAACACTCAGAGAGAAAACACCGAACTAAGGACTCTATTTTGACCACGGCCGAAGAGAGGAAGAACAGACAGAGCAGGACTCTCTGTCTCCCCTAACGGTCTTGCGATAGACCGTAAGGCACGGAAAATGGTCGGCCGATAGACTGCTAGGCTCAGCCGATCATAAAGATATAAGACCAAGGAAACCCAGTGGGACTCTCTATTTGCCTAGCGGTCTAGCAAAGGACCACCAACGTCAACTAACGGTCGCGCGATACACCGCAAGGCTAAGAGACGTGGCAAAAGAGATAAAGGTAAATAAATCTTTGAGTTAATCCACAGTAAAATCCTTATTAGCCTTTATCCAGGCCCAATAAGCTTAAATGACGAGAAAATAAAAAGAACTAGGCCCAACCAGGGAGAGAACCCATAAAATAAACCCAAAAAAAATCAAAAATGGCCCAATAACCGGCGAATAACTCGGGACATCATAAAACAGAATAAGGAAATGACCCAACTCATTAGTCATAAAACGGGTGTCAACAGTCGGTTGACCGTTTAAGGTGTTGTAGTCGGAGGTCGGGACAAGGGCTGGCTCTGGGACTGGAACTGGTGTTGAGACTGGGACTGGGGCCTAGTCAGCTAACCGTTTATGGTGTTGTAGCTGGAGGCCGAGATTGGTCGGCTGAGCGTTAGGGTGTGTAGCTAAATTCTGGGACTGGGGATGACCGACACTCGGGGGTGTAGTGGCCACCATTGTTGTGCAGTGATGCTGAGCTCGCCGTTAGCGGGGTGTCGGGGTTGACGGCTTTCGTTAGTGAGGAGTAGAGAGGAAGAGGAGTTTTTCTTTTCTCTTTACCATCTCTACCACCCTTTCGGGTTTTCGCCAGAGCTGGCCCCCTTTAGCTTTTTCTGGTGCTCCCTCACGGGTTTTCACATCGAGGGGTTACCCGATTTTGCCTGAGGCACCCTTTCGGATTTTCACCTCAGCTGGGTTGGTGGTAATTTTTTACCGTCAGTAGTCTTATGGAGGGAGCTAACTGAGGCCGCCGAGGTATCTCTATTTTTAACCCCATATTTTATCGTTCTTGTTTGTTTTTATTTTTGTTTTTGTTTTTTTCGAATCTGGGGATTATCATCGATAGCATACTGCTATCAGGGGACGTAACCTGAGGCTTGTGTTGTTTGAAAACTTGATATCTCTGTGACCCTTGTTAGGACTTTTGTAGGGTACTGAGTCATGGCCCCCAAGGGTCATTATATCATGGTAGAGTGTGACTGGAGTTATAACTGGCGGGTTAGGGAATCAATAGACATTGAAATGGTGACTGGGATCATGGTGGTGAACCATGATGAACTGGCGACTGGAGCTTCTGGGTTAAAGGTATTTAAGGTGTATGGTCGTAGAATGAAGGGGGTCTGGGAATTGGCTGAGATTGAGGTTCGCTGGGATAAATGACTAGGATAATGTGTGGATACTGGGGTATACGGGCCCGCTACAACGGAGCGGAGCAAACCTGGGTGATATAAACCTAACTAGGAGGAGCAGGGTCAATGAACTGGAAATATGTATTGGTCAGGGACTGGCATGTTTTGATTGGAGAGGCCTATGATTTGTTGAGAGGTGGGTGAATAGTCACCCTGACTGGTGGAGAGAGATTTTTTTTCTCACTACCGGCTCTACTGCCCTTTCGGGTTTCCGCCAAAGCCGGCCCCCTTTAGCTCTTTTCGACGCGTCCTTGCGGGTTTTCACGTCGAGGGGTTACCCGATTTTACCTGAGACGCCCTTTCGAGTTTTCACCTCAGCCCAGTTATTGACGTTTTTGCCCCCAATCATCTCTGGTGATGAAGGCGACTGAGTCCGTCGGGGTATCTCTATTTTTAACCCCCACTCTTTATTTTGTTTGTTTGTTTTTTGCTTACCTGGGAGCCTGACGGCTGGGCTGTTGCTGGGGCTGGGCGTCCTCGCTCTTGCGATCGCGGGGACGAAGTTGGGAGGCCAACCTCTACAAGTGCGTAGTGGTGGCGCTAGGAGGGCCTGACTGACCCCGTTCTTTCACTGGGGGAAAAGACTGGAAGTGGTGACTAGTCCCCACCCCTCTAGGGGGGGTGGCTGTTGAATTTGCTGGTGATGGCTGGCGTGTGTGCCTTAGTCTGGGTGGTGCGCGAACTCATGTTTTGGGGCGTGGTATAGCTTCATGTATTTACCATTGAGAGGTGGGAACGGATTGTTACCCTTGTGGTCTACGACCGTGTAGGCCCCACCCTTGTAGACATCACGAATGATGTATGGACCTCACCAATTAGGTTGCAGTTTCCCACTGGAGCGCCCTACCATGACTTCTTTTTCTTTAATCATGACAAGGTTGCCTTGTTTGAAGGCTTGTTGTTTGATGAGCATATCATAAGCTCGAGCCATACGAGCTTGGTATACTTGTAGGTGCCGGTAGGCCTCGAACCGCTTGCCTTCCAAGCCGGCGAGCTCTTCTAGCCTTCTCTAGTATTCGTCTGCATCTGGGCCGGCGAAGCCGGTGTGGACCGCCACGCGGTATGATGCCAACTGGATCTCGATAGGGATGACGGCTTCTACCCCGTAGACGAGGGAGAATGGTGAGCACCCAGTAGGGGTCTTGTAGATTGTACGATAGGCCCTGTAGTGCCCCAGAATTTATATAATAATTTCTGGATTATTTATAAAATTTTCTAGAATTTATTAGGAATTTATAAAGGTTAAATAGACTAATAAAAGGATTATTGGATTAATAAGTCATTATAAAGCCCAATTATGTTAAATAATTAACCTAGCCTATTTAAATAAAATCCAAAAGGTTTAAGGACCAAGCCCATTAAATTTGGCCCATATTCTAGAAGGTTATTTAGCCTATTTACATTTTTTATGGATAATAATATGGATAATTAACAAAAGAGTTTGATTGATGTTGAACTCTGTGTACGTTGGATGTAGCGGTCTATCGTGTGACCGCCACAGCCAAGTAACGCACCAGTCTTAATGCGTTACATCCTGTCAGTTCCGTGAAAGAAAGAACGAGCAAAAAGATTAGAACTTTGGGATCTTATCTATAAGAGATCGACTTGGGAGAGTTTATAACATTACTAAGGACTCTTAGGGATTAGTTTCTGGCAAATTAAGGACTCTAGAATCGATCTAATCTTCAAAACCCTATAAATAGGATCTAGTTCTGAACTGAGCGACCCTTACTTTTTGTAGCAACCCTAATAAATGAATATTTGAAATAAATTAAAAAATATATACATATTACAGTAGTAATACATATAATAAGAATAGGGTTAATCTGATGAAGTAAAACAAAATTAAAATAACGCCTCTTATTAGGGCGTTAATTCAAAAAGAAACGCCTCTCTCAAAGGCGTGAATAAAGAAAGGACGCCCACACCTACGGTCGTCAGTTCTCACGCGACCAAATGGGTAAGTAAAAGAAACGCCTCTATCTTGGGCGTGTTTTAAAACACGAAACGCCCTTCTTCAAGGCGCTTTTTAAGAAACGCCCTAAAGTAAGGCGTCAATTAAAGAATACACGCCCTGACCTAAGGCGTTAATTCAGTTCGTGAACCGTTCGAACCCAGAGCTTATCCAGGGAAGATCAACCTAATCTAGTAAGTGTCTATTAGAGTAAGGACTCTATTAGGGATATACTACCCTCAATCAAACCCTACTCTTGTTAGGACTTCAATATTCTATAAATAAGCCTATTCGATCCAACCCTAAACCTATTTGATCATTCGCCTGCTACGGTAAGTTGACGAACAGTGAGTTTTTTTTTCTGATAATCTTCTTCCATGATGCATGAAGAATATTGATTATTCTTCTTCTTCTTTTCTACAGTTTAAGAGGCTTGGACGTCGTGAAGAACAACAGTAAGTATTCTTCCTTCGCCTCCAGCGACTAAGTACAAAGATGTTGATACCTTTGACGTGCCCGCTATAGGTTTTGCAATCGGGACTCATCTATAACCTTCAGAGTTCTTCTTCTACAATCGAAGCCAACATCTTCTTCCATCATCCAGTAGCCGTTGTCTTCAGGAGCGTAGCAAAGCATCATCTTCTTCTAGTCAAAAACCCCTCACGATTGTCTTCGAATCAAAAGGTAGGATTTTCTCAAGTTATTGTAGCCCAAATAAGAATTAATGCAAGATATCTATACATACGTATATGAGCATGGCATGCATACTGTTTATAAGGTTTTATTACGTTTTCTGCAAAATTTTGAAAGAAACGCCCTTGATTGGGGCGCTAATTTAAAAGAAACGACCATGGTAGTGGTCGTCAATTTAATATTTGACGCCCTCTACGCAGGCGTTAATTTCATAAAAATCGCATGTGATTAATAATTGATCCTGTTTAAAAATTACAATACATATGAAATAATGATTTTTAATATCTTGCATGACTCTGTGAATTCCTGTTAAATTTTACTGCCATGACATGTCTCCTGTCTCTCGAAATATTATTTATTAAAATATCATAAATTCCTTGAAATTCACGACTTGGACAAAGTCGTTTTCCATATTCTAACGCCCCAGAACAAGGCGTGAATCTGAAAAGTAACGCCCCTTCCTAGGGCGTGTATCTGTTAAAATCCTGAAATTCACATATTCTGTAAAATGGAAAAAGAAAGTAACGCCCCTTCCAAGGGCGCGTTTTTGATAAATTTCTGAGAATAATTATATCCTGTCGAATATGTAAATTATGAGACGCCTGCCTCTGCAGTCGTCAACTTTGAAGAAACGCCCCCAAGAAAGGCGTGTTTTTGATATATTAATGAAATAATGGAAATTTTGCAAATTGGCAATATATGTAAACGCCCTTCTGTTAGGCGTTAATTATTCAATACACGACTTTACTTAAGTCGTTATTTTACTGTAAACTGATTTTATCCTGGTTCTATTACCGATGGTTTCATATTATACATATATATATATATATATCGGCACTATTCTCCACTCCGTGAGTATAGTCCCACGTTTCATGTTGATTTATCGATCACACTCAACTCTCATTGACATACAAGCTCTCCATTGGACATTCCGTTCCTTTGGACTGGCGAGTTAGTCATAGAGACCTCCGTAAGACTCCTCGTAGCCTTGGATTCCCTCAAGGCCGACTGAGCTGGTTGTACCCTAAAAACCCATTACACAGTTTTTGCCATGTCAATCTAAAGAAACATGGTATACCGGCCCTTATGATTATACAAAGAGTATATCATAAGAAATTCTTAATGGGATGATGATATCATGCCATATCATGTCGTTCTTGTAAACCCCAATTCTATGATAAGAATGAGGGTATCTTGCTTGATCTTATGTTCATGTGGACCTCAATTCTATATAAAGAATGTCCATATTGATTTGTCATGGTACCTAAGTTAAGGGAACCATATTCTACCTAGTTTTATCGAACTCGTGATTATACCGTTATTATCGCCATTCTATGTCCTTTGTCATATTTTGGACTCTCATCTATCAAAGTTGTCATACGTGTCTACAAGCTTGATTATTGAAATTCTATGTTGGCTATAAACAAGAGTGGATGTCAAAACACATGATAAATGCCTGCGCATATAGGGCCCGATCTGGTCCTGGGAGGAGCACCCGAAAGTACTTGTGCCCATGGGAGTTAAAATGATAAGGTATCTGGCATTATACCGAGTACTTGACTTGCTTGATTGGACATTCCACACACATCTTGTACTTGACTCGCACTTGACATGAAATGAAATACGTGGCCCGAAAAAGGGTAATTTACTTGCTTGATACATGATAGCCAAAGTTCTTGACATGACTTGTTAAACGTGCTTGCTTGAATACCTTGAATATACTTGTCATCTTGTTGGAAGTTCATGACTAAGTTCATCTTATTTTCTTGATATTACATTCTCTCTATCTTGTCGTTTTATGCGAGCATGCATAGCTTTATTGCATTCATGGAAATGTAATTACTTAAACCCCTTGCTAGTACTTGAGATATAATTTCCTACTGAGCGTTCGCTCATTCCGTTTTGTCCCTTTGTACTTTTCAGGTAAGTCCGACGACGATGGAAGTCAATCGGATGGGAATAGTCAAGAGTGAAAGTGATAGAGCTTCTACAAGTGTCGTCTAATTGTTTCTATAGTTTTCTCGAGTCAACTATGTACTTTTCTTTTTATTAAACAGAGTATTGGATTTGTAATAGTCTATCCATTATGAAATAAAGGATTGGGTTATCTTGCTATTTTGCGCATCTCTGTCTTTGTGTCAAATACACGACCACTCTGATTGACATGATTGATATAGACACGTCGCGCATCTCCGGGTATCTTCTGCGCTCGGGGCGTGACACTTTTGGCTCGTGAAGAATCAAGGTAAGGAGAAATAATTTCGGGTAAGTTCTTTAGAAGATTTTGTTTAGTATACTTTAGACTAATAGTTCTCCAAATTTCGTGATAGGAGATCAAGCAACCAAGGAGATTAAAGCTTCTAAAGTTGCTGGTTCGACCATAGTAACTCAGGATTCAGAGCAAAAGACCCCTGAAGATCAAGAGATTAGGATGACTAAACGAGGTAATTAGAATTCAATCCTTTAGAACTTTTTTTTCACCTTAGTTTCATCTACGTACTCTCAAAATTTCACATCCTTAGGTCAAGAGGCTGAGGAGCTAGAGCAGCGTGAAGTTGCTAGAAAATCGCTGGAAAAGGAGAACTAGGGCACGTCTTTCAGACTCAAATTAGAAGTTTAAAGCTCAGATAAAAGGGTAGGTTATCTCATGATTGGAAAAAATATCTTGTTAGGGATAAAAGCCCTCTGATTGTACTTGATTTCATGCATTATAGACTATGAATTCCATGTTTTTAGTGGGCTTATGCATACATACATATTCTTAGCCCTAATCAAAGATCAAAGATATTATCTTGTCAATTCACTACAACCTATGCATCAAGATGACCTTTACTTAGTTTTGTCATGATTGAGGTAGTTAAATCTTTTCAAAACATGACATGGTTTCAAATCATAGGCTTTTTATTTCATTATACTGTTAGCAGGGACTCTAACGCACCATACTTAGACCGTCACAGATTGTAACGGCCTTACGATAAGCCGTCACACTCTCTGTTGTATTTAGATTACTCTATTGTCTCTGACGCATCATAGATGGAGCGTTACATTACTGTAACGGCCCCTCGATAGACCGTCACAATCACTGTGACACACCCATTCTAGACCGTCAGGGTAATCGTAGACAGAATTGAAAATCAGTCAAGTTAACTTATAAATAAGCCTAGTTATCTAAGTTTTGACCTAATTTCATGTCTTTAAGATTATCTACTGATTCATGATAGAAATTGCATAATTAAGGTATCTTAAGTTAATTTAAGTTATGTTAATTTCATGTGCCAAAATTCTATAGTTTTGTATCTAAATCATGATTTTCTAAAGATGTATTGACGGAGTTTTATCATGATTTTCTATTGTTACACATCCTCTCTCTTCCAATAGAGTTATTTCTCTAAGTACATGGCACATATTCCGGTATGTTGTCCATTAGTTCACTTTACACTATAGGAACATTATTCTTGGACATGAGGACCTCTCTATTAGATATTCCTTCCAATGGACTAGGAAATCTTGTTTCAAGGCCTCCGTAATTCTCCGCGAGCCTGGATTCCCATTAGGACGCCGAGTTGGTTGTACCATTAAAACCCAAGTGATTAGATGACACTATCAATGTTTCTGGTTATCAGTAGTGTAACGGATCTATATTGGACTATCAGGTACATGTAACGGCCCAATATACGAACGTCACATTCAACTAAGTCCGATTTCTTGGTTTGAGATTCAGACTAATGTAACGGCCCAATACTGGAGCGTCACATCATGTAACAGCCCAGTACACGACTGTCACAATGCTTGAGTATTTTCACTCGAGGTTTGACCAAGGATTGATATTCCAAGGTTTCTAGATGGACTCTTGATGATCTAGAACTTATCATATTGATCAAGAAACCTAGTATAATGAATGGAAGATAAAGAATGTACCGTTATGCTGTCGATTTATTTCCATAAGCATAACATAGTATAAGTCATTCTTGATTTCTCATGATTCTTATTAAAAGCATTCATTCATTGAATTATTGTTATCAAGAGCTTGTTGGAATTGTATATTCTTGGCCATACTTTATTGTTACATGCGTGGAAAAAGCTTGATTTATACTTAAAGATGCGATCGAGCACTGATTGTGTTCAAGGGCTCTATGCTAGTCTCCTCGGCTGATTGTCAGAAACGTACTATTAAAAATCATGGGGTATGATGCTATTGGCATCGCATTACGCTGGGAGTACTTTCTTTATAAATAAGTAAAAATCCACAACACAATATAGCATGATTGATACTTGACTTTCTTGATATTCCACAGAAATTCATGAAGTACTTGCTCATAAGCAAAAGATACTGGAGTGATGATTATGTGGCTTGCTAGTACATTCTCGTTACATTCTTGTTCATGAAAGGCCATATCATGTTCTTATAACATTCGTGCTAGTTTGGTCTCATTCTATCTTACATACTTTGGTTTAATCGCATGATTGATCGCATTCGCATGATTTTAATTTATTCCTCTAGAGCAAAAACGTTAATTACTTTAATGATGCCTTCATGTTGATGCGAAGATACCTACTGGACAAGTGTGCTCATTACTTATTTCCATTCTTTTTCAGGAAGTGGAAGTGAGTCGGGTTCGGATTCAGAATGTTCAAGTAGCGGATCTGAGAGTGAATAAAGAATGAGCGAAGACTTAGGAAGTTTACATTGTTTAGATCGAGTCTATGTAATTTCTTATTTCTTGAGTCTAGCATGATGGAAGTTGAATTAGTGGTTGTATTCGAATATTGGATTTGATTATTAATGAAAGTTGAAGTTGAGTAAATATTGTGTGATTGCATTCTTATGTGTGATAGCCTTGCGCTCTGATCATTCTTGCTTGCAAGAGGCTTACCATGCCGGCTGTTCGCGTTCCTCGAGCGAGTCTTCCGCTGTAATAAAGGCTCGGGGCATGACAGGCCTACAGCGCCTCGAACACTTTTTCGCCCCAATCGCGCTTCCGGTGGCTAACGATCTTAGCCAGAAGCTTGCAGAGGGTTTTATTTAAGGCCTCTGCTAGGCCGTTAGCCTGAGGGTTGTAGACTGAAGAAGTTCTCCAGTCGATGTGAAATTTGGCTGCCAATTGATAGATGGCCTTATTCTTGAAGGGTGTGCCATTGTCTGACACTATGCGGCTGGGGGTGCCAAATCGGTAGATGATATGGTGCCGGACAAATCTGGCTACCACCTCGCCGGTGACCTCCCGCAGGGGAATGGCTTCAGCCCATCGAGAGAAGTAGTCGGTGGCGGCCAGGATGTACTCATGGCCCTTGGAAGATGGCGGGAAGGGTCCCGCAATGTCCATTCCCTACTTCGCGAATGGCCATGTGGGGGCCGTAGGACACAGTGGGTTTGGAGGTCTTCTGGGTACCAAGGCCAAAGGCTTGGCATAGATGGAACGTACGGGCATACTGGGTGCAATCCGCGTACATGGTTGGCAAGTAGAATCCTTTGAGTTTGATATTATGCTTCATTTTGTCTCCAACCTGATGAGCACCACATAGTCTTGAATGGACTTCCTACATGATGGCTCGAGCTTCGGCCGGGGAGAAACATCTAAAAAGGAGTGACTTGTCCTTTTCATGGACTAGTCTATACAGAGAGCCGCCGATCAGCTCATATGACGTTGGCCGGTGACGTAGCGGGACTCTTTGAGCTCGGTCAGGAGGGAGCCAGCCTTGCTTGAATTTGATGATAGGCTCACGACAATCTTCTTCTTCTAGATGAGTGTTCGGATCGAGGCCATGGACCTCGTAGATGGTGAGGTCGGCTTCATTCTCGTGCATACTCGGCATCAACCTTCTATGCTTGATAGTGATGTCGACTTCGCCCTCGGGCGGAAGCTTGATGGCCACAGCCAATTTGGCCAGGGCATGTGCCTGAGCATTGCTGCTCCTGGGAACATGATCTATTTCGAAGAAATAGAATTTCTAGGTTAGTCTGGTGATGATGGCATGGTATGGCACTAACTCCTACTTCCGCACCTCGTAAATGTCGAGGACTTGTCAGACTATTAGCTGGGAGTCCTCATAAGCTTTGAGGCACTTGATGCCCATGTCGAGAGTCATCTGAAGCCTGATGATTAGTGCTTCATAATCAGCTTCAATGTTGGTCAGAGCTTTCATGAGGGTGCAAGGGTTGTACAAAACTCCACCCTGAGGAGTCAGGAAGACGATGCCGGCACCCGCCATAGCGGATGAGTCTTGATTATTTCAGGTAGTCCCCCGGGAAGCGCTGTCGAAGTAGAGCTCCCATCAAGGTACATTGGCTATGAGGGTGTCTTGCTGCCAGTAATGCAAGACATCTTCGCTCTGTTCCACTAGTTGTTGTGACTGGACAGCAAGGGACTCCTCGTCAGGGAGCTCCGTGTTGAGAGGTAAGTCGTCCGGTACTGGATGGGCTGCCAAGAATTCTGCCATGCCTTGTCCCTTGATTGCCTTTCTTGGGACGTAAGTAATGTCGTACTCCATTAGCAGGAGAGCCCATTTTCTCAGTCGGCCTGAGAGGATGGGCTGTCTAAGGAGATACTTGAGTGGGTCGTGCTTGGATATGAGCTCAACCCGATGAGACAGGAGGTAGTGCCACAGCTTCCTGGCGGCAAACACCAGAGCTAAGCATACTTTCTCCAAGGGGGAGTAGCGATACTCATCACCGATTAGTTTCCGGCTGAGGTAGTAGAGCGGCTACTCTTTGCCCTCCTCATTGATATGTGCCAACAGGGCTCCTAACGAAGCGTCCATGGCAGCGATGTAGAGTATAAGGGGTTTGCCCTTGACTGGTGCCCCCAAGATCGGGGGGTTAAGGAGATACACCTTAATCCACTCGAAACTGGTCTGGCATTCTGGGTCCCATGTAAATGGGGCGTCTTTCTTCATCAGCTTGCTGAAAGGCACGCATCGATCAGAGAGGTTGGAGATGAACCTCTGAATGTAGGCCAGTCTGCCTTGGAAGCACCTGAGCCCGATGAGGTTTGAGAGTGGCGGGAGCTCTCGGATCGCTTTGATCTTACTGGGTCCACCTCAATTCCTCGATACTGGATGATGAAATCGAGAAATTTACCACTGGATACGCCGAAGGCGCATTTCATAGGGTTCATCTAGAGCTCGTATTGTCAGAGTCGGTTGAAAAGCTAGCGCAGATCATGTAAATGGACTCCTCGCCTTTTAGTCTTGACGACAAGGTCGTCAACATAGCATTCGACGGTATTGTGCAGCATCTCATCGAATATTTTGGTCATGGCCCTCTAGTAACTAGCGCCAACATTCTTCAAACCAAAGGGCATGCGCTTGTAGTTGAAAATCCCTTTGGGGGATCAGAAGGCAGTGTGATTCTAGTCTTTGAGGGACATCCAGATCTGGTTGTAACCGGATGACCCGTCCACGAAAGATAAGGCTTCATGTCCGGTGGTCATGTTGACCATGGTTTCCGTGATTGGAACTGGGAAGTCATCCTTTGGACATGCTTTGTTGAGGTCCCGAAAGTCGACGCAAATGCGAACTTGACCATTTTTCTTCTTTACTGGGACGATGTTGGCTAGCCAGATCGGGTAGATGCACAGCTCGATGAAGTCGACTTCCGCTATTTTGTCGACCTCGGCTCAGACTTGGAGTTCCAGCTCATGGCGCATGTGTCGCTATGACTGTTTGACTGGAGTTGCTGATGGAGAAATGGCTAGCTCATGCTCCGCTATGGAGGGGTCCAGCCCTGTCATCTCTTTATATGTCCAGGCAAAGCAGTCTTCGTATTCGAACAAGAGTTGTTTGTAATCATGCCTTTCTGCTTCGGTGAGGAGAGCGCTGACGAATGTTGGCTGGTGGGCTTCCTCTCCGCCCAAATTGATTTCAATGAGTTCGTCAACGGTTGCTTGGCCATCGTCCTCCAGCTCGGGAGGAGCGGGTTGGAAGTCGATGAACTCCTCATCATCGGTGTCAGCTTCGTGTATTTCTTGATTTTTGAAGCCACTAGTTGACGACGATGTGACTGGAAAATTATTGTTGCTGGACTCTATCAGGGATTGGCCTGGACCGCTAGCTTTTTGCCAGCGGTTGTCAACTGGTGCTATTGAGGTTTCCCTAGAGTTGCCTGCTAAAGCTGACAATCCTTTATGGCTAGTGTCCTGGACACCTCCCCCGTCGGAAGAGTTTGTCGAACTGAATCATTCGACGGGCTGGGTGCAGGAAGAGCTTCTCCAGCCCTCATATCTTCGCAGGGAGGTGAGGAAGGCTCCTCGACTACTTGGACTGGAGTGCTGGCTTTGACGGGGATCGAGATCAGGATCTCCTCTTCCTCGTCCCCGGAGATGTTGAATTTTACATCGACTTTAGCCTGGTCGTCAACTAGCTGTGTCAAGCCTACGACGTTGACGGCGTAGTAGATGCGGAAATCCGGGCCTTGATCGTAGCCGTGTCCCCTGGTGTCCTTATGAAAGGATGGGGGTTGCCCCCAGACTTGGGGAGGGGTCCACAGCTGGAGAAAATATCTCCGCCATGCGGAAGTTGCCATTCAGGGATGTGTTGCTTCAAACACATCTCCCGAATATGCGACGGAAGGTGATGGGGACATCCCCGACCATTCCATATTTTTTTGAGGATCTCGTTGCTCGTCGACAGTGCTCCATCATGTTCATCACATCATATTGAGTCATGGCATGTAATTTTATATTTTATTTGAGTCACAATTATGTAATTTTCCTTTTATTTTGAGTCAAGTACCTAGGTGAAGAGAGTCATTTACATAAGTCATATGCCAATTGGGCCATTAGATTAGCTAATTGGACCCAATTTAGTGGGCTAGGCCCAAGGGTGCCCCTTTCCCCCTTGGTAGTATAGTCATTAGTCCAAAAGTCAGGGACTTTATGTAAAATGTGGGATGCCTATATATAGGACCTCATTTCCTCCATTTGAAGCTAATGAATAGTGGAAAGATTTCAGAAATCTAGTTAAATTTCTCTAGGGTGAGAAACCCATCCCTCTCCCTCCCTCTCTCTCTCTCTCTAAAGGGGGCAACCCCCATTCTCTCTCCTCCCCTCCCCCAAATTTTGAATTCTCTCTCTCTCTTCCCCATTCAATCCTCATTAAAACCCCTCTCCCCTCCCCATACTCCATCCAATTCTCCCATTACTTCCCCAACTACCAAAGCAACCTTTGGTACTCCTAGGCACCCCTTCACTCTCTCCAAGTGATCTTTCCCCTTCCCAAGCCACCCTTTCACCTCCCCAAGTCCCCAATTGAATTCCCCCACCCCTTGAGGACTGTTCCCCAGCCTCTCCCTCTCCCCCACCATCCCTTGGTCGAAATCCCCCACCCCCTCCCCTTGCCTTGGTCGACCATCCCACCACCCTCCTCCCACCTTTGGCCAGGCCGCCCCTCTAATCCACCAGCCACCTCCACCATCCCAGACCAAGCTCTGCCCTCCCCCTTGCCCCTTCAACCCCCAAACATCCCCCCCTCCACCTTCCACAGCCATTATTCCTCACCCCTATGCAGTCCCTTCACCCCTTCCCACCACTATCAACACCTAACACCAACCTGCTCAGTCCAGTTCGTAGGCAACAGCAGAGGCCCGAGTTGCAGACTTGAACACGACAACACCTCAAGGATTCAAGCATAAAATCATATATTGGTGGAAAGCTCGTCCAAGCAGCTTCACAGGTGAGGTGGTACCGCCTCCATTCGACGTCCGTGTTGTTAGGTGGAGCCATCCTCGCCAGACTGAGCCGACTGTCTCTGGCAGACAGCCAGAGGCGACTTGTAGCAGCTCTCACAACCAGCTCGGTGAGGTTATTGGCGCGCCATTCGGAGGAGGACGTCTTCTGCAAGTTCTCTATCATCTCCAAGAAGAAGGAGGTCGTTCGGGCTCTAGAGCACCTCGTTCCAGCCTTCGTCTCCGGACTGCGTAGATCAACTATCAACTGTACCAGGTCGAACCCCCTGTCACTCTTCTGCTTTCTCCGCTCTACTCCAACCTCCTTTCAGAGCCCTGTCAGTCCCTATTCGAAGAGGACCCTCCGCTGTTCGCGTTGATATCAGCTACGCCTTCATCGGAGCTCGGAGGTGCTCGGGGCGAGGTTATCTTATGGCACCTACAATTCTGGAACAGTCAGGGCCGCGCCAGTCCACCCAGACTCTCGGAGCTGCCCCGGCTTCCCACGGTCTCCGATTGATCTAAAAATTTTACTGGGCTCTCCTAAGCCAGTCCAGAGAAATTTGGAGCCAGTCCCACCCTCATTTGCAACAGGAGGAGCTCGCGACAGCGTCGATATCGACCCCTTGTCCTGTCGATCCAGTTCAGACAGATCCCGGACCGCCACAACTTGGGACGATCTCGGACCGCCCACCCCGCTGCTACTATGCCCCTGGATGATTGGCTACCAGCCCCGCTGCCTACAGCGCCCAGAGGCATTCACAGTAGCTCTACTTCCAGCTCGTTGTCCCTGCGGACCCAAGTTCGTGGCCGAGTTGAATTTAGCTTAACTCCCCACACCGCCCAGCCGGCTTAAAGCCCCTCCCTACGTGGAGATAGCTTTAGGTGTAATTTAATTTCCCTACCTCTAGTCCAACCCCATTGCGAGGGGTGTAGTGAATGTAACTCATAGAAATTTCAGGGTCAAGCTTCATCGGCACAGCGTGCGGACAAGCCCATGCTTCCCCGCTGGCCCTATCTCCAGCCAGGATCGGCGTCTTCACGCCGATCAGGTGACCTTGGGGCCCCAATCCTCTGCTGGTTTTACTTTTGCTTGTATTTGTATCATTTCTAGTTGCCCGTCGGCCGGTGAGTTGAGTGCCCGATCTCGAATTCATCAACGTGAGTGATCACTACGGAGAGAGGCGAGAGCTACACCATAATCCACGCCCTCGGCGTGCTGGCCGCCCTTGACATTGGGCATCCCTGGCCCTTAGGGTCCTTCCCAAGCTAGTCAAAACCCTCCGAGCTGTTGCATCCCTACGATTTTGATGATGTCTCACACTATAAATCAATCTGTTTCTATCTCTAGATCAATTCATGCTTGATCATTTAGGACAGTGTTGTTCATGCATATGTGCAAGTCTACACATTGCTTGTAGACTGCACAAAGTCTGCACATGGTTACTTTGATGCTGCATCAAGTCTATACATTGTTGCATCATGTGCTTCATGCACATAAAGTCTATACAGAGTTTTGCCTAGACTGCATTAGTCAAGTCTGTACATCGCCCGAGATTGCATTTCTTCAAGTCTGTACATGGTCTTGGCATATGCACATACAAAGTCTATACATTGCAAGACCAAGTCTATACATCCGTCTCACTTAGCGTCTCACTCAGCGTCTTTGTGCATGGAGCATTCAAGTCTGTACATCCATCGTCACACTCAGTGTCTCACTCAAAGTCTATACATTGCAGCCTGTTCGTGTTCAAGCTTTCAAAGTCTATACATTGTCTGCATTGCACACTAATGTTGTGCCCCTTAGGCACAAGCATGTGCTATGTTGAATTGATGATAGCAATGCTGTTTTGTTTTGATGATTGCAACACAGTGAGTGCATTATGATATTATGTTTTGTTTTGATGATGGCATGTTGATTTGAATGCTTGAGTGTGTTATATCTGATTTAATCTGTGGAGATTGCATGAGTGTGCCATGTTTGATATCCTTGATGGGTCGACTCCCTCAGACTGTCCATCTTATTTAGTGTCTCATACAGCGTCAACGCTGTGAGTGTCTCAAGTCTGCAGCGTCACGTGAGTGTCTCAAGTCTGCAGCGTCAATGCTGTGAGTGTGTACACAGCATTCTCAAGTCTGCAGCGTCAACTCTATAAGTCTATACAGTGGTTCAGCAAGTGTGTACATCGCTTAGTGTAAGCATGGCGAAGTCCAAAGTCTATACATTACTGCTTTGCATTGGACTTAAAGTCCATACATTGACAAGCCTGTACAATGGCTGCAGCATGCTCGCATAAGTCTATACATTGCATCTTAGCATGTTTGCACAGCACACCATCAAGTCTGGACATTGGTTGCACTCAGAGTCTATTCACTGCTTCATGCGTTGCATTCTAAGTCTAGACAACATTGCACGATGAGTCTTCATATTCAAAGTATGTACATTGGTCTTCACCTGAAGTCCACACATTGGCCTTCAGGATTGGAAAGTCTATACATCGTGAAGTCTTCACACTGGCCTTTGAATCATGTCTGTACATTATCAGTGTATCATATTAAGTCTGTACAGAGTCTTGCTGAAAGTCTGTACATCGTCCTCTTATTCATGCATAGCTTGCATTGTTCATGAACTCTGTACAGCCCAAGCCTGTACATCGCATCATATTGTTCATGCAGTGTCTTGGTGAAGTCTATACATCGTTCACTGTACAAGTCCATACAATGCATGCACTTACATTCAAGTCCACACATTGATGCACTGTAGATAGCTCGAGGTGAAGTCTGTACAGCCATTGCCTTCATATAGGAAGTCTGTACATCCTACTGCACTGTAGCTTGCTTAGCACAAGTCTATACATCCGCTTGCACAGCACATGAACTCTATACATTGCACTGTTCATGCACGGCACAGCATGTCTGCCCAACGTCCGTCTCATTCTTCGTCTCAATTGGACTAAGTCTGCACAGCATAAGTCTGTACATTGGACCGTCTTAACTTGCGTCTTATGTCAAGTCCGTACAGTGTCCATCAGTATTTAGAAGTCTATACAGTCCTGGATGTTCAGTGTCTCATGCTGCGTCGTATGTCAAGTCCATACATTGGTCGGTGGAAAGTTTGTACATTTAGAAGTCTGTACATCCATCGTCTTTCTCAACGTCTCAATTGGACTAGGTCTGCAACGGCTAAGTCTGTACACTGGACTCGTATTCACAACGTTCATTCAGCAAAGTCTGTACATTGAAGTCACGCTTCACAAAGTCTGTACAGACTTTCTCATTTGCACAATGCATTTCATTCATAAAGTCTGTACACTGTCCATGGTTCATGTAGCGTCAACTCAGTGTGTCTTGTACCGTCAACTCAGCAAGTGTGTACATTGCTTGGTTACGTCTATACGCTACTTCATATGCAGTGAAGTCTGCACATTGCTGAATGCTCTTCAAAGTCTGCACACTGGTAAAGTCTATACAGACTGTGTTTGCCCAAGTATGTACATCGTTCATTCGTCTTGGCAAGTCTGTACATCGTGAAGTCCATACATTGTCAGTTGTCTGTCCAAGTCTTCACATTGCCTAAGTTTGTACAGCGAGTGCCTTCGTATATGAAGTTTGTACATCGCACATCACTGCATATAGGAACTCTATACATTGGGCAGAGTCTATACATCATGCATCCTCTCATGCAGCGTCTTATTTGAAGTCTATACATTGGGTTTTTACCTACGTTGCTTGAAACAAAGTCTATACACTGCTGGATGATCAAGTCTGCTCATTGGTGTTTTTCCTACGTTCTGGCCAAGTCTATACAGCCATATCTTTTACCTACGTTTTGGCCAAGTCTACACATCCGTTTGCCTGACTTCTGTCTCAAGTCTACACACTCTTTGTTAAGGCAAAGTCTATACAATGGCTCAGTGTCTTCATGAAGTCTATACAACGCACTTTACATTACAAGTCTATACATCATGATCGTCTTTATAAGTCTATACAGAGCTCTTCACTTAACCTGATATTCCGATACTCTGTCTGACAGGTGCTCTGCTCGTGGAGGCTAATGAAGGGCACGCGATCCGAGGCTGGAAGGGCAGACAGGATCGTGACACGTGTGTTGAAGCTGGCTGAGAGACTGACACGTGGTCCAAGGTTTTTGGGCGGGAGATGTGGAGAGCACACGCCCTAGCTGCTGCTGCTGCTGCTGCTATATATATGAGTCTTCGTCTTCAGATGAAGAGTGATCGAAGTGGAGAAAGAAAAAGTAGAAGTGCAGAGACTTCGATCCAGCAGAAGAGAAGAAGAAGAGTGAAGAGAGCAGAAGAAGAAAGAAGAGAGAAGAGAAGAGAAAGAGAAGAAGAGCATAAGATAAAGAAGAGAAAGAGAGAGATAGAGAGCTCGAGTTGAGAAAGAGAGAGAGGTTGAGGTTGTCTGGATTTTGGATCAAATCCAAGCCAGAACTGCTCCTTCGAGAGCTATATTTGTGCTTCATTATTTCAGCTCTCCGTTGCTGTTTTGTCTATCTTTTGTTTTATCTTTTATCATTTCTTCAAGCTGTTAGTCAGCGGATGCAGTGGAGGTCTCCACTGGACAGGTAAAGCTGTAATCCTCAGCTGGCGAGACTTGGTCTCGGACGGGTTAAGCTATAATCCCCAGCGGGTTCAAGCTATGAGTCAGCGATGGCTAAGCTGTATTGCCCAGCGGAAGCAAGCTGCAATGCTCAGCAGATGGCAAGCTGTGAGGCTCAGCTGATGTATGGCAAGCTGTGATGCCCAGCTGTTCAAGCTGTGAGTCAGCAGGAAGTCACACTCGGGTTGAGTGTGGGGTGGATGTAGGTCTGCTGGACCGAACCACCTAAAAACCCCTTGTGCAGTGGTTTGATGTTTCTATCTGTTTGCTTCCGCTAGATGATTGCATAGGGGCGCTCTAAGTATTTGGTTTCTGGTTGAGCAGAAGAGTTGATCAGTTTTCTTAGATTGTTTTAATCTGTTCTGAGTGAGCGAAATCTTGTTTGAGCGAAATTCTATTTGGGTGAAAATTTTTAAAGGGATATATTCATTCACCCCCCCTCTGAATACATAGCACCGAACCCAACACTTGGTATCAGAGCGGGTCTCTGATCTATCAGATCTAACAATCTGTAGAGGATCCTGCTAGTTTTGGTGCATTTCAGAGTGGATCTCTTGTGCTCGTTGATTTGTTTCACTATCTTACTGCTTTACTTTGACCATCTGGTTTAGTGCATTTCTGTTTGGTGCATTTCATAGTGTGCTTTTTGTGTTCGTTATTTTGGTTCTCCGACTTAGTGCCTTGCCTTGCTCATTTGGTCTAGGTGCTTCAGTTTTTCTGTGTCTTCAGATTATTTGCAATGGAACCAATCGTGCTGAAGGCTGGCTCCAGCAAAGTAAACAGATCCAGCCACAGTGTATCATTAAGCGAGAAAATCAGCCTCTCGCGGTCTGAAATTGATGGAGACCACATTGCAATGGTGATCAGTGATTTCAGGAAATTCCTGAGAAAAAGAGAAGGAAAGCATGGTGATGGCAGAAAGCAAATAAGGTATAATTCTAATCCTGCCAAGATTGTTGACACTAACGTCTGCTACAAATGCAGGAAGGCTAGCCATACGAAGGCTGACTGTCTAGAACTATCGAAACTCAAAGGGAACACCTCGGACATTGATGAAGAAGGAGAAAAGTCCATATGCTTAATGGCCAACCGGGGAAGTGATGATGAGGAAACCTCATCTCAAGTAAGCTCCGGATCAGAGGGAGTCTCTTTTGATGAATTGATAGTGATGTATGAAAATCTGTTCAAAGTGTCCAAGAAATTAAAATCTGAAAATAAAAAATTGAGAAAAGACATGAATCTTGAAGTCACTCGTTTGAAGGAAGAAAATGAAAACTTGAAATCTGAAAATGAGAACCTCAGAAATAAGCACATTAGAGAAGATGATTCTTGCAATGCATGTGCTATTTTAGAAGACATGATAAATGAGTTTGATCATGATGATAATTTGCAAAAGGAATTAATCAAATCCCTAAAAGAGGAAAACAAATTATTGTTAGAAAAGAAAACTGAAGCTGAAGAAATTGAAAGTAAAATGCTTGAAGAAAATGCTCATCTGAAGGACCAAAATAAAAAGTTAATGGTTTTTAACAATGTTTTCTCTGAAAGATGGATGACGATTGAAAAAGAGAAATCAGTATTGAAAGAGTGTATCAATTGCAGTGATGAAGAAATTGCTAGTTTTTTAATACACACTGCTGATTTGGAAAATGAAATTGTGTTATTAAAAGAAAAACTGGCCAGTTGTGAAAAGGAGAAAGTTGATTCAGAAAATCTTATAATCTCCTTGGAAAGTAAAATTACTGAGATGAATGGTACTTCATCTAAGGTTGTTAAGGATAAAGGTAAAATAAAAATATCCTCGGAAGATGTAGTAAGTGATCAATGTGAGAAGATTGATAACATTTCTGAAATTAAGCAAGCTAAGAAGAACCAGCTGTATACCACTTTTATTCGTAGCTCTGGTTTAGCTAGCACTTCAGCTTCTTCTTCAAATATGCATGCTGCTAAGGAAATTCAAAAATGAAATAAAAATCAGAAAACCCCAAAAACTCAAAGGAACAATCTGCATGCTAAAAACTCATCTGATAAGTGCCATGTTTTAAATAAATCTAATGGTTCTTGTTCTTGTCATTATTGTGGTAAGCATGGACACTTTATGAGTGAGTGTTTTGTGATGAAACAAGATAACAGAAAGCATACTAGAAAAATTCTATCTGATCAGAAAAAGGGTAATCGGAATGTTAAAGAATTTCATGCTAAAAATCATGATTCTAGGAGATAGAATCTAAATTATTTTTGTTGTGGGAAGTTTGGCCACATTGCTGCTCAATGTTGGCAGAATCCTAGAAAGAGATTCAACTCTAAACCTGTTAATTTTCATGTTAACAAAAAGATGTTTGATAGGCATAACCTTGGCTCCAAAGGTAAGCACCCAAGGTGCTTCGAATGTGGGAGGCATGGCCACAAAGTCAAAGACTGCTGGCATGCTCAGGGAAGTAGAATTAATTCTAAATCTGTAAAATTTCCTGCTCCCAATGCTGTTGATAAGAAGAAAATTGAATTCATGAAAAAGAATTGTTACTGCTTTGAATGTGGTAAGCTAGGCCACAAAGCTGCCAACTGTAGGCTGGCTGAGTATGAAAAGAAAAATTTTCATGTCAATAAAAGAAATACTCATGCTCATGCACATAATTTTCATACTCATGTGCATGCACATGAGAATCATGTTTCTGCTAACATGAAGAATAAAAAATAAAAAGTCTGTGGCTTCATGTTATTATTATGGAAATTTTGGACATTCTATGTCTGATTGCTCTCTAATGGAATTTGATAACAATATTGCTAAGAAATTATTTAGAACACCTGATAGGGGTAATTCAGGACCCAAGACCTCTTGGGTTCCTACAGAATCAACTTGATTTTATCTTGCAGGTGTGCCTTGGTGGGAGAAATAAAAGGGGTTTATGATCCAAGGCACTCAACAGAAAACCCCAGGATTCTATATTTCAGATCAGTTCTGAACTTTGCTTTAAATTCATTAACTGAAATTGTTGAACTGTCTGCCTAATTTATGATGATCTCTATGTTTAGCTGATCAGTCTCCATTCCAGACTCAGCTATTGAATTCAATTCTGCATATCTGATGCTCTTCTCTTGCTATATGTTGAACTGAATTTGAATGGTTCTTTAGTGTATACAGTTGATGCACTATATAGACTTTGTGTAAATGCATGTGTTTTGTGTCAGTGCCATGCATGCTTGTTGTTGAATGCATACTTGGACTAAGTGTGAATGGTTCATTTAGTGTACACAGTCAATGCATGTGTCTTATGTCTGCATACATCATTTGCATGACTGTCATTGATGCTGTTCAATGCATGTAGGACTGCTTTATGTTGCATTGTCCTTGTTAACCCTGGTATATCATATGGTAAGTTACTAAAAGGCAGGGAAATCTGCCCGGAGGTTCCCACCATGTGTGAGATGGTCTTTGAGACCAGGTTCTCCGCCTAGTACCATGGGTCCAGTCTTCATGTAGAACAGTGCATTGCATCATACTTTGAAAAAAATCTGAAAAAGGATAAAAATGTTCATGACTTGGATGCATAAACCTGAATTGATTGCATACTTGCCTCATGTCTCATTGTTGCATAGTTTTCATATAGAGTAGTGTGCTGCATAGCATATCTTTTGCATCATGGTGTCAGGGGGAGCTGAGAGCTTAGTTTATCATATTGAATCCTTACTACTTATCATTGTCCCCATTGAATTCATTCGTATTCTTTGACAATCAGATGCCATTGGACCATAATGCTTATTGCTATCTTTTCCCCATCTCTTTCACTGAACAACAACAATTGTTTCTGGTTTAGTATATTGAGCTGTGATTAATGCAATTGTTCACTTATAAGAATCACTCTTACAAATTGAAAGGAACTAAAGGTTTAACCTTTATAAATTAGAGAGTTAAGTGTCTGCACTTCAGAATTTGAGATAAAAGAAAACTTTTATAGCTCTTAATCTTTGTCTCATGGCTAAAATAGAAAAAGGTTTTGTAATGCCTAAATGTGTTGAACTGGAAATATCTAAAACAGGTGAATAAGAGTGTGTAATATTTTTCAAACAATCACTCTAAATGAATTAAGGGCAGCAGTAAATAAGATCACAAATGTAAAAAACTGAACATTGTGACAGAGCAATGGTTCATTGCACTGAGAAACTGTGAACTCCTCCAAAGAAGCAGGAAAATTCACATGTCATGAAGTGCTTTAGACTATCTCTGTTCAAAGGGTCAAATCTATAGGGGGGGTCCTCACCAAGTAACTGGGGGTACTGGCCTCTGATCAAGGCGTGCCCTTAATGTCAAAAGTGAAGACTATTCCTTGTAGGTCATGATCTGAAATAGGTCTTTAGTTTATACCTAGTAACTAGGGGTACCTACCTTTGATCAAGGTGTACACCTAATGTCAACATCATACATGCCACAGGTCTATTCACTTAGTTCAGTTTCTGAAAATTCAAAAGTGAAATACAAACTGCTGTAACCCTTTGAAAATCAAAAGTCAATGAGTGAAAATTATTTTTATTAATACATATTCAAGTTGCCTTTCTTGAATTTCTTTGTTTAATCACAAAAGGGTATTATTTCAAACTTATCTATTAATACCATGTGCCCTAGATTCATTGCTATAAACGGAGTCTATAAACTCTTTTTCAAGGGTCAGGTGTTTTACTCTAGATTTATCACTGTTAAACCTGAATTTTTATCAAAATTGTATGTTGCTGATTCTTATACTTTAACTACTGTTTATATTCAGGCTTATTTTCTGAACAAATGATTCAGCTGTTGTCTATTGACCCTCCTACCTTCTCTACCTTTACCTATCTGTTCATATTCCTTCTCAAAGGGGGAGCAATTATTAAGGGGGAGAACCAGTTCAGGGGGAGTCATATCTTCAGGGGGAGCTTACTGCTCTAGAGGAATTTGCATGCATAATGCACTTTGCACTCTTGTTTATACTATTTTTTCTCTTTTTGATTATGTCAAAGGGGGAAAAAATTTTGTGTGTGACTCACTGTCACAGTGTGTTGCCATCATCAAAAAGGGGGAGAATGTTGTGCCCCTTAGCCACAAGCATGTGCTATGTTGAATTGATGATAGCAATGCTGTTTTGTTTTGATGATTGCAACACAGTGAGTGCATTATGATATTATATTTTGTTTTGATGATGGCATGTTGATTTGAATGCTTGAGTGTGTTATATCTGATTTAGTCTATGGAGATTGCATGAGTGTGCCATGTTTGATATCCTTGATGGGTCGACTCCCTCAGACTGTCCATCTTATTTAGTGTCTCATACAGCGTCAACGCTGTGAGTGTGTCTCAAGTCTGCAGCGTCAACGCTGTGAGTGTGTCTCAAGTCTGCAGCGTCAACGCTGTGAGTGTGTACACAGCATTCTCAAGTCTGCAGCGTCAACTTTATAAGTCTATACAGTGGTTCAGCAAGTGTGTACATCGCTTAGTGTAAGCATGGCGAAGTCCAAAGTCTATACATTGCTGCTTTGCATTGGACTTAAAGTCCATACATTGACAAGCCTGTACAATGGCTGCAGCATGCTCGCATAAGTCTATACATTGCATCTTAGCATGTTTGCACAGCACACCATCAAGTCTGGACATTGGTTGCACTCAGAGTCTATTCACTGCTTCATGCGTTACATTCTAAGTCTAGACAACATTGCACGATGAGTCTTCATATTCAAAGTATGTACATTGGTCTTCACCTGAAGTCCACACATTGGCCTTCAGGATTGGAAAGTCTATACATCGTGAAGTCTTCACACTGGCCTTTGAATCATGTCTGTACATTATCAGTGTATCATATTAAGTCTGTACAGAGTCTTGCTGAAAGTCTGTACATCGTCCTCTTATTCATGCATAGCTTGCATTGTTCATGAACTCTGTACAGCCCAAGCCTGTACATCGCATCATATTGTTCATACAGTGTCTTGGTGAAGTCTATACATCGTTCACTGTACAAGTCCATACAATGCATGCACTTACATTCAAGTCCACACATTGATGCACTGTAGATAGCTCGAGGTAAAGTCTGTACAGCCATTGCCTTCATATAGGAAGTCTGTACATCCTACTGCACTGTAGCTTGCTTAGCTCAAGTCTATACATCCGTTTGCACAGCACATGAACTCTATACATTGCACTGTTCATGCACGGCACAGCATGTCTGCACAACGTCCGTCTCATTCTTCGTCTCAATTGGACTAAGTCTGCACAGCATAAGTCTGTACATTGGACCGTCTTAACTTGCGTCTTATGTCAAGTCCGTACAGTGTCCATCAGTATTTAGAAGTCTATACAGTCCTGGATGTTCAACGTCTCATGCTGCGTCGTATGTCAAGTCCATACATTGGTCGGTGGAAAGTCTGTACATTTAGAAGTCTGTACATCCATCGTCTTTCTCAGCGTCTCAATTGGACTAGGTCTGCAACGGCTAAGTCTGTACACTGGACTCGTATTCACAACGTTCATTCAGCAAAGTCTGTACATTGAAGTCACGCTTCACAAAGTCTGTACAGACTTTCTCATTTGCACAATGCATTTCATTCATAAAGTCTGTACACTGTCCATGGTTCATGTAGAGTCAACTCAGCAAGTGTGTACATTGCTTGGTTAAGTCTATACGCTGCTTCATATGCAGTGAAGTCTGCACATTGCTGAATGCTCTTCAAAGTCTGCACACTGGTAAAGTCTATACAGACTGTGTTTGCCCAAGTATGTACATCGTTCATTCGTCTTGGCAAGTCTGTACATCGTGAAGTCCATACATTGTCAGTTGTCTGTCCAAGTCTTCACATTGCCTAAGTCTGTACAGCGAGTGCCTTCGTATATGAAGTCTGTACATCGCACATCACTGCATATAGGAACTCTATACATTGGGCAGAGTCTATACAGCATGCATCGTCTCATGCAGCGTCTTATTTGAAGTCTATACATTAGGTTTTTACCTACGTTGCTTGAAACGAAGTCTATACACTGCTGGATGATCAAGTCTGCTCATTGGTGTTTTTCCTACGTTCTGGCCAAGTCTATACAGCCATATCTTTTACCTACGTTCTGGCCAAGTCTACACATCCGCTTGCCTGACTTCTGTCTCAAGTCTACACACTCTTTGTTAAGGCAAAGTCTATACAATGGCTCAGTGTCTTCATGAAGTCTATACAACGCACTTTACATTACAAGTCTATACATCATGATCGTCTTTGCAAGTCTATACAGAGCTCTTCACTTAACCTGATATTCTGATACTCTGTCTGACAGGTGCTCTGCTCATGGAGGCTAATGAAGGGCACGTGATCCGAGGCTGGAAGGGCAGACAGGATCGTGACACGTGTGCTGAAGCTGGCTGAGAGACTGACACGTGGTCCAAGGTTTTTGGGCGAGAGAAGTGGAGAGCACACGCCCTAGCTGCTGCTGCTACTGCTGCTATATATATGAGTCTTCGTCTTCAGATGAAGAGTGATCGAAGTGGAGAAAGAAAAAGTAGAAGTGCAGAGACTTCGATCCAGCAGAAGAGAAGAAGAAGAGTGAAGAGAGCAGAAGAAGAAAGAAGAGAGAAGAGAAGAGAAAGAGAAGAAGAGCATAAGATAAAGAAGAGAAAGGGAGAGATAGAGAGCTTGAGTTGAGAAAGAGAGAGAGGTTGAGGTTATCTGGCTTTTGGATCAAATCCAAGCCAGAACTGCTCCTTCGAGAGCTATATTTGTGCTTCATTATTTCAGCTTTCCGTTGCTGTTTTGTCTATCTTTTGTTTTATCTTTTATCATTTCTTCAAGCTGTTAGTCAGCGGATGCAGTGGAGGTCTCCACTGGACAGGTAAAGCTGTAATCCTTAGTTGGCGAGACTTGGTCTTGGACGGGTTAAGCTGTAATCCCCAGCGGGTTCAAGCTGTGAGTCAGCGATGGCTAAGCTGTATTGCCCAGCGGAAGCAAGCTGTAATGCTCAGCGGATGGCAAGCTGTGAGGCCCAGCTGATGTATGGCAAGCTGTGATGCCCAGCTGTTCAAGTTGTGAGTCAGCAGGAAGCCACACTCGGTATGAGTGTGGGGTGGATGTAGGTTTGCTGGACCGAACCACCTAAAAACCCCTTGTGCAGTGGTTTGATGTTTCTATCTATTTGCTTCCGCTAGATGATTGCATAGGGGCGCTCTAAGTATTTGGTTTCTGGTTGAGCAGAAGAGTTGATCAGTTTTCTTAGATTGTTTTAATCTGTTCTGAGTGAGCGAAATCTTGTTTGAGTGAAATTCGATTTGGGTGAAAATTTTTAAAGGGATATATTCATTCACCCCCCCCCTCTGAATACATAGCACCGAACCCAACAACTAAGTCTATACATCGCTGCGTACACTATGCATTTGGGCATTGTTCATTACAGCAAGTCTGTACATTATTTTCTCATGCACGTAAACGTCCAAGTCTATACATTCTCTGCTGATATCTTTGTGCATCATTTCACAAGTCTGAACATTGTCTAGTTGCACGCCACACGACATAGCAAGTCTATACATTCTTCGGATGGCATCAACTACAGTCTGTACAATCTTTATTTTAAAGTATGTACATGGTTGCCTTGTTGACTTAGTAAGTCTATACATTCGCTATGGCTTGTTCATGCATCTTTCTCATCAAGTCTGTACATTGCTTGACAGCATGCCTGAGCACTCATCATCAATGTACATACTCTCCTATATGCATTTGTGCATTGTTCAAAACAAGTTTGTACATCGTCCTTTGGTTCAAAGCTTGAACTAACTCGATGCATCAATTCTTCTCTTCTTTCAGGTTGATTCAAGCTGATGATTGGGCACGTGATCCGAGGTTTCTCTGGAAAATGAGGGCATGAGCCCACTCACGCCACACGAGTGAAGTCATGGAATTCAGGTCGGAAGCCATATAAAAGGATGTCCTCTGTGATCAAAAGAGGTGAACTGGAGGAAAAGCTGAGAAAATTAGTGCCTGAGCAGAAGAAGAATAGAGAGAGCCTCCACGTTCCAGAGAGAAGACAGAGAGAAGAATTTGAGAGAATAGATCTGAGAGAAAAGTCTTTGAGAGAGAAAAGTGTATGTGACTGTGAAGATCTGCTTCTTCGGAAGCTACATTGTTCTTGGTTTTTAGAAACGATTGTCGTTCATCGATTTTCTTGTTTTTCTATTTTTCACTTCATCTTTCTTATTCCATATTGTTACCCTCCAGTGTTCAGAGGAAGGGAGAGATTCTCCGATTTCCCTCTGGGCTTCAGAGGAAGAGAGATCTGTGATCTCTGGTTTGCTAGTGACAGGCTGTCACTAGCAGTTCCCCTCCGGTTTGGAGGAAGAGAGATTCGTCTCCAGTTTTGGTCTTGCGGGAAGCAGGTCCAGGTGTCAAGCTTCTATGGGTTGCAGAGCTTGGGTTGAGGGATTTGTTTCCCTTGGTTTGTCAAGCTGTTCGGCAGCATCTGTTTGCAGACTGAGTCTGCTGTTCTAGCCTTCGCTAGTGGAAGCCTCACTCTGGTTTGGAGTGAGGGGTGGATGTAGATTGTGGACTGCAATCGAACCACCTTAAAAACTCCCTGCCTCTTCTGTGGTTTGCCTGTTATCGGTGTGTTGCTCTCCTTCTGCTTGGCATTTTGTTTCACTGTGAACAGCTCTCTCGATCTCACTTCTTTCTTCCGTCTTGGTTATTGTCTGCCTTAGCTATTGCTTTCGCTGTATCTGAAGGGTTGAGAAACCAAAGTTGTGATTTACCGTTGGATTCTTAATTTTAGGGAGTGATCTATTCATCCCCCCCTTCTATATCACTCTACGCTGCGCATATCAATTGGTATCAGAGCGGGTTATCACCATGTGGGCCAATGGTCAGGGTAATCCTAATGGTCCTCGAAGTTTCATAGCTGAGGGACAATCCTTTAGTCGCCCTCCATTCTTTGATGGTAATAACTATCTCTTCTGGAAAAACAGGATGGAGGTGTTCATCAGGGCACAGAGCCACAAGCTGTGGAGGGTAATCACTACAGGGCCGTATGACCTGCCACCGAACGAGGACGCATGGACAGATGATCATGTCAAGTTATCTTCACTTAACTGGACGGCCCTGAACATCATCCAGTGTGTTGTACACCCAGACGAATACGCCCGCATATCAGCCTATAGGATGGCCAAGCGAATGTGGGATGAGCTGGAACTAATCTACGAAGGTACAGCTCAAGTGAGAGCCACGAAGGTAAATCTCTTCACCTCTGAGTATGAATTGTTTAAGATGAAACCAGAGGAGAACATCACTGAAATGTATGCCAGGTTGTCCTTGATCACGAACACTCTTAAGGGGTTAGGGAAAGAGCTAGCTGAGGCAGATACAGTCAGGAAGATTCTTAGATCTCTAACCCAAGCATGGCACACTAAGGCCATCGTGATAGAAGAGTCAAAGGATCTGACTACTATGATAGTGAATGAACTCATAGGATCCCTCATGACCTATGAGATGAACTTTAAAGGAGGTGATGAAGGAAGTGACAGGAAGGGCAAGAATGTTGCTCTCAAGGCATCCCGCAACAAGGGTAGCAGCAGTGGGAGCAGTAGCTCTGAGTCCGATGGTTTTTCCGATCTCGATCAGGAGGAGCAGGCAATGCTCACTTGACAGTTCAGAAAATTTTTAAAGACTAAGGGAAAGACCTTTAGGAGGAAGAAGCCATACTCCTTTAGTAAAAACGTTGAATCTAGCAATAATAAGGACAGAAATACTAAGAGAATAACTTACTTTCATTGCAACAAGCAGGGACACATGAAAGGGGACTGCCCAGATCTCCAGAAGAAGGGTCCCTACTTTCAGAAGAAGAGCTCAAAGGTGCAGAAAAAGAAGAAGCCACAGGCAAGGGTCTGCACATGGAGCGATGAGGAAGAAGATCCGAAAGCACTTCCTCGGAGGAAGATGAAGAAGGAATTTGCCTAATGGCAAATAGCGAAGAGGAGGTAACAAATGTCTTTGAAAATTTTTCTATTGATGACTGGGAAGATGCCTATGCTGAATTATTAGACAAGTTCAATTCACTCAGTAAAGAGCATAGGGTCCTCAAGAGAAAATTCAATACTAATATTGAAGAACTAACCCAAATCAGTGAGGAAAGACTGAAACTAAAAGAAGAACTAGAAGAAATGACTTCCCTAAGAAAAGAAAATGAAAAGCTCAAGGGAGAAAACCAGGAGAGTCACACCCAGCTCAACGAACTCAAAATCAAAATTGAAGAAAGCCTGAATGAAAATAGAGTGATCTCAGAGAAATATGAAGCTGTTAAGAAAGTGAACGCTGAACTTTTAAAAAATTCTGAGTCTCTTCAAAAAGAGCTGGAAGACAAACAAAAGGTTTTGAAAAAACTTGTCCAAGGAAAAACAAGTCTGGATGCTATACTAGGGACAATGATTAACTTCAATAGGGAGGGTCTAGGCTATGACCCAACTAACAAGAGACCCTTTCAATTCAAAACCACCACCTTCTGCCCAGAGAAGGGAAAAGAGAAGCTGGACACACCATCCAGCTCAAATAGCAGTCAAGGAGCTCAACGTCTGAAAGAAAATTTAACAAACAGTGCTGGTCGACCATTTAAAATGGGAATGAATTTTGTGAAGAACTTCACTTAGCCCACTCACCAGAACCTAAATGGTAGATGGACCAAGCAAGTGGATCAGAATAAAAGCTGGAATTACTACAAACAGATGGGTCCAAACAAGATCTACTGGAGAAATAACTATCATCCTCAAAAATCTGTTAATCAACAACCTCACAGGAGATATCCAAGGAATGGGAAGTCCAATGACTGGAATAGAGATTACTTCTCCAGACCAGCTGGACATAACCCCGGTTATAATTTCAATAAACCCGAAGTAAAGGTGCCAGAGAAAACCATGTTGAAGCAAATCTGGATTCCTAAACATCTGCTTAGAGATTTGAATAATGTCTTTGGACCCAACTCATCTTGGGTTCCAAATCACTTTGCTTGATTTTGTTTGTGCAGGTCTGCCTGGCATCTGAGAACAACAAGTGGTACCTCGACAGTGGCTGCTCCAGGCACATGACAGGAGACCGATCCAAGTTCAGCAAGATAGAGATGAAGGTAGGGGGTCTGGTCAAATTTAGAGGAAAGGACAGAGGTAGGATCATTGGAGTTGGCACAGTAGGTAAGTCTTCCACAAACTCCATTGAAAAAGTTCAACTTGTGGAAGGTCTTCAACACAACCTGATTAGCATTAGTCAATTATGTGACAAGGGTCACAGGGTTGTGTTTGATGATAACTCATGTAAAATTTTTGAAATAAATTCCGATGTGGTTAAATTTGTAGCCAACATGATTAATAATGTCTACATGATAGACTTGGATGCTGAATCTGAACCTAATCTTTGTTTATCTGCTAACTATGAAAGTGATGCTTTTGAATGGCATAGACGTCTAGGCCATGCTAGTTTCTCTACTTTAAATAAATTGGTCAAACATGATTTAGTTAGAGGCATGCCTAGAATCAAGTTCAATTCTATTTCAAAATCCAATGATGCCTGTGCTCTAGGCAAACAGACCAAGAATTCTTTCAAGCTAAGATCTGAGCCATTGTCCTCTAGACCAATGGAACTTCTCCATATGGACCTCTTTGGTCCTACTAGGACTCAGAGTCTTAATGGGAATAGGTTTGGCTATGTGATCATTGATGACCACTCTAGATTTTCTTGGATCTTTTTCTTAGCCAGTAAAAGCGATGCTTTTCAAAAGTTTAATCATTTTTTCAATAAGGTCAAACAAGAAGGAAAACACAAGATTTGTTCAATTCAATCTGACCATGGAGGTGAGTTTGAAAATTCCATGTTTTCTGATCTTTGTGAAAGAGAGGGACTAACACACATGTTTTCTTCTCCCAGGACACCTGAACAGAATGGAATTGTGGAGAGAAGAAATAGAACTATTGTGGAGATGGCTCGAACCATGCTGATTGAGAGTCAATTACCAAGAAAATTTTGGGCAGAGGCGGCCAATACAGCAACTTATATAATCAACAGGGCCATGGTAAGACCTATTCACAAGAAAACACCCTATGAGCTACTAAAAGGTAAGAAACCAAACTTGGTCCATTTCAGAATTTTTGGAGCTAAATGCTTTATTCATAATAATGACAAGAAAGACTTAGATAAGTTTGAAGCTAAAAGCTCCCCTGGAATATTTTTAGGATACTCTGAAGTGTCAAGGGCATATAGGGTCTTTAACATAACAGACCAGAAAGTTGAAGAGTCTCCACACATCATTTTAGTGAAAAGAAATGTGTTACTAACATTGAAAATATTGACAGGGATTCAATCACGATGGGGAATTCCTAGAAGACCAAGAAGAAGAGAAGACTCAGCCGAGTGGAACATCAAATCCTCCCAACCAGGAAGGGCCAGAAGAAACAGGTGAGTCTTCAATAAATGTTAGATTTCTTAAAGATCATCCGATAGATAATGTCATAGGCAACCCTGAAGATCCTCTTCGGACTAGGTCTCATTTTAGGAATGTTAATAATCAAGACCTAATTGCTTTGGTCTCACAAATTGAACCCAAATCAGTAGAAGAGGCCTTGGCCGATCAATCTTGGGTCAATGCTATGTGTGAGGAATTAGGTCAGTTCGAAAGAAATAGTGTCTGGGAGCTTGTTCCAAGACCAGAAAGTGTTAATATAATAGGAACTAAGTGGGTGTTTAAAAATAAAATGAATGAAGATGGAATCATTTCTAGGAATAAGGCCAGACTAGTAGCCAAGGGCTACTGTCAGGAATTTGGTGTTGATTTCGATGAATCCTATGCACCTGCTGCTAAGATGGAAGCAATAAGAATATTGCTAGCTTTTGCATGTTCCAAGAATATAAAACTCCAACAAATGGATGTTAAAAGTGCCTTCTTAAATGGAGTCATTAAGGAAGAGGTTTTTGTTGAACAACCCCCTGGATTCCAATTCTCTCCTCAACCTAACCAAGTTTTCAGGTTAAACAAAGCCTTGTATGGTCTAAAGCAAGCTCCTCGAGCATGGTATGAAAGACTGACTGAATTTCTGATCAGCAAGGGCTACAACAGAGGTAAGGTTGATCAAACTTTATTTACCAAGGGTACAAATAAAGATCTCATCATAGTTCAGGTATATGTAGATGACATTGTGTTTGGATCAACTAGCTGTGAACTATGTGATGAATTCTCTAAAATGATGTCTGCTGAATTTGAGATGAGTTTGGTGTAGACACGCTAAAATTGATGCTATGTTGAGTAAATTTCATGTCACCATATGACGCCCCAAAGTGGACTTCAATATTGGCTTAATATGAAGTTTTTCTATTTTTCCATGTGTTAATTGTGATTTTTCTGTGTTGAATGGAATTAACGCCTCAAGTAGGGGCGTCATTTAATTGACGGCATATCCAAGGGCGCCTCTAAATAAACGGACGACTATGTATAGTGGCGTCATTTCCTGGAATTTTACGAATCCTAAGCAAAATGAAAAATCAAGAATTGACGTCCCCCTTCGGGGCGCCTATTGTTTAACGCCCTTCACAACAGGCGTCATTTCAGAATTTTAATAAGGAAAGTATTTTGTTGCCATAATTAAATCCGGTAATTGACGCCGCTGTACGCGTCGTCATTTTAATTAACGCCTTTGGTGACGTCGTCATTTTTAATTGACGCCCTTTGTGAGGTCGTCATTTTCAGTTCCGTCCCCTTTTCGTCTGCTTCTTTCCAGTAATAATCCCTTCCCCATTTTACACATTGTGTTTGATTGGGAAGAGGGTTTCTTATTGGAGGGTCATTACCTAGTTTTAATCCTTGTTTTGCAAAGATTTTTAGGCTATAAATACCCCTTGCTGTGCCCCTCGCGCGAGAGAGAAAAAAAGAGAGAGAAGCGGAAGAAAAGAAGAGGAGAATGCAATAACACTGCAATAGCAGAGAGCTACTGTGAGTTTTCTTAACGGGAAGAGAGAGTTTTGGTTTTTGCAGGTTCTGTTCTCAGGCAACTCTTCTTCCTGATGCTAATCTTCTTCCACGGTGGTCATCAGCCGCTATTCAACTTGTTCTCTCCCAGTACTGCTGCACACACAGCAGAGAGGAGATCGTTCTCTCTTCCTTATTAGCATTATCATCATCTACATTTTATTCTTTCTAGCTACCTTGCTAGAAGAGATTGCTACATTCACATCATATACCTTGCTTTGCATATCATTACATTCATATTCTCCATACCATTGATACTCCTCTTATGGGGTTTAAAAAATCAAAACACACAAGGTGTGTTCATGCTTCATTTGTTTGATTTCATATCTTTAGAGCATTGATACTACACACTTTTGGCTAATCAATATATTCTTCTTGTTTTGTGTGTTTTCACAAGGGTAATCAAGCTAAGAACCCCCTTCATCGGCCGGCCGGTAGAAGGAGGAAGAAAAAGTCCATAATCTCCCACGCTCAATACAAGGTACATGCGATCACTTTTCTTCTTCTTGAGGTAACCCCTCTGGCGATCACACTCCTCATTAGCACCTCGTGCACTTTTTTTTATTATTTTTCTTCTTTTTCTTAAGTGGATTTTCCATAATCTACAAATTGGCGATCACGGTGGGACTCCTTTTATTTTTAGTTTGATTACCCCTCCCATTGGCACCCTCGTGTGCCCCTCCCATTGACACCCTCGCGTGTCCCTCCTTTGGTACCCTCGTGTACCCCTCCATTGTGCTCCACGTAGCACCCTCCCATTGACACCCTCGCGTGTCCCTCCTTTGGTACCCTCGCGTACCCCTCCATTGTGCTCCACGTAGCACCCTCCCATTGGCGCCCTCGCGTGCCCCTCCTTTGGTACCCTCGCGTACCCCTCCTTTGTGCTCCACGTAGCACCCTTCCCCTTGTGCACCACGTGCACACCTCCCACTGATTAGCCATTTTCTGATTTCTGTCTGATTTCTGTCTGATTGCCAGGGCTGTCGGTTCTCTGAACTGAATAACGCCTTCCACACTGCCGTCATTTCTTCATACAGCGACCGCGACAGAGGCGCTGTTTCAGTCATTTTCCTACATTTTTGTCATTTTTATAATTCGCGCCCCTTACAGAGGCGTCATTTCAGCATTCAACGCCTTGCACAAAGGCGTCATTTCGTTGATTACTATCATTTTTCCCTTTATCCATTACTGTTTACAGTGTTTTGACGCCTCTTTCCAGAGACGTCCGTTCATCATTTGACGCCTCATTCCAAGGCGTCTTTTTGCCTGCTAGTACTTACTGCACGATTTGACGCCTCCCACCGAAGCGTCTTTCACTGATTCAGCGCCTTATCACAAGGCGTCATTTTATTATCATCATTTTTATTTATATTGCGAGTATTGTTCACTGCCATTTGACGCCCCTTCTCAGAGGCGTCGTGTTGTTATTTAACGCCTCACATCAAGGCGTCTTTGTCTGCTCAGCGCCTTACAGCAAGGCGTCATTTTATTACCATCATTTTTTATACTGCCAGCACTGTGCACTGCAATTTGACGCCCCTTGCCAGAGGCGTCTTTTCATTATTTAACGCCTCACTCCAAGGCGTCATTTTGTTTTGATTATTCCCTGTTTACACGGTTCACACCGACTAGCGACTGCGACGCAGACGCTGTTTATTAATTCAGCGACCTTGTCTGGGTCGTCATTTTCTTCTGTACCCACAGAAGTGCTGATTATTGGTGTTTATTTGTCCGATCTATTTTGATATCACCTGTTTGACAGTGCCTGCATTAGATTGCATCCAGGGCATTCGGTTTGGGAGACCTCCTCTCCCCACACTTTTTAGGAGCTACACCCCTCTTGGTGAAGGAAGGACCCTCCTTTGAGCATTCCGTCTCATTGGAGCGGAAATTCCTAAGCCAAGCCTCCGTAAGTCCTCGCAGCCATGGATTCCCTCACGGACGTCAGGCAGGTTATACCATTGAAGTACCCGGAGTATAGTTGACCCATATGTTGGAAAGGAGAGAGAAACCTAGATACCCGGAGATTATACCCAAATTTTCAACTAGGATCCACTTTCAAAAGAGAGAACCTAATATCGAACTTATCCTAATTTTCAAAGAAAATCCTAAAATTTTTGGGGCTCATTACAACTTGTGTGTTTCTTTTGCTTGATATCCCTTGGTTATATTCCATTGTTGGAAATTTATTTCTTTCTCCTTAAGCATGAAATTGCGTTCAGGTAAAATCATCAATATGGCCAACTACGGGTACACTTATGATGGTTATGAGGAGGGTCACTCTGACCCGTTCTATGAGATTCCCTCTCAGGATCCTGTCTATTACGAGGGAAATTACACTTCTTCTCCTACTCAGGTCCACATGGTGGACACTACTTCTTTGGAGGTTGAGCCTTCTTCCCAAGCTCAACCTACCACTCAGAATACTTCAGGGGACACTTCCCCTTCTTTCAACTTCAACGAATTTCTCAAAAATCTTGCTCAGCTGGATGACTCCCAGCGTCAGGCGGCTCAAGCCCTCCTAAAGGGAAAATCTATCCCGTCATCTTCTAACCCTCCCCAGGCCATGGGTGGCCACTCTGTTAACTCTCCCAACGACCCGGCGGTCGCCCCTAGGGTGCGCTCGCGCCCATCAACTCCTGTTATGACTATGTCGGCCCAACCGGCAAGTCATTCCGTTGCTAGGCCTCAACAACCTCCTGTTTCTCAAATTTTGAGAAGGCCTATGACAAACCAACACTCTTTTCGTCCGGCCCCAGCTGAGTCTGATAGCCATGCGCTACTCCTCCAAAAGATGGCTAGTATGGAGGAACAGCTTAAGAGGGTTACCGCATCCAAGATCGCTCCCGAAATTATGCTTCCCCCTATGCCGGTTTTTCATCTACCACCGTCTGAAATGCCGAATTTCGACGGTATAATGGCACGGGCAACCCGCACATCCATTTGAAGGACTTTTTGTATGAAGCATCATTCTGGCAGGATAATAAGAACTCATTGGCTTATCTCTTTAGGCGGTCTTTGGATGGCCCAGCACTGGAATGGTTTTATTCTTTGGAACCGGCTGATGCCGGCGACTTTGATGTAGTTCAACGGAAGTTCGTGCAGAAATATAAGGACCGTGTGGGTCCCTCCTTGTCTGTTACTGATTTGGTTGCGGAGAAGATGAAGCCCGAGGAGGACTTCATCTTATTTGCTGATAGGTGGAGGGCTATGGCCGAGAAGTTAAAAGACACATTGTCGGAGACAGAACAAGTAAAGATGATAATATCAAACTCCACTCCGCAATTCCGCCATATTTTGGCCATGAACAAATTAAGCACTATGGAGGAGCTCTATGAAAGAGCTAGATATATACAAACTCAAATGAAAGATTCACCCATTATGGGCATGTTTGAGCCAAGGCCGAAGGTGATAAGGAAGAATGTTCATACTGGTAATACTGGCCCAACTACTGAAGGCACTGTCATCAATGAGCAGGTGAGCGCATTTGGCAATTCCACTCCTTTCCGCCACCCTCCAAACCTAAGGCCACCACAACAGCAAGCCTTCCAAGATCAAGTCCACCAGCCAAATAATAACCCTCTCAAACCTTAAGGCCTCCTCCACCTCCTCAACAACAACAACAACTCCCCTTTGCTCCACAAAACTAATATCACCAAGTGCCCCCACCGGCCAATTATGCACCACAACAACCGCAACAACCAAGAAGGCCGATGGGTCCACGAAGAGCCCAATACCCTCCGCTACCTGAGAGTTTGTCAGACATTTTTAACGCCCTCATGGCTGCTAACCTGCTTACATTGCCTAAAGAAAGGGCAATATGGCCGCAAAATGTGGACACCTCCCGGTATTGTGTCTTCCATCGGCAGCCGGGGCACAACATTGATTATTGTTTTCACTTTAAGGATTACATACATGACATGAATGATCAAGGTGATATTAATTGGGACGAGATGAGGAGGGTCATCGCTACTTTAAAGACTCGAAGGCCTTCTCGGCAGCCACCAGTTCAGCAACCACAGCAAGGTCAGCAACAGATTCCACAGCAACAACATGCCCCTGCACCCCAGCCAAATATGGGGATTGTTAATAACCCGCTACCGGAGCACCTGGTTCAGAATCAACAAGTAAACCTTGTCACCTCAATCCATGAAGTGGAGAGAGGGCAGGGTTGGCATAATGAAGGCGTCTCTGTCGGGGCCATTAGTCAAAATTCTAATCAATCACAACCACCATAACTGATAAGAAGGCCTCAGCTTGTATCTCCTTCCCAGCCACAACATACCCTTATACGCTCCGCAACCCCTTCGCAGTCTCTTCTTTTACGCCAAACCTCGAAGTCCCCTCCACACCAAAATCCTCCACCAAATAGACCTCTTCTTATCCGCCGCTCGTCGGCAGCCGTCGCTCCTCCTGTTCCACCCCCACCTACCACTACCATGATTCCAAGGCCCTCCTTGTCACCCGGCCTCCGCCTCCGCCTTCCGATAATCCCCAGACGGCGAGGTCCCTTACAAGAACCTCTCCCCCTGCCAATCCAGCACCCAATACCACTATTCCCTCTACCTCCTCTACCCCTTTACCCACTCCAGGCCCGACAGAGGCGCCCCGAACTATGGTGCTCCGTAGTGGACGGATGTTCCACCGAGTGTTTCTCTAGCGGGAGCAGGAGCCAGCACAAGAACAAGGAGAGCAAGAGCAAGAGTCTACACCGGGCACGAGTATGATTTGTTAAAGCATTTGGACAGAACGCCGGCCCGAATTTCTATTTTAGAATTGATTAAAAGATCTACTACACATCAGTTGGCTCTGAAACAGTATTTGCAAAAGGTAATGGTCAATGAGGACATCCCTGTTGAGCAAGTCACTATAGTCTTGAATCCGGCCAGCAATCAACCGGCTATTACCTTTTATGAACATGAATTAGCTCCTCAGCCGGCTAGAAAATATGCATTGTGTATCACTATTGACATCAATAAGATAGCTGTAAAGCAATGTTTGGTTGACACCGGGGCATCCATTAATGTTCTACCGCCGAGCACCTTAAAGATGTGCGGCATTCCAGAAAGTCAAATACGGCCATCTACAATTACTGTCACAGCTTATGATAATACCAAGAAGCCGCCTCTGGGAATGATCACTTTAAAGGTTGGTTTGGGTCCAGTTACCGTTACAGCGGACTTCCACATTTTAGACATGGATCCAACATTCAACGGCATCCTGGGCCGTCCTTATATTCAAGAACTTGATGTTGTTCCCTCTACAAACCATCAATGCATAAAATTTCCACACAAAGGGCGCATTATCAAAGTTACTAGCATGCCCATCTTGTCGACAGAAGACATACATTCAGCAACTTCAGTGCCTTCCAATAGGCCTTTGCTTTCAGTATTGGATGTTGTTGACCCGCGGCAAGATTTGTTAAGGCCCCCAGTCACTAAACCAGCTTCACCCCTAATAACACCCCTGCCTCACCAAGGAAAGAAAAAGAAGAACATGATGAACACGCTTGGATGGAATATCTTGTTAAAGATGGGGTATAAGACTGGCAAGGGCTTGGGGGTCAATCTCCAAGGCCGCGTTAAGCCAATCAGGCACCAAAAGATGATTCCCCGGGGTGGCCTAGGGTATAAAGGGCCGAGCAAAAGCAAAGATGAAGATGGGCCATGGGCCGTCATGACTTCCACTCTTAAGACAGATCGGCAGCCTCTTACATAGACCCTCCAAACACATTTTATAAAAGGGGGAACTCATAATGATGAGCAAACCACGCTCGTTACTTCCATGCTGGACTGTCAAGATGTACATGCACGGCAGTTTGCTCGTCACATAGCCCCA
This sequence comes from Amorphophallus konjac, assembly GCA_022559845.1. Lineage (NCBI taxonomy): Eukaryota > Viridiplantae > Streptophyta > Magnoliopsida > Alismatales > Araceae > Amorphophallus > Amorphophallus konjac. The sequence continues at coordinate 135,920,576 of CM040122.1, forward strand.
CTGGCCACCTACAAGGCCCTGGAATCCTTGCGGCCAGATAAGAGAAGAAAAATGGATGACCCTGAATGTGACTGGTATAGATGGTTCGACATGAATGACATTGCCATTGCTCTAAGCCGACTGTTTATGCCAACTGACCCGGAATGGCCGCCGTTGATTCATGAGCTAATTGAGAAGCCAGTAGTGATCACAGACAAGAGGTAGTTGTTAAGTGATTATACAGATACCGGAGAGCCCGATGTGCCGTTCGAGGAGGGCTTCAATATAGACAGGCTGTGGGCCGGCCTCTTCCTTACCAAGTCCGTTCACCCGACGGCTGTTGTCTGTTTGATTGATCAACTATTTTTCTCAGATATTCTTAGACCACCAGCGGTCTTAATAAACTTTTCTCCAAATTCACTTCAAGTTTCTCCATTAATTCCTCCCTTGCTTCTCGAGCAATTTTCCAAACTCTCCATCACACCCCCGTGCGGGCCATCATTGATCCAATCTTTCAATTTCAACTCCTCCTTCTATCCCCCCCTCGCATTGCCTCCTCTTTGAAAATGAAAATAAAAATGAAAATGAAAATGAAAACAAAAAAATGCCAAAATTCAAACTTTCCAATCCTTCATCTCCATTGAGGAAACCTCCTATCTTCTTCCTGAGTGTGCCCCAACCCAGGGGCCGCTCTTCCCAGATTCATTAGAGGACCTTCCCTACCCCTCCGGTGAGGGGTCTTCATCTGTATCTCCCTCTGTAGCCGCTTTTCCCCCTCTTTCCTCTTCTCCATCAGGTTTTAATGATCAAGCTAGTTGTTCTTATTTTCCTAATTTTAAGGCTCATGGGGTAGTTTCACATAAGAAATCTAAGGGTAAGCAGATTCCCCGTAGATTCTTGTTGGAATTAGCTAGAAGGTGTCATGCTTGTTTAGCCATTCCCGAGTTTGTAGAAAATCCAATTATTCTGCCAGAAATAGAATATGAGAACGCTTATGCTTTTAATGAGGGTTTTGGTGTCTATGACATTATGAACGATGAAGACCCTATTGAAGAGGGGGGTGAAAGTTACGAAGAATATGAGGACGAGGCCGATGCTTTTGCTAGCGGCATGAGGAGATTTGATGAACCATCAGCCTCAGTAGAAGAGCCTACCAAAGAAATAAATCTGGGTACTGAAGAAGACCCTAGGATTGTCCTTATCAGCAAAAACTTGCCGCCCTCCGAAGAGGAGGCACTTATTTTGGTTCTTCAAGAATATAAGGACACGTTCGCATGGAGTTATGAAGATATGCCTGGACTAGACCCTGCGCTTGTCGAACATCGACTTACACTTAAACAAGGGTACATTCCGGTCAAACAGCGGTTGAGATGTTTCTACCCTAATATGGCGTTAAAGATGAAAGAAGAGGTCGATAAGCTTCATAAGGCTAGATTCGTCAGAGTTGTCCTCTATCCCAATTGGGTGGCTAACATCGTCCCAGTCATGAAGAAGGACGGAAAGGTTCGAATTTGTATAGACTTTCGGGACCTCAACCGCGCGTGTCCTAAAGATGACTTCCCCCTCCCTCATATTGATGTTCTAATTGACAATACGGCAGGATATAAGACTCTCTCCTTTATGGATGGCTTTTCAGGTTATAATCAGATTCGCCTGGCTGAGGAAGATCAAGAGAAAACATCATTCACTACACCATGGGGGACCTATTGCTACGTGGTCATGCCTTTTGGACTTAAGAATGCTGGAGCCACCTATCAAAGGGCTATGATGGCAATCTTTCATGATATGATCCACATTTATATTGAGGTGTATGTTGATGATCTGGTAGTGAAATCAAGGACAAGGATTGAGCACCCTAGGGTTCTGACTAAAGTCTTGCAAAGGGCACGGGAGTATCAATTAAAAATGAACCCTAAGAAGTGTGTATTTGGTGTTTCATCAGGGAAATTGCTTGGATTCATCGTGAGTAAGAGGGGTATCGAGATTGATCCCAATAAGGCAAAGGCCATAAGAGAAATGCCTCCTCCCAGGAATTTGAAAGAAGTTCAAGGTTTGATCGGGAGGTTGTAATTTATTCGCCGCTTTGTCTCCCAGCATTCACAAAGATGTAGGCCGTTCTATGAGCTTACTAAGCCGGGAGTCATGTTTATTTGGGATGACAAGTGTCAGGTAGCTTTTGATGGATTGAAGGATTATCTCTCAAATCCTCCTGATGTGACACAAGTATAGGGTATGCAGCAAGCAAACGCAAACCTCGGACCTAATCCGCATTCACAATCACATAGCAAGTAAAATGATAAATTGAGACCGAAACGCCGTCGCACACTCGCAAGCCCCGGGTAACTATATGATGCTAGAAGGAGGTGATGGATCAAGACCCTAACTGGTAGAGTGCCAGCAGGGCTAGGGTTATCCTCCCGAGGGTACGTGGCCCACACTTTGGGGCTGGCCGGTGCCACTTGGGGCACAAGGTCCCACTCTCTCACGATGACCACGGTGACCACTCAATGATGATGGCTCCGGGAACGGGCACTCACTCTCTTACGCAACGGAGCTATGTCTACGGATATTAAACAAATAGACACTAATATAAATGGAGCAAAGTTTTAGAGCTCACCTGGTTGGTTTGAAGAAATCAACCCCGTTTGGAGACGTGGGCGAGCGGGGAAGTGTGATCCCCGCACACTGCGTCGATGAAGCTTGGGCTGCTAGTTACATGAACTACACCCCACGCAGGAGGGTTGAACTAGGGGTGGGGTAATCACAATTACATCAAACACTACCTCCACGCAGGGAGGGGCGCTAAGCCGGCCAGGCGAGAGAGAGAATTCCGCCGAGGACGACGGAACGGGCGCCGACGTGGTTCTGCCCACTTGTTGTTGGAGGGGACAGGAGGTCGCTGTTGCAGTCGTAGCTTGCTCTCAAGAATTTTGCCGATGACGAGATCAGTGAGGATGGCTTTGTAACAGGTACAGGGATGCTTCAGATTTATGTCAAATTCTTCTGCCGTTGCTGGTGGTCGTGGTGGAGACTCGAACAGGATGTCGGAATCTGGGGTTGGCAGCTTCAGAATGGATGCAGCCGGATGCAGAATTTGTACCTGGGGCTTCCGGACTCAGAATCTCGATCCGTCGGAGTTGTTGGATCCGTGGACAAGTCCTCTGCACAGCAAAACTGACGGAGACTCCTTCTGAGGTCGGGGTGGACAGGAGGGATCTGTTGAGTGGGATCTGGTCACGGCAGACAGCAGGAGGCAGACCCGAACGACGGTGGGAGAAAATTTGGAACTCTAGCTCCCGGAGGCCGAACGGGGTTCCGTTTCTTGCTCCTGATCGGGGATAGGGAGAGGAAGATCTTTGGAGAAGAAACTTCAGTCTGGATCTGTCGCTGTCGACCGTGGTTGAGCTTCTAGTCGGACTCTGGTGCTCTGCAACTAGTTCCAGACGCTGTCGGAGGAGATCGGCTCTCACGGGTGGCCACGAACTTGGAACGGAGTGCTTCCACTTCGCCTGGGAAGAGGACTGGGAGCCCTTTCCAGAATGGTACGCCTTGCCTTCAGAAGCCACTGTATGAGTTCGGGGGAGCCTCTGCAAGATGTGTCTTCTTCTGCTACCTGTAGTGGGGCAGGATGTAGGAGAGGGGGTGGGATGGAGGCATGGGAGGCTAGTGTTTGGTGGAGGTGGAGAGGGTGGGGGTGTTCGTAGGTGGCAGGGGGGTTGTGTGGGAGTGGAGGAAGGGGTGGAGCAGGGGTGTGAAGGGGCAGGGGGGTGGAGAGGAAGTGGGGGCCGAAGCTAGTGGAGGTGGAGGTGGGGTTCGGCCATGGCAAGGATGTAAGGGGGGAGGGGTGGCTGTTTGCGCAATAGGTGGAGGGGGGCTGGAGTTTGAATGGTCTTGGGGTGTGAATGAAGGTGTGGGGGAGTGGGAAGGTTGCTTGGGGAAGAGGGAGGGGTGTATTGGAGGTGGGGAAGGTGTATGGGGAATAGGAAGAGTCACTTGGGAAGGGGAGGGAATTGATGGGGGTTAAGTGGCCTAGGGGAGGTGAAAGGTTGGAGGGGGAGGTGGCAGCTGAGGTGGAGGAGAGAGAGAGGAGGTGAAGGGGCAGGTTCGCCCTTGGGAGAGAGAGAGAAGGGGGGAGGAGAGAGAGGGGGATCCGCCCCAAGGAGAGAGAGAGGGAGAGAGAACTAGAGAGAGAGAGGGGGATTGCAATTATGCTCAATTCTTCAAATCTTCATTACCTTCTCAAGTGGGAGTTGGGGTTCTATATATAGGGAACCCAACTTTGTACAAAAGCCCTTGAGAAAAAGGGAAATAACAGATAACCAAGGGTGCAAGAAGGGAGCGCCCATGGGCCTAGCTCCCTAATGGGCCAAAAGACCAGACAAGTCCAATATGACGACCCACTAATAAGAGCACCTAGGGCAAGACTCAAAAATAGAAGTGAAATACATCAAAAGGACTCAACAAAGGAGAAAATACATCAAGATGTCTATAGTAGTGAGATCCAGTGCCGTCGAGGCCCCATCAAGTCATCCTATCCATCTCCAGAGGGGAGAGATGTGTCGAGCCAGAGGGAGCTCTGAGTGATGTCCCCATCAACTCCCCTGGACTGGGAAGAACTCGACTCTGTCGAGTAAGGGTCTTCTCGGCTGCGGTAATGCTCTAGGAGATCAGGGTCCAGCTGCTGAAGATCCTCCCTGCTCACCCATGAGTCATCTGTAGGAGGCCGGCCCTTCCACCTGACCAGGTATCGCTCGTATACTTTGCTCCGGGTGACAGTGACCTGTTCATCCAATATCCGCTCTATCTGCTCCCGTTGGCCTCTCTGGGCTGGTGGAACTTTCTTGTGGGTGGGGGCTCTCTCAAAAAGTGGGACAGGCTCAATTCCCTCACTAGGTGTCACCGTGGAACCCCTGTATGGCACCAGGTCAGCCACATTGAATGTGGGACTTATTGCGTATTCCTCGGGGAGGTCTAACACGTAAGCGTTTGTGCCAATCCTCTTTAGAACCTGGAAGGGGCCTGATCCACGCGACCTCAATTTGGAGACATTCCCAGGGGAAAGCCTCTCAGTTCGTACCATCACATAATCACCTACGTGAAACTCCTGGTGGCGGCGGTGGGAGTCGGCCGACTTTTTATACACCTCATTGCTTTTGTTAATGTGTTTGTGGATTTCCTCATGCAATTCCTTCATGTGTTGGGCAAATGACTCAGCACTAATAGACACTCTAGCATGCGGTGGCAAAGGAATGAGATCTGTAGGGGTTCTAGGCTTGTACCCATACACAGCTTCAAACGGGCTCATCCCTATCGACCTATTCACAGAATTGTTGTATGCAAACTCTGCCTGGGGTAATATGAGATCCCAATTCCCGAGGCGATCCTCAACAAGGCACCGTAGAAGGTTCCCCAAGCTCCGATTGACAACTTCAGTCTGTCCATCGGTTTGGGGGTGGTAGGCTGTGGAAAACTTAAGCAGGGTCCCCATAAGATGCCAGAGGGTCTTCCAAAAGTAGCTGGTGAATTTGATGTCCCTATCTGAGATAATGGTCTTGGGTAGACCATGGAGTCGGACCACCTCTTCAAAGAATAGACGGGCCACATGGGAGGCGTCTGAGGTTTTGGAACAGGGGATGAAATGAGCCATTTTAGAGAATCGGTCCACAACGACATAAATGGAGTCATGTTTCCTTTCGGTCCGGGGTAGCCCTAGTACGAAGTCCATGCTAAGATCTTGCCAAGGTCGGTCTGGGACTGGTAAGGGAGTGTACAGGCCTGTGTTTTGTTTGATTTGCTTAGCGGTTGCACATGTGCGGCATTGCCTCACAATTTTGGCCACATCCCTTTTGAGGCTGGGCCAATGGAATTGTCCTTCTACCAAGGCAATGGTTTTGTGAATCCCAAAGTGTCCAGCCAAGCCTCCTGCATGTAATTCCCAGATCAGAAAATCCCGTAGAGAGGTCCTTGGTATGCAAAGCCTATGGCTTTTAAAAATGAACCCGTCCTCTAAAATGAATCCTTGGTGTTCCTTTGGTGAGAGGGTGGACAGAGTGGTATGGATTGGGCCAAAGTCCGGGCAAGCAGAGTACTCTTCTTTGAGTCTTTCAAATCCTATGACTTCCACCTGTATGGTAGCTAGCAAGGAAATTCTCCTACTGAGGGCATCGGCTGCTCGGTTTTCACTCCCAGCCTTGTGTTTGATTACAAATGTGTAAGCCTGGATGTGTTCGACCCATCGGGCATGCCGAGCATTCAGTTTCTGCTGGGAGTTGAGGTATTTCAGGGCCTCATAGTCGGAGAATATGACAAACTCATTAGGCAAGAGGTAGTGTCTCCAATGCCGGAGGGATTGTACCACAGCATAGAATTCCTTGTCGTAGGTGGAGTACCTCATCCTGGCATCACACAGTTTTTCACTAAAGTAGGCCACTGGGTGTCCTTCCTGGCTAAGGATCCCACCAATTCCTACCCCTGAGGCATCGCAAGTAACTTCAAAGACTTTGGAGAAATCAGGGAGGCATAAGACAGGGGCTTGGGTCATTCTCTCTTTGAGCTCTTGGAAGGCTCTAGTGGCGGTCTTGGTCCACACAAAGGTCCCCTTTTTGAGGCAATCGGTGATAGGGGCTGTGATGGTGCTGAACCCCCTGATGAACCTCCGGTAAAAGGTGGCTAACCCATGAAAACTGCGGGCTTCATGGAGGGTGCGAGGTTCAGGCCAATTGATGATGGCTTGGACTTTGTCAGGGTCCATGGATACGCCCTCTGTGGAGACAATATACCCCAGGAAGGTGATGGATTGGGTCATAAAGTGACACTTCCCTAAATTGGCAAAGAGGCTTTCCTTCCTAAGGGTGGTGCAAACTTGCCTTAGATGACTGAGGTGGGCTTCCTTGGTTTGGCTGTAAATGAGGATGTCATCAAAATAAACTACCAGGAAGACTCCAATGTAGGGCCTCAGGACCTCGGTCATAAGGCGCATGAAGGTACTTGGGGCATTTGAAAGTCCAAAAGGCATCACCAGCCATTCATAAAGTCCATCCTTGGTTTTAAAGGCTGTTTTCCATTCATCCCCGGGCCTTATCCTAACCTGATGATAGCCACTTTTGAGGTCTATTTTGGAAAATATGGTGGCTCCGGCGAGCATGTCCAGCATGTCGTCAAGTCTAGGTATGGGAAACCTATATTTGACAGTAATCTTGTTGATGGCCCTGCTATCAATACACATTCGCCATGTCCCGTCTTTTTTTGGTGTGAGAAGGGCCGGGACGGCACATGGGCTTTTGCTCAACTTTCTAATCAGTTCCTCCACTTGCCTCCTTAACTCAGCATGTTCGGTGGGATTGAGGCGATAGTGGGGCATGTTTGGGAGGGTGGCTCCTGGGACAAGATCTATAGCGTGCTGGACATCCCTCATGGGTGGTAGTTGGTCGGGGAGTTCCTTGGGAAAAATGTCCTTAAATTCTTCCAAGAGAGGGTGGATTTCCACGGGGTGAGGGTTGGAGGGAGTTGCCTCCCCAAGGCATATGACAATGGCACAAAGGGGTGCCCCCCGGGTTATCTCTTCTTCGAGCTCTTTCTTGGTGATAAGGTGGAGGCCTTTGACTGTCGGAGTTGCAGGTATGTGACTTTGTGTTGAAGATTTGGTTGGAGCAATCGAGGCCTTGGGTTTTGGTGGTGTGGGAAGGATTCCCTTGGTGGGTGGTTCTTTTTGGGGAGGGGAGGGGTTGAGACGGATAGTCTTCCCCTCGTGGTCAAAGGTGCAAGTGTTTGTTTTTCCATGGATGGTGGCATTGACATCATATATCCAAGATCTCCCCAATAGGATGCTTCCTACAGCCATAGGTATGATATCGCACCATATTTGCCCTTGGTAGGATGAAAAGGTGATGGGGATAAGGCAACATGTGTTGACGGGTAGGGAGTGGTTGTTTATCCAGGACACACGGTAAGGTTTGGGGTGGGATGTAGGGGTAAGTCCTAGGAGTTTGACGGTGTCCGGAGACACGGCGTTGACACAACTCCCATTGTCTAGGATGACCTTCCTAACATGGTCCCCGATTTTGATAAATGTGTGAAAAATAGAAGTCCTCCGCCAATCATCCTCTTGTGGTTGTGTGAGGGTGCACCTTATCACCCCTAGGTGGCTGGAGTGGGGGTCCTCCTCTACTCCTTCTTCATAGAATTGCTCATGGTATTCCTCTTCCCATTCTAAATTGGCCTAATAATCCTCAATAGTACCCTCATGTGTTTCCTGAGTAGTAGAAGGTCCACCCTCAATAACTAGGCTTGACAACCCCTTAGAGGGACAGTGGGAGGCTATGTGGCCATAGCCATGGCATTGGAAACACTTGATCGTGCTACTCATTGGGGTCTTCCCTTTGGAGTTGTCTTCCTTTCTAGGGGGAGGATTGGGTGTGGTGGGTGGCGGGGAGGGTCTTGTAGGAGTTCCCCCGCTGGGGGGTGGTGTTCTTAACAAAGGAGGGAGGTTGGGACGTGGTCCTGACCCTTTGGGAGGGGCAAACCTAGGATTTCTGGAGAATCTCTCTACATCCCGAGCTATTTGATAGGCAATTTCCAAGCTATGCACTTCTCTCATAAAGAGCTCCCGTTTGATGTGGGGAAGGAGACCATTCCTAAACCGGGATAAGGTAACGGCTGGATCCTCAACCACACCGCACCTTAGGAGATATGAATCAAATTTCTCAATATACTCTTCCACGGTCTTTCCCTCTTGGGTAAGGCTTTGCCATTCATCAAGAAGAAGTTGGCTATAGGAGATGGGAAGGTATTTGTTCCTAAGTTGATCTTTCATGTCAATCCAAGTGTTAATGGGTTCCTCACGCCTGATCCTCCTTTAGTTTTCAACCTTTAGCCAATAGGTTTTGGCTAGTTTAAGGAGGTGCATCTTGGCCAACCTAACCTTCCTCTCCTCGGTCATGGGGTACCACTCGAAGTATTGATCCATGCCATGCTCCCAATCTTTGTAGACACTAGGGTTGTGAGACCCATCAAAATTAGGGGCTTCCACTTTGATCATTCTTAATAGGAGTTCATCATGATCCTCATGTGGTCGCCTCTCATAGTGTCGAGGTTGAGGAGCTCTCTCTTGTTCACGATACCACCCATCATCTAGGTCTTCCCTCTCATGTTCATCCCGCGGAGGGGGAAATCTGTGGGCATAGTTCCTAGGTGGGATTCTCTCATGATGTCGGGGCCGTTGAGGCCTCTCCGGTTCGTGGTACCACTCATTCTCAAGGTCTTCCCTACCCGGTTCAACTTGTGGAGGGGGGGTTCTTTGGGCAGGGATCCTAGGTGGGGCCCTTAATTCCTCTAGCTTATCCATTCGGGTGGTAAGTCCATCAAGTTTCTCTAGGATAGCCTTAAGGATAGGGTCAACTTGCTCCATAGGGGCAGGTGGGACTTCACTAGGGATGCCTTGGTTGCCCTGAGAATGGGAACTCATGGGGGGATCGGAAGTTGGGGGGTTGGTTTGGTAAACGGTGCCTCTACGGGTGGACATGCACGAAGGAGAAGAGATTGACACACGGGTTGAAGTGCAAGAGCCCTTGGACCTAGGCTTGTAGAGACAAGTCTAAAACCTGGCTCTGATACCAATTTGATGTGACACAAGTATAGGGTATGCAGCAAGCAAACGCAAACCTCGGACCTAATCCGCATTCACAATCACATAGCAAGTAAAATGATAAATTGAGACCGAAACGCCGTCGCACACTCGCAAGCCCCGGGTAGCTATATGATGCTAGAAGGAGGTGATGGATCAAGACCCTAACTGGTAGAGTGCCAGCAGGGCTAGGGTTATCCTCCCGAGGGTACGTGGCCCACACTTTGGGACTGGCCGGTGCCACTTGGGGCACAAGGTCCCACTCTCTCACGATGACCACGGTGACCACTCAATGATGATGGCTCCGGGAACGGGCACTCACTCTCTTGCGCAACGGAGCTATGTCTACGGATATTAAAAAAATAGACACTAATATAAATGGAGCAAAGTTTTAGAGCTCACCTGGTTGGTTTGAAGAAACCAACCCCGTTTGGAGATGTGGGCGAGCGGGGAAGTGTGATCCCCGCACACTGCGCCGATGAAGCTTGGGCTGCTAGTTACATGAACTACACCCCACGCAGGAGGGTTGAACTAGGGGTGGGGTAATCACAATTACATCAAACACTACCTCCACGCAGGGAGGGGTGCTAAGCCGGCCAGGCGAGAGAGAGAATTCCGCCGAGGACGACGGAACGGGCGCCGACGTGGTTCTGCCCACTTGTTGTTGGAGGGGACAGGAGGTCGCTGTTGCAGTCGTAGCTTGCTCTCAGGAATTTTGCCGATGACGAGATCAGTGAGGATGGCTTCGTAACAGGTACAGGGATGCCTCATATTTATGTCAAATTCTTCTGCCGTTGCTGGTGGTCGTGGTGGAGACTCGAACAGGACGTCGGAATCTGGGGTTGGCAGCTTCAGAATGGATGCAGCCGGATGCAGAAGTTGTACCTGGGGCTTCCGGACTCAGAATCTCGATCCGTCAGAGTTGTTGGATCCGTGGACAAGTCCTCTGCACAGCAAAACTGACGGAGACTCCTTCTGAGGTCGGGGTGGACAGGAGGGATCCGTTGAGTGGGATCTGGTCACGGCAGACAGCAGGAGGCAGACCCAAACGACGGTGGGAGAAAATTTGGAACTCTAGCTCCCGGAGGCCGAACGGGGTTCCGTTTCTTGCTCCTGATCGGGGATAGGGAGAGGAAGATCTTTGGAGAAGAAACTTCAGTCTGGATCTGTCGCTGTCGACCGTGGTTGAGCTTCTAGTCGGACTCTGGTGCTCTGCAGCTAGTTCCAGACGCTGTCGGAGGAGATCGGCTCTCACGGGTGGCCACGAACTTGGAACGGAGTGCTTCCACTTCGCCTGGGAAGAGGACTGGGAGCCCTTTCCAGAATGGTACGCCTTGCCTTCAGAAGCCACTGTATGAGTTCGGGGGAGCCTCTGCAAGACGTGTCTTCTTCTGCTACCTGTAGTGGGGCAGGATGTAGGAGAGGGGGTGGGATGGAGGCATGGGAGGCTAGTGTTTGGTGGAGGTGGAGAGGGTGGGGGTGTTCGTAGGTGGCAGGGGGGTTGTGTGGGAGTGGAGGAAGGGGTGGAGCAGGGGTGTGAAGGGGCAGGGGGGTGGAGAGGAAGTGGGGGCCGAAGCTAGTGGAGGTGGAGGTGGGGTTCGGCCATGGCAAGGATGTAAGGGGGGAGGGGTGGCTGTTTGCGCAATAGGTGGAGGGGGGCTGGAGTTTGAATGGTCTTGGGGTGTGAATGAAGGTGTGGGGGAGTGGGAAGGTTGCTTGGGGAAGAGGGAGGGGTGTATTGGAGGTGGGGGAAGGTGTATGGGGAATAGGAAGAGTCACTTGGGAAGGGGAGGGAATTGATGGGGGTTAAGTGGCCTAGGGGAGGTGAAAGGTTGGAGGGGGAGGTGGCAGTTGAGGTGGAGGAGAGAGAGGAGGTGAAGGGGCAGGTTCGCCCTTGGGAGAGAGAGAGAAGGGGGGAGGAGAGAGAGGGGGATCCGCCCCAAGGAGAGAGAGAGGGAGAGAGAACTAGAGAGAGAGAGGGGGATTGCAATTATGCTCAATTCTTCAAATCTTCATTACCTTCTCAAGTGGGAGTTGGGGTTCTATATATAGGGAACCCAACTTTGTACAAAAGCCCTTGAGAAAAAGGGAAATAATAGATAACCAAGGGTGCAAGAAGGGGGCGCCCATGGGCCTAGCTCCCTAATGGGCCAAAAGACCAGACAAGTCCAATATGACGACCCACTAATAAGAGCACCTAGGGCAAGACTCAAAAATAGAAGTGAAATACATCAAAAGGACTCAACAAAGAAGAAAATACGTCAAGATGTCTATAGTAGTGAGATCCAGTGTCGTCGAGGCCCCATCAAGTCATCCTATCCGTCTCCAGAGGGGAGAGATGTGTCGAGCCAGAGGGAGCTCTGAGTGATGTCCCCATCACCTCCTGTCCTGAGGCCGCCAGTTCCAGGCAAACTGCTGGCTCTTTATATTTCCGTTCTGGATGACTCGGTAGGCGCTGTCTTAGCCCAAGTTGATGAAGAAGGAAAAGAAAGGGCGGCCTACTACTTGTCAAAACTTCTCAACCCCTGTGAGTAGAGGTACTCAGTCATAGAGAAGACTTGTGCTGCTTTAGTCTGGGTAGTTCAGAAACTTAAGCATTAGTTCTTAGCTCACGAAGTTCACCCCATCGCCCGTATGAATCCAATCAAATTCCTTCTTGAAAAAATCTGTTCTCACCGATCGATTAGCACGATGGCAAAGCTTCCTTTCTCAATTTGACATCATCTACATTCAGCAAAAAGTAATTAAAGGCTATGCCATAGCAGAACATCTTGCTCACCACCCTCTCCCCAGATTTGATCCCGTTCGCTCAGAGTTTCCAGATGAAGAACTAATGTCCGTCAATCAATCCGATTCGATGTGGACGTTGCATTTTGATGGCGCTTTGAATTCAAAAGGGAAAGGGATCGGTGTTGTTCTCCTATCACCGGAGGGTATCACTATTCCACTCACCTCTCAGCTTGCATTTCCAGTCACAAACAATATAGCTGAGTACGAGGCTCTCTTGGCCGGACTAGAGGCAGCTCATCAGTTCGGTGTTACCCATTTGCGAATTGTAGGTGATAGCCAGCTTATTCTTCGCCAAGTGCTCTCCAAGTGCCGCACGCTCAATCCTAAGCTCAAACCCTACCAAGAATTGACTTCTGCTTATACCAAGCTTTTCACTAAATTAATTTTCATCCATGTTCCTCGCGAACATAATATTTTAGCTGATGCTCTTGCTTCTCTTGCATCTTCCTTGGTTTTCCTTCCTGAGAGGGATTCCCATTCTATCATTGTTCACAAGCGGCTCACTCCAGCTATTAAGGATCCAGCTTTTCTTAGTGTTAAGGAGGAGGTGCTTAGGAAGGTGAAGCAAGAAGGAATCATTGAGAATAAGGAAGTCATGCTATTGGACTTAGAGGAAGAATTGGACGATGCAGAAAAGCCATGGTATTACGAGATTGCTAAGTATTGCCAAGATCAATCATATCCAGAAGAAGCCACAACTTAAGAAAAGAAAGCCATTCGAAGAGTTGCTCAGCGATACACTTTGGTTGGAGGTGTGCTTTATAGAAGAGGTCTTACCGGTGTTTTGCTAAGATGTCTTGATGATGATGAATCTTGGAAGATCGTGGAAGAAGCGCAATCAGGAGTGTGTGGTGGTCATGTCAATAACCAGATGCTTGCTAAGAAGATCCTTAGGCTAGGTTTCTATTGGCCCACTATAGAAGAGGATTGTTCTATCTATGTTCGAAGGTGTGTTAAGTGCCAACTGCACGCCGACAAAATTCATTCTCCTGCTTCTTCACTCCATCCTATGTCTTCCCCATGGCCTTTCTCCATGTGGGCTTTCGATATCATTGGACCTCTTGGTGATCCGACCCTCCTCACAAAACCAAAGTCATTTATACTCATGGCAACGGAGTACTTCACCAAGTGGGCGGAAGCGGAAGCTTACGTGGAGATAAAAGTGTCAACTGTTTGCAAATTTATAATGAAGAACATCATCGTAAGATTCGGCATCCCGAGTACCATCGTCACCGACAATGGGCCACAATTCATCTCTCAGGGGCTTCAGGACCTCTGCAACAGGTATAACATTGCATTGCATCATTCATCTCCTTATTATCCGCAGGGCAATGGTCAAGCAGAGGCAACTAATAAAACTTTGATCAAAATTATTAAGAAAACGTGTGAGGCTAACAAATTTGCGGATTGGTCAGAAAAATTGGTTGAAGCTCTTTGGGCCTATCGCACTTCCATTCGTACCCCTACTGGGCAAACCCCTTTTGCCCTCACTTATAGAATAGAGGCGGTAGTTCCTTACGAGATTCTTATTCCTTCTCTACGAGTTCAATTGGACAAGGAGCTCCCCATTCATGAGCGTCGCGAATCTCTCCTTGCTCAGTTGGAACTCCTAGACGAGAAGCGTCTGGCCGCCACTGAGCATGCACGCATTTATCAAAACAGGCTTTCACGTTTTTACCAAAAGAAAGTGATTGAGAGAAAATTCAAAATCGATGAAATGGTAATTAAAAGACTTTTTGTAAAACCTGGTGGACCTCGTTCAAAACTCCAACCTAACTGGGAAGGTCCTTTTGTTATAAAAGATATTTATCCTGGCAACGCTTACAAATTAATTAACGCTGAAGGGGAAGAGCTAACTCATCCTTGGAATGGTCTCTATTTGAAGAAATACTACCCCTAAGTCGACACAAAATAAAAAAAGGGACAAAACAAAATGAAAACCAAAAAAAATTGAAAATCGCAGGCAGACATGGTACATGGGCCATGAGCTTGAGTAATCATCCTTAATTCATTCTTCAGTCTCGATGATTTAACCTTCAGGTCAATATACGCACACACTACACGCTTTACTCTTAAACTCAAGTAGCCCGAAATTCGAGGAAAGTCCGACCCAAACTAAGAGTGTAAAAACCTTACCTATTCTCTTCTTTTCGACTCACGAGAGGGAGTACGAGTAAAGGATTACTAACCAAGCCTGCCCGTCGCCCTAGTAGGTGGAAGTCAGGGCCCAAAAGGGAACAAAATGCTTAAAGCCCAAGTATAATTAGGTCTTTATCTATTTCGAAAAAAGAAAAGAAAAGAAAGGAAAAGGAGGTTATGATAAAAGAAAGCATGTCAAGAGGGCAAAGTCCCCGCAGGGAAAATCCTGGTCGTAAGCATGCATGAATAAGGGCAAAAAGAGCAACAAAATTTTCCTAAGCCAAAGACCGAATCCCAACAGGCACTAGGGCAGGGGAGGGGCGTTCCCCATTCTTGAAAACCTTTCGTGGGCTTCCTTAAATTATTCTTCTATTCTCCCTCCATGGTGGGTTGTAAACTCCAAGAATGTCAAAGACCGACCAAGGAGGATGGGCTGCAAGAGAATATGAGTAAAAGCATAAGTTAGTTAGCACGTTGACCCCTTTGTTAAGGTTTTTGAGAAAGATTAATGAATTTAAGATCATGATGGCGTAAGGTTTAAAGGCCCCGTGCTATGCTTGCTTTCAAAAATACAAAAAAATGGAAAATAAAAAAATAGAAAAATCAAAACAACAAAAAAGAAAAATCAAAACAAAATAAATAAAAACATTCACGCCTCTTCTTATAAGCATTATTTTCAAAATTCACGTCTTTAATTAAGTCGTCATTTTCAAAATATCTTGATGGAATTATTCATATTATGCACTTATGATCATGTTGAGAGCTGTCCTGAGCTGATAATTCTTTTGATGAGTTAATGAGCTTTGGAGTGCAGAAGTGCAGGTTGTGCAAGTCTGGAAATGCTTGGATTGACACGAACCCACAATCAAGATCATAAGTTCAAATAATGCCCGCCCATTCGCATTTCTTCATCGTTGGTGCACACGCATTTCGATGCATATTTGCATAAGTCTAAGCATAACAAAGTCTATACATTCATAGCAAAGTCTATACATCGCATGCTTCATCCCATAAGTCTATACATTCATAGCATAGTCTATACATCGCATGCTTCATCCCACAAGTCTATACATTCATCCTAAGTCTATACATCGCATGTTTCATCCCACAAGTATATACATTCATCCTAAGTCTATACATCGCATGCTTCATCCAAGTCTACACATTCCATAAGTCTATTCATCCATGTCTATACATCCTAAGTCTATACATCCATGTCCAAGCATTCCAAGACCAAGCATTCTTCATCCGTGTCTACACAGTCCCTAAGTCTATCATTCCACAGGTCTGAACATTTCGCAAGTCCAAGTCCAAGCATTCTTCATCCTAAGTCTATGCATCCAAGTCTATACATCCTAGGTCTATACATTCATCCTAAGTCCAAGCATCCTAAGTCCAAGCATGCAACATCTATACATCCCAATGCAAAGTCTGTGCATTCCCAATCCTACGTCAGTGCATCTCCAAGGTCCTCTAACCATGGCCAAGTCGGTGCAGCCCTCAATCAGCAAGTCGGTGCAGCCCTCAATCAGCAGGTCGGTGCAGACCCCATGTCTAGCCATTTCGAGGGACAATTCCTTTGCAATGACCAAGAACACGGGATGAGTACTCTTATTCATTGTTATCAATCTTTTAATTCTTTCTAATATTCTCATGATATGTCACCCTGGGCACTTCAATTATCATCTCTCCATCATTCTGAGTAATTCATGTCAATCTGATCATCCCTGTCACTTGGGGTATCACTCTGATTATTCACGTCAATCTGATCATTCAAGAGTCAGCTTCTCTGACTATTCCTGCTAGCTTTGCTCAACCATTATGACATCGTCTTGATCTTTTATGCATCAATCTTCTGATTTATCAAGATTGTCATCCTCGTGACGACATTGAACAAAAATACTTGGAATGCTCTCCTCTTTTACGACTTTATATATGATGCTTTCCATAATGCTTTTCAATGTTATGTAATGTTGTTGAGTGTTTCGATTATACTTTCATGCTTAAACTGCTTTCATTGTCTTATGCATCTTTATATCTTGGCTAATGAAATTTTGAGCGCAGGATAAGAAGCTCTTGGTACCATCGACTGGGCATCACCATTCAAGCCCCACGGCGTTTGCACATTATTCCCCACATGCTCATTGCTATCACCATCTTCATGTATGCATTGTTACCATATAATATCTACGCTATTATAACATATCAAGGACCTTGTGGTTCTGATGAACCTGGAATTTGAGTTCCCCTTCATCAAAAACAGTGATAATTCCAGGGGAGTCTTGATCACATGGATAGGCCGTTGAGTCATTTAAGGTTTGGGACGATGGTTCCACTTTCTGAGTTGATGCGTGGACAAATGGGCTTCGGCTTAGTGTCAGCTTAGAGATCTGGATTCTTGACCGAATCTAGATGGTTTAGCAATATTATCCTTGATTATCTTCTATTTTCAGTTTGTTTTAATTTTTCTTTTAGCCCAGCATGCATCATGTAGGACTTTGAGCTTAATGATGAAAATATTTATATTATGCTAATAATGAAGGTCGCTCGCTCTTAATTGAGTTGACATGAGATATTCCAATCCAGATCAAGTACTTTTATTCTCCTTGAAGCCGCTCAGGCTGGTTCCTTGAAAAGCATTCATTTGCTGGGTCTTCATCCCCATTTGTTTTATTTTGTTGCAAATCCACCTTGGTTGTAGTACGTCCACATTGGCTGGTAACCGCTCTCTAATGGTGTCTCCCTTTCGTGCCCTCGCGCACATTTTTTTAGTTCATTTAGTTTAATCCCTTCGGTCCAGCCGATCAATGCTTTCTTGTAATCATCCGGAGTTGCTTCATTCAGAATCTTGGAAAGATTTCCAACGCTTAGTGTCGGAGGCGTGTTACATCACACCTTGGCATCTACTTATCAGTTTGTTCTACTCCACTCCGCTTGTTTCACTTTCAATTCATTCCGTCTCACTCCCTTGCAAAGCAGACGCCAAGGCGGGGCAGCTGTAGACACGCTAAAAGTGATGCTATGTTGAGTAAATTTCATGTCACCATGTGACGCCCCAAAGTGGACTTCAATATTGGCTTAATATGAAGTTTTTCTATTTTTCCATGTGTTAATTGTGATTTTTCTGTGTTGAATGGAATTAACGCCTCAAGTAGGGGCGTCATTTAATTGACGGCATATCCAAGGGCGCCTCTAAATAAACGGATGACTATGTATAGTGGCGTCATTTCCTGGAATTTTACGAATCCTAAGCAAAATGAAAAATCAAGAATTGACGTCCCCCTTCGGGGCGCCTATTGTTTAACGCCCTTCACAACAGGCGTCATTTCAGAATTTTTAATAAGGAAAGTATTTTGTTGCCATAATTAAATCCGATAATTGACGCCGCTGTACGCGTCGTCATTTTAATTAACGCCTTTGGTGACGTCGTCATTTTTAATTGACGCCCTTTGTGAGGTCGTCATTTCCAGTTCGTCCCCTTTTCGTCTGCTTCTTTTCAGTAATAATCCCTTCCCCATTTTACACATTGTGTTTGATTGGGAAGAGGGTTTCTTATTGGAGGGTCATTACCTAGTTTAATCCTTGTTTTGCAAAGATTTTTAGGCTATAAATACCCCTTGTTGTGCCCCTCGCGCGAGAGAGAAAAAAAGGGAGAGAAGCGGCAGAAAAGAAGAGGAGAATGCAATAACGCTGCAATAGCAGAGAGCTACTGTGAGTTTTCTTAACGGGAAGAGAGAGTTTTGGTTTTTGCAGGTTCTGTTCTCAGGCAACTCTTCTTCCTGATGCTAATCTTCTTCCACGGTGGTCATCAGCCGCTATTCAACTTGTTCTCTCCTAGTACTGCTACACACACAGCAGAGAGGAGATCGTTCTCTCTTCCTTATTAGCATTATCATCATCTACATTTTATTCTTTCTAGCTACCTTGCTAGAAGAGATTGCTACATTTACATCATATACCTTGCTTTGCATATCATTACATTCATATTCTCCATATCATTGATACTCCTCTTAAGGGGTTTAAAAAAATCAAAACACACAAGGTGTGTTCATGCTTCATTTGTTTGATTTCATATCTTTAGAGCATTGATACTATACACTTTTCGCTAATCAATCTATTCTTCTTGTTTTGTGTGTTTTTACAAGGGTAATCAAGCTAAGAACCCCCTTCATCGGCCGGCCGGTAGAAGGAGGAAGGAAAAGTCCATAATCTCCCACGCTCAATACAAGGTACATGCGATCACTTTTCTTCTTCTTGAGGTAACCCCTCTGGCGATCACACTCCTCATTAGCACCTCGTGCACTTTTTTTATTTATTTTTCTTCTTTTTCTTAAGTGGATTTTCCATAATCTACATTTGGTCGGTGAACTAAAGTACTTTCTTGGCTTGCAGGTACAACAGTTAGAGGATGGATGCTTCATCAACTAGACCAAATACACAATGGAACTATTCAAGAGGTTTGGTATGAACAACCTGAAGCACATTACAACACCCATGGGTACCAATACCTCACTGGATGCAGATGAGACAGGTAAAGAGGTAGATGCCAAGCTCTATCGAGGTATGATTGGATCTCTACTTTACTTGATAGCCTCTAGACCTGATATACAGTTCAGTGTAGGTATGTGTGCAAGGTATTAGTCTAGACCCACTGAATTACATTTAGCTGCAGCGAAAAGAATTTTCAGATATTTATCTGCTACACACTCTCTTGGTCTATGGTTTCCTGCTTCATACACACTTGATTTAGTTGCATACACAGATGCAGATTATGCAGGGTGTAAACTAGACAGGAAAAGCACTAGTGGTCACTGTGAATTTTTTGGTGGGTGTTTAGTATTTTGGGGCTCCAAGAAACAACATTATGTGGCCCTCTCCACTGTAGAGGCTGAATATGTAGCTGCAAGGAGTTGTGGTACACAAGTCATTTGGATTAAACACCAGCTTCAGGACTACCAAGTAGACCTGGGGTGCACACCTATCTATTGTGATAATACCAGTGTCATCAATCTGGCCAAGAATCCTGTTTTGCATTCCCGTACCAAACACATAGAGATAAGGCATCACTTCATAAGAGATGAGGTCTCTAAGAACAACTTTGAACTGATTCATGTTGGCACTGCTAATCAGATTGCTGACATCTTCACCAAACCTCTGGACAATGAAAAATTCACTACACTGAGAAGAGAATTAGGCTTATTCAAGTTGTCTTAATTGTGAAGTCTGTTCCTTTTGTGAGGGGGAGTTCTGTGTGTCTGATGGTTAGCTTTCTGTAATGCTATGGTTAAGGGGGAGCTGGTTGAGCTGTGAGAGGGGGAGTTCTTTGACTGATTCAAAAAGACTGACCAGATATGTGTCATTACTGGTTCTCATGACTGAACTAATGCGGTTCTCTCAGACAGTAGAATCACACTCATCTCTTAAGTCTATAACTCTGTGTTACTAAAGTCCAGCTAGAATCTTCCCTCTGGTAGTCTATCAGAGATCTGGATTAAATGTACAAAGTATATCTTCCTACATTGTCAGTGATTCCGGTTCAGGCCAAAACCTGTATGTCTTGATATCTAACCAAAACAACTTGAAATCTAGACTTCAAGATTCACTTCAAGAAATAGTCCTTCTGGTATTATTTTCAATCATTCCTTCTTCTCAACACAAGGGATAAACTGAATGAACAAAGGTCTCGATTTGGTCACTGAGAAACTGGGAGCTTCATCAATGAAATGAAGTTTTTTTCCTATGTCATGAGGTGTCAAATGCTTAACAAAAAATGAAAAGAAATGACATTAATATTCTGACCATCACATAACAATGGTGACTAGCTGGTGAGTAACTGGGGACTCTGGCCTCTAATCAAGGTGTTTCCTCATGTCAAAAGCCACAGTTACTAACTCTGCTCCTTTAAAAAAAAAAGAGGAGATAATGAGATACTCACACTGAGTAACTGGGGATTTAGGTCTCTAATCAAGGTGTCTCCCTAATGTCAAAAGAGTGAATTACCAACTTACTCACTGGTCTTCTTGAAAATAACCTCAAAATCCCTTGTCGTTATACACTTTAATGGATTGCTTGTCCTCAATACCTTGAGAGCACCTTCTCTGACTTTGTCTCTTGTCATCTACTGGGATAGTTGCCTGTTCAGCTATGTCATGCCATACGTGTTCACCCCTGTTCTAAATCACACACTATGTATGTTGATAAACTTTTCTCTCATTCTAGCTCTCTATTGTTTACTAGAGTTCAATAATCTTCACTTGAGTTTAGCACCTCACTTATTCTCTTAAGACTTGCTCATGTCTTTCTACACTAAGAAGTTTCTGTACTTCTTCCTCATGTCTCCAGCACTTTCATATATCCTTCATTCCTTTTGATGATGTCAAAGGGGGAGAGAGGTTTTGCAATATCAGTAGGTCATGAGTTGTCATGAGTTTTGGGGGAGACTTGTTCATGAGCAGTGGGGGAGAATAGTTTGTCATGGCAACATCTGAGAGTGAGTTGTGGGGGAGTGGTTTTGGAGTAAGAAGAGTTTCAGCAGCAGTGTTTAATTTGTCTGCATGCGCTTGCTTTGAATTTGCCTTGATTGTTAAAGCTATTGTTAATTTTTTTAAAGCCTTGATATTGCTTGATTCATAGTGTTGCCATCATCAAAAAGGGGGAGATTGTTGCATCCCTACGGTTTTGATGATGTCTCACACTATAAATCAATCTATTTCTATCTCTAGATCAATTCATGCTTGATCATTTAGGACAGTGCTATTCATGCATATGTGCAAGTCTACACACTGCTTGTAGACTGCATAAAGTCTGCACATGGTTACTTTGATGCTGCATCAAGTCTATACATTGTTGCATCATGTGCTTCATGCACATAAAGTCTGTACAGAGTTTTGCCTAGACTGCATTAGTCAAGTCTGTACATCGCCCGAGATTGCATTTCTTCAAGTCTGTACCTTGTCTTGGCATATGCACACACAAAGTCTATACATTGCAAGACCAAGTCTATACATCCGTCTCACTTAGCGTCTCACTCAGCGTCTTTGTGCATGGAGCATTCAAGTTCGTACATCCATCGTCTCACTCAGCGTCTCACTCAAAGTCAATACATTGCAGCCTATTCGTGTTCAAGCTTTCAAAGTCTATACATTGTCTGCATTGCACACTAAGTCTATACATCGCTGCATACACTATGCATTTGGGCATTGTTCATTACAGCAAGTCTGTACATTGTTTTCTCATGCACGTAAACGTCCAAGTCTATACATTCTCTGCTGATATCTTTGTGCATCATTTCACAAGTCTGAACATTGTCTAGTTGCACGCCACACGACATAGAAAGTCTATACATTCTTCGGATGGCATCAACTAGAGTCTGTACAGTCTTTATTTTAAAGTCTGTACACGGTTGCCTTGTTGACTTAGTAAGTCTATACATTCGCTATGGCTTGTTCATGCATCTTTCTTATCAAGTCTGTACATTGCTTGACAGCATGCCTGAGCACTCATCGTCAATGTACATACTCTCCTATATGCATTTGTGCATTGTTCAAAACAAGTCTGTACATCGTCCTTTGGTTCAAAGCTTGAACTAACTCGATGCATCCATTCTTCTCTTCTTTCAGGTTGATTCAAGCTGATGATTGGGCACGTGATCCGAGGTTGGTGCCTGGCACGTGATCTGAGATTTCTCTGGAAAACGAGGGCACGAGCCCCACTCACGCCACACGAGTGAAGTCATGGAATTCAGGTCGGAAGCCATATAAAAGGATGTCCTCTGTGATCAAAAGAGGTGAACTGGAGGAAAAGCTGAGAAAATTAGTGCCTGAGCAGAAGAAGAATAGAGAGAGCCTCCACATTCCAGAGAGAAGACAGAGAGAAGAATTTGAGAGAATAGATCTGAGAGAAAAGTCTTTGAGAGAGAAAAGTGTCTGTGACTGTGAAGATCTGCTTCTTTGGAAGCTACATTGTTCTTGGTTTTTTCAAACGATTGTCGTTCATCGATTGTCTTGTTTTTCTATTTTTCACTTCATCTTTCTTATTCTATATTGTTACCCTCCAGTGTTCGGAGGAAGGGAGAGATTCTCCGGTTTCCCTCTAGGCTTCAGATGATGTGGCATAGCCCAAGGATGGCTAAGTTTGAAATGATGAACCTAGGACCTAGACCTGCAAGCATATAAGAGTAATCAACGAGCTTACACTAGCGACTCACTCGTAAGGCGCACATGATCTCCCGATGGTGACCGGGGATGATGGCAAGGGTCCGAGGGGGAACCCAATCGCTTCTAAAGTCCTAGCGGGCTTAGGCTGACCCCTAAGGATCTGGGTTACCCAACTTCGTGGGCGGCTGGCCCGCAGGGCGGGGTTGGGGTGGCACTCACTCCCGGTCCGCGGTGGACACACTCAAGGTAGTATATAAGATCGGGCTCTCTTCTCACCGTCCGACGGGCATGCAAAGCAATACAAAATTTGCAGAATAGAGGCAATCAAGGATAGTACCAGATGCTCACCTGATCGGTGTGAAAACACAGATCCCGCTCGGAGACGAGGGCGCGTCGGGAAGCGTGGGTATACACCCGAACGCTGTGGCGATGGCGCTTGACCTGAAAATTAGAAGAAGTACAGCACTACGCCTCTCGCAGGAGGGGGGGTCTTCGGGTGGGGGTTAAACTTATTACAACCAAAACTACCTCCACGCAGGGAGGGGCCTTCAGCCGGCCAAGCGGGATGGGGGAATTATGCAAGAAAACCCAACTTTCCGAGCTCCGCCGGTTCTGCCAATCTTCAGATTCGCTGGACAGGGTGTCGGTGATGACGCCGCCACGGACTCCAAGGAACTCAGATCTTGACGAAACTGGTGCCAAAAGTTTCCCAACTGACCGAGGATGATGTCTGAATTTTTGGGGAAGCTCTGAAACTCGGGGCTGATCGGGCCAGCGACTGGAACAGGACAGCAACGTTCTGTCTCTGGCTGGTGCAGAACTGTGCAGTCTGTTGCAGAAGGCGCTGCGGGCTCTCCCGAACTCCAATTGAGACGAAACTGACGGCGACGCGATCGTGGTCGGAGTAGCTTCGAGCAGGAGTTGACGGGGCCGCAATCAGAGGTCAGAGAAGAGAATGGTGGCCGGATAAGTGGGGACCGGTCAAACCTGGAACCATAGGGAGCAGTCTGCACACTCCGGCGAAGAAAATTGGAGCTTGGAGCTCCGGTGGTCGATTGAGTCCCTTCTTCTTGGAGATGAAAGCTAACTTGATGTAGTTCCTGCCCTCCGAAAATGGCGCTCAGATCTTTCCTGTACTAACCGTGGTGACTTCTGCTCTCAGCTTCAGGTCTTCAAACAGGGGCAGAACGCGCAGTCGGACGAGATATGCTCCACCGAACAGCGCCGACCTTGGAAGCCAGCGGGACCACCACCGTTGGAAAGCCGACTCGAAGACGATTCCAGCAATATAAGGCTTGCCACCTGAATCCTTGAGAGGAGGTCGTGGCTTCTTCTTCAAGTCACTGCAACTCTGCTGCCTGCAACAGATATAGAATATGGTGAAGAAGAGGGTGTGGGGGAGGGGGTGGCCAAGAGGGTATGGGGTGGAAGGGTTGAATATTGGCTGTGGGAAGGAGATGGGAGGTGTTTAGGGGTTGTGAAGGCTATGGAGAAGAAGGTGGGGAGGGCGAAATGGGGCTGGAGAGGGGGTGAGTGGAGTGGAGGGGAGGGTGATGTCTTGGGTGAGCAAAGGAAGGACAAAGGGGGAGGGGGGCGAACTAGGCTGGATGGGGGAAATGGGGAGGGCGGCCAAGGGTGATGGGGGAGGTGAGGGGGCACAGCCCTAATGGAGGGAAGTTTGAATTTGGCCGAGGGAAGGGCCCCTTCAGCCTTGGGGAGGTAGAAAAGGTGCTTGGGACAGGTGCGATAGATTCAGAGGGGGGTGAATGAATCTCCCCTTAAAAATATAGCCTAATTAAAAACTAATGCTCAGATATGCGAACTTAAAGAACAGTTACAGATATATTCTGAAGATACTTAGAAGGATCTCGCAAAGCAACACAAAGAATTAGCTCTCACTCGATCCTAAGCAAACATCTAATGTGTAAAGCAATAAGATGAACACAAAAGAAAATCAAACCACAAGGGACACCAGGATTTTTAGGTGGTTCGGTCCACAGACCTACGTCCACCCCTCACTCCAAACCGGAGTGAGGCTTCCACTAGCAATGCTAGAACAGCAGACTCAGTCTGTAACAAATGCTGCCACACAGCTTGACCAGGGGAACAACCTCCCCTCTTCCTCCACACCGGAGGGAATCCACTAGTGACACACAGTCACTAGCAAGCCAGAGACCGAAGTTTCTCTTCCTCCACCAAGGAGGGGACCTACAAGTAGCAACTACTACCTGCAGCCGGAGACCCAAGTCTCCCTTCCTCTGAGGCCCAGAGGGAAGCACAAGTGACACCAAGTCACCTGCAAACTAGAGGTCTCGGACCTCTCTTCCTCCACAAAGGAGGGAACCACTGATGACACAAAGTCACCAGCAAACCGGAGAAACAAATCTCCCTTCTCCTGAAACCACAGGAGGAACCCGGTCCCCAACAGGGCAATCGGAAGAACAAGGTAAAAGGAAAACAATAAAAGATAAAAATCACAGCGACAGAAAGCTGGAGAAATGAAAAGCACAAAGTAGCTCTCGCAGGAGCAAACTGGATTGGATCTGATCCAAATTCCAGTGAAGACAATGAAGCTCTCTTCTTCTTCACGACCTCTCTATCTCTCAATCTTTTTCTTCTTCTCAACTCATGCTCTCTCTTTTTCTTCTGCTACTTCTCTGCCCTTTCTGCTTCAGCTCTTCTTCTTTCGATCACTCTTTTTCTTCTGTCTTTCATCCACTTCTTAATCAGTCTTCTCCAGATGGAGGAGGCTTCGTATTTATAGCAGCAGCAATTAGGGCATTCTCCTCGGATCACGTGCCAGGTGCCAACCTTGGATCACGTGCCCTTCATAGGCTTCACGAATAGTACCTATCACACAGTCATAAGAAAATAATCAGAAGGATGTACAGACTTGCTGGGTAACTGAAGGCCACCATGTACAGACTTAGTGTGAAGGATAGAATGTATAGACTTAGAAATAAGGAGTGTACAGACTTTAGCTTGAAGAACGTTCAGCCTTTGAGTGCTGAAGAGTGTACAGACTTGCTGAAGAGTGTTCAGCCTTTGAATGCTGAAGTGTGTACAGACTTGCTGAAGAGTGTTCAGCCTTTGAGTGCTGAAGTGTGTACAGACTTGTTTGATCGTGCATGCTACAATGTGTAGACTTAGTGTTTGTGCAGAAGACAATGTATAGACTTATGAACTGATGCAGACACAAGCTGTATAGACTTTGAGAACGTGCAGACAGTGTGCAAACTTGCTGTAATGACCGATGCCCAACTGCATGGTGTATGGACTTAGAATGCATGAGACAGCAGTGTATAGACTTCAAGGCAAAGGCTGGAGTGTGACGGATGTATAGACTTTAGAAGACGAAGCATGCTCAGGCCAACGATGTACAAAGTTTGCCAATGTGAGACACTGTACAGGCTTTGATGCCCAAATGCAATGTATGGACTTGTGTGTACAGTGTAGACAATGTATGGACTTGCAGCGCGTGCAGGGCATGCAGTGTATAGACTTAGAAAGCTTGCAGGGCATGCAGTGTATAGACTTGGAAAGCTTCAAGCACAGACACGCTGCAATGTATAGACTTGAGTGAGACGCTGAGTGACACGATGGATGTACAAACTTTGAAAGACGATGCATTGTAGGCTAACGTTGTACAAACTTTGATAGCGTGAGACACTGAATGAGACGGTCGGATGTACAGACTTGAACGTGTGTGTGCTAGACAGATGAATGCAGATGTACAGACTTTATGTGATGCCATCCGAAGCATGTATAGACTTGAACCCAGAGACGCTGCATGAGACGATGCATGAGACCATGCATTGTATAGACTTATGTTATGAAATGTTCACACTGTACAGACTTTAAGAGACGATGCACTGCACAAGCCAACCGATGTACAGACTTGAAGAAATGCATGCTACAGTGCAATGTATAGACTTAGTGCAATGCAAAGGTTGTATGGACTTAGCGTGCAATGCAAAGGCTGTATAGACTTAGCAAGAGATGATGCACTGTTGGCTAATGTATAGACTTTGGAAAGCTCCAAGGCGATGTACAGACTTCAATGACTCATGCAAGCTACAGGACAGTGTGTAGACTTGTGTTCTGAACGTAGGCAAAGGAAAGGAATGTATAGACTTGCTCAGTTCAGAACGTAGGTGAAGATGGGAAGGAATGTATAGACTTTAGATGAGTGGAACACACTGACTGTACAGACTTCACCGATGTAAAGACTTGGAAAGTTCAACGGTGGATGTACAGACTTCAGCTAAGCAAGCTACAGGGCCGATGTATAGACTTGAGCTAAGCAATGCATGAACAATGTGGCGATGTACAGACTTGGCCAATGTGCAGACTTGAATGCAAGATGACGATGTGTAGACTTGGCCAATGCTGTGAACAATGAGTAGACTTTGAGTGACCTTATGCAAAGGCAATGTACATACTTGATGCACGAACTGTGCACATGAATGAAGAGCACTGTGTAGACTTGTGTGCATGCAAGTGAGCAATGTACAGACTTGATGGTTGTGTGAGCATGCAGTATATAGACTTGCCGGAGAGAATGATGTACAGACTTGCTCTTGCGAAGGCTGTAAAGACATTGAATGAAGCAGTGTATAGACTTGATAAATGACAGAATGTAATGCTGTATGAACTGACATATGACAGAATGCAATGCTGTATGAACTGAATGTCTACTAATGCAAGATAGCACATTTCTATGCCCAAAGTAGAAATAATCATTCAGACACAGATTCATGATATGCAAAGCTGTATGAACTGACATGATATTTGCCCAAAGCAGAACAATCAGTCAGATGTGTTCATGATATGCTATCATCAAAATCATAGAGTTGAAAAACATGTCACAGAAGATCAGATAACTCATAGTGTTTGCTATCATCAAAATCACAGGGGCACAACAATCTCCCCTGGAGAGGGGGATTTCTGTAGCCCACCCAAAGAGTAGCCCAACAAGACCCAACAGGGTCCAACGAGGCAAGCTCACCTGAGTGACAGCCCACAGGGCCCACTCAGGAAAGAAAAGCCCAATGAACAAACACTCGAGGAACCAACTCTCCCCAGCGGCCCCTAGGCTCGGAGGGCCCGAGTGATGGTCAGGTCACAAGGAGGGTCTGGCCCAAGCCGTTTCCCCGCCCGGGAGAGGCAGGCATTAGCCGACCTATCCGACCCCTCTTTCACCGAGATATGCTCATCGCCCGGACAGGGCTGGCGTTTCAGAAGCTCGGCCAGACTAGACATTATCCGTTCGTGCTGCCGTTAAGAGTCCCCAACGGATAGGGGAATCAAGAAGCCGTCGGACTTCGAGGCGATAACGTTCCCACGATAAGGCCATGAAAGCCCACGTTGAGGACGTAACTCCAGCCGGAGACCCCTCAGCTTGCAGGACTCCTGAAGGCGGCGCACTATTTAAACCAGGGATACCCTCCGGTGGAAGAGAGGAGCCATTAAGGTACTCATACACCCAAACTCCTGAGCAATCCGCTTCACCCTCAGATGGAGAGGAATCTCGCGCACTAGTTTTTATCCTCTCCATTACAGCTTCCACCACAGCTCTACTGACTTAACCATCGGAGGATTTTTCCCCAGGGAAACCCCCTGGGCCCTCTGATACGTTTCCCTGTCTTGCAGTTCATCTTCTGGTGATCCACAGCCCGCTCAGGACACAGCGCGAGATTTCACCTCTTCATCTGGCGCCGTCTGTGGGAAACGCACGAAGAGCCAAGATGGTGAGAAGAAGCTCAGGGAGGAGGTCCGCCACCAAGAGCGGTAAGGCCATGGTGGCGGCAGGAGATGGCCCCTCTAGGGCCTCACACAACCCTCCCTCCAACGCCAGCGTCCCCACCAACGGGCCGCCGCCCCCTTCGACGGTGACGGGGGTACCCCCTAACGGTGGCGACGAGGTCTTCTAGGCCCTCAGTAAGAAGCTTGACGTCCTCGTGGAGCTCATGAGGGCCCAGGCGGCAAGGGATGCCAGGTCCCGCGCCCCGTCAGGGAGCCCCCCCCGTCGAAGTGCGTCCCAGCATACCGCCGGAGGCCGCTTCACCCTCCGCGGTCAGCAGCTCATCCGCAACAACGTTGGAGGACCCTCGCAAGCTCCGCCCCCGAAGCAAGAGGCTTCCTCCACGCCCAGAAAAGGGAAACAGGGGGCGAGGCCTCCGCGCCCGAGCGCTGACGTTCCTGAGGATCGTCACGACGCTCCCCCCAGTCCCACAGCACGACCGCAGTCGGAACTATCCCTCCGACTGAGGGATTTCGAAAGACGTTTTGCAGAACAAGAGCGCGCCCTGTAGAAAACCTCTTTCACGGAGGACGAGGAGAAATCCCCTTTCTCCGAATACATCTTGAAGGCAGAGGTGTCTCCCAGAACCTCCATTCCGACCTTCAAGCTCTATGATGGCCAGGGTGATCCAGCCGACCACTACGACAGCTTCGATGCCCTGGTAACTCTGCATGGAACACCGGATCCTATCAAATGCCGAGCCTTTGTGGCCACCCTGGTCCAAGGCGCTCAGGCATGGTTCCGGGCCCTCGCCCCTGGGTCCATCCGGGACTTCAGGCAATTCGGGTGAGTCTTCAAGGAGAGCTTCGCCGGGAGCGCCCCCCCAAGGTCAGTAGCGGGGCTCCTGGCCCTCAAACAGGCACAAGGGGAAAGGCTCCGGGCTTATGTCCACCGATTCAAATCGGAAGCCCTCAGAATTCCCCGCCTGGATGTGGCCTCGGCCACAACCGCTCTGACCGGGGGCACCCGGGACGAGAATCTCCGTCGCGAACTGGTCCTCCACCCTCCCTCGACCCTCGCCGAGCTAGTGACTCTGGCCCTGCGCCACGCCGAGTGCGAAGAAGTACTCAGCGCTTGCCGAGACACAACCGGCTCGGGTCGGGAGGGGGACAAGAAGCGGGCCTCCGAGCCAAATCCTGGCTCGGGCAAGAAGCGCGATCGGGAAGGAGAGCGCAAACGGAAGTATGAGCGGTACACCCCGTTGACCGTGCCAGTCTACGAGATCTATGAAGACATCAAAGACTCGGGACTCCTCCGCCAGCCTGAACCAATGAGATCGAAGAACCGCAAGCGCGACAGGCATTGCCTGTTCCACGGCGACCACGGGCACCACACCAGCGACTGCCACCAGCTCCAAGATGAGATCGAACGTCTCATCCGTCAGGGGCACCTGGCCCGGTTTGCAGCCGGGCGCAAAGAAGACCGAGACGCCGCCGAGGAGATCGACAACGCCCCCCGAGGGGTCCACATCAATGTCATCTCCGGAGGAACGGCATCGGGCGGCGACACCAGCCGAGGAAGGAAGCGTCATGCCGAGCGGGCCAGCCAGGCCTTAGAGCCCTCCAGGGGCCCGCCGAGGGAGCCCCAGGTCATAGTCTTCTCCGACCAAGACCTGGAAGGGCTGAACACCCCGCATGATGATGCCCTCGTTATCTCGGCCACAATAGACCATTGTAACGTAGATAGAATTCTGGTTGACAATGGGAGCGCCCCCGATGTATTATCTTATGACTGTTTCCTCAAGATGGGGGAAGACCCATCCAAGCTCCGCCCAATCCGAACACCCCTCTGCGGGTTTAACGGCCTGGCCACTTACCCCGAGGGAGCCCTAAGCCTGCCAGTCACCATCGGCACCCCACCCAAAACCGTTACGGTCATGGTGGACTTCATAGTGATCAAGGGTATGATAGCGTACAACGCCATTTTCGGCCGAAAAATCCTCAGCCGAATAAAGGCCATACCATCTACCTATCACCAGAAAATGAAGTTTCCCACCAAAAACAGGTTAGGGGAAGTCCGAGGTAACCAGGCCACGGCTAGAAGGTGCTACAACATCTCGGTGGAAGCCTCAAGGCTGGACGGGAAGGAAAAGGGCCCCAAGGCAGTCGAAGAGAAGACCGTAACCACCGA
This sequence comes from Amorphophallus konjac, assembly GCA_022559845.1. Lineage (NCBI taxonomy): Eukaryota > Viridiplantae > Streptophyta > Magnoliopsida > Alismatales > Araceae > Amorphophallus > Amorphophallus konjac. The sequence continues at coordinate 135,951,195 of CM040122.1, forward strand.
GCCCGGTGGCGAATTGCTAACGGTATTCCTAAACGATGACCCGGCCCTCGGAGTAAGGATCGGAGCCGACCTACCACCTAAGGAACAGTAGCAATACAAGAGATTTCTTTCTGAGTACATTCAGGTCTTTGCTTGGTCCGATGATCAACTCCCTGGCATACCAGAGAAGACCGTGATGCACAAGCTCAGCCTCGACCCCACCGTGAGGCCCATACAGCAACGGAGAAGGAAGCATGCGCCCGAGAAGCAGGCGATCATCAAGGCGTAGGTCACCAAGGGACAAGAGACTGGCCTCTTCAGACCAGTCCTGTACCCTACGTGGCTAGCCAATGTCGTCCTGGTGCCAAAAACCACAGGCAAATGGCGAATGTGCGTGGACTTCACCGATCTGAATAAGGCTACCCCCAAGGACTGCTATCCGCTACCGAGCATCGACCAATTGGTTGATTCAACCTCGGGCAACGAGATACTCAGCTTCCTAGATGCCTATTCGGGTTATCACCAGATCAGAATGAATCCAGAAGACGTCGAGAAGACCACCTTCATCACCGACTACGGCGTGTATTGCTACACCCAGATGCCCTTCGGATTAAAGAACGCTGGAGCCACATATCAGCGGCTGGTAAATCACATGTTCGAGGGATAGCTAGGTCGGAACGTCGAGGCTTACATCGACGACATGCTCGTCAAGACCCCCAAGGCCCAAGACCACTTCACCGACCTTGCCGAAACCTTCGGCACCCTGTTGGAGTACAACATGAAGCTCAACCCCGCCAAGTGCGCCTTCGGAGTAAAATCCGGGAAGTTCCTGGGTTTCCTGGTCACTCAGCGCGGGATCGAAGCCAACCCTGACAAAGTCCAGGCCATCCTGGACATGCGCCCGCCCACGTGCGTGAAAGACGTCCAGCGTCTGACAGGGCGTGTAGCCGCTCTCAGCCGTTTCTTGTCCCGTGCGGCCGAACGATGCTTGCCCTTCTTCAAACTGATGAGGGGACCCAAGCTAGCATCTGCTACGATCGCATGGGATGAGGAATGCCAGACAGCATTCGCCGAGCTTAAGAAGTTCCTGGCTTCGCCACCGATGCTCTCCAAGCCCATCCCAGGCGAAGTCTTGGTGCTCTACCTCTCGGCGACGCCATCCACGGTCAGCTCGGTCCTAGTCAGAAATGACTCGGGAATCGAAAGACCGGTCTACTACACCAGCAAGGTGCTCAATGAGGCCGAACGGAGGTACCCCGCAATCGAGAAACTCGTGCTAGCGTTGGTTACCTCCGCAAGGCGCCTCCGACCCTACTTCCAGGGGCACCCCATCACCGTGCTAACCGGCGAGCCGTTGAAGAAGATTCTGGCCCACCCCGAGGCCTCAAGGTGACTCGTCAAATGGGCCATTATGCTCGGGGCCTACGACATCTCGTACCGGCCATGATCAGCAATCAAAGGCCAAGCGCTCGCCGACTTCATCGCCGAAAGCACCATCCTGGCCGAAGATAGGCCTCCGACCACGACCGGGCCAACCTGGGAACTGTTCGTCGATGGATCCTCCAATTCGGCAGGCAGCGGTGCGGGGATACTCCTGAGGTCCCCCGAAGGGATAGAGCTACAGTACGCCTTGAAACTCAACTTTCAGGCATCCAACAATGCTTCCGAGTACGAGGCCCTTACGTCGGGAGCTCGACGGTTGGGGGTCGAGCGAGTCAGGATCCACACCGACTCTCAGCTGGTCGCAGGACAGGTCAACGGTGAGTACGAAGCTCGGGAGGCCCCCATGATCAAATACCTTCAGTTGGTCTGGAGCCTGGCCCAACAGTTCGAGGAATTTGGGGTAGTCCGAATAGCTCAGGAGAAAAACTCTCGGGCGGACGCCCTCTCTCGATTGGCCTCCTCCCTAGACCCGGAAGGTACACGATCGGTCCTCCTAGAAGAGCTAGAGCGCCCGAGCATCGACACGGAGCTCCTCGCTGTTGACTCGGCCACTCCAAGCGACTGGCGCTCCCCCTACCTGTCCCGGCTACAGGACTCCCAAGAGCCCTCCGACTCTCGGGAAGCCCGCCGAATGAAGTATCAAGCTCGGCGCTTCGTCATCCTCGACAACAACACTCTCTACCGAAGATCGTTCTCCGGCCCCCTCCTGAAGTGCCTCGGTCCCGACGAAGCAAGCCGAGCCATCCAAGAGATTCATGAAGGCCTGTGCGGAGCGCACTCAGGGGCAAGGTCGATGGCCAGAATCCTGTTATGACAGGGGTACTGGTGGCCCACCCTGCAGCACGACTGCTCGGCCTATGTTCAACAATGCGACCGATGCCAGCGGTTCGACCACTTGGTCCATCGGCCGGCCACGGAACTTGTCACCCTAGCCGAGCCTTACCCTTTCGCTCGGTGGGGGATCGATATCCTTGGGCCATTCTCGACGGCCCAGTCCCAGAAGAATTTCATCATCGTCGCCATCGACTACTTCACCAAGTGGATCGAGGCCGAGGCTACGGCAAGGATCACCGAGACAGTCGTTTGGGGCTTTGTTTGGAAATCGATCATTTGTCGCTTTGGCATCCCCCGAGTGATAGTAAGCGATAACGGTCGGTAATTCGACTCTCGGTATTTCCGAGATAGATGCGCCGACCTAAATATCCGCAACCACTTCACTTCGGTCGCCCACCCTCAGGCCAACGGGCTGGTTGAAAATGCCAACAAGACTATCTTAAAAGGCATAAAAACCAGGCTCGGCAAGGCTAAGGGTAGCTGGCTCGAGGAATTGCCTAGCGTACTATGGTCGCACCGAACGACCCCCAGGACGGCAACCAGTGAAAGCCCTTTTCAGTTGGTATATGGCACCGAAGCCGTCGTTCCATTAGAGATCGCCAATCCGTCTCTCCGAGTGATCAGCTTCTCACCCGAGGCAAACGGGCAAAAGTTGCTTGAGAACCTCGACCTGGCAGACGAACTCCGAGAGATCGCTAACGTTCGAGCAACGGAGTACCGGCACCGCCTCACTCGATACTACAATGCCAAGGTCCGAGACAGATGTTTCCAACCGGGGGACTTCGTCCTCAGGAAGGCCGAAGCCTCTCGACCACTGGAGGCGGCGGGTAAGCTATCCCCCAACTCGGAAGGCCCCTACCAAGTGATCGAGACGCTCGGGAAAGGTGCGTACAGGCTAACTACAATGGAAGGGGAACCCATTCCCCGGACATTGAACGCAGCCGCACTACGCAGATTCTATTTCTAAAGTTGTATAGTAAGATTGAATGAAAATTAAATTCCCTCTCCATTCATTCAAACAATTGTTAGTACATCAGATAGGCAAATGTCAGTACATCACATAGCAAAAAGTAAAAATCCGTCTAACACCGCTTCAAGAGGCCATCGCTCGGCTGACTCGGTCTTGATCTCCTCGCGTCCAGCTACTGACTCTGCCTCGTGTGGAAACTGGCTCGGACAAAAGGTGGTCGAGCCAGTTGGCTCAGGTGGCCCGTGACAAAGGTGACAGAGGGACTGCAGAAGGAAGGCCACCTTTAAACGTGGAGGAAGACTACCTCCCAAGTTGGCAACAACCAGGAAAAAGGAGCGCCGTGAAGGCCTCCCCTCTTCCAATCTGCCAACTCCTTGGAAGGAAGGAGAGAGCAAGCAGCCCCCAAAGAGTGAAAGAAATGAAGAACAGAAGAGGAAAAAAGAGGCTGCTGGGAGAGGTTAGGAGGGAGCTGGAGTCGCCTCCTCCCCTCACACGGATGGGAGTGGCGGCAGGCTTCCCTGATGCCCCCATCCGTCCTCCGCCTCGGCGCCCGCCCGGAAGCCACGCCGGTCCAAAGCCTCAAAAGCTACTCGACCGAGCCTCCATGGCTCGGGAGTAGGAGGGGGACAAGTGGAGAGGGGATTTCTGTAGCCCACCCAAAGAGCAGCCCAATAAGACCCAACAGGGTCCAACGAGGCAAGCTCACCTGAGTGATAGCCCACAGGGCCCACTCAGGAAAGAAAAGCCCAATGAACAAACACTCGAGGAACCAACTCTCCCCGGCGGCCCCTAGGCTCGGAGGGCCCGAGTGATGGTCAGGTCACAAGGAGGGTCCGGCCCAAGCCGTTTCCCCGCCCGGGAGAGACAAGCATTAGCCGACCTATCCGACCCCTCTTTCGTCGAGCTATGCTCATCGCCCGGACAGGGCTGGCGTTTCAGAAGCTCGGCCAGACCAAACATTATCCGTTCGTGCTGCCGTTAAGAGTCCCCAACGGACAGGGGAATCAAGAAGCCGTCGGACTTCGAGGCGATAACGTTCCCATGATAAGGCCATGAAAGCCCACGTTGAGGACGTAACTCCCGCCGGAGACCCCTCAGCTTGCAGGACTCCTGAAGGTGGCGCACTATTTAAACTAGGGATACCCTCCGGTGGAAGAGAGGAGCCATTAAGGTACTCATACACCCAAACTCCTGAGCAATCTGCTTCACCCTCAGATGGAGAGGAATCTCGCGCACTAGTTTTTCTCCTCCCCATTACTGCTTCCACCACAGCTCTACTAACTTAACCATCGGAGGGTTTTTCCCCAGGGAAACCCCCTGGGCCCTCTGATACGTTTCCCTGTCTTACAGTTCATCTTCTGGTGATCCACAGCCCGCTCAGGACACAGCACGAGATTTCGCCTCTTCATCCCCCTTTTTGATGATGGCAACACTACGAGTCACACTAACTCATGTCAAACTATTCTCCCCCTTTGACTTCATCTAAAAGAAAAATAGTTTGAGATGAGAGATACAAGCATTCATGATATGAATAAAGTAAGTACTCCCCCTTTGACTCAGTCATTTAGACATGAAAGACACAGAGGCAGTTAAACAATGAAGCACAAATCAAGTCTATGATGCAGCAGAATGCTCTCCTATACCATCCAGATCAAATCATGCACAACATGTGAAGGATAGCCAAGAAATGACAAGCAGGTAAATCTCCCCCTTAAAGCTAGAAAGGAGTTGAGGTATGTCAAGAGGAGATAAGCATCGATCAGCAAAAGCACATAGGCACTCAAGGATTACCACAAACTGTAAGCACAATGAATAAATGAGGAAGATAGATTTTCATTAGCACACCAAATTCATAAATCTTTGTAAACGAATTTCAGATTCTTCAATTATAATAGATTATGAATGAGTTTAAAACTTACCATCATGATTTAAGAGTGATGTATTCGAAGTTTATCAAGAAAATTCAATACTCATATCTGAAACACCTTTTAATAAAGATGAACCATCAACTCATGTGATAATCATGTTTAGCCTCCTTCCATCTTACTCATTTAAATTCAATGACTCCAATGGAAGTTACACAAGATAATATTGAGATTAGACAGAGATAAATGTAACTGAACTTGTCTTTAGTTTTTCAGAATTTTCTATTGAACAGCACTCATTTTTCCTGAGCAGGTTTGGTTCAGTCAACACCTTTTTACGTGAAGCACAACACGTCTTAGGTGAAGTGACCCAGTTACTCAGTGTGACAACCATATTGCCTCTCAAGGAGAACAGAGTTAGCAATGGAGTATCTTTTTACATGAGGAGACACTTTGATCAGAGGCCAGAATCCCCAGTTACTCAACACACCCATGCCATTGCTCTGCCAGATTTTCAAATATTTTTAAAAGAGAGTTAACTATGGCACTTCATGACATGGGCTTACTCTACTTCTTTGATAGAGAACACAGTTTCTCTGTGACCAAAGTCATTGCTCTTGCTTTAACTTTTTAAAGGTTTTCAGATTTTTCAAACAATGCTCAGTACACTGAAAAGTTTAAGAACAATACCTTCTATATGTATCTTAACCAAGGATAGCCATGTCTTTTAAAATTTCAGTTTTCAGAAGGTTTTGCATGAAGTTCATGAGACAATTGGTTAAGATTTATTAAGCATGATGATTCAGATATTTTCAAGTCTTTTACATCAAAACTTAGGAAATACATTAGACTTAAATCAATTTGATTTATCAAAACATTCTTAAGCAAGTATAATAGAAGTTTCTTCTTTTCAGAATATGTCTGATTTATATCTAGGGTGCACTGACTAAAATCTTTCCTCATTCAGATGAATCATTGACATTGTCAGGAAATCAGTGGAGTCAAAAAAAAACATTTTTATTGAGAGAATAGCAGAGAGCCATCAGACGCCAGCATTAAGGACTAAAATTTAGTCAAATTAGCTTGTACCAGACTTGACAAGATATGAAGAAATGTGAATGATAGGAACAAGCTAGCAATTGAATTCACAGTAGGCAGAATCAATAGCTGAGTCTGGAATACAGACAGAAAAGCTACACAAGTATAGACGGCAGGGAATTCAAGTGAACCACACAATTGCCAAGAGAATGGATCAGATTGCATGATAGAAGGAGTTCAAGAGGTGAAGGAGTGATCAAACAGGAATGCTCCCTCTGTCTAGATGCAATGGAATATCCTTTTTGGTTTTTCAAATATTATGACATGCACTACTCTTCAAATGCAACAACAGATAAACTCCCCCTGACAAAGTGCATGATATGCAATACCAACAGTCCTAAGTGCATCAATTTTTCAATGGCTGCATATGCAAATTCAGTCTATCATTAAAAAGCAAATCATGTATGAGGAGAGTTCAGAAAATTTAAATCTGACAATGCAGATGATGAATGAATATGCAAAAACAGATTTAACATGCTATGCAATAAATCTAAGAATAGGAAGTGCAGAGAATTTACCTGAAAGGGGCTTTATCTGCTTGGGTGCCTTAGTTTATTTACCCCTCTTTTTATTCCTCAATCCAAGGCACACCTGCAAATTTTGATCATTTTGATCCTGCAGGGACCCAAGCAGCTTTGGGTCCTGCCTTAACCCTGACAAGTCTTCTAACATGTTTCTTAGCTAGATCAACATCAAATTTCATCATAAAGCAATCATCCATAGAATGTCCAAATTTTTCACAATATCTACATGTACCAACAGAATTTTTGACTTTATTATGATGCACATTAGCAAAAACATGAGGCCTATGTGCATGAGCATAAGATTGTCTGTTGCTTACATAAACATTTTGTATCTTATTCTTAATCAACCAATATTCAGAAGATTTGTGACCTTGCTTCCCACAGTTATAGCATGAAAGTCTTGAAAATGATTTTGCAGGGAATTTGACTACATGGGGGTTAACAAACTTCTTCTGAACATGCCAACAGTCCTTGACTGTATGGCCATTTTTCTCACACTCGAAGCATCTGATATGCTTACTTTTAAAACCATTACCTGCCCACCAACATTCAGAAGCTCGGTGGCCAGTTTTTCCACATTCAAAGCATGCAAGATTCTTTTCTTCAAAAATAGTTTTATTCCTACCAAAAATATTTTTATTTACAAGAAATTTGACAAATTCAAAATTAAGTTTATTTCCCTGTTTATGCCAACAGTGGGCTGCAATGTGGCCCAACTTGCCACAATTATAGCATTGAATTTTCTTTTTTTGAAAACCATGATTCTTAACATGGTCTTTCCTAGCATGAGTTTTGTCAAATTTCAGATCATCCTCCTTCATCACAAAGCACTCAGTCATCTCATGACCAAATTTTCCACAATAATAACATGACCCCTTTTTAGTATGAGTTTGTGGGAGATCATGTGACTTGTGTGCAGCATTCTTAGTACTAACAGAGACATCTTTATCCTTTTTCAGTGAATTTTCATTCTTTTTCAGTTTTTGAATTTGTTCTGTAGATTTGGAATTGACAGTGGCCTTTTGTGCAGTGAATTGAAAAACAGAAGGGGCAGAGGTTGTGTTCTGATTAGAAGCTTTGACAAACACAGTAGAAGTTTTATTCCCATTACTCCTTTTGTTTGTCGAACTATAACCCAGTCCCTCTCTCTGGAAGCTAACATTATTTCCAAGAAGCTTATTCAAATTGTCCTTACCTTTGACAAATTTTGATAGAGAGTTTTTCAAATCTTGGATCTCAGAGTTTAAGACAGCAATATTAGCTTCATATTTGGACAGATCTATTTCACAGGAAATGACTTGTTGATGCAAGGCATCATTCAGACTTTCGAGTTTTTCTACTTCCTGTTTTAACTTTATTTCATTGTCAGCTTTAGATAGGGACCTGTTAAAATCATCAACTTCTTGTTGAAGGGATGTGATAGTAAGCTCAAAGTTAGCTATCTTTTCTTCACAGCAAGTGACATTTCCACTCAGCATTTGGTTGATGGTTTTTAGATTTGCAATTTCTTGTTTAACATTTAGCAACTCACTAGAGCTCACCAGGCTTACACTCTTTCCTTTTTCTAAAGTGATTAGCCTCTCAGACATTGCTGAGTTCAGGTGATTCAGCTTATTAATTTCCTCTTTCAGTTTACTGTTCTGCTCTAGGAGTTCATCATCAAACACCCATTCATCTGTTTAAGACTGACATTCATAAAACATTTCTTGCTATTTGTCAAAAATTTTCTGAAGCTCTAAATTTATTACTCTATCAGCCTCCAGCTTCTCAGAAATCAGTCTATTTTCTTTTTCAAGATTTATAGATTTGTGTTCAAATTCCTTGAGCTGGTTTTTGAGTATTTTATTTTCAGATTTCATGTTTTCCAATTCAGAGTTGACACACTTTAAATCTCTCACTAATTTTTCATTCTGAACAGCATTATTGTGATGAACATGATCATCATCAATTAAACTATGCCTCTCCTTTAGTTCAGCAATTTTGTAAACAAGCTCTTGATTCTCCTTTTTGTGTAAATCAATTTGTTTCGTAAGAGTTTGTTTTTCAAATTTCAAATGATCTAAATCTGAACTAATAGAATCAAAATTTGTTAACTGTCTTCTAAATATGTCATTTTCTATTTTCAGAATTTCAGGGTTTTCACCTCGAGATTTAGCATTCTCATGATTCTTTAGCTTCTTTATCAGTCTTTTATTCTTCTTCTCTAGTTTTTCATAAGAATTAAGTAAATCATTGTATTCATCAATCCAATCACCCATATCATAATTCTCAAATTTAGAAGTTACCTCATCTTCATCTTCTTCTTCATTTTCTTCTTGCTGCCCATCATCGTAAATCATCAGACATGTGTTGCGATTCCTGGTGAGCTTTAGTTTCTCCAAAATCTCCTTGGCAGACCTGCAAGAAGAAACACATGAAATTAGAGATCTGTCAAGTGATGCTTTCATTAATTTTAAAGCTCTCAAGTTGACAGAGTTTTTCAATCTATCCTCATCAGTCCATCTAGATTTATCTTTTGATAATTTGTGTGGACCGTGGATAATCACTTTCCAAAGTTCAGGATCAGTCGATCTAACATACTGATGTAAGTTCTTCAGCCATAGATCAAGATCATTACCTTTGAAGATTGGCGGATGAGCCATTACAACAGATAGAAAGCAACGGCACACAAGACAATCGACAAGAATGCACAGCAAACAGATGAGCAAAGCTAGGCACTAAGACAGTGAAGCAAAACACCGAGCACCAGAAACCCACTCTGAAATGCACCACAGTAGATGCAGGATCTGCTACGGATTGTTAGATCCTATGCACAGCAACCCGCTCTGATACCAATTGTTGAGACAGGTGCGATAGATTCAGAGGGGGGGTGAATGAATCTCTCCTTAAAAATATAGCCTAATTAAAAACTAATGCTCAGATATGCGGACTTAAAGAACAGTTGTAGATATATTCTGAAGATACTTAGAAGGATCTCGCAAAGCAACACAAAGAATTAGCTCTCACTTGATCCTAAGCAAACATCTAATGTGCGAAGCAATAAGATGAACACAAAAGAAAATCAAACCACAAGGGACACCAGGATTTTTAGGTGGTTCGGTCCATAGACCTACGTCCACCTTTGGAGTGAGGCTTCCACTAGCAACGCTAGAACAGTAGACTCAGTCTGCAACAAATGCTGCCACACAGCTTGACCAGGGGAACAACCTCCCCTCTTCCTCCACACCGGAGGGAATCCACTAGTGACACACAATCACTAGCAAGCCAGAGACCGAAGTCTCTCTTCCTCCACCAAGGAGGGGACCTACAAGTAGCAACTACTACCTGCGGCCGGAGACCCAAGTCTCCCTTCCTCTGAGGCCCAGAGGGAAGCACAAGTGACACCAAGTCACCTGCAAACCAGAGGTCTCGGACCTCTCTTCCTCCACAAAGGAGGGAACCACTGATGACACAAAGTCACCAGCAAACTGGAGAAACAAATCTCCCTTCTCCTGAAACCACAGGAGGAACCCGATCCCCAACAGGGCAATCGGAAGAACAAGGTAACAGGAAAACAATAAAAGATAAAAATCACAGCAACAGAAAGCTGGAGAAATGAAAAGCACAAAGTAGCTCTCGCAGGAGCAAACTGGATTGGATCTGATCCAAATTCCAATGAAGACAATGAAGCTCTCTTCTTCTTCACGACCTCTCTATCTCTCAATCTTTTTCTTCTTCTCAACTCATGCTCTCTCTTTTTCTCTTTTCCTTCTGCTACTTCTCTGCCCTTTCTGCTTCAGCTCTTCTTCTTTCGATCACTCTTTTTCTTCTGTCTTTCATCCACTTCTTTATCAGTCTTCTCTAGATGGAGGAGGCTTCGTATTTATAGCAACAGCAATTAGGGTGTTGTCCTCGGATCATGTGCCAAGTGCCAACCTCGGATCACGTGCCCTTCATAGGCTTCACGAACAGTACCTATCACATAGTCATAAGAAAATAATCAGAAGGATGTACAGACTTGCTGGGTAACTGAAGACCACCGTGTACAGACTTAGTGTGAAGGATAGAATGTATAGACTTAGAAATAAGGAGTGTACAGACTTTAGCTTGAAGAACGTTCAGCCTTTGAGTGCTGAAGAGTGTACAGACTTGCTGAAGAGTGTTCAGCCTTTGAATGCTGAAGTGTGTACAGACTTGCTGAAGAGTGTTCAGTCTTTGAGTGCTGAAGTGTGTACAGACTTGTTTGATCGTGCATGCTACAATGTGTAGATTTAGTGTTTGTGCAGAAGACAATGTATAGACTTATGAACTGATGCAGACACAAGCTGTATAGACTTTGAGAACGTGCAGACAGTGTGCAAACTTGTTGTAATGACCGATGCCCAACTGCATGGTGTATGGACTTAGAATGCATGAGACAGCAGTGTATAGACTTCAAGGCAAAGGCTGGAGTGTGACGGACTTTAGAAGACGAAGCATGCTCAGGCCAACGATGTACAAAGTTTGCCAATGTGAGACACTGTACAGGCTTTGATGCCCAAATGCAATGTATGGACTTGTGTGTACAGTGTAGACAATGTATGGACTTGCAGCGCGTGCAGGGCATGCAGTGTATAGACTTGGAAAGCTTGCAGGGCATGCAGTGTATAGACTTGGAAAGCTTCAAGCACAGACACGCTGCAATGTATAGACTTGAGTGAGACGCAGAGTGACACGATGGATGTATAGACTTTGAAAGACGATGCATTGTAGGCTAACGTTGTATAGACTTTGATAGCGTGAGACACTGAATGAGACGGTCGGATGTACAGACTTGAACGTGTGTGTGCTAGACAGATGAATGCAGATGTACAGACTTTATGTGATGCCATCCGAAGCATGTATAGACTTGAACCCAGAGACGTTGCATGAGACGATGCATGAGACGATGCATTGTATAGACTTATGTTATGCAATGTTCACACTGTACACACTTTAAGAGACGATGCACTGCATAAGCCAACCGATTTATAGACTTGAACAAATGCATGCTACAGTGCAATGTATAGACTTAGTGCAATGCAAAGGCTGTATGGACTTAGCGTGCAATGCAAACGCTGTATAGACTTAGCGAGAGATGATGCACTGTTGGCTAATGTATAGACTTTGGAAAACTCCAAGGCGATGTACAGACTTCAATGACTCATGCAAGCTACAGGACAGTGTGTAGACTTGTGTTCTGAACGTAGGCAAAGGAAAGGAATGTATAGACTTGCTCAGTTCAGAACGTAGGTAAAGATGGGAAGGAATGTATAGACTTTAGATGAGTGGAACACACTGACTGTATAGACTTCACCGATGTAAAGACTTGGAAAGTTCAACGATGGATGTACAGACTTCAGCTAAGCAAGCTACATGGCCGATGTATAGACTTGAGCTAAGCAATGCATGAACAATGTGGCGATGTACAGACTTGGCCAATGTGCAGACTTGAATGCAAGATGACGATGTGTAGACTTGGCCAATGTTGTGAACAATGAATAGACTTTGAGTGACCTTATGCAAAGGCAATGTACATACTTGATGCACGAACTGTGCACATGAATGAAGAGCACTGTGTAGACTTGTGTGCATGCAAGTGAGCAATGTACAGACTTGATGGTTGTGTGAGCATGCAGTATATAGACTTGCCGGAGAGAACGATGTACAGACTTGCTCTTGCGAAGGCTGTACAGACATTGAATAAAGCAGTGTATAGACTTGATAAATGACAGAATGCAATGCTGTATGAACTGACATATGACAGAATGCAATGCTGTATGAACTGAATGTCTGCTAATGCAAGATAGCACATTTCTATGCCCAAAGCAGAAATAATCATTCAGACACAGATTCATGATATGCAAAGCTGTATGAACTGACATGATATTTGCCCAAAGCAGAACAATCAATCAGATGTGTTCATGATATGCTATCATCAAAATCATAGAGTTGAAAAATATGTCACAGAAGATCAGATAACTCATAGTGTTTGCTATCATTGAAATCACAGGGGCACAACAGGAATGGGGTAGGTGGTGGTTGGAGGGTGGAGTAGAGATTGGTGGAGGCTTTCTTGGAACTATGGGGGAGTTAATGGGGTGGTGGGTGGTTGGGAGGGGTCTTAAGTGAGGGGAGGGGAGTTAAGAGGTAGGTGGAGAAGAGGAGAGAGAGAGGGGTTCGCCCCTTGCTTGATGAGAGAGAGAATGAGAGAGATAATGAGAGGAATAGAGGAGGTGGAAATGCTATCTCAATATTCATGCCAAAAGTGATTACATGGAGAGAGATGGGGCCTATTTATAGGCAACCACTCTTTACATGACCAAAATGACCCTGACAATAAGACAAAAGACCCAACAAGTCATAGACTCAGTCCATTAGGCCCAAAACTAAGGTACTAAGGCCCAATTAAGCATAATAAGAGAAATAGACTAGAACAACATGACTCAATAAAGGAAAATACATAAGATAGGACTCAATAAAAGAAAATACATAAGATGAAACTTAGGAAATGAAGATAACAAGTGTAGATCATAGTCAGTCCACATCAAGAGTGTGCAGGCGACCTGAGCCAAAGGGAGTGTCGTGAGATGTCCTCATCAAATCCCCCGGGGTGGGGAGAACTCGACCCCGTCGAGTATGGTCTGCCTGACTGTAGTAACGCTCCAGAATATCGGGGTCCAAGCGCAGCAGGCCCTCCCGACTCACCCAAGTATCCTCTATCGGGGGACGGTTCTTCCACCTAACCAGGTAGCGCTGATACACCTTGTGCCTAGTAATGATACTCTCCTCATCCAGTATTGCCTCTACTTGCTCTCGTCGGTCCCTCAAGCTAGGAAGTGGAGTCCCTCCGGGAGTGTCTCTCTCAAGGAGGGGTAAAGGCTCGAGCTCCTCACTGGGTCCCACCGCGGGCCCTTGTAGGGTACCAGGTCTGCCACATTGAAGGTAGGGTGTACCCCATAACTCTCAGGTAAGTCAAGCTCATAAGCGTTACTGCCAAGTCATCTTAGAACTCGAAAGGGTCCTGACCCTCGTGCCCTCAACTTGGAGGCAGGCCCTGGAAGGAGCCGCTCCGTCCTCACCATCACCGAATCTCCCACTTGGAATTCACAGTGGCGCCGATGAGCATCTGCCCGCCTTTTGTAAGCCTCATTGCTTTTCCCTATATGCTTGCGGATGTCATCATGCAACTCTTTGATATGCTGTGCAAAGGACTCAGCTGAGACTGACACTCTAGCATGTAGGGGAAGGGGAATAAGATCGGAAGGTTTTCTAGGCCTATAACCATGTACAACCTCAAATGGACTCTTGCCTATGGACCTATTGACAGAATCATTGTAGGCAAACTCGGCTTGAGATAAGAGGAGATCCCAATTCCCAGGGTGGTCCCCTACAAGGCAACGGAGCAAGTTCTCAAGGCTTCGGTTGACGACCTCAGTCTGGCCATCGGTTTGAGGATGGTAAGCAGTGGAGAATTTGAGGAGGGTTCCCATCAGGTGCCAAAGAGTCTTCCAAAAATAACTGGTGAATTTCACATCTCGATCAGACACAATAGTCTTAGGTAATCCATGGAGTCGAACCACCTCATCGAAGAATAATCGGGCGACCCTAGAAGCATTGGAGGTCTTGGAACATGGGATAAAGTGGGCCATTTTAGAGAACCTGTCAACCACTACAAAGATGGAATCATGTTTGCGCAAGGTCTTAGGTAGGCCAAGGATGAAGTCCATGCTCAAATCCTCCCAAGGTCGGTCTGGTATGGGTAGGGGTGTGTAAAGCCCAGTATTTTGCTTCACTTGTTTGGCTGAGGCACAAATGCGACATTGTCCCACAATGTGGGCCACATCCTTCTTGAGACTAGGCCAATGGAATTGCCTTTCAACTAGCTCTATGGTCTTTTGGACCCCAAAGTGACCAGCTAGGCCACCACTGTGTAACTCCCAAACTAAGAAGTCCTGAAGTGAAGTCCGGGGTATGCATAGCCTAGCTCCCTTGAATAGATACCCCTCTTGGAGTATGAACCCCTCATGTTCCATGTGGGGATGAGTGGAGAGGGTGTTGTAGTGAGTCCCAAAGTCGGGGCAATTTGGGTATTCCCCTTTGATTCTCTCAAACCCGGTTACTTCTACCTGGATGGTGAAGAGTAAGGCTACCCGCCTACTTAGCGCGTCGGCGGCGCGGTTCTCACTACCCATCTTGTACTTGAGGACAAAGGTGTAGGCTTGAATGTATTCTACCCATCGGGCATGGCGGGCATTGAGCTTTTGTTGGGTGTTGAGGTATTTCAAAGCCTTATGGTCCGAGAAGATCACAAACTCCTTGGGTAGGAGATAGTGCCTCCAATGCCGAAGGGATTGAACCACGGCATAAAGCTCTTTGTCATATGTGGAGTACCTAGTCCTAGCCTCACAAAGTTTCTCACTAAAATAGGCTACCGGGTGACCCTCTTGGCTAAGAATGCCCCCAATCCCTACCCGGATGCATCACAAGTGACCTCGAAAACTTTCGAGAAGTCGGGTAGGCAGAGGACCGGAGCTTGGGTCATCTTTTCCTTGAGCTCTAGGAATGCTTTGGAGGCTGCCCTAGTACATACAAAGGTGCCTTTCTTGAGGCAATCCGTGATAGGAGCGGTGATTGTGCTAAATCCTCGGATGAATCTCCTATAGAAAGTGGCTAGCCCGTGAAAGCTTCGGGCCTCATGAAGGGTCTTGGGCTTGGGCCACTCAAGAATGGCTTGGACCTTTTCGGGGTCCATGGATACCCCTTGGGATGAGACAATAAATCCTAGGAAGGCTAGTTGGTTGGTCAAGAAATGACACTTCCTGGGGTTAGCAAAGAGACTCTCCTTCCTAAGAATGGTGCACACTTGCTTGAGGTGATCGAGGTGGTCTTCCTTGGTTTGGCTATATATGAGGATGTCGTCAAAGTAGACAACTAGAAAGATGCCAATGAAGGGACGGAGAACCTCGGTCATGAGGCGCATGAAGGTGCTTGGCGCATTAGAGAGGCCAAAAGGCATGACAAGCCATTCATAGAGACCGTCCTTAGTCTTAAAGGTAGTTTTCCACTCGTCCCCGGGCCTAATGCGAACTTGATGGTAGCCACTCTTAAGGTCGATTTTGGAGAAGATGGTGGCTCCAGCTAGCATATCTAGCATATCATCTAACCGAGGGATGGGGAACCTATACTTGACTGTTATCTTATTGATGGCTCGGCTATCCACACACATACGCCAAGTTCCGTCCTTTTTGGGTGTGAGAAGAGCCGGGACGGCATAAGGGCTTTTGCTAATTCGGAGGAAGCCCTTCTTGATGAGTTCCTCAATTTGCCTCCTGAGCTCGGCATGCTCGGTGGGGTTGAGGCGGTAGTGTGGGAGGTTGGGTAAGGTAGCTCCGAGCACAAAGTCGATGGCATGTTGCACATCGCGCATGGGTGGTAGTTTGTCCGGAAGCTCCTCGGGAAACACATCATGGAAGTCCTCAAGGAGTTGTTGAATTTCTAGTGGGTGTGGGTCGGTTGGGGTGGATTCCCCGAGGCAAATAACAATGGCACACACTTGTCCCCCTTGGTTGGCTTCTTCCTCAAATTCTTTCCTAGTGATGAGGTGTAGGCTCCTAGGAGGCTCATTGATCATACTAGGATTAAGGCTTGATGGGGTGGGGTTTGGTGGGTTTGGAATAGTGGGAGGGGTAGGGGATCCCTCAAGGGAGGGAGATGCCTTCTTGGGAAGGGTGCGGGGTGGAGAAGGGTTGAGTTGGATTTTCTTTCCCTCATGAGTGAAGATGCAAGTGTTTGTCCTTCCAAAGAAGGTGGCATCTACATCGTAGATCCAAGGCCGCCCTAGGAGTATACTCCCAATTTCCATTGGTAGGATGTCACACCACACTTGGCCTTGATAGGATTGGAATGTAATGGGGACAAGGCAACGAGCACTAACGGGTATGGAGGTGGTATCAATCCATGCTACCCGATATGGGTGTGGATGTGGGGAGGTGGTAAGGCCCAAAAGTTTGACGGTGTCGGGTGACACCACATTCACACTACTTCCATTGTCCAAGATGACCTTTCTAACATGGCTCCCTATCCGGATGTAGGTATGGAATATGGTGTTTCTTCTCCAATCATGCTCTTGGGTTTGAGTGAGGGTGCACCTAACCACTCCGAGGTGGGAGTCGGTGGGTGGAGGGAGTTGTTCTTGGTTGGTCTCCATGTAGTGGTTCTCATACTCCTCCTCCCATTCAAGAGAGGGTTCATATATCTCAACCTCCCCTTCAAATTCAGCTTGGGGTTGGGGGTTGGTCTCCTCTATGAGCAAGTTAGATGCTCCCTTGGTGGGGCATTGATTGGCAAAGTGTCCATACCCAAGGCACCTAAAGCATTGCTGCCCACTTTGATGGTTTGGGGCCATCTTAGTGTGAGGAGGAGTGGGTGCCGGATTAGGCCTATTGGGAGTTGTGTTTAGGGGCCCACTTGTGGGGCGGGGTGGTGGGGTGCCACTAGGAGGGGTGACCCGGGTGGGAGGAGTTCCCATGGGTGTGGGAAGGAGACCTCTTTGGAGAGGTGGGGGGTTGGGCCGAGGTGCCATGGCTTTGGGGTCCATCCCCCGAGAGGGAACCATTCGTGTGTACCGAGAGAATTTCTCGGCATCCCGAGCTACTTGGTAGGCTTGCTCTAAAGTGGCTACTTGACACATGAATAACTCCTTTTTTATATGGAATTGAAGTCCATTCCTAAAGCGGGAGAGTGTGACGACGGGGTCCTCTTGGACTCCACACTTAAGAAGGTAGTAGTCAAACTTCTCAATGTACTCCATAACGGTCTTCCCTTCTTGGGTTAAGGCTTGCCACTCATCTAGGAGGTTTTGATGGTAGGAGGGTGGGACATATTTGAGTTTGAGTTGGTCCTTCATGGCCCCCCATGTGGTGATGGGAGCTTCCCTCCTAACTATCCTTAATGCCTCAATATTCATCCAATGAGTCTTAGCTAGTTTGGTAAGTTGCATCTTTGCAAGCCGGACTCTCCTATCCTCGGTCATTGGGTACCAATCAAAATATTGGTCAATGGCTGCTTCCCAATCTAAGTAGATGCTCGGGTGATGAGACCCATCAAAGGTGGGAGCATCGACTTTCACAAGTCTCATAAGTTGGTCATCCAGGTTGTCCCGGGGAAGTCTCTCATTCCTCCTAGGGGGTGGATCTCTTTCCGGATCGGGAGGGTGGTCAAGGTTGAGCTCTCCTATGGCTGGCTCCATATGTGGGGGGTGGGGTAGGCTTATTTTCCTCAATTTGTTCAAGCCGGCCCGTTATATCATCAAGCCGTCCCATAATATTAGTCATGCCTTCTACAAGAAACCTCATGTGGTCGGGAAGCTCGTGCTCGTTGTGAGTGGGATTCCCTTGGGGATTGGGATCCCATGGTGGTATTGGAAGAGGATGGATTGACTTGATAATGAGCTCCACTACGAGTGGTCATGCAAAGTTGGGTGGGCTATGCAAGGGTGTGCGGATGCACCTATGAATGACCTAGTGTGACCCAAGACTAGACTTGTAGGGACAAGCCTATGACCGCTCTGATACCACTTGATGTGGCACAGCCCAAGGATGGCTAAGTTTGAAATGATGAACCTAGGACCTAGACCCGCAAGCATATAAGAGTAATCAACGAGCTTACACTAGCGGCTCACTCGCAAGGCGCACATGATCTCCCGATGGTGACCGGGGATGATGGCAAGGGTCCAAGGGGGAACCCAATCGCTTCTAAAGTCCTAGCGGGCTTAGGCTGACCCCTAAGGATCTGGGTTACCCAACTTCGTGGGCGGCTGGCCCGCAGGGCAGGGTTTGGGTGGCACTCACTCCCGGTCCGCGGTGGACACACTCAAGGTAGTATATAAGATCGGGCTCTCTTCTCACCGTCCGACGGGCATGCAAAGCAATACTAAATTTGCAGAATAGAGGCAATCAAGGATAGTACCAGATGCTCACCTGATCGGTGTGAAAACACCGATCCCGCTCAGAGACGAGGGCGCATCGGGAAGCGTGGGTATACACCCGAACGCTACGGCGATGGCGCTTGACCTGAAAATTAGAAGAAGTACATCACTACGCCTCTCGCAGGAGGGGGGGTCTTGGGGTGGGGGTTAAACTTATTACAACCAAAACTACCTCCACGCAGGGAGGGGCCTTCAGCCGGCCAAGCGGGGTGGGGGAATTATGCAAGAAAACCCGACTTTCCGAGCTCCGCCGGTTCTGCCAATCTTCAGATTCGCTGGACAGGGTGTCGGTGATGACGCCGCCACGGACTCCACGGAACTCAGATCTTGACGAAACTGGTGCCAAAAGTTTCCCAACTGACCGAGGATGATGTCTGAATTTTTGGGGAAGCTCTGAAACTCGGGGCTGATCGGGCCAGCGACTGGACCAGGACAGCAATGTTCTGTCTCTGGCTGGTGCAGAACTATGCAGTCTGTTGCAGAAGGCGCTGCGGGCTCTCCCAAACTCCAATTGAGACGAAACTGACGGCGACGCGATCGTGGTCGGAGTAGCTTCGACCAGGAGTTGACGGAGCCGCAATCGGAGGTTAGAGAAGAGAATGGTGGCCGGATAAGTGGGGACCAGTCAAACCTGGAACCACAGGGAGCAGTCTGCACACTCCGGCGAAGAAAATTGGAGCTGGGAGCTCCGGTGGTCGATTGAGTCCCTTCTTCTTGGAGATGAAAGCTAACTGGATGTAGTTCCTGCCCTCCGAAAATGGCGCTCAGATCTTTCCTGTACTGGCCGTGGTGACTTCTGCTTTCAGCTTCATGTCTTCAAACAAGGGCAGAACGTGCAGTTGGACGAGATATGCTCCACCGAACAGCTCCGACCTTGGAAGCCAGCGGGACCACCACCGTTGGAAAGACGACTCGAAGACGATTCCAGCAATATAAGGCTTGCCACCTGAATCCTTGAGAGGAGGTCGTGGCTGCTTCTGCAAGTCACTGCAACTCTGCTGCCTGCAACAGATATAGAATATGGTGAAGAAGAGGGTGTGGGGGAGGGGGTGGCCAAGAGGGTATGGGGTGGAAGGGTTGAATATTGGCTGTGGGAAGGAGATGGGAGGTGTTTAGGGGTTGTGAAGCCTACGGAGAAGAAGGTGGGGAGGGCGAAATGGGGCTGGAGAGGGGGTGAGTGGAGTGGAGGGGAGGGTGATGTCTTGGGTGAGCAAAGGAAGGACAAAGGGGGAGGGGGGCGAACTAGGCTGGATGGGGGAAATGGGGAGGGCGGCCAAGGGTGATGGGGGAGGTGGGGGAGGTGAGGGGGCACAGCCCTAATGGAGGGAAGTTTGAATTTGTCCTAGGGAAGGGCCCCTTCAGCCTTGGGGAGGTAGAAAAGGTGCTTGGGGAAGGGAATGGGGTAGGTGGTGGTTGGAGGGTGGAGTAGAGATTGGTGGAGGCTTTCTTGGAACTATGGGGGAGTT
Organism: Amorphophallus konjac; assembly: GCA_022559845.1. Lineage (NCBI taxonomy): Eukaryota > Viridiplantae > Streptophyta > Magnoliopsida > Alismatales > Araceae > Amorphophallus > Amorphophallus konjac. The sequence goes on from CM040122.1 coordinate 135,971,360, forward strand.
AATGGGGTGGTGGGTGGTTGGGAGGGGTCTTAAGTGAGGGGAGGGGAGTTAAGAGGTAGGTGAGAGAAGAGGAGAGAGAGAGGGGTTCGCCCCTTGCTTGATGAGAGAGAGAATGAGAGAGATAATGAGAGGGAATAGAGGAGGTGGAAATGCTATCTCAATATTCATGCCAAAAGTGATTACATGGAGAGAGATGGGGCCTATTTATAGGCAACCACTCTTTACATGACCAAAATGACCCTGACAATAAGACAAAAGACCCAACAAGTCCTAGACTCAGTCCATTAGGCCCAAAACTAAGGTACTAAGGCCCAATTAAGCATAATAAGAGAAATAGACTAGAACAACATGACTCAATAAAGGAAAATACATAAGATAGGACTCAATAAAAGGAAAATACATAAGATGAAACTTAGGAAATGAAGATAACAAGTGTAGATCATAGTCAGTCCACATCAAGAGTGTGCAGGCGACCCGAGCCAAAGGGAGTGTCGTGAGATGTCCTCATCATCAGAGGAAGAGAGATCTGTGATCTCTGGTTTGCCAGTGACAGGCTGTCACTAGCAGTTCCCCTTCGGTTTGGAGGAAGGGAGATTCGTCTCCGGTTCTGGTCTTGCGGGAAGCAGGTCCAGGTGTCAAGCTTCTGTGGGTTGCAGAGCTTGGGTTGACGGATTTGTTTCCCTTGGTTTGTCAAGCTGTTCGGCAGCATCTGTTTGCAGACTGAGTCTGATGTTCTAGCCTTCGCTAGTGGAAGCCTCACTCTGGTTTGGAGTGAGGGGTGGATGTAGATTGTGGACTGCAATCAAACCACCTTAAAAACTCCCTGCCTCTTCTGTGGTTTGCCTGTTATCGGTGTGTTGCTCTCCTTCTGCTTGGCATTTTGTTTCACTATGAACAGCTCTCTCGATCTCACTTCTTTCTTCCGTCTTGGTTATTGTCTGCCTTAGCTGTTGCTTTCGCTGTATCTGAAGGGTTGAGAAACCGAAGTTATGATTTACCGTTGGATTCTTAATTTTAGGGAGTGATCTATTCATCCCCCCCTTCTATATCACTCTACGCTGCGCATATCACGAGCATCAAGGTCCCGCCCCAGACCCTTTCTGTCATCGCCGAGTTGCCTACGGGCACTAGTGCGCGCTGCGCGAGTGAACCCGTTTGAGTGATTTCACCGGGTCTGTTGCATTGCTTGCGAGTCTAGGTCCTAGGCTCATTGTGTCAACCCCGCAGCATCCTTGCCCGTGTCACATCAGAAGGTCGTTGATGCGGGACGGACACGCGACCTGGGACTCTAGCTCGCGATCGTCCCTAGCGAGGGAAGACGTGGGACCGTGCGCGGTTGAGAAACCGACAGTGAGTCTCGGGTATCGGCCTTTCCGCGTTAACTCGGGTCGAGTCACGGGACGGTCACTCACTCTCGCTCTCGCAGCGGTGATAAAATGATAACAAGCTAGATAATCTATCACTCATGCAGCGGCATATACAAAAATATACGAGTAAAGCAATGCCTACGGGGAGGGTAGCGAGTGTACCTTCACGCTCCGGGCGTGGGGAAGACGTTCCTGGCCAAGTACAGTAACTCCCAGTACAACGGTAAAAGTTAATTACAACAGTGAATTTATTACCCACTCCATGCAGGGAGGTAAAGGGCTACAAGTGGGGCCCAGGAGGACCGACCCTGGGTTGACGGGCAGCAATCTGGAGGTGCGTACGGCACGAACTCGGCCTGCTGGTCCAACTCGACACTATTCCAACTCGGTGCTGTACCAACTCGGTTGCTGACTCACTGGACAGCAAGCAACGGTTTCCAAAGGAACGTCGCCTTCCTGAGATCTTCCGGAGGCGCCGCTTGGCTGGGACGATGACAGGGTCTCCCTGAACGACTCCCTGAAGTGGCAGCTCCTGAAATTGATTTTTGATATTTATTTCTGAATATCTTCTGGACTGTAATTTCAGACCTGCACAGGAAATAGATCTGTAGGTCTCGGTAACATGAATTACGATGCTCAGATCCGGAGGCCGATCGAGGCGTGTCTGGTACCGTTGGAAAGAGCACTCATATATCTACAACATATATTTTTGACAGCTCCATCCACCGAACGGATTGAAAATAAATTTGACTGTAACACTGTTTTTGTTTCTGACTCGGACTGACAGACACACAGGGCAACAAGAAATCTGCCTGAAACTGACATTTGACCGAGGGTTAAATGATTTTTATAGACTCCACGAAACTTATGGTGGAAGGAGATATATGTGTGAAACATTGAGTAATTTTTGTGATTTTTTTGGAAATTTTCAAGGGGTGGGAAAAATGCGACAAGGTGACTTTGTCCCGTAGATCTGCAAAAGGGCAGATTACTGAGAGGACAAACAAAAATATGGGAAAAATATCTAATGACTTCCAAATGACAGGATATTTGAACTGGAGGTTAAGGGAGATGGACAGAACAAACCCTCAAAATTAAGGCTCTATCAGATAACAAGAAGAAAAGATAAAAATCCAGAGGTGAGATTCTGTCCTGATGTAGATAGAATCCGGCGATGGCGGTGGCGGCACGATGGCAGCACGAACGAAAGGCGGCGGCCGGAAGTCGCATCCAGCAGAGGTTGGAGATCTTGGAGTCACACCAAGATGAGGGTTTCACACCCTAGAATGGGCAACAATCACTGCTGCAAGGGGGAGAGGAGAGACACAAGGGATGCCCCTTGGGCTTGCTCTTGGCAAAAATGATTAATTCTTCATTAATTTCTCTAATGACACTATACATAGGCTTATATAGAGAATGGTAAGGGGTAGGGGGCTGGGAATTTCGTGGGAGAGAGGCCATTTTCTTCCCCCATGTGGTCAAAAATCTAAAATAAATAAATTACATATGGAGGGGGCACTCCTTTGAAAGGAAGGAAGGCATCTTGGACTTTTTAGTCCATTTGTCCCCTTTGAATGTCAAACCATCTAGAAGCCCACCTTGGACCTTTGACTAGCCCCACATGGACCCCTAGGGCTTAGGTGGACTAATGGGAAAGGGTATGGGGGCCCCTTGATGGTCCTACTGGACTTTTGCACAAAAACCCAAAGAATCCTAAGGAATGACAAAGTGGCTTATAAAGCCTTACGATTGCACATGTGTTTTCCCAAGGATATAAAAGCAAACTAAAGGACACAAATACAAAAATAAAAGTTAGTGTCCGGTGTTGATTCCCATCAATTCTCCCCGGGTGGGAAGAACTCGACCCCGTCGAGTAGGGGTGCGGCTGCTCGAGTAGCTCCGGCGAATCCGTCATCGAACCTGGAAGTGCGGAGTACGCTCCACTCCAAGTAATCGACACCTGCTCATCCCGTATAGATTCGATATGCACACGTTGCCATGGGAATGAGGCTAGAGGTGGACACTCCGGGGTGGGGTCACTCTCAAATGAGGGGAAGGCGGCTCGAAGACTCACTAGGAATCACCGCTAGGTCCCTTTATGTGACTAGATCTGATATGTAAGGTAGAACTGATCCCAAAGTCCGACAAGTCTCGCACTCGAAAGGGACTGACCACGCGAGCGTACAAAGGATCGACTCGACTCGATGTATGCACAGACACACAATGCACTCGACAAACAAACCAGATGAAACAAAGACTCACACATGACCCTAAACAAACCTAATATTAGTCCGACCTACGCATAGGCGATGGTGGACCAGGACACCTGAATATGTGCCATGCATGCATTTGACGTAACCGGAGGTTAACGCATGGGGAACTCCTAGACATCCTACGATGCACCACTCATGGACATTGGGCTTGGATGTGGGAAGTCCGGGAGGTTCGGATGGTTTAGGTGGGCCGGGGGAACCAAAGTCTTCATTACCCCCAAATGATGGTTCGGACCTATTGCTATGTGGAGGTTGTTTGGCCCGAGTGGAAAAGGTGTGATAGTGAACTCCGCGGAAAAAGTGGAGTGAAGATGATAGCTCGGGAGATTCACTAGTGAAGGGGTCAAAAGGGTCAAAGAAGGTATGACCCCGAGAGATGGGTTCTAACATGACATGGTCCCAAGTTTGAAATTCATAGTCACCGTCATACATTATGATCGGTGGGACGACAGTCATGTGTAGAAAATAAGATTCCTCCCTCGGGAAAAAGGGTATGAAGTCGGGCTCGGCCGACATGGGGAGGAATAAGAGAATCTCCGTGGTGACACAACCCACGGTGCACACGGAGGTAATGGACCCTAAGACCGGATCGGTGAAGCTAAGACTAGCGGGTTGGTCGAAGCCTCGGGCCAATGAGTGCATCAACTTCCATTGCGAATCTAATCCCACAATAAGTGTTAAGGTAGATCGACCTCCTAATGAGTGCCACGTGGAAGGCTACAACGCTTAGATCACGACACGTGGCTGAGAGCCTTCTGGAAGCTAATGGGCGGGAGTTCTTCATCCATACGCCCAGTGAGAGTATATAAGAAGACAGTGATCGAAGCAGGAAGAAAAATGAGAAGCAAAGTAGAGAAGAAGAATGAGGAGTGAGCTTAATTAAAAAGGAGAGCATGCACGATCCTGTGAGAAGAAGAAGAAAAGAGAGCAGCAGAGAAGAAAAGAGAAGTTGCAGAAGAAAAGAGAAGTTGCGAGAGAGTTCATGAGAAGAAGAAGAAAAGAGAGCAGCAGAGAAGAAAAGAGAAGTTGCAGAAGAAAAGGAGAGAGAGAGAGAGAGAGTTCGTGAAGAAGAAGAAGAGAAGCTTCATCAGAAGATCTGTCTTCACTGGAATCTGGATCAAATCCAATCCAGTCAGCTCCTTGCGAGCCATATCATGTTCTTATAGCTTGCAGCTTTCAGTTGCTGTGTGTCCTCGTCTTTTGTTTCCCTTTTCTCATTTGTCATTTACTCAAGCTGTTGGTCAGCGGTTGCAGAGGATTTGTTCCTCTGGTCGGCAAGCTGTAAGGCCCAGCGAAGCTGTGTATCAGCGGACGGCAAACTGTGTTGCCCAGCCGATGTAGGCAAGCTGTGAAGCCCAGCGTTCTTCAAGCTGTTTGGCAGCAGAATCCACACTCAGGTTTGAGTGTGGGGTGGATGTAGGTCTGGAGGACCGAACCACCTAAAAAATCCTTTGTCCTTTATGGTTTGATTCGTTGATTGCTTTCCGCCAGATGCATACTAGGACCGTAATCCAACTGTGGTGATTGTTTAAGTACGCATCTCTGATGCTTGACAGTTTGTCCATTGAATTTGTATTTCTCACTTTGTTCAAATCTTAAATTGATCAAAATTTCTAAAAAGATCCATTCACCCCCCTCTAGATCTATTTCTATCAGCTCACGCACCCCATCAATTGGTATCAGAGCGGTTTCTGCACAAAAGGTCTAACAACCTGCAGATCCGTTCCGAGATTCCGGTTCGGTGCGTTGTTGGGTTGATCAGTGTCTCTCCCTTTGCTTTTGAATTGTCCTGCATTTGATTCTGTGATTTGATCTGAGGATGTCTTCGATTGTTGATTTTCCGAAGTATGAAGGTTTAGACTTTTATAACTGGCTCAATCAGTTCAGGGAACATGTGATGCAGATTAATCTTGATCTGTGGATAATTATTGCACACAGCCCTTATGAAGTTCCAAAGTATAGATCCTTGTGGAAAGCTTCCGATAGACTGAAATTCTCCGAGAATCAGAGAGCCCTGAACCTAGTAAAATGGGTAATAAATATTGATAAATTCCCTTGCATTGTCAATTGTTGCAGTGCCTTTGAAGTGCTCGACATGATAGCATCCAGCAGGAGCAGGGACGAAGTGAAATGCCTCATGGCTTCAGATGAAGATCTGGTTCAAGTTGAAGAAACGTCATCACCGGTAGACTCTGACATTGTGAACCTCTCTTTTGAAGATCTGGTAGACTTGAATGAACAGCTGTTGATCAAGTATGATAGAGTAAAATCTGAGAAAAGGAAATTGAAGAGAGAGCTAGACACACTAAAATCTGAGAATAAGAATCTGAAAAATAATTCGGCTGAAAATGTAGGTTCGTGTAATGAATGTGCATTCTTGAAGGAATTAATTGAAGATTTAGATTCTGATGACAATATGCAGAAAAACTTAATCACTTCATTGAAAGAAGAAAACGACTCCTTGCTGGCTCAGAAGAAAGAAAATGATAAATTTCATGATAAATTGATTGAAGAAAATAGCCACTTGAAGGAACAGTCTGAATACGGTCCTTTCTGACAAATGGCTAGCTTTTGAAAGAGGAAAATCAATCTTGGAGGAAAAAGAAGTGAACATAGAAATGAAGTTAACACAAGAAAATGAGACTCTGAAAAGTCTAAATGATAATTTATAAAATCAAGTTATTTCCTGTGAAGACCACATTGTTTCCTTGCAAACTGAAATTGAAGATCTAAAGAATTCATTGTCAAAGTTTGTTAAGGGAAAAGATAATTTGATCAAGCTGCTTAGAGCTAATGTGAATTTTCAGAAGGAGGGACTCGGTTACAATCCTGTAATGAAGAAGGTTGATGGAAATAAATTGAAAACTATTTTCGTTAGAAGTTCAGAACAAGAAAAACCTTCCACTTCATCTGTATTTCAGTTCACGGCCAAAAGAGGTGAAGAACAGGCAAAAAACTTAAAAAATGAAAGAAATCAGAAAAAGACTGGAAGTAAAATGAAAACCAAATTCTCACCCATTGCTGTTAAAGCCTCTTCTGAATGTGGTACACCTTATGACATTGTGCATGATACAAAGCAATTCTCAATCCAGTCACATGCATACATGAAGAATACTTCATGCCATTACTGTGGCATAACAGGTCATCATATGCATAAGTGTAGAATAATGGTTCAAGATGAATTGAATACTAAGATGGTTCATGAAAAACCCCATGCATTCAGGAGGAAGAAGAAAATCCAGTGCTTCCAATGTGGGAAGCTGGGTCATGTTGCAGCTCACTGCTGGCATGCCCGGGGAGGAAAAAGAAGGTCAAAACCTGAGAATGTTCTTATGAACAAAACTGCTCTTAATAGAAAAATACCCGCATGTTTTGAATGTGGTAAAATTGGCCATCGAGCCTCTGAATGCTGGCATGCAAAAAGAGGTAACAATTCTCATGGCAGAACTGTCTCAACGAAAGTTCACCCACAAAGATTCAATGAATACCCTGTCAAGAAAAATTTGAACACTACTACTCACTGCTATTATTGTGGGAGAATAGGTCATATCATGAATAAATGCCATGATTTGGAACTTGATAACAGAAAAACTTGGAAATCTTGGAGTGCAACAGAGAGAGGTGTTACTCAACTAAGAAGACCCAAGAATTTTTGGGTCCCCAAATTTGCAAATTGATCTATCTTTGCAGGCGTGCCTTGAAGAAGGAAATAAAGGGAAAATGAAACCAAGGCACACAAAGGTTAGTTGAATTTAATTTCTTCTCTAGTTTACATCTGTATATTTTCAGTTACAACTCCCTGCATGATTTCTATCCCTCTTTTATGATCCATGACATGTCATTAATTCATGTTATTAGGAGGGTGCAATCTTGTAATATGTACAAGATGGTGATTCTCATGGTGAAATTAATCATGCTGAATGATTAGGATTCTTGCATGAAGTTTAACATAACATCATCATTTAGAGTAACACTTCTGTGAGCTTTAAGAATAACAAAAATAATAATGTTTGATGGAAATCTCTGCTCACCCAGAGGGGGTGCTGAGTCTTTCTAAGGCAGCTGGTCATTAGAGGTATACCCGTTTGAAAAAGAGAACGTGAGATTGGGTATCTCTTCTGCTGATTGAGCTAAAATGTTTGAATTTCTATGAGTTACTGTCTCTTCTAGTGGAGTGTCACTGGTATTGGTTCAATAAGCTAGATGTTACCTGGTGGTTGTTTAAAATCTTGAGAGGCTGTACATTGCTCTAGTGAGAGTCTTTTTGTAGTGTCAGATGATTTTAAAAATACTGGTGCCGGGTCTGTCACTGGAGTAAGCTAAAGTCTGGTTGAGGAGATTGTCTAAAGGCTGGATGAAGATTTATCTTATGAGAGTAGTGCTGGTGGGTTGATGGTCGTCCAAGCTGTGCTCTTTGGAAATGCTCTCACCCTGCTCAAGTATGGCATTCATCTTCACCACCTGTCTTTGGTCTATATCTCCCATCACTCTCCACCTTCTAAATGTTTCTGATTGCTCAAGTCAGGGGGAGTAGTATATATATATAAATACTGTCACCCTTACCCTCTTCAATAAGTAAATGCCCACATCACTCTGAACTAAAAATATCTTGCTGATCTAAATTGAGATGTAATTTATCGTGTATGAACATTAAATCCTATCCGAATAGTTCTCACAAATAACTATGAATGATTTCTCAATGTTTTTGAAACAGTCCAAATTGGAAACATCTTTGTAAATGGTCTGTTATCTGAAAATCTTTAGTAATAAGCCAATCTGTTGGAAACCTAAGGCTTATATTCCTTCTTTTATGTCTTGTTAAAGAGATTCCTTTGATAAAACTGGGAATACGCCATAATATAAAATAATGAAAGCAATTTCTTGGCAGAGCAATGGCATGACATTTGAGAAACTGACCATCTGTTTCAAAGAAATTCAGTGGTTATGTCATGATAACTAATGCTAACTCTGTTCATCATATAAAGTACGAAAGTTATTTGCACTGAGTAACCAGGGTCTCTGGTGTTTGATAGACATGTCTCCTTGTGTAAAAAGGTGCAATTATACTGGAATACTCATCAGAAATTTTTTTTTTAAAAAAAAAATTATAACAAAGAAAAGGGGAAGAGAAAGGAGTAATGGATTATATTCATGGTTGACCCATGGTTTTCTTCAGTTAATCTCTACAGACTTAAAAAAAATATAAAACTGGGTTCTTCAATCAGCTTTTGGCAAATGAAAAGGATCGTAAGATTAATGACCCTAATGACTGAGCTGTTTCCCTGAATAAGCTATTTGACCTTCATTGATTTCAATTCATAAAATATTTGTAAAGAACCATTCTGTGAGATATAATCTCATATTCTGTAAATTGCTCCTCTACGAACAAAGGCATTTTATTTTAAGAAAAGGGTATTTTGGGTATTATCTACTGAAGATTGGTAAAGTTGGTAGTATTCCCTTATATACAAAACCCTATCTTACTCTTTACCTTCTTACCCTTTCTTTCGAAGCCGAAGCGTCCTCCCGCTCTGTGGCTTCTTCCCGCATGCACAACCTGCAACCCTTCACGCCTCCAACCTTTCTCGGCTTTCACATTTCGTCTCACCTCCATCCTTGCCGCTATGTCTACTTCGTCAACTGTGAGCAAAGGGAAGAGGAAGGCAGTGAAGCAGTCGCAGCCGGAAGATGCTATGTCTATGGTGGCCACTGCACAACCTCAAGGTTCGAAAAGACAGAAGAAAGCAGCTTCTACCGCGAGAAAGGGAGATTCGTCTACAAAGTCCACAGAGGAACCTGTGCTGATGTTGGAAGCCGGAAAGATTATACCCCCTCGGTATATTGATTTTTCTGATCTAGAGATGGCCTCCGAGTTCCCTGAGGTATTTGAGCTGTTTGAATTCCAGCAATGGATAGAGTTCCTGAGCATTCATAGGGTGTATTGCCCTAGTCTGGTAGCAGAATTTTACAGCAACCTGAGGTTCGATGCTGTTAATTTCACAATCTCCTCTCTGGTCAAAGGAAAAGTCATAGAGCTCTCTAGGCAGTCCCTTCATAGGACTCTAAGAATTCCCTTAGACGGAGAGATTGAAGGAGAATTCACGTTTAATCTACATGATGTTTTTGCCCTCATCACTGACTTACCCAGAAACTTTCATGATAAGCAGCAGACCAAGCTCGGTCATTATAACAACAACAAATTGTCTGAACCAAAGAGACTACTCCATCACATTCTCACCTCCATGATTACTCCACAAGTAGGAGGAAGGGGTAGACTGATAGATTCCCAAAGGTTTATTCTCTACTGCTTGCTGAAGAAAATCAGAATCTATCTACCGCACGTGATGATTCAATTAATGGGAACGTGTAAGGAATCAAGAAGACATTCTCCTTTTGCTGCTCAGTTGACTACAATCTTCAAAGAGGGAAACATTTCCCTTGATGGTAATGTTGTGTCCGCAATCCCCAAGATAAACATTTATAACATAAGTTTCATTAATACATTCATGAGGAGGAAAGGAGCCAACCGAACGAGTACTCCTGTCAAAAAGGATACTCTTCTGAAAATGGATACAGAAACCCAAGCTGTGTCAGTACCTGAACAGCCTGCACAAGCCTCATCAGAAGAGACTCACATCCTTGAGTTGATTCAAAGTGAAAGTCAGACAGTTCCTTCTCCTTGGAAATATGCTCAAGTACAAGCTAGTGGAAGTTTAGATGAGCAAGAACTACAACAGGACCCAACTGCAGCTACTGCACTTGAGGCATCTCAGATTCATGAAACAGTCGTACAGAATGTCCAAAATAAGGATATCATTCAGGAATTAGACCACAATATCCATGAGATATTTGATGATTTTGGTCAACAGTCACAGAAAAGACCAATCACTGACCAAGCAGAGCTGGCTCGGGAAGAGGCTCCAACAGAAGAACTAACTAGTGATAGAGAAAAGGATGTCATTATAGAAGAAGAGGAAATGAGTAAATTGGTCGACGAAGTTATGAGGGAAGCTGCTGAAATGATTTATGAAGAAACAGCTGAATCTTTGGTCAATGAACAAGAAAATGATCAACAGGGAGCTCAACCACCTGCTGAAGAAGCTCAACATGAGCAACCAATCGGTTTAGCTCCAGGGGCACCTGAAGAAGTATCACAAGACTATGGCATGGGACCTGCCCCTCACCATAGGATGTCTTTCACTCAGACTCCTGAGTATGGTCCACACCTTGGGGAGCTAATCAGTCTTGGTATTCCACCTCCTCCACCATCTGAACAGCATTATGAATACTTCACTGAGTTACCAGATTCCAGTGCTTCTACTTCTAGTACACGTGGAACAAATGCTGAATCAAATCTAGCTCAGATGTTATCTAAGCTGACAGAGATTGTTCTAAATCAGAATGACTTGATGAACAAACAGTTCCTGTTTAGGACCGTTCAAATAGATAGAATAGAGAGCCGAATGGAGCATTTGGAAAAAGTTGTGAAACGTCAAGGGATAGAATTTTTGACTGCTAAGCGAAGGACAGATGAGACTGTAAGAGAAATTCTAGAATCTCTTATGCGCATCAGCACTCGAATAGGTGACATGGTTAGTAAAATTCAAGATACCCAAATCTCCATGCTCAACAATATGGGTCTAATTCTCTCCCATACATTTGATCTAAAAATTGAGTTTGAACTGATGAAGGGGACAGTAAGCAAGATAGCACCCAGTCAGCCAGAAATCCTCAGAAAGTTTGAAGTTGTCCAGTCTGAGTTGCAAACTTTGTCAGAGACAATTTCACAAGTGCTCAATAATCGAGAGTCAGTTACCTCTCTAGCGGAACGGCTGGGGGACACCTTGCATCGCAAACTTGATAGACTAGCCGATTCCATTAAAGATTTTCATACCTCCTTAATGAACAGATTTCCTACCTCTGCCTCCAGTTCAACATATTTCGCAAGAGACAGGGGGAGCTACCAAGGTCATTAGTATCTCCAAATTTCCCCATTTTTGATAATGACAAAGGGGGAGAAGAAGCCATCATCATGTATGAAGACCACCTCATGGATTTTTTACCTAAAAAATCCTTTTGTCCTTTATGGTTTGATTCGTTGATTGCTTTCCGCCAGATGCATACTAGGACCGTAATCCAACTATGGTGATTGTTTAAGTACGCATCTCTGATGCTTGATAGTTTGTCCATTGAATTTGTATTTCTCACTTCGTTCAAATCTTAAATTGATCAAAATTTCTAAAAAGATCCATTCACCCCCCTCTGGATCTATTTCTATCAGCTCACGCACCCCATCAATAAGGTCATCCAAGGTGTCAACATGGTGACTAGACCGAAATGTGGTATGGAATGAGTTGACCGGCACTAATGGTAGGGTGGGGTCCATTAATGGATAAGGAGGTGAGATAAAGTCATCCTTGAGCCAACTAAGAAGCGGCTCGGCTATGAAAAGCGTACCCGTTAGAAACACGGGTGGCTCGGAATGAAGTGGCTCCAAATGAGATGGTTCCGAATAAGGATCGGAAGTAGATGGTGGTGGCACTAGAGCTCTCGTGGGTGGTGAAGGAGCACATGTCCTTTCCATCCTATCCAACCAATCCGAAAGCATTTTCTTGATTTCATCTAAGGTGCGGGTTGGAGTAGGGGCCTCGGGGTGGACTCGCTCCTCATCTCTCGGCCTGGGGGTGGGCCTAGGCTCGGCTACCGGTGGGGCTTCTTGCCTCTGACTATATCCCACTTGGTTGGAGGTGAGGGTGTGGGGTCGACTGGAGGTGTGACCCACTTGTTTGGAGATGATTTGGCGGGGTTGGCTGGAGGTGACTGGGTGGGACTGGTTGGAGGGGACCGGTTGGGGAACATAGACCTTCCTAAATTCTCTCTTCATGTCCCACCATGATTCGAGGGGCCATTGCCTCCTAACCTGCCTTAAGCCTTCAATGGTTCTCCATTTTTCGGCAGCCCGGTCATGAAGCCTATCCTTGGCAAAATAGAATTGTCCGGCCTCGGACATGGGATAGCAAGCGAAGTATTTTTCCATGGCGGCTTCCCAACGTAGGTAATCGCCCGGGTCGTTGGAGCCATAAAAATTCGAGGCTTCGGGCCTACAGAAGTGGAGAGGATGGTTGCCCAACCCATGGGTGGGCCAACGGTCAAATCGCCTGGGCGACCGAGATTCCATTGGGAATGGGGAATTACAAGGCGGACATGCCGACACACGGAGACAAGACACTAGACACGACGACAATGCAAGTTGGAATGCACTAACTAATGCACACTAAGGACCCTAGACTTAAACCAAGACTCGGTACGTGGCAGAGTTAATCGATCCGAAGATCACTCGAGCAAGTATGCGGCCTTCCCGATAGGTGTAGCCTAATGTTCGGACAACATCTTTTGAGATACCGATTAATGGTATGCAAATGCGACACTTAGACCGACTTAGACTTAGACTCGACTTAAACGACTCTTTTTTTTTTTGTTTGGAGTTTTACAAATGACTACCCTAGACTCAACTCGCTCTGATACCAAATTGATGCGGGACGGACACGCGACCTGAGACTCTAGCTCGCGATCGTCCCTAGCGAGGGAAGACGTGGGACCGTGCACGGTTGAGAAACCGGCAGTGAGTCTCGGGTATCGGCCTTTCCACGTTAACTCGGGTCGAGTCACGGGACGGTCACTCACTCTCGCTCTCGCAGCGGTAATAAAATGATAACAAGCTAGATAATCTATCACTCATGCAGCGGCATATACAAAAATATACGAGTAAAGCAATACCTACGGTGAGGGTAGCAAGTGTACCTCCACGCTCTGGGCGTGGGGAAGACGTTTCCGGCCAAGTACGGTAACTCCCGGTACAACGGTAAAAGTTAATTACAAGAGTGAATTTTATTGCCCACTCCACACAGGGAGGTAAAGGGCTACAAGTGGGGCCCAGGACGACCGACCCTGGGTTGACGGGCAACAATCTGGAGGTGCGTACGGCACGAACTCGGCCTGCTGGTCCGACTCGGCACTATTTCAACTCGGTGCTGCACCAACTCGGTTGTTGACTCACTGGACAGCAAGCAACGGTTTCCAAAGGAACGTCGCCTTCCTGAGATCTTCCGGAGGCGCCACTTGGCTGGGACGATGGCAGGGTGTCCCTGAATGACTCCCTGAAGTGGCGGCTCCTGAAATTGATTTTTGATATTTTTTTCTGAATATCTTCTGGACTGCAATTTCGGACCTGCACAGGGAACTGATCTGTAGGTCTCGGCGACACGAATTACGACGCTCAGATCCATAGGCCGATCGAGGCGTGTCTGGTACCGTTGGAAAGAGCACTCATAGATCTACAACATATATTTTTGACAGCTCCAGCCACCAAACGGATTGAAAATGAATATGACTGTAAAACTGTTTTTGTTTCTGACTCGGACTGACAGACACATAGGGCAGCAAGGAATCTACCTGAAACAGACCTTTGACTGAGGGTTAAATGATTTTTCTAGACTCCACGAAAATTATGGTGGAAGAGGATATATGTGTGAAACATTGAGTAATTTTTGTGATTTTTTTGGAAATTTGCAAGGGAGTAGGAAAAATGTGACAAGGTGACTCTATCCCGTAGATCTACAAAAGGGCAGATTACTGAGAGGACAAACAAAAATATGAGAAAAATACCTAATCACTTCCAAATGACACAAATTTTGAACTGGAGGTTAAGGGAGATGGACAGAACAAACCCTCAAAAATAGGGCTCGATCAAACAACAAGAAGAAAAGATAAAAATCCAGAGGTGAGATTCTGTCCTGATGTAGATAGAATCCGGCGATGGCGGCACGAACGGAAGGCGGCGGCCGGAAGTCGCATCCAGCAGAGGTTGGAGATCTTGGAGTCACACCAAGATGAGGGTTTCACACCCTAGAATGGATAACAATCACTACTGCAAGGGGGAGAGGAGAGACACAAGGGGTGCCCCTTGGGCTTGCTCTTGGCAAAAATGCTTAATTCTTCATTAATTTCTCTAATGACACTATACATAGGCTTATATAGGGAATGGCAAGGGGTGGGGGGCTGAGAATTTCGTGGGAGAGAGGCCATTTTCTTCCCCCATGTGGTCAAAAACCCCAAAAAAATAAATTACATATGGAGGGGGCACTCCTTTGAAAGGAAGGAAGGCATCTTGAACTTTTTAGTCCATTTGTCCCCTTTGAATGTCAAACCATCTAGAAGCCCACCTTGGACCTTTGACTAGCCCCACATGGACCCCTAGGGCTTATGTGGACCAATGGGAAAGGGTATGGGGGCCCCTTGATGGTCCTACTGGACTTTTGCACAAAAATCCAAAGAATCCTAAGGAATGACAAAGTGGCTTATAAAGCCTTACAATTGCACATGTGTTTTTCCAAGGATATAAAAGTAAACTAAAGGACACAAATACAAAATTAAAAGTTAGTGTCCGGTGTTGATTCCCATCAGTCGTCTAGTACTTGGACTGCTTCAGGGGTATCATCAGCTCGTTTGGGCCAACCGAAGTCGTCGTCTGGTGGGGCTTGAGGGACCATGTCTCCTTTATAGAAGACAACAGGCTTATCCCTGTTAGCCTTCTTTTTGCTCCTGAGTTGTCATTTGTAGGTGACGATAAACGTCATGAGCCGCTCAACCGTGTGCTCTTCCAATGCACACACGAGCTGGATGCAGTCTGGTGGCAGGCATATGCTTTGTTGATGGCTCGGCTAATAAGATTAGCCTCGAAGTCGATTTTACACCTCTCTGGGCGGTCTGGAGTTGACTTGGAAGCGATGCATAGCCGATGAAGCTTGGCCTTCTCCTCGTCAACGGAGAAGAGATCATCCTCATCTTCCTCCGAGAGCCAGCCATTGCTTTTTCTCTTGATTACGGGGTATGGACTGATTCCCCCGAAGAAGAGCGTAGCATCGGCAAGATTACATTCCGCTGGTGTGAATGGCGACAGGTCTGCAAAGATCGTATCCAGTTCCCCATCCTTGGCATACTTGATGCATTGATGGAGAGTTGATGGGATGACCTAGTTTTCATGCAACCAGGGTCTGCCCAGTAGCACTTTATAGGATGTGTTGGCATCGATGATATAGAATGTCACCTTGGAGGCGAAATCATCGAGCACCAGATCGACATCCACCTGGCCGAGGACATCCTCAGTGTCTTGGTTGAAGCCAGATATCTTGACCGCCTGAACCTTATGGAGGTATGGGGTCAAATATAGACTCTTGAAGGTTTTCAGCGGCATGATGTTGACAGTAGCACCGGCGTCCACCAGGATCCGGTTTACCTCATGCCCATTGATTTTCCCCCTCATGTAGAGAGGGCGGTTGTGACATGGAGGCGATACCAGCATATCCTTCTCTGAGAAAGTAACAGTGGCCGCGAAGGCTTCGTATGTGGAGGCCTTCATTTCTACTGCATGTGCTTCATAGGCTTCTGGTTCTTAGAGTATCTTGCCTAGGGCTTCTCTCAACTCTTTACTCCAAGTAATGGCTTCCCAAATTGTAATGCTGGCGAGAAACTACTTCATATGGTAGAGGACTTTCCGGTCGGCTCGAGCTCGAGCATCCTCCAATGAGGGTAGTATGTCAGGCGGGGCCTTAGTGGGCTACTGCGCTGCTCCCCGACGGGGAGTTACACTGCCTTGCCTTTGCCACTAGGATCGGACTAACTCTGATCGCCCGTGGACTCCTAGAATAGGGGCGCCAATGATGGCTCTTCTGGGAGTGGCTGGTGAGCCAGGTCATCCTTGTCGGACGGACCTACTCGATCTTTGGAAGAGGACAGAGCTGGTGGAGGGACTGGGATGCTGGCAGCGGTCTCCTCGGTGCTGGAAGGATCGAAGATGGTGGGCCCTTTCTGAATTTCTACCTCCGGAATGGGGGCGGGCTCCTCCCCACGAAAGAGGATAATTCACTCCGGGTCGGAGGTAGACGGGTGGAGAGGTAGCTCGGGAATCCTCCCGCGACCTCTACCGCGTCCTCAGCCACAACCTCGGCCGCGGCCTGTGTGTTTCAGAGCTGGCTGTAGCCCGAGCGGGGCAGTAGTCCATTGTCTGGTTTGGGAGGCCACTGGCTCTCCTCGTCGGGAGGCGTTGATGTTATCAAGGGGTGGAATGGCCACCATGTTGCAGGTGCAGCCCCAAAGCATTTCTTCCAGTTGCTCTGTTGTGATCTCCTTATCTTTATAGAACAAGGAGAGTTCTTCTAGGGTGAGGAGCCTTTCGCCATTCTTGATCTTCTGGATCATCTCTTGGGCCCAACTTCTGAGACAGGCTCGCTTCTACATTTCCTCCCATGGGATGCAGCTATCGAGTGGGACAGCCTCAGTAGGACGAGGAGGGATATACTCCCCCAAGTTGTCAATGAGCCGCTGTAGCCTTTGGAGAGGCGTTGGCTCAGCTGGCGATTGTAGGGCGGCTACTTGATCCGCTTATTTCTTGAACCACCTTTTGAGGTTCTTCCCCCTATTCCTCTCCTGCCCTTTGGCGATGGCCGCCTCCAAGGGAGTAGGAGGGAGAGGCGCTGGAGCCAGAGTTAATAAATCCCCGTGAGGATATCTCTGGGCTGGTGTCTTGGCAGGGTGAGGTCGTCGACTTTTCTTTGCCCGGATTTTGATCCAGGCACCTTCCGCTTGTTGTATTTGGAAGGTGGCATTGATTGCCTGCTTGATGACCTTAGGTGGTAGCTCCTGGTATGCCGGGATGCTGGGATTGGCGTCTGAAGACGTGTGCGCGGTTTGATGCCTTACCGATGGTGGCGAAGAGGGTATCTCCTGATGAGCTGGTATACCGGGGCCGGCGTCCGAAGATGTATGTGCGGTTTGATGCTTTACCCGCGGTGGCAAAGAGGGCATTTCCTAATGAATCAGTGCATTGGGGCCGGTGTCTAATGACGTATCCGTGGTTTGATGCCTTACCCGCGGTGGCAATACTCTTTGTTGAAATGTAAACTGGGAGATGTGCTTGGTGTTTTCCTTCTTAGCCTTGCATTTACTATCTAGCTTGGAGCGGTGTCTAGTGACAGCCTAAGACGTTGTAGGGTATTGCTGCTCCAGGTAGTTACCCTAACCCCGCGCGTCGATCGAGCCTTATGGTGGAGGGCCCGACTTACTGGCCAGAGTCGCTGAAGGCTCCGAAGATGTCTTCTTTATAATCTGAGCTAGGTTACAGGGCATGCGGAGAGGACTCGAGGGCTCGCCGGTTGGGGAGGCACGACATGATCGCGTTGGAACCTCACCCTACTTTTGCTTCCCCTTCCTATCTCCTGATACCGGAGATGGAGGTAGGATAGGAGGGGAGCGAGAGGAACTTGGGACACCCATCGTCGTCTCGCTTACCAGGACATCCTCTCGACCGAGAAAGACTTAGAGTAGCCTGGCGATATCCTCCTTGGAGAATGGGAGAGACACCAACTCTTGCCAGGGCCGCCATTGCACGGTCGAAGTAGCAAGGGTTGATTGACAGGTAGTGGGTGTCTGGGTGTCTTGAGGAGTTGGGGTGGCAGGAGGATGGATGACATTGACCGATAAATTCCCCGGCTCAGTCTCCTGACTGGTGTCCCGCCTCATACGGTCTCGCAGCCACTCGAGGGCTTCTCGATTGTCAGTTCAAAACTTGAGCCACTCCAGGATGTGTCGATAAGGCAGCCCGTGCCCGTTTGCTTGAGGAGGATCTAGTTGATCTGGGGCATTTCTGGCAATGCTCAGTCTTTCTTCAACAGCCTCTCAAAGCCTCAGAGTCGCCATAGAGTTCCCTTCAGCATTGATCTGCTCCCACTGGATCTGTTCCTCGATTAGGTGTTGGACTTCCTCACAGGATTTGATCGCGTGGCAGATTCTGGCGTGGAAAGGGCAGTACTGGGGATGACTGAAGTCCCATTGGGTGTAGTCTATCGGTGGCTCACGTGGCATGATTTGCCCCCTCTTGACGAGGTCATTGAAGAGCCGCCTGGTCCTTTCTTTTGGAAAGGAAAGAGGTATGTGATCATGCCAGGGTCTCCACCTCAGATACCACAGTGAATGCTCGCCTTGGCTGGTGCTGGGCTCCTCTGCTTCGACGTCAGAGAGAGAGAATACAGCCATCATGTGTATCACGTTGGCCGAATAGTGAACCACACGCGCTTCCTAGGCTGGCCTGGACCACGCATGTAGCTGTGGAGGATCGACGAGACCACTCTTCATTTTAATGAGGCCATCTAGGATCAGCTTATGTGCTTGAGTCTTGAAGACGTAGTAATCTTAAAGTGGATGGCCTAGCATGTGATGATATGGGCAGTAGCTAGGGTCATCGGTCTTATGAGCCTCACCCGACTTGCGAGCTTCTGGCAGTTCGATAATCTTCTGGGCCATGTAGAGGTCGAAGAGCATCTTCATATGTTCCTTTTTGAAGGAGAAGGGTGTCTTCATACACTCTGAAAAGGAAGGGGCTTCCGGCTTGTCTGCTGGCTTTTTGTCAGAACCGCTTGGCTCGCCGTCCTTGCTGGCTTTGGCGATGGGAGTGAACTCAATGACGTTCACCTCCTTGCCGGGTTGGCGCTCTCGCGTCTGCTTACCCTTAGCTGAAGTGTAGCTCGAGTTGTCGGCGAAGAGCATCTCTACTTCGTCGACTATCGAGTTGAGCTGGTCGTAGCCTTTGATATTGGTGTCGAGGAGCTTTTCGCTGACCTCGACTGCCAAGCCTCTACGGCAGATGGTGAAGGCGTCCTCCTGAACTGGCGGGTTGATACACCTCATGCTGAGGTCTCGCCATTTCTTGATGAAGTCGAGGGCGCTCTCACCCTTCTTCAGTGGAAGAGAGCAGAGCTCGGCCAGGGAGATCTTATGCTCGGCCGTCTAAAAACGGTCAGGGAATTTCTTCTAGAGATCTACCCAATCGATCACTGAATTAGGCTTCAGGCAGGTGTACCATTGAAAGGTTGTTCCCGTAAGTGATGTGGCAAAGTAGCGGAGGAGGTATGACTCATCCAACGCTAGCTCGCTCATGGCCGTAATGTAATAGGCCAAGTGCTCATGCGGAGATCCTTGCCCGTTGGACTTTTGCAGCTTCGGTGGCTTGGCATACTCCGGAGGGAGCTTTTTCAACTGGTGATGTAGTGGGTAGGGGACACTATAGAGGTCTATAGTTGCGGCCCCTTCTCCATACTGGGCGAGCTTTGTCTCAATGATTCACTCGATCATCTGTCGCTGTGCCATGAGGCTTTCTGGCACAGGTGTGTTGGAGGCTCGTGGATGAGGTTCCACTGGAGGCGTGTCGAACCCTGCTGCTGTCGGGGTTCGAGCAGCTACTGCTGAGGTGTTGGTAGCGTTGTGCCCAACTGGTAGTGTCGGTGCTTCCGTCGGAGGCCTAGCAGGTTGCTGAGGGTGAAGGTCTCGCTCCCGAAAGAGATCTTGCAGGAGGGCCTTCAAATGTTGATTCTCCTTCATGAGAGTCTCAAGAGTCACTTCTTGGACTTCATTCGCCAGAGGAATTGTTGATTGGCTTTGTGTTGATAGGCGCGTCGCGATCCTCCATTGGGACCTCTTCAACGCGTTCTAATGTCTGCGGTACGACGGAAGTGCCGATGTGGCCCGACGACACCGGAGGTTAAGTTTGATGGCGAGGCCTCCTGAGCTGGACAAGAGGCTGGTTCAGGTCGTCTGACTGCGTGTCGGGCTGGTGTCTGATGGGATAACACGCAAACACCTGAACCGCGTCATTAATGTGCCGAACCGTCCACTTTTTCTAGGGATGCTTCTCAGAGTGGACTGGTGCCCCCAATCTATCAAAGACTGAGGTCCATCGGGGTGGCTCTTCCATCCTAAGACCGGGGTTAACCCGGGGAGAGCCTGAAGTTGGATGCTGTTGGGACTCAACATGAGCCCTTCTTTCTTTCCGCTTATTCAGGCTAGAGACATTGAGGGGCTGGGTGCCGTCGGACTATGCCGGTGAAGGCTTAGCTTTGTCTCGATCAACGTCGTGCACGGACGTTCGAAGGGGGTTTTTAACACGCGCCCTCCGAATAGCTTGAGCCTCCTCCGAGGTGACCCAGATTCTTCTCAGGCTAAGTGGTTGACCTCCCTCTTCATGATTCTTTGGACGGGAATTGGGAGTCTAAGTGCTGAGCTGGTGCGGATGCCCCCGGTTTGCTGTCGAGGCACCTGCTTCTTGTAACTCCGCTTTATCCTCTAGCGTTCTCGTGAGGACACCCGAGCTAGAGATCGGTGCGATGTGGCAGAGCGACACAACAGGACGCGCAACGCTATTCGGGACTTACAGACTTCATTATGGCTTGGAGATGGCATGGAGAGCTAGTCAGGAGCATGGATCTTTTTTATTTCTTTCATTCTGGACTTTTGTAGGCCACTTGTGGGCCATATGAGTCTTATGTGGGTCATTAGTCTTAATGGAGTCAAGATCTAGGGCAATTGGGCCTTTGGTTAGCATGTTGGAATTGTTATTATTGGTCTACATTATTATTTCTCGTGAAAGTAGCTTAATTTATAACTTGAAGATGCAAGAGCGGGCATGGACAGTGTCCAAGGGCTCGACGCTATCCCCCTCGGCAAACGGTCGGAAATATACTGTAAACCATAGGGTATGATGAACACTGGCGTCGCATTGCGCCGGGAGTACTTTTTTTATAAATGGGTGAAATTCACGAGGCTATCTTATGAAATTTACCTGCTTGCTAGTACATTCTTGTTACATGACTTTCTAGAACATAGCCTTCTCAAAGTTATGAAAAGTACATTCTCGATACATGCTAGTACATTCTCGTTCATTAAGGGCCACATTAGAATCTTGTTTGATCATGATTCCATATTCTCATATCTCCGTATTTGTCTTGTGATTTATATCAGTTTTATCACGTGTTTTATCGCACTTCACATAGCCTTTTATAGAGCTAAAATGTTAATTACTTAAATTATGCCTTCATGTTAATACGAAGATACCTACTGGGCAAGTATGCTCATTTCTACTTTCCAACCTTTTCAAGAAACTCTAGCGGGTCGGATTCGGACTATTCTAGTGGTGAGTCTAAGAGTGAATGAAGATCTGAGTGAAGCCTAGTAGCATCTTATTTTGAGTCATAATGATGTAATCTTTCTTTTATTGAGTCTAGTTCGTCACTATGTCAAGAGAGTCAAATGTTAATGTACTTTTAGTTATGATTTAATAAAGAATTGAATTTTGATTAAATATGGTGCATTCCTCTTTTATGTGTGGATGTTTAGCGCTCTGATTATATTGCTCGCTTAAGGCATATTGCCGACTGTTTACGTTCCCGACCTAATTCCGCTGCATATCACAGGGTGTGACCCAACCCGCTCGGCGTCCTAGTGAGAATCTCAAGCTCGCGGAGTCTTACAGAGGCCTTGAAACAAGATCACCTAGTCTGGCAGAATGAATATCTGACGGAGAGGCTCTCAAGTCCAAGAGGTTTTCCTATCAACTGCAAGTGATCTAATAGCGTCGTACCGAAGTACGGGCTATATGTGCGGTAATAAAATAGAAAGCAGATGAGAAAGGAACGTGTCAAAGCATGAATCAAAGTGAACTTAAGTCATGGAAATATCCTTGAAGTATAAAACTATAAAGTTTTTCCATGAAATTAACATATATGAAAAATAAGTCTTTAGCACATGCTAACACTACCTATAAAGTCATGACATGATCAGGGGCAGAAATAAATGAAATAAGGCATGCTTAATATCATATATGATAGGGCATAAACTGGTATTTAATCTGGTTACAGAAACCAGATAGCGGTTCTTTGAGGGCCACCACTTGAAAGAAACGATCTCTGCAGGACCGCCTTCTGCCTGCATCAGACAGAAGCAACATCCGACGCACAAAGCCTATTCTATGGTAAATAATTGATAAAAACTATAGAGAACAGAAAGGCAAGATAGGATAGCATGTTTAGAATGAAGTAAGTACATGGGAAAAGTAGGAATTAAACCAAAGTTCTTATCTTTTAGCTAAGGGTGCAGGGATAGCATGCTATGAAAACCTAATTGTGTAGTCATGGAAAAATATGAAATACTACGTGTATAATGCATGAAATCATGAGAATCCAAGGGGCTTTTGTTCCTAACTTGAAGTTTTAGCCAACCATGAGATAACCTACCTCTGGGTTTGCTCCTAGAGTGTGAATTTGTCACCGGAAGAGGGCTCTGGTTCCTGCGCGTCCTGCGTAGAAACTGCTACTTTCGAGTGCTCTATCTCCTTAACCTCTTGATCTCCTAACACGAATGTTTGCAGAGGGTTAGAAGATACTAAGGGGAATAAAAACTTCTAATGGAAGAACTCGAAACAAAGATACTATACCTTCGTACCACGCGATCCAAAATTAGGATTCGCGCAGGATGGATCTGTGACCTATTTATAGGGAATGGCCTAGGGCTGAAGTTTTAGATCGAATTAAGAGTCCTTATTGAAGGTAAGATTGATCCCTAAGAGTCCTAGATAGGTATTCTCGCCAGATCACGTCCATCCATGGCGATTGGGTGAATAAAAATCCAGATTATTCTGTGTTTATTAGTTTTCATTTTCGGAAGAAGGTAGCGGTCTGGTCTGGACCACCTTCACCAGGTAGCAATCTCGCGATAGACCGCCACTTGCCCGACTCCCCGAAATTTGAATTTTAACATAATTCAAACTCTAATTTCCCCTATTTATCTTATTTTAATTAGGGAAAATTATCCTATTACGTTTCTAGGGTTGGGCTTGGGCCAAGAGGCTAAATTTTAGGGTTTAAGGCCCACTTTAAGTGGGCTTAATCACTTGGTTATTAAATGGGCCTATTTATCAAAGGCCTTCACCTATAAATCAATTAATTATCCTATTAAGCCCTTAAATGCTTAAAAAATCATTTTAAACTTTTAATAATTCTGGGAAGATTATCAGGGTTGCTACACCCTCAACCACTTAAAAAGAATTTGGTCCCCAAATTCATTGCATGGGATTTATGGAGAGTGCATTTTACTTACAATTAAATGGCTCCGAAAATCTCTTGTGTATAGCTTCTTCCCTCTCCCATGTAGCTTCTTACTCCAGACATTTACTCCATTGGACCTTTACCATGGGAATGATTTTATTCCGAAGCTGATGTATCTCTTGATCAAGTATTTTACGTTGCTTTTGCTCGTATGTCAGGTCCTTTTGTATTACCAGATCGTCATGACTTACAATATGGAATGGGTCATATACATACCTTTTGAGCATTGATACATGAAACACATCATGAACTCCAAATAATTGAGGGGGCAAAGCAATCCGATACGCGACCTCGCCAACCCTTTCAAGAATTTTAAAAGGGCCTATAAATCTTGGAGTAAGCTTGCCTTTGTTGCCGAATCTTCGAATTCCACGACCTGGGGAAATTTTGAGAAACACGTGGTCTCCCACTTGAAATTCCAGGTCTCTTCTTCTGATATCAGCATATGTCTTTTGTCTTGATTGAGCCATCTGTAGTCTTTCTCTGATAAGTTGCACCTTCTCGGTTGTATCTCTGACAAGATCTGGGCCTAGAAGTTTTTTTTCCCCAACTTCATTCCAGTAGATTGGTGAACAGCAACTCTTTCCATACAATACCTCGAACGGTGCCATTTGTATGCTAGCTTGTTGTAGGCAAACTCAACTAGAGGCAAGTGGTCGTGCCAACTCCCACCAAAATCAATAGCACAAGCTCTAAGCATATCTTCAATCACATGATTGGTTCTTTTAGTTTGGTCATCAATCTGTGGGTGAAATGTTATGTTAAAGTTTAACCGGGTCCCTAATGAATGTTGTAGACCCTTCCAAAATTGTGATGTGAAACGAGAGTCTCGATCAGATATTATAGTAATAGGGACACCGTGTAGTTTAACAATCTCCTTTATATATAATGCTGCCAGGACATCCTCGGACCATCGACTTTTAATAGGTAGAAAATATGCAGATTTTGACAATTGGTCAATAATCACTCATATTCCATCATGTCCACCTCTTGTCTTTGACAAACCCATAATGAAATCCATCCCTATGCTCTCCTATTTCCACTCAGAAATTTTCAAGGGATATAACTTTCGAGCGGGCTTTAGATGTTCCACCTTAACTTGTTGACAAGTGAGGCAGCGGGATACAAAGTCCGCCACTTCTCTCTTCATATTGGGCCACCAGTAATTTCTTTTTAAGTCTTGGTACATCTTGGTAGCACCAGGGTGAAAAGCATATCTTGACTTGTGGGCCTCTTCTGTCACGTCCTGAGATATGCAACGAAATTAAGTCAGGAAACGTGAACAGCCGCCATGGTAAACCTCAAGCTAGCAAGACAATCAGAGTGCTACACATTCGCACATAAAAAGAGTGAACACAAGATAATGTACTCCAAAATCAATCTTTATTGAATAATAATCAAAGGTTTACAATGACACTTGATTCCTTAACATAATGACTCACTAGACTCAAGAAAAAGGAAAATTACATAACATGATCAACTTCACTGCCTATTACAGTGAAATAACTTAATAACAATATGATTCATGACTAGACTAGCTATGGCTTCTCTCGAACCATCAATCACTCTCGGACCCCTCACTTGCATAGTCCGAATCCGACCCACTAGAGTTTCCTGAAAAAGATTGGAAAAAATAGGGAATGAGCACACTTGCCCAGTAGGTATCTTCATATCAACATGAAGGCATGATTTAAGTAATTAGCAATTTAGCTCTAGAAGGTAAGAAAAAGGAAATACGATGAAACATGCGATAAAACCAAAGTAACCATAAATCATAAGTCAAATAAAGAGATATGAGAATATGGGATCATGATCAAACAAGATTGAAATATAGATGTAAGTCTGGCCATATAGGCTATGCACTAGAAAGTCATATAACAAGAATGTATAATTTCATGATGAGCCTCGTGGTTTTCACCCGTTTATAAAAAAAGTACTCCCGGCACAATGCGGCGCTAGTGTTCATCATATCCCATGGTTTACAGTATGTTTCTGGCCATCCGTCGAGGGGCTAGCATGGATCCCTTGGACACTATCTGTGCCCGCTCTTGCATCTTCACGTTATAAATCAAGCTACTTCCACGAGAAATATAATAAAGTTTGGCCGATAATGTAAAGTTCAAACAATAGTTCATGATAACAATATCAAGGTAAGAATGCACCAAATATGATTCATGAGAGTTCAAGGTTGAATTAAGGACAAGGTCATGCCACGGAAGGAATCCGACAGCATAACAGTACATTCATTAAATTATATAGATTAATTAATAAATTATTGAATAAGGTTTTGGGTCCCAAATAATCAATAGACCATCTAGGAATAGAATAGACACAACCCTTGGGTCAAACCCCAAGTTAGACATCAATTAGACATAAAACGGTCATGCTAGGACCATTTTATTGAGAAGGTGGTCAAGTAAAGACCGTTTCTTGAAGATAGCGGTCAAGTCCAGACCGCAATCAGGTGGAGTCGACGCAGAGAAGAAACAGGTCGACGCAGTGAACTGTAGGAAGAACGCGGTCACGCCGGAACCGCTACTTGAACGTGGCGGTCGCCTGAGAACTGCGGCTAATCCAGAGTGCAGAAAACGTCGAAAAACTTAAGTGCTTTCTAGACCAATGAGTTTTTAAGGTACAACCAACTCGGCATCCTAGTGGGAATCTCAGGCTCGCGGAGACTTACGGAGGCCTTGAAACATGATCACCTAGTCCGGCAGAAGGAATATCTGACGGAGAGGATCAGAAGTCCAAGAGAGTGTGCCTATCATGTGCATGTGTAACTAATAGCAACGTACCGGAATACGCGCTATATGTGACTTTAAAATAGAAATAAGGTGAGAAAGGAACGTGCCAAAACATAAATCAAAGTGCAATCAAATCATGGAAATTCCTTTAAGTACAAAACTATAGTGTTTTGGCATGAAATTAGCATAAGATTTGAAATAGTTACTAAAACATGAAGGTCATGAAATCTACCAAGATTGATGCACAATATAACCAATATCATGAATATAAGGAGATAACTAGGAATATGACCTAATAACCTAAGCTTAACATATAATTATAAGGCTTGATCTGCAATCTATTTGGAGTTAACAGAAAGTAGAAAACAGAAAGAAGAAAGCGGTCTAGAAAGAACTGCTTCTTGGTAATAGTGGTCGGTCTGGATCCGCCTCTTGACAGTAGCGATTCCTGAGGAACCGCCTTCTGCCTGCAACAGGCAGAAGGTAATTAATGCTTGCTAGGCCTATCCTAGGGAAAATAATGCATGAAAACTATAAGGAATAGGAGGATAACATGTAAGAACATGTTTAGAATAAAATAGATGCATGGAAAGACATGAATCATGCTAAATTTTTTATCTTTTAGTTACAAGGTGCAGGGCTAATATGCAAAGAAAAGCATGCAAGCGCAGTCATGGGAAAACCTCAAATATTCAACGTAGAGAGCATGAAATTGCACAAGGTCAGAGGGCTTTTATTCCTAACACGTTGTTTGAGCAATCATGAGATAACCTACCTCTGGTTTGATCTCTAGATAGAGAATTTCTCCCTGGAAGACGGTGTTGGTTCCTACGCGTCCTGCGTAGAAACAGCAACTTCCTGACCTTCAATCTCCTTAACCTCTCGTCCTTAATTCATAAAATTTGGGGGGAAGTTAAAAGACATGAAGGGGAACAAATAACTCTAAGGATGATCCTTAAAATACCTCTGATAGTATCCCTAAATCTCAAGTCTTTGCCAGACATGTATGCTTGTTCCTGTGCATTCTGCAGAGAAATAGCAACTTGCGGGCCTTCTAACTTCTCAAGGGCTTGATCTCCGAACATGAAATTTGGAGAGGAGTTAGACAATACTAAAAGAACGAATAGTTCTAAAGGACTAACATGAAATAACACCACCTTACCATCGAACCACGCGAGCCAAAATGAGGGTTTGCACAGGTCGATCCTGGGCCCTATTTATAGGGTTTGGCCTAGGGTGGCTAGATTAGATCAACTTAGGAGTCCTAATTTGGAGTAGGATCTATCCCCAAGAGTCCTAGACTAGGTTACCATGCTAGATAGCATTGATCCATGGGGATTGAAATGCCAAAAATCCCCTTTTTCCACGTTTCTATAAATCACGTTTTCGGATCATAGTCGCGGTCGTCCCTGAACCGCTACTCTGAGAACGCAGTCGCGCGATAGACCGCGTTCTGGCATTTTTTTTGAAATTTTCAACTTTTTTTATTTATCTCCTATTTATCCTCTAATTGGTCTATTTATCCATTTTAAATCCGTAAATAGCCCTAATTACGTCCCTATAAGTGGGCTTGGGCCAAAAAGTCTTAGCATTGGGTTTATGGCCTATTTTAAAGTGAGCCTATTTATTTGGTTAATTTAGGGCCTTCAAATTTATTTACTTAACCCATAATTCATTAAATTGCCCATTAGGCTTTTAAAATATTTAATAATTTTATTTAATTCCTAAAAAATCCTAGAAATTTTCAGCGTGTTACACCCTCCCCCACTTCAAAAGAATTTGGCCCCCAAATTCATTGCATGGATTTTACGAAGAGTATACTTACAATCAAATAGCTCTGTGAATCTCTTGCGCATAGCTTCTTCTGTTTCCCATGTTGCCTCTTGATCAGTATTCTTATTCCATCGGACTTTTACCATGAGAATGGTTTTATTCCGAAGTTGACGCACTTCTCGATCAATTATTCTGATTGGCTTTTGCACATACATCATATACTTTTGAATCACCAGGTCGTCATGACTTATAATATGGAAAGGGTCATAGACGTACCTTTTGAGCATAGAAACATGAAATACATCATGGACTCCCGCTAATTGTGGGGGCAAAGCTATCCGATATGTGACATCGCCAACCCTTTCAAGAATTTCAAAAGGGCCAATAAATCTCAGAGTAAGCTTGCCTTTTATGCCAAACCTTCGAATACCTCGACCTGGAGAAACCTTGAGAAACACATGGTCTCCCATTTGAAATTCCAGGTTTCGCCTTCTATTATCAACATATGATTTTGTTCTATCTTGAGCCATCTTGAGTCTCACTCTAATAAGCTTTACCTTCTCGGTAGTATCCCAAATGATTTCAGGGCCCAGAAGTTGTCTTTCCCCAACTTCATTCCACCATATAGGTGAGCGGAAACTTCTTCCATATAATGCCTCGAATGATGCCATTTGTATGCTAGCTTGATAGCTATTGTTGTAGGCGAATTCTACTAGAGATAAGTGGTCATGCCAACTCCCACGAAAATCAATAGTACAAGCCCTGAGCATATCTTCTACCACTTGATTTGTCCTTTCAATTTGACCATCAGTTTGTGGATGGAAAGCAGTGCTAAAGTTGAGTCGGGTCTTCAAGGAATGTTGTAGACCCATCCAGAATTGCAATGTGAAATGAGGGTCTCCATCAGAAATAATAGTGACGGGGACACTTTGTAGCTTGACAATTTCCTTCATATACAAAGCTGCTAATATATCCACAGACCATCAACTTTTGATAGCTAAGGCATGTGCAGATTTAGCCAATCGATCTATGATCACCCATATACCATCATGTCCACCTCTTGTTTTAGGCAAACCCATGATGAAATACATCCCTATGTTAGGTGCAAGGATGAGATCTAGAGGGGGGGATGAATAGATCCCCTCATAAAAATATGCTCAATTAAAAAACACATCCTACTTAGAACAATGCTCGAACACTTATTGTGTAACTAAGATAGCAACACTGAAAGGATGAGAATTAAACGAGCCTATGCAAATATCTAGCAAACTCAACAGCACAATCAAACCATATAATGCAATGTGATTTTTAGGTCGTTCGGTCGACACCCGGTCTGCCTACATCCACCCCCCACTCAACCTGAGTGAGGATTCTGCTGACACACAGCTTGAATAGCTGATCCACAGCTTCGGAGAACAAATCCCTACAACCGCTGATCCACAGCTTCGGGGACCAATCCCAAACCCTTGAGCCTCATAGCTTGCTACAAAACTGCTGAGCAACACAGCTTGCTGACCAGAGGAATAAATCCTCTGAACCGCTGAGCAACACAGCTTGCTGATAGTAATAAGGAAAGATGAAAAACAAAACAAAAAGAACAACAACGAACACAAAAAGTAATGTAGCTCCCAAGGAGCAAAGTGGCTTAGATCTGATCCAGAGACCAACACATAAAAAAATCTTCAAGTTGCCCTGGCTACACTCAACCTTCTTCTCACGAACTCTCTTTCTTTTCTTCTTCTACTCTTCTCGCGGGCTCTCTCTCACAGAACTTCTTCTTTCTCTTCTCACAGACTCTCTCTTGTAGCCTCTTCTCATTTCTTCTCACGATAGTCCTTCACAGCAGCCCCTTCCTTCTCACATGGAACATGTATATATATGGAGCAAAGGAGAAAAACTTATGGCGGGAATATGAAAAATAGAGGCTCCTGAATTCTTTTGGATAATAAAATCCGATTTCCTATTTTCCCATTTGTCCACCTGTCAAGAGAGAGAATATTCTCTGTCAGAGTAATCTCGGATCACATGCCAAGAGCTTGATCTTCGAACCTGGTTGGAAGGCTTTCATGGCATACATGTGATTCAGCTTTACGAGCTATTTGTCAGACATAATAGGCATTTTACACCCTTATCGGACATTTGTCAGCCTTATATGCCTATTTGTCACCCTTGTCCACTTTGAGCCATCGCCTTTGCTATTTTTCCTCTTGAGCCTTAGCCATCGTGTTAATCCATTTTTCACCGTTACTGCCCCTTTTGTCACGGCTATCTTTTATTCTTCACCATTACTGGCCTATTTGTTACACTTGTCCAACATATGTCACCCCTGTGAGTCTTTTGTTACCCGTGTGAAGCATTTGTCTACGTTGACTACTTTGACTTTGAGCTTGGCTTTGTTGATTATGCATTGACTTTGACTTTGATTGGGTCATCATGACTTGGGTCCACTTGACTAGAACTTGACTGGAGTCACTTTTACTATCGTTGACTTTGACCAAAGTCAATCTTGTCCGGATCACTTTGACTGAACTCAACTTCCTTTTGCAGACGAAGTCTTCATGACATCTTCTTCTCCTTCCAGCTTCTCAGCCTAACAAGCCATTTATCACCCCTAATGACCATTTGTCACCACTAAGAAGCTATTTGTCACTCTTATTCTCGAAGGGCCGTCGCCATTGCTGCTTGTTGAAGTTTGCCTTTGGTTGCGTCGATGCACTAGAGCGTTGCGTTAACGCATCTAGAGTTTCTCTTCTTCTCAACCTTCTTCTTCCAGCGCCAAGCTATTTTTCACTCAAGTTGAACATGGTTGTTTTGCTTTTTCGTGGCTGCGTCGATGCTGTTGAACGCTGCGTGGACACTGCTTCAATGTATTTCAAAGCCTTCAGCGTTGTCGCTCATATTTCACCCTTGACAACCTATTATTTTACCCTTACTGCTCAGTTTACACCGTTGAGCACCTATTTGTTACCACTAATCCGTAGCTATAGGACTAGCTTTTATGCCTTGTGGGCTAGAACTGGAGTCGACTCCAAGGGTCGACTCTTGTTCTTCAAAATCCTTTGCTGTATAAACACTTGAACAAGCTCATGAATCACTGTTAGCATAATCTAGATGCCAAAACAAAGCATGTCAAACTAAGAGTATGAGATTTTATTAATATCAGACATTATAAACACATGCTCATACATGACTTATAAAAATTGACATCATCAAAGGCATTCATGAAAACTCATAACTGAGTCATGGTTTGTCATCATCAAAACACAGGGACACAACAATTTCCGCCTTTTTGATGATGGCAACTATGAGTCATTATGAACAATGTAATCAAGAATTAAGACACAATCACAATAATTAATGTATCATATGTATCATCTCCTCCTTAATGATGCAACTCTCTCTCCTCCTTATAATGACTCATCAAACTCTCCCCCTTTGACATCATAAAAAATGAGTTTGATGCTCAGATGATAATGTGGAGATGAGTAGTTTCAGTCAAGATAAGTTCAGAAATGAAGAAGATTCACATCAAAACACTGAATTAGATAAGAAGTGGGGAGATCAAGGCATTTCCAAGAATTTGAAGACCAATGTCAGCAAATAAGGAATTAATCAAAGAATCAATCAAGGAATTTCAATATGAATTGCAACAGGCAATGAATAGCATCAGAATTTTGGGCAAACAGAATTAGTAAGGTGACATGAAGTTCAAGAAGGTTATTGGATTAGAAGAGTCATAATCTGAAACAACATTCATTAGAGAAGCTTTCAATTTTCAGATTCTTCTATTATATGAACTCTTATGATGCAGCCCTTATTTTTTGCTTGGTTTAAGTATAATAAATGTAGAGTTTATCAATTAAACACTTTGAAACATTTTGCATTCAGACTTATTAAGCATAAACCAAGGCTACATGTTTAATTCTTGTTTAACCTCCTTTAACCTTACTCATTCAAAATCAATGACTCCCTTAGGAGTAACTAAAGACTAGTATTGAGATTAAACAAAGTCAACATGTCTGGTTTTTGGTCCTTAGGGTTACAGCACTTTTTCTAACCTTTTGGTTATACTTTAAGATTTTTCTTTTGGCTCACAAATTTTTTAAAGAACAGTCAAGTGTAGTCCACACCTTTTTACATAAGAGTACATGTTGATTAGATGCCAGCACCCCTAGTTACTCAGTGAGACTAACTATCCAGCCTCATTTTAAATAGAGATAGCGATGGCACTTCATGACATAATTCACTTCATTTCTTTGATAAAGGATCCAGTTTCTCAGTGAACCCTTGGCCATTGCTCTATCTTGAGCTTGATTTACAAATTTTATCATGTACTGTCCTTTGGAATTTGTTCATATTATTTTGTGTTTAAGAACAATACTTAATCAAAATTTCTCAACCAAGGTTGCCTTAACTTTAAATTTTTAGATCTTAAGAGTTTGCACAGGACACAACATGTGTGAATTAGTTGAGACCTATTAAGTTCTAAATACAATCTTTTTCATGAAAGTCAATTTTTTAAACTCTTTAATTCATTAAGCTCAAACCAACAGTTTTATTCATGGTACATCATATGGTCTTATAAGAGAAGATTCCTTACTGTGATTTGCTTAAATTAATGAATTGGTGAATCAGATTGAAATTTTTCTAAAGTTCAGATGAATCAGGAAAGTTGAACTTGCAGCCAGAATTATTCAGTAAGTAGACAATGAGTTCAGAAATGTTCAGTAAGATTCATGAAGGAAAACAGTTGTTCAAGAATGGTCATGCAGATAGTGTTGTTCAAAAATTTTAGGAAAATTGTTGACATCTTTACAAAACCTCGTGTTGGGTACAATGATGAGATCTAGAGAGGGGGTGAATAGATCCCCTTATAAAAATATGCTCAATTAAAAATCACGCCCTACTTAGAACAATGCTCGAACACTTATTGGTGTAACTAAGATAGCAACACTGAAAGGATGTGAATTAAATGAGCCTATGCAAAAATCTAGCGAACACAACAGTACAATCAACCCACATAACGCAAAGCAATTTTTAGGTGGTTCGGCAAGACACCCAGTCTGCCTACATCCACCCCCCACTCAACCCGAGTGAGGATTCCGCTAACTCACAGCTTAAAACGCTGATCCATAGCTTCGGGGAACAAATCCCTACAACCTCTGATCCACAGCTTCGGGGAACCAATCCCAAACCGCTGAGCTTCACAACTTGCTACAAGACTGCTGAGCAACATAGCTTGCTGACCAGAGGAACAAATCCTCTACACCGCTGAGCAACACAACTTGCTGAAAGTGACAAGGAAAGATGAAGAACAAAACAAAAAGAACAAAGATGAAAAATGAGAACAATGTAGCTCTCCAGGAGCAAGGTGGCTTGGATCTGATCCAGAGGCCAACACATAAATAGGTCTTCAATGAAGCACCGGCTGCACACTATTCTTCACGAGCTCTCTCTCTCTCTCTCTTTCCTCTTCTTCTTCTCACGATCTTCTCTCTTCTTTTCTCTCACAGATCTTTTTCTCACACTTCAGCTCTCCTCAGCTCTCTCTCTTTTCTCTTTAGATTTCGCAGCCCTTCTTTCTTCTCTCTTGCAGCTCTTCACCGCAGCATCCTCCTTCTCACGAGGAAGACATATATATATCAAGCAAAAGGAAAAAGCTTATGGCAGGAATATGAAAATTAGAGGCTCCTGAATTCTTCTGGATAATAAAATCTGATTTCCTGTTTCCTCATTAGTCTACATGTCAGGAGAGATGCTATTCTCTGTCAGAGTAACCTCAGATCACGTGTCAATCATTTGTCTTCGAACCCGACGTGTGACAGACACAAGCTTCCTAGAATTTAGCCTACCGAGCTATTTGTCAGACATAATAGGCATTTTACACCCTTATCGGACATTTGTCAGCCTTAGATGCCTATTTGTCACCCTTATCCACTTTGAGTCGTCGCCCTTGCTGTTTTCCTCTTTAGCCTTGGCCGTCGCCAATAGCTATCTGTCACCAGTAGCATTCCATTTGTTACTACTACTGTACCATTTTTCACCCGTATTGCACATTAGTCACTCTTAGTCTTCTTCAGCTGGCAACATCTTTTGGCGACCTTAGCTGCACTTTGACTTTGACCGGATGACCTTGACTGGAGTCAATCTGACTTAAATTGACTTTGCCTTGGATCATTGTAGCTGACTAGTCTAACCATTGACCTTTGACTGGAGTCTTCTTTGATTAGCGTTGACTTTGACCAGTCAGCATGACTGTTGTTGCATTGACTCGAGTCAACTTCCTTCAGAGTCATCCCTTCTTCCTCTTCTTCAGTCTTCTCACCCTTTATCATTTGTTTCTCAACGTTACCCTTCTATTTGTCACCTTTGTTCTGTATTTGTTAGCCTTAGGAAGCTATTTTTCACCCTTGTTCTGTCACAAAGAGTTTGCTTTGAACAAATCACATTTCTTCACTTGGGCAACTACACTGCGTCGACTCTAAAGGAGTTTAACGTCGACGCGCCTTCTTTGCATCTCAAGCCTTTCAGTGCTACTGCTTATTTTTCACCCTTAATAGGCTCTTTTACACCCTTACAGCCTATTTTACACCGAAGAGCATCTATTTGTCACCACTAATCCGTAGCTATAGGACTAGCTTTTCTGCCTTGCGGGCTTGAACTGGAGTCGACTCCAAGGGTCAACTCTAGTCGACTCTTGTTCTTCAAAATCCTTCTTCTTTCTTCTGTCAACTTCATTTAATCTGTTCTTCACCGTTTGTTGACCTTAGAACATATTTGTCATCCGAAGACTTCTCTTTGTTACCCTTGTGCTAGAACATCGATCTGCAAATCACTTCGGTTGACCAAAATAACCAAATCGGTCATAAAGATTTGACTTCAAACTTGACTTTTAAATGTTGTTGCTGCAGAGCCACTTGAAAGAAACTCATGAACATTGTTCGCATAAACTTGATGCCAAAACATGCCAAATCAAGACTTATAAAGCTAGACATCATCAAAGGCATGAAGACTCGTGAATGAATCATAATTTGTCATCATCAAAACACAGGGGCATAACAAACTCCCTCTTTTTGATGATGGTAACTATGAGTCATTATGAACAATATAGTCAAGAATAAAAACAGCAATTACAGCAATTAAAAATAGCTTCATCTCCCCCTTAATGATGCAACTAACTCAACTTACTCTCTCCCCCTTAGAATGACTAATCAAACTCTTCTCACCCTTTGACATCATAAAAAAGAGGTTGATATGACAATGTGGAGAAGAGCAATTTCAATCAAGATAAGTTCAGAAATGAAGAATATTCACATCAAAACACTGAGTTAGATACCAAGTGAGGAGATCAAGGCATTTCCAAGAATTTAAAGACCAATGTCAGTAAATAAGGAATTAATCAAAGGATCAATCAAGGAATTTCAATATGAATTGTAGTAGGCAATGAATAGCATCATAATTCTGGGCAAACAGAATTAGTAAGGTGACATGAAGTTCAAGAAGGTTTTTGGATTAGAAGAGTCACAATCTGAAACAGCATTCATTAGACAAGCTTTTAGTTTTTCAGATTCTTCTATTATATGAACTCTTATGATGCAGCCCTTATTTTATGCTTGGTTTAAGTATAATAAATGTAGAGTTTATCAATTAAACTCTTTGAAACATTTTGCATTCAGACTTATTAAGCATAAACCAAGGCTACATATTTAATTCTTGTTTAACCTCCTTTAACCTTACTCATTCAAAATCAATGACTCCCTTAGGAGTAACTAAAGACTAGTATTGAGATTAAATAAATTCAACATGTCTGGTTTTTGGTCCTTAGGGTTACAGCACTTTTTCTGACATTTTGGTCATACTTTTAGATTTTTCTTTTGGCTCACAAAATTTTTAAAGAACAGTCAAGTGCAGTCCACACCTTTTTACATAAGAGTGCACGATGATTAGACGCCAACACCCCTAGTTACTCAGTGAGACTAACTATCCTGTCTCATTTTGAATAGAGATAGCAAGGGTACTTCATGACATTATTCACTTCATTTCTTTAATGAAGGATCCAGTTTCTCTGTGAACCCTTAGCCATTGCTTTATCTTAAGCTTGATTTACAAATTTTATCATGTTCTGCCCTTTGGAATTTGTTCAGATTGTTTTATGTTTAAGAATAATACTTAATCGAAATTTCTCAACCAAGGTTGCCTTAACCTTAAATTTTCAAATCTTACGAGCTTGCACAGGACACAACATGTGTGAATTGGTTTGAGACCTATTAAGTTCTGAATATAATCTTTTTCATGAAAGTCAAATTTTTAAACTCTTTAATTTATTAAGCTCAAACCAACAGTTTTATTCATGGGACATCGTATGGTCTTATAAGAGAAGATTCCTTAGTGTGATTTGCTTAAATTAATGAATTGGTGAATCAGATTGTAATTCTTCTAAATTATAGATGAATCAGGAAAGTTGAACTTGCAGCCAGAAATATTCAGTAAGTAGACAATGAGTTCAGAAATGTTTAGTAAGATTCATGAAGGGAGACAGTTGTTCAAGAATGGTCATGCAGACAGTGCTGTTCAGAATTTTTAGGACAGACTATGGAAGTCGACTTGTGAAGGTCTGGAGGTCGACTTGAATTCAAAACAGAAGATGGACTTCAAAATGACTAAAGCACAGGATGTTCCAAGAATGTGTATATATCTAAGCAGATGACAGATTTTCAGAGAAATCAATGTGAAGAAATTGGAAACAATTTTTCATTGAGATGAGAGTTATGAAATTCAGAGCAGTTCAAAAATTTCAGACAGGGCTCCCCCTCAACAAATGCAGGGATTTACTCCCCCTAAGTGTATGCATGCATGTCAAATCCTTTTTGAATTTTTATCATGAATGATATGCAACTAAATGTACAGGGACTATGTGTATGAAAACACACAAGTGTATTCCCCCTAACTAAATGCACTGATGATTCAAGTTTTAGCATGAAGACCATGCAGGGAGTATGCTAACATGAAAATGCATCACTTATGTCAGCTGCATAAACTGACCCTTGATACTTGACAGAGGACTTGGTCAAAAGACCACCTCAATGCATAGTGTGTGCTCCCAGACAGTATTACTGTCCTTCTTCACACTACCATTTGATATACCAAGAAGTCATACATGAATATGCAAAACAATTGCAACAAGTTTTTCAAATTAAGACATGACAATGCAAAATAACATGTGCAACAGATTTTTCAGCCTAAAACAAAAGCTTGCATGGCAAAACAAATTGACTAGACTCCCCCTCAAATATTCAATCAATGGAAACAATGAATTCATGAATCTAATCTAACTAGAACAGCAACTAACCAGAGGGAAATGGAAATTAACAGATTCAACAAAAAAAGAGACAGAACTAGGGTTTTTACCAAACCGAGGGTGCCTTGACAAATTATTTAACCCCTTTTATTTTTGACCTCCTTCAAGGCACTCCTGCAAAAGTAATTCTCATTTCATGCTTTTAGGTACCCAAGAGTTCTTGAGTCTTCCATGGTTAGTAACACCTTTGGGAGATGTTCTCCACATCTTTTGGGCAGCAAAATCATCAAATTTCATTAGATGGCAATCAAACATGGTATGTCCAAATTGACCACAATAGTGACAGGAAACAGAAGATTTTATGTTTTTCTTATGCATAGTAAGATTTATCTTCTGTTTATTGACATGAAATTTCTCATTAAGAAATCTGGGATTTCTTTTATTAACAGCTAGCAAGCATACAAAAACTCAATGGCCTAGCTTCCCACAATTATAACACACAACAGTCCTATCTTTTGAAACAAACTTGCTTCTATCAAAAATGTTTTTATTCACAGGAAATTTAACATATTCAGAATGAATTTTTCTTCCCTGGACAGACCAGCAATGAGCAGCAATGTGTCCAAATTTCCTTCAATGAAAACACTGAATTTTTCTTTTCAGAACAATAAGAGATTTTCTAACATGAAAATTCCTAACATGCATTCTACCCATATTCAAATCATCTTTTTTCATCATTCTCCTGTCATGCATCAGGTGACCAATTTTATCACAATAATGACATGAAATTTTCTTTGCATGTGTATGTGAATGATCAACAGATTTGTGTTCCACATGGATAGGGGTAGCATGCAAGTTGTTTTTCTTTCTCAAATTTTCATTTTGATTTTAAGTTTTCTGGACAATAGGTTGTTTGAGAGGTGAGGTTGAGCCACTAGCTTGTCCTGAGTCATG
Organism: Amorphophallus konjac; assembly: GCA_022559845.1. NCBI lineage: Eukaryota > Viridiplantae > Streptophyta > Magnoliopsida > Alismatales > Araceae > Amorphophallus > Amorphophallus konjac. The sequence goes on from CM040122.1 coordinate 136,009,757, forward strand.
CACAAATGATGTGTAGATTTTATTTCCAAAACTCTTTTTGTTTACAGGATTGTAGCCTAACCCCTCTTTGGAAATTCACTTTGCTTCCAAGAAGTTTATCTAAATTTTATTTCCCTTTAACAAACCTTGATAGGTAATTATTCAGATCATGGATTTCTGACTGAAGAGATAAGATTTGAAATTCATGGCTTGTTATGTCTTCTTCATAGGAAACAATTTGTTGATGTAGAACATCATTCAAACTTTTGAGATTTTCATTTTCTTGTTTCATCTTCAGTTCATTTTCAGATTCATTTCCATTCAAGACACATTTCCCTTTTTCAAAGTCAAGCAGTCTTCCAGAGATAGCTGAATTTAGCTCTTTCAATTTTTCATTTTCTTCTTTCAGATTTTTAATTTCTTCAACAGAACCTTTATCATTAGGCATTGAACTTATTTTCTCATTTAATTCCCCTCTATCTATTCAAGTTCAATTTTCTTGTCAATCAGATTTCTATTCTCTTCTCTCAAAGAAACAATTAAGTCTTTCTGCCATTCAATATCAGAGTGAAGACTTTCATTCAAATCTTTCATAAATACACAATCATTGCATGCTGAATTTTTAGAGCATTCATTTTCAGCTTCCTCAATTTGATTTCTGAATTTTTCATTTTCAGATTTTAATTCTTCTAGTTCAGAACATACAACATGAAATTCCTTCACTTGTTTTCTCATATTGTCATTTTCAATTTTCAACACATCTAAATTTACATTTTTGAGCTAGAATTAATGACTGCATTCAACTTCTTTTTATGGCTTTGTTTTGTTTTCTTGATTTTTCATGGGATTCAAATAAAACAGTAGAGGCATGTTCCCATTCATCTATGGAGAAGTTTTCAAATACATTATCTGCGTCTTCATCCTCCTCATTTGTGTTTGGCATGAGTCCATAATTTCCTCTTTTTCCTCTTCACTTGAAGTGCACTCTTCCTCTTCACTCCAAGTTGTGACCATAGCCTTTTACTTCTTTTCTTTGGCCTTGGAATTTTTTTTGATCAGCTCTGGACATTCATCTCATAAATGTCCCAACTTCCTGCAATAATAACAAGTGAATTTGTGAGTCTTTTTGTGCATTTCAGGTTTGTCATGCGACTCTTTATTTTCATGATGGCTTTTCCTATTCTTTCTATGCATACCTCTCATTCTTAAAAACCTTTTAAAATTTCTGGTGAGAAATGCTTGTTCACTTGCAGATAACTCACTTGATTCCTCAATATTCTCTACTGCTTCTTGAACCCATGAGAGCTATCATTTTGGGTTTCTTATCATTATCTTCATTCCTCTTGAAGTTTATCTCAAAGGTCATCAATGACCCAATTAATTCGTCTACTTTCATAGTAGACAGATCCTTAGAATCCTCAATTATAGTGGCTTTGGTATGCCACACAGGGGGAAGTGACCTTAAAATCTTTCTGACCAGCTCACTACCAGAATAGTTTTTACCAAGTGAATTCAGATAATTAACTAGTCTAGACAACCTAGCATACATTTCAGAAATAGACTCACTAGGCTTCATTCGAAACATTTCATATTCAGAAACAAGTAAATTAGCTTTGGAAGACCTTACCTCATCTGTACCCTCGTAAATTACCACCAACCTGTCCCACATCTCCTTAGCTGATTTGCATGTCGAGACTCTTGAGAACTCTTCAGGATGGATGGCACACTACATTGCATTGAGGGTGCTCCAATTGACTGTAGACTGGCGAATCTGCTCGCTTGTCCAGCCATCTTCATTTTCTGGGAGAATATACAGTCCATTCTCAATAACTCTCCACATCTCATGGCTTTGAGCTTGCATGAAGACCTACACCATGTTCTTCCATTAAGGATAGTTATTGCCAGTAAAGTATGGTAGTCTATTAATTGAAGAACCTTCTGTTAGGACGCTAAAGGGTGATCTAGAGGGGGGTGAATAGATCAATCACCCGTTAAAAAATTACTGCAGCAGAATCAAATGCGGAATGAAAACTTCTACTGAACAGATAGTGGGCACAATGCGAATGCCACCCAGAACAGATGAAGAACCGTCCTAAGCATACATCTACTGTGCGAAGATAGAAATATAGAAGCTAGGCAAACCACAAAATAATCACACAGTAGACAAAGGCTTTTAGGTGGTTCGGTCCTCCAGACCTACATCCACCCCACACTCAACCCGAGTGTGGATTACTGCTGACTCACAGCTTGAACCGCTGGGCCTCACAGCTTGCCTACAACCCGCTGAGCCTCACAGCTTGCTGTCCGAGGTACCCACCTCGCCTGCTGAGCCTCACAGCTTGTTGTCCAGAGGAATCCTCCTCTGCAAAACCGCTGGGCAATACAGCTTAGCCGTCCAGTGGAATCCTCCACTGCAAGTGCTGCCACACAGCTTGAACACAATAGTTTCGAAAAGCAAAACAAAAGACAAACGAAATATAAAGAAAATCCCTGCAAGGAATATAGCTCAAACAAGTGAGCAACCTCAGATCTGGTTTTGAACCAAAGATCTGAGGAACGAACTCCTTCTCTCTCTCTCTCTTCTTCTTCTCTTCACACTCTGCTCGAGCTCTCTATCTCTCACTTTTTCTCTTCTGCTTCTTCTCTCTTTCTTTTCTTCTTCTTCTCTTTTCTCTGGATCGAACAGCTCTCTATTCTTTCTCTCTGCTTCTGCTCTTCTGCTTCTCTCCTTCTACTTCGATCAGTCTTCATCTGTGGATGAAGGCTTCCTTTTATAAGCAGTCACAGCAGGAGCAGCACTGGGCGTGTGTCTTCCACATTTCCCGCCCAAGTGTTTTGGCCACGTGTCATCCTGTCAGCCCTTCCAGCCTCGGATCACGTGCCCCTTCATTAAGCTTCACGAACAGAGCCTGTCAGACAGAGAATTATCAGTTTAATGTCGACACATTGTATAGACTTCGTTCGATGCATCAAGCAATGTATAGACTTGATAATGCGAAGACAATGTATAGACTTTGCAGTGTGTGCAATGATGCACAAGATGAAGTATGCACAATGGCTGTATGGACTTGACGTTCTGAACAATGTGCATACTTGCCACTTGAAGCGTGTACAGACTTCATGTTCACTATGCAGACTTTGTAATGTATGGACCAATGTATATACTTAGAGTGAACGATGCACAAATGCATGAAGCACACATACTGTATAGACTTAGTAAAGAAGAGATGCATGTGCAGACTTCGTGAATGCAAACTATGTGGACGTTGTACATACTTTGTATGCAATGCATGAACCAATGTCTAGACTTTGTGAAAGAAGCACACATGCTGTATAGACTTGATGAACAACTGAGCAATGTGTGGACTTGCCAATTAAAGGGCTGTACAAACTTGATGCAATGCAAGGTAACGAATGAATAGACTTCAAGCCAATGTATAAATATCAAGCTCATGCAAGCAAAGCCAATGTGTAGACTTGGCGTTTGTGTGAGCGTGCGATGTACATACCTTGTGTTGTGAACACAGGCTGTACAGATTTGCTAACATGCATGAACAAATGGCATTGTATATACTTGGCCAATGCAACGATGTATGGACTTGCACAGTTCTAGCTACAGTGCAATGTATGGACATGAAGAATGATGCATGACGCTGTACAGACTTCACTTGAAACATTAGTCTGATGCGTTGTATAGACTTGCATGAGACGCTCAATGAGACGCTCAATGTACAGACTTAGTGGAACTGAGCGTAGGTAAAGATACCAATGTGCAGACTTCAGATAAGACGCTGCATGAGACGATGGACTCTGTACAGACTTGACATGAGACGCAAAGAAAGACGGACGGCTGTACAGACTTCACGAAGTGCATGCATTGTATAGACTTGAAAAGAGACTGTACAGACTTTGACTTCAAAAGAGACGCTGCATGAGACGCTGAAGTCTGTATAGACTTTAACAGTGAAACGATGTACAGACTTCAACAGTGAGACACAAGTAGAGACGCTACCTGAGACGGACGGCTGTACACACTTGCCGGTCAAACAGACACAGACGACTTCAAGTCCAGTGTATAGACATTGCCTTAGACGCTAAATGAGACGCTGAAGTCTGTATAGACTTAGCCTAAGACAATGCATGAGACGGACGATGTATAGACTTGGGCTGAGTGCATGAACAGTCCGATGTACAGACTTGCCAATGTTTAGACTTTAAGTCCAATGCAAAAGGCTGTACAGACTTGCTGCCTAGCCGATGTACAGACTTGACCTTGAGCAAGCTACAGTGCAGTGTATGGACTATGAGTGTGCGTGCAGTGCTGCAACCGATGTATGGACTTAGTTGAAACAGTCCGATGTACAGACTTTATGAACAATGCATGAATATATAGACTTTGTTCTAAATGATGCACAAACACAACACAAGATAATGTATAGACATTGAGTGTGTAGACTTGTGTGTGTGCAGTGTGTAGACCTGTGTGTGTGTGCATTATGTAGACTTGGGGGGTCGACCCATCTAAGTGCACTGATGCAATGTATGCACAAAGCAGATATTGAACTGAAGCTAACTGACAGAATGCAATGCATCTATACTGACTCACTGTTATGAATGCACCTGTGATACTCTCATTGTGTTGCTATCATCAAAACAACATAGCATATGCTTGTGCCTAAGAGGCACAACATTCTCCCCCTTTTTGATGATGGCAACAAAGTGACAGTGAGTCAAATATTCTCCCCCTTTGACATGATCAAAAAGAAAGAAACACATGAGTGCAACATGCAGAATACATGCTCAAACTCCCCCTGAAGTACTGACTCCTCCTGAATTATGGCTCCCCCTTTGAGAAGGAATATGGACCGATGAAACAAATGATCAAATGTAGGGAAGGAACATGAAGAGAATAAGGGGTCATTACACAACAGCTGAAGCAGTGGTTCAGAAAAATGAGTATGATTATAAACGACTGTTAAAGTATAAGATTCAGCAATATACAGTCTTGAAAGAATTCAGGTTTAACAGTGATAAAAATAGAGTAAAGCAGCTGACCACTGAAAAAGAGTTTTAGACTCCATTTATAGCAATGAATCTAAGGCACATGTTTTTAATAGAGAAGTCAGAAATAATACCCTTTGTGATTAAACATGGAAGTTCAAGAAAGGCAACTTGAATATGTATTGAGAAAAATAATTTTCACTCAATGACTTTTGATTTCAAAGGGTTACAACAGTTTGTTTTTCACTTTTTAATTTTCAGAAACTGAGCTAAGTGAATAGACCAGTGGCATTTATGATTTTGACATTAGGTGTACACCTTGATCAGAGGTAGGTACCCCCAGTTAAACTACTAGATCTATTTTAGATCAAGACTTACAAGGAATAATTTTCACCTTTGACATTAAGGGCACACCTTGATCAGAGGCCAGTACCCCCAGTTACTTGGTGAAAACTCCCCCTATAGATTTGACCCTATGAACAGAGGTAATCTGAAGCACTTCATGACTTATGAATTCTCCTGCTTCATTGGAGGAGATCACAGTTTCTCAGTGCAATTCAGCTATTGCTCTGTCACTATGTTCAGCTCTTTGCATTGATGATCTTATTTACTGCTGCCCTTATTTCTTTTAGAGTGATTGTTTAAAAAATCAGTACACACTCTCATTTACCTTTTCTAGTCATTTCCAGTCTAACACTTTCAGGCATTAAAAAAAACTTATTCTATTTTAACCACGAGACAAAGATTAAGAGCTATAAAAGTTTTCTTTTATCTCAATTTCTGAAGTGCAGACAGTAAACTCTTCAATTTATAAAAGTTAAACCTTCAGCTCCTTTCAATTTGTACGTGTGATTCTTATAAGTGAACAATTGTAATAACCACAGCTCAATGTATAAACCGAAGCAATACTGTTGTTCAGTGAAGGTTAGGGAAATGATGGCAGTTGATAAACAGTGATAGCAATAGGCAATAAGGTCCAATGGCATCTGATGTTAAGGAATGTGAATGAATTGAATGGGGACAATGAGAAGTGAAAAGATTCAAAGAATTGAACAGAACTCTCAGCTCCTCCTGACACCAAGATGCAAAAGATATGATATGCAATACACTGTTCTACATGCAGACTATGCAACAAATCTGATAATGATGACCAAGCGACAGCATACAAGCTCCCCCTGTCTATATGCATGAAATGTATTGAAATCACATCACATGATATCAAAATTTGTATTCAGATATGATTCATGCAAATTAGACAGAAGAGAATTACCATTAGCATGATTGTTCAATTCATATTTCAGAAGCTTCAGTTTAGCACCAACAAATCAACATGTATGCATATGCAATTTCAGACAATCATCTATATGCAAATCATGTATGAGAGTTCAGAAAATCCAAACCTGACAATGATGATATGCAATCATTTCAAGTTTATGCACCCAAGTCATGAACATTTTTATCCTTTTCAGATTTTTCAACATATGATGATATGCATTACACGACATGCAGACTACAACAATAAGCAAATGATAGTCATGCAAATGATATATGCAAACATTAGACACATGCATTGACTATGAACATGGTTGTGTAGTGCATCTAGCATCTTATGTACACATGCAATAACTGGCAAGAGAATAGCATTGAATTTGAGCAGAACTAAATTCAATAGCTGAGTCTGGAATACAGACTGATCAGCTAGACAAGAATAGAATATCAGACATCAAACAATCAAATCAACATGACTTTCTCAATTCAGTTCTGAAGGTAAATCACTTACCTGCTTTACCAGATTGATTTATTTTTACCCTTGGTGTTGCATCAGATTTTTGACAAGGCCTCCAATTTCTTTTAGCTCTTAGGATTTTGGCCCTGCCTCTTGTCATATGCCTGAAGTAGCTTTTTCTGTTTCATCAGTTTGTTCTCGGCTACCAGACATACCTGCAAACACACTTAGGGAGCAGGTTTTGGAACCCAAGATATTTTGGGCCCCAAGACAGAACCAGACATTTGAGAGTGAGAACATGACAACAGCTGTTTAGGGATCCACATTTGTGTAAAGGTGGAAGGTTTGGTGGATTCTACAGCTTGAGAGTTCTTTTTGTTATTTTTCTTTTTCTCAGCACCAACAGGTTTAGTTTTCTTTTTCTGGTGCTTTGATGGTTGTTGTGTAGTCCTGGCATTCATTTTATTGAAAACATTTTTATTTTTCTGCCAGTGCCTTGGCCAATGATTGTGCTGGAAGTTGTGGCCCAAATTGGTCCTAGGCTGACCATAGAACCCCTGGTGACTAGGACTCCATGTCCTAAACTGACTATCCCATCTCCTAGCTGGCTGAGGTCTATAGGGCTGATACCAAGTGGGGAAATTCTGATACCTAGACCTCATGTATGCAGGGTTCCACCCAAACCTATTAAATGTTTGTGAGTGATTGTGATGATAGACTTGGGATCTAGGGAAATAGGGATGAGCAGACTGGTTCCTAGCTACACTAGGTCTCCCTGCCACCTTTGACCCACTAGGTTTCTGAACTGACTTATGTTGGGTCTTTTTCTGGGCGGTTGATGGTGATGGAGACTTAGCAGCCTTGGGCTGGGGTTTTGATGTGCTAGCTGACTGACCCCTAGCCTTGGACTTATCCTTGGGAGAAGAGCATGCAGCTCTAGGCTCAACAACTTTCTGCTTTCCCTTGTCCTTAGCACTGGACACTTTTGATTTTATATTTTTGAAAGCAGATTTTTCATTGACCATTTTTATGAGTGGTCCTCTATTCTTTTCTCCCACAAATGAAATAGTTTTCAATTCAAAGCTCTTTTTAGCTGAGGGATTAAAGCCGAGACCCTCCTTTCTGAAATTAACTTTTGACCCTAGCAAGGCATTTAGATTTTCTGTTCCTTGGGTCATGCTTTCAATGATTTTCATTTTGTCAGAATTTTCATTTTCCAGATTTTCAATAGTTTTCTTCAATTCAACATTCACTGACAAGACAACTTCATATTTTTCATTTGAAATCTTAATTTCTTTTTCAGACTTCTGAATTTTCAATTTTAATTCATCAACATTTTTCAGCAATTCTTTTTCTTTCCTACAATCAATCACAACATGCTTTAATTCATCAAACTCAGAACATGCATTTTTCAATTTGTCATTCTCTGATTGTAAGCATGCAACCTTATCAGAAAGAGTTTTATCATTAACCAGAGAGTTCATTTTCTTCTTCAAGAGTCTGTTTTCCTTCCTAATATCATTAGCTTTATCCAACAGATCTCCATAAACATCTGCCCAATCAGAAATAGTGTAATGTTCGAAAAGAGATGATACCTGATCAGACTCTTCTTCTTCTTCTCCATTCCTGGCCATCAAGCAGATGTCCTTTTCTGATTTTCCACTATCTGAGGAAGTGCTCAGCGTGCCTTCTTCCTCATCACTCCATGTACTGACCATGGCCTTTCCCTTTGGCGCTTTCTTCCATGGTCTTCCTTTCATTTTCTGTAACTCTAGACAATCAGCCTTCATATGACCTGTCTTCTGCAATGATAACAAGCATTAACATCAGATTTTTTAGCAGGGTTAAATTTATACCTGTTTTGCTTTGTCACGCCCGACGCGGAATATCGGGACGTACAGTTAGAAACGAGCTGGAAAGAGAGAGAACTAATCTAAATATATACAAATGCTAAGAAATGGAAATAACTTATTGACCATTAAACAATACATAACTGGTACATAATCCTCAAATCAACTCAATACAACTGGGATAACAACTCTAAACCACAATAACATAACTGAAGCACAACACACTCTAAACACAACTAACTGATACACTCAAAACATCACCCCTGCCCTTCCCCATCGGTAAGCGCGTCACCTGAAAAGCCTGGAAAGGGGGGAAACAACAACTATGAGCTAACGCTCAGTAGGAAATAACAGATAGGTATAAGTGATTAGCAGTTTAATTACATTTTCAAAATATCATGCTACAAAGGATAATGCAATAAAAGAGTAATGATGATATAATGAAACAAAATTGAAAGATCTTGCAAGGTCACGAAATATAAAGGAACAGAATGGTAATACTTAAGAGGAATAACAAAGACAAGAATTTACTACAGGAGATAACGATAAAGAGTTGGCCATATCAAGATAATTCAAGTCATGTCAAGCACGTGTGTAGTTTCATTTCCACGTCCAAGTAACAGCAAGTAAGTAACAACAAGTAGAGTATAGAACAGTGAAGAGTGGAAAGTGAAAAGTAGTAGAGAGTAGTAGAGAGTAGTGGCCAGTCCTAGATTTAACTCATGTCATAGTACTGGTGCCAAATGCCACACCTAGTCAATCACCTCCCCGGGGGTACACGTAGTGTTCGGGCGCTCCTCCCAGGACTAGACCGAGCCCTTAATTGTTTGCCAGGCATTGATTTCTTTGGATCAAAGATCCCACGAATCTAGACTTCCACAATTTATGGCCAGAATTCCAAGGTTTGAACCATGTAGCAATAACAATTTCAAGTAGGAAGGAGATTCATTTCAGAATTTCAAGGTAAGCACAATCATCAAGAAGATTGAAAACCAAGTCACAATAAGAGTTAATCGTGCTGCGCTACTGTAGTACAGCAGCTATCCAACAAGCTAATCAACATATTAATCCTAATTATCAAGTTAATATGTCAAAGATTATCATTATCATTTGCATTAAGACAATTGCCAAAAGCTGATTCAAGATGATAAGGTAAAGGAACAAGCTTGTACAGGAAGGAAAAAGAATGCATTAACAGAGATTTAATTACACCATTAACCACTAATTATGTGGGTTTCTATTTAACCAATGTATGAGTCGAAATGAAGATGGTAAACGGCATGTTTTTACACTATATTTGCAAGTAGGAACCAATGTAAATTGAAATCATAAGGTTTCCAGAACAGGTCACTGGTTCTTCAAAAGTATAGTTTTCAATTGGTCTAAGTTCAATGGGTCGATCCCCTAATGATCCGGATCGATCCACGGGTCACAAAACGATGAAAACCGGGTTTCTGGTACATGGGTCGACCCCTGGGGTCGACCCCTGAAAAATTGGGGTCTGTCTGCTGGATGGGTCGACCCCTGGGGTCGACCCCCTCAAATCCAGCATGGGTCGACCCATGGGTCGACCCTCGCGCTGGGCCGACTGGGTCGACCCCAGGGGTCGACCCTCGGGCTGGCCTTTGCTGCTGGGGCATGGGTCGACCCCTGCAAGCCCAGAAAAGGCCGGGGCCTCCGGAAAACATGTAAACTTACCCATTTGAGGTCCAATTGAGTTGAAATCAAAACCCCATGCTATAGGAATCTTACTAGACATATGAGGGTCATAATACATGAGTTTTAAAGCACGAATTTCATCAGAAACCCATTTAATCACAACCTATTCTATGAAGAACACAAGAAGACCTAATTCTTGACATACTTCCACTAAATCTAAAAATTCTCCCAACATACACAACGGAATTTGGGGATTTTGGTGTCAAAAGAAAGCTAACAAGCTACTGATTACATTCATGTATATTAATTAGAAGTTGGGCTGTTATAACCTACCTCAAATCGGAGAAAGACTTCGAAACCCTAGAATGAAGAACAAGCTTGACAGCAGCTCACAAAAAGCTTGATATCTCCACGGATACCTAATGAAATTTGGGGCTTTCAGTCCCATTGGATAGATCTCGTCGAGCTGATCAAGATACTATATTTACAAGTCTCAATTGGTTAAGGGTACCTACCTTAATCGACGGATTAAAGGGCTGGAGATGAAGAACGACGAACTACCAACACCCTCCACCAAAACGACGAATGCTCCCAGATCTGGACTCCTCGTCGGCTGACCCAGCTACCAAATGAAACTAGAGTCGAAGAGCTACATTTCTATAGGTCATGGAGCTTCTGGAGCCTTCGGAGTTGGGAGTATTTGGCGCTGCAAGTTTCGTGTTAGAAACGGCGCCGGAATCCTTGACTCGACCAAATCTATGTCGGCAGCACGTTTTAGGGCTAGGTTTACCTCAAATTGATTGAGGGTAAATGTTCCTTACCTCGTGGTCTTCCATTTGCCCTTGATTTCAGATCATTTGGTTGAGTAATAAGGTCGAATTTCACGTTTTAAGTTACGATTAGGTAAAGGGTAGGTGAAAGTCAAATTCAGGATTAATCCTCTAATTAGACAAGGTTACGTAATTAATTTGGGTCAAGACCAGAAGACAAAATTGCTATAAAAATGATCTTTTACCCAATTACTATTTTTACAGATTTTTCTAAGGTAGTCGAATTTATAGGTTCTATTTTCTAATGAATTAAATATTAATATTTCGAAATTCAAACATTAATTCATTTTAATTCAATTTTCAATTAATAAAAGCTCAATAAAACTTAATAAATAATCGGGGTATTACACCCTCCCCTACTTAAAGAATTTGGTCCTCCAAATTCACTGCACTATATACGGAAGGTAGGGAAAAGATAGATCACCTAGAATAGGTCGGGATACCGCTTCCGCATAGTATCTTCCGATTCCCAAGTAGCTTCTTCGGTTCCACGCCGACTCCACTGAATCTTGACCATCGGTATAGACCGATTCCGGAGTTGCTGCTGTTTCCGGTCTAGAATCTTGATAGGTCTTTCTTCATAAGTCAAATCTTCCTTTAACTCAAAATCCACATGTTGAATGATGTGAGTGGGATCGTACACATATTTCCGTAACATAGACACATGGAAAACATTGTGTACGCCAGATAACTGAGGCGGTAATGCCAGTCTGTAAGTAACTTCTCCCACTCTATCTAGGATCTCGAATGGACCAATATACCTCGGACTCAGCTTGCCATGAATGCCAAATCTTCGAATCCCTCTCGAAGGAGAGACTTTCAGAAACACATGCTCGCCAACTTGAAATTCTAATGCTCTTCTCCTTGTGTCGGCATAACTCTTCTGTCTTGACTGAGCCACTTGTAACCGGTCTCGGATAACACGGATGTTCTGTGATGATTCTGAAACAAGATCCGGTCCAAGCCATTGCTTCTCGCCCACCTCGTCCCAACACAACGGGGAACGACAGCTTCTTCCATACAAAGCTTCAAATGGAGCCATTTGTATGCTGGATTGGTAACTGTTGTTGTAGGCGAATTCAATCAATGCCAAGTGATTACTCCAACTGCCTCCGAAATCAATCATGCAAGCTCGCAGCATATCTTCCACTATCTGGTTGGTTCTTTCAGTCTGTCCATCTGTCTGTGGATGAAAAGCAGTACTGAAATTCAGACGAGTACCAAGAGACTCTTGCAGTCCCTTCCAGAAATGTGAAGTAAATCTCGGGTCTCTATCAGACACAATGCTGACAGGTATACCATGGAGCCTTACCACTTCCTTCAAATATAAAGCAGCCAATACATCAACTGTCCACTTGGACTTAATGGGTAAGAAATGAGCCGATTTTGTCAAGCGATCGACGATCACCCATATCGCATCAAATCCACCACGAGTCTTAGGTAGACCCATAATGAAATCCATGCCAATGCTTTCCCACTTCCATTGGGGTATGTCGAGTGGTTTCAACTTTCCTACCGGTCGGAAATGTTCAGCCTTAACTTGTTGACAAACCAGACATCTACTCACGAAATCTGCAATTTCCCTTTTCATATTCGGCCACCAAAAGGACCTTTTCAAATCCTTGAACATTTTAGTGCCTCCAGGATGAATAGTGTATTTGGATCTATGTGCTTCCTCCAGAATCTTGTTCTTTAACTCAGCTTCATCAGGTACACAAGTTCTACCCTGGAATAACAGTCTTCCATCGTCAGCCACCATGAAGTCGGGTCTGCTGCTCAAACTTCCCTCGGGATCATTATCTTGCAAGGATTTGATCTCCATCAATAATTCGGGCTTAAGTCGAATCTGTGCAATTATAACCCGATCATTATCAACATTTAGATCCAGGCTAGCTAACTGTTCCAATAGCCTCCACTCTTGTAACATGAGACTTGATAATTTAGCCACAGGCTTCCGGCTTAATGCATCTGCCACCACATTGCCTTTACCGGGATGATATTCAATCGAGAAGTCGAAGTCCTTCAAGTACTCCAACCATCTTCTCTGCCTCATGTTAAGTTCTTTCTGAGAAAATAAATACTTCAGACTCTTATGATCTGAAAATACTGTGAATGTTTCTCCATACAAGTAATGCCTCCAAATTTTTAAGGCGAATACAACTGCTGCAAGTTCCAAGTCATGAACGGGGTAATTCTCTTCATGCTTCTTCAGCTGCCTAGAAGAATAGGCAATCACCTTACCATGCTGCATGAGTACACAGCCTAAGCCAATACCAGAAGCATCGGTATAGACCACGAAACCACCGTCGCCAGAAGGTAAAGCCAATATGGGTGCAGTAGTGAGGCAATCCTTCAATGTTTGAAAGCTCTGCTGACATTCCTCGGACCATTCAAACTTGTTGTCTTTGCGGGTCAATCGAGTGAGAGGTACCGCAATCTTGGAGAAGTCTTGAATAAATCTCCGATAATAGCCTGCCAGGCCTAGGAAGCTTCTCACTTCGGTCACTGTAGTAGGCTGATCCCAGTTCCTTACTGCCTCCACTTTCGAAGGATCAACTGAAATACCTTCTTTGGTGATGATATGTCCTAAGAAGGACACTTCTTGCAGCCAGAAATCACATTTACTGAATTTGGCATATAGTTGATGATCTTTCAATATCTGCAATGCCATCCTCAAATGTTCGGCATGCTCTTCTTCAGTCTTGGAATAAATTAGTATGTCGTCAATGAATACCACGACCCATTGATCAAGATAAGGCCGGAATGCATTATTCATTAACTGCATGAAAGCTGCTGGTGCATTCGTTAGACCAAAAGGCATAACGACAAACTCAAAATGACCATACCTGCTGCGGAAAGCCGTTTTATAAATATCATCTTCCTTAATCCTCAGCTGATGATATCCAGATCGAAGATCGATCTTAGAGAAATAATGTGCTCCCGCTATCTGGTCGAATAATTCGTCGATCCTCGGCAATGGGTATTTATTCTTGATAGTTAGCTGGTTCAGTTGCCGATAATCGATGCATAATCTCATCGAACCATCCTTTTTCCTGACGAATAATACAGGAGCTCCCCAAGGTGAAGTACTCGGACGAATAAAGCCCTTCTCGAGCAATTCCATCAGCTGTTGCTTTAATTCCCTTAGCTCCGCAGGGGACATACGGTAAGGAGCTCTAGAAATAGGGGACGCGCCAGGAACAATATCAATGGAGAAGATAACTTCCCGCTCAGGCGGAAGTCCTGGTAGTTCCTCCGGAAAGACTTCGGAGAATTCTCAGACAATAGGAGTGTCCTTTATCTCAACTCGTTGTTCCGGTGTAGCATGGACAAAGGCTAGAAAAGCCTCGCAACCTCGCCTCATCAGCTTGTCGCTCGAAGAGAAGAGATGAGCGATACGGGGTTATGGCGCTTGATCCCCGTAAAAGACAAACCAGAATGTCCAGTAAAAGTCACTGAGCTAGAACTGCAGTGAACACTGGCCTCGTACTTGGCCAACCAATCTGCTCCAAGGATTACATCATAATCCTTCATATCCATGCAAACTAAGTCGGCTGGAAAGTTCGTTCATCGATAATAACCTTACTAGAAGGATAGTAATATTGAATAGCCGCTCCAGAACCAATAGGAGTTGATATAACTAATGGAGAATTCATCATAATAGGTTCGACAGATAACGACTTCGCAAATTTTCGAGAAATAAAAGAATGCGTTGCACCAGTATCAAAGAGAACAAATGCGGGCTTGTCGATTATAGTAAGGGTACCTTCGACGAGTCCGCCCTCATCAGAAATCCCAGTTTCATCCGCATGTAAAGCTTGGAGCCTTCCTTGCGGCTTCTTGATAACTTGAGGTTTTGCCGGTGTAGCTTGTTCCGATAGAAGAGGGCAGTCAGGGATACGGTGTTCCCTACTCCCACATCGTAAACACGCACCTAGCTTGCGCCAGCATTCCTCCATCTTGTGACCTGGACGATCACAATACTTGCACTTGCCCTTGAATGGAACAATAGGGCCGGGTTTCTTCTCTTCATTTCTTGGCATCTTGCCTTTCCACGTTCCCAATCCGATCCACGAACTAGACCCACTCATGGGCCTCTTTTTGCTAGTGCCAAATCCGGGTCTAGGAGTTGGTTGTTCCTTCTTCATGCCTTGCCCACGGATCCTCTCCGTCATTTCTAAGGTATCTTCTAGAACTTGTGCCTTTCTCACCATCTCAGAATAAGTAGAGATCTCCATCGGCGCCAGTTGATTGATGTAGTGAAGCTTCAACCCGTTGAGAAATCGCTTAGCTTTCATCTTTTCTGTGGAGATAAGGTGAGTAGCATAGCGCGAAAGCCGAGAGAACTGTTCTTCATATTCGGCCACCGATAAGCTTCGCTGCTTTAGAGCCGCGAACTCCGCCGCCTTCTTCTCTTGTACACGATCGGAAAAATATTTGTCGTTGAAGAATTCCTCGAACTCTTCCCATGTGACTTGTTGATCGCCTAGAGTTGCCTTGACGGAATCCCACCAAGTACGCGCGTCCCGCTCCAATTGGAAGGTAGAAAGAAGGACACGCTCTTGGTCGGTGCATTGCATGACTTCAAACATTCTCCCCATTTCGTGGAGCCAATGCTCGGCCTCATCGGGGTTAGTCGAACCAGCAAATCTTTGCGGGTTCATTCCTCGAAAGTTCCAGTATAAGTCACCGGTGCCATGACCCGCTGCTCCAGCTTGCGCTACCTGATGTAACGCCTGAGTCAGGCCTTGAACTGTGCGCTGCAGGTTCCTCCATTCAGCACGTTCGGCTGCCATCTACACGAGAAATAGATTACTTAGGTCCAATAAAATAGATAATAACACGATTAAGGAACGAACTTAACCCAAGTTTCTACCCAATCTCACCAGGTCAGGTTCTAGACTTTAACAAGGTTAGAGGTCTAATGCACCTAAACACGACCAAAAACTCGGTACCTGGCGGAGCTAATCGGTCCGAAGACCACTTGCGCAAGTATGCGACCTTCCCGATAGGCGTAGCCTAACGTTCGGACAACACCTTTTGATATACCGATTATTGGGATGCAATGCAAGAAAACCTAAACTTAGGGAACCTAGGAATATGAAACCTAGGGCTCTGATACCAACTAAACTGTCACGCCCCGACGCGGAATATCGGGACGTACAGTTAGAAACGAGCTGGAAAGAGAGAGAACTAATCTAAATATATACAAATGCTAAGAAATGGAAATAACTTATTGACCATTAAACAATACATAACTGGTACATAATCCTCAAATCAACTCAATACAACTGGGATAACAACTCTAAACCACAATAACATAACTGAAGCACAACACACTCTAAACACAACTAACTGATACACTCAAAACATCACCCCTGCCCTTCCCCATCGGTAAGCGCGTCACCTGAAAAGCCTGGAAAGGGGGGAAACAACAACTATGAGCTAACGCTCAGTAGGAAATAACAGATAGGTATAAGTGATTAGCAGTTTAATTACATTTTCAAAATATCATGCTACAAAGGATAATGCAATAAAAGAGTAATGATGATATAATGAAACAAAATTGAAAGATCTTGCAAGGTCACGAAATATAAAGGAACAGAATGGTAATACTTAAGAGGAATAACAAAGACAAGAATTTACTACAGGAGATAACGATAAAGAGTTGGCCATATCAAGATAATTCAAGTCATGTCAAGCACGTGTGTAGTTTCATTTCCACGTCCAAGTAACAGCAAGTAAGTAACAACAAGTAGAGTATAGAACAGTGAAGAGTGGAAAGTGAAAAGTAGTAGAGAGTAGTAGAGAGTAGTGGCCAGTCCTAGATTTAACTCATGTCATAGTACTGGTGCCAAATGCCACACCTAGTCAATCACCTCCCCGGGGGTACACGTAGTGTTCGGGCGCTCCTCCCAGGACTAGACCGAGCCCTTAATTGTTTGCCAGGCATTGATTTCTTTGGATCAAAGATCCCACGAATCTAGACTTCCACAATTTATGGCCAGAATTCCAAGGTTTGAACCATGTAGCAATAACAATTTCAAGTAGGAAGGAGATTCATTTCAGAATTTCAAGGTAAGCACAATCATCAAGAAGATTGAAAACCAAGTCACAATAAGAGTTAATCGTGCTGCGCTACTGTAGTACAGCAGCTATCCAACAAGCTAATCAACATATTAATCCTAATTATCAAGTTAATATGTCAAAGATTATTCATTATCATTTGCATTAAGACAATTGCCAAAAGCTGATTCAAGATGATAAGGTAAAGGAACAAGCTTGTACAGGAAGGAAAAAGAATGCATTAACAGAGATTTAATTACACCATTAACCACTAATTATGTGGGTTTCTATTTAACCAATGTATGAGTCGAAATGAAGATGGTAAACGGCATGTTTTTACACTATATTTGCAAGTAGGAACCAATGTAAATTGAAATCATAAGGTTTCCAGAACATGTCACTGGTTCTTCAAAAGTATAGTTTTCAATTGGTCTAAGTTCAATGGGTCGATCCCCTAATGATCCGGATCGATCCACGGGTCACAAAACGATGAAAATCGGGTTTCTGGTACATGGGTCGACCCCTGGGGTCGACCCCTGAAAAATTGGGGTCTGTCTGCTGGATGGGTCGACCCCGGGGTCGACCCCCTCAAATCCAGCAGCATGGGTCGACCCTCGCGCTGGGCCGACTGGGTCGACCCCAGGGGTCGACCCTCGCGCTGGCCTTTGCTGCTGGGGCATGGGTCGACCCCTGCAAGCCCAGAAAAGGCCGGGGCCTCCGGAAAACATGTAAACTTACCCATTTGAGGTCCAATTGAGTTGAAATCAAAACCCCATGCTATAGGAATCTTACTAGACATATGAGGGTCATAATACATGAGTTTTAAAGCACGAATTTCATCAGAAACCCATTTAATCACAACCTATTCTATGAAGAACACAAGAAGACCTAATTCTTGACATACTTCCACTAAATCTAAAAATTCTCCCAACATACACAACGGAATTTGGGGATTTTGGTGTCAAAAGAAAGTTAACAAGCTACTGATTACATTCATGTATATTAATTAGAAGTTGGACTGTTATAACCTACCTCAAATCGGAGAAAGACTTCGAAACCCTAGAATGAAGAACAAGCTTGACAGCAGCTCACAAAAAGCTTGATATCTCCACGGATACCTAATGAAATTTGGGGCTTTCAGTCCCATTGGATAGATCTCGTCGAGCTGATCAAGATACTATATTTACAAGTCTCAATTGGTTAAGGGTACCTACCTTAATCGACGGATTAAAGGGCTGGAGATGAAGAACGACGAACTACCAACACCCTCCACCAAAACGACGAATGCTCCCAGATCTGGACTCCTCGTCGGCTGACCCAGCTACCAAATGAAACTAGAGTCGAAGAGCTACATTTCTATAGGTCATGGAGCTTCTGGAGCCTTCGGAGTTGGGAGTATTTGGCGCTGCAAGTTTCGTGTTAGAAACGGCGCCGGAATCCTTGACTCGACCAAATCTATGTCGGCAGCACGTTTTAGGGCTAGGTTTACCTCAAATTGATTGAGGGTAAATGTTCCTTACCTCGTGGTCTTCCATTTGCCCTTGATTTCAGATCATTTGGTTGAGTAATAAGGTCGAATTTCACGTTTTAAGTTACGATTAGGTAAAGGGTAGGTGAAAGTCAAATTCAGAATTAATCCTCTAATTAGACAAGGTTACGTAATTAATTTGGGTCAAGACCAGAAGACAAAATTGCTATAAAAATGATCTATTACCCAATTGCTATTTTTACAGATTTTTCTAAGGTAGTCGAATTTATAGGTTCTATTTTCTAATGAATTAAATATTAATATTTCAAAATTCAAACATTAATTCATTTTAATTCAATTTTCAATTAATAAAAGCTCAATAAAACTTAATAAATAATCGGGGTATTACACCCTCCCCTACTTAAAGAATTTGGTCCTCCAAATTCACTGCACTATATACGGAAGGTAGGGAAAAGATAGATCACCTAGAATAGGTCGGGATACCGCTTCCGCATAGTATCTTCCGATTCCCAAGTAGCTTCTTCGGTTCCACGCCGACTCCACTGAATCTTGACCATCGGTATAGACCGATTCCGGAGTTGCTGCTGTTTCCGGTCTAGAATCTTGATAGGTCTTTCTTCATAAGTCAAATCTTCCTTTAACTCAAAATCCACATGTTGAATGATGTGAGTGGGATCGTACACATATTTCCGTAACATAGACACATGGAAAATATTGTGTACGCCAGATAACTGAGGCGGTAATGCTAGTCTGTAAGTAACTTCTCCCACTCTATCTAGGATCTCGAATGGACTAATATACCTCGGACTCAGCTTGCCATGAATGCCAAATCTTCGAATCCCTCTCGAAGGAGAGACTTTCAGAAACACATGCTCGCCAACTTGAAATTCTAATGCTCTTCTCCTTGTGTCGGCATAACTCTTCTGTCTTGACTGAGCCACTTGTAACCGGTCTCGGATAACACGGATGTTCTGTGATGATTCTGAAACAAGATCCGGTCCAAGCCATTGCTTCTCGCCCACCTCGTCCCAACACAACGGGGAACGACAGCTTCTTCCATACAAAGCTTCAAATGGAGCCATTTGTATGCTGGATTGGTAACTGTTGTTGTAGGCGAATTCAATCAATGCCAAGTGATTACTCCAACTGCCTCCGAAATCAATCATGCAAGCTCGCAGCATATCTTCCACTATCTGGTTGGTTCTTTCAGTCTGTCCATCTATCTGTGGATGAAAAGCAGTACTGAAATTCAGACAAGTACCAAGAGACTCTTGCAGTCCCTTCCAAAAATGTGAAGTAAATCTCGGGTCTCTATCAGACACAATGCTGACAGGTATACCATGGAGCCTTACCACTTCCTTCAAATATAAAGCAGCCAATACATCAACTGTCCACTTGGACTTAATGGGTAAGAAATGAGCCGATTTTGTCAAGCGATCGACGATCACCCATATCGCATCAAATCCACCACGAGTCTTAGGTAGACCCATAATGAAATCCATGCCAATGCTTTCCCACTTCCATTGGGGTATGTCGAGTGGTTTCAACTTTCCTGCCGGTCTGAAATGTTCAACCTTAACTTGTTGACAAACCAGACATCTACTCACGAAATCTATAATTTCCCTTTTCATATTCGGCCACCAAAAGGACCTTTTCAAATCCTTGAACATTTTAGTGCCTCCGGGATGAATAGTGTATTTGGATCTATGTGCTTCCTCCAGAATCTTGTTCTTTAACTCAGCTTCATCAGGTACACAAGTTCTACCCTGGAATAACAATCTTCCATCGTCAGCCACCATGAAGTCGGGTCTGCTGCTCAAACTTCCCTTGATCTCAACCAGCTCGGGATCATTATCTTGCAAGGATTTGATCTCCATCAATAATTCGGGCTTAAGTCGAATCTGTGCAATTATAACCCGATCATTATCAACATTTAGATCCAGGCTAGCTAACTGTTCCAATAGCCTCCACTCTTGTAACATGAGACTTGATAATTTAGCCATAGGCTTCCGGCTTAATGCATCTTCCACCACATTGCCTTTACCGGGATGATATTCAATCGAGAAGTCGAAGTCCTTCATATACTCCAACCATCTTCTCTGCCTCATGTTAAGTTCTTTCTGAGAAAATAAATACTTCAGACTCTTATGATCTGAAAATACTGTGAATGTTTCTCCATACAAGTAATGCCTCCAAATTTTTAAGGCGAATACAACTGCTGCAAGTTCCAAGTCATGAACGGGGTAATTCTCTTCATGCTTCTTCAGCTGCCTAGAAGAATAGGCAATCACCTTACCATGCTGCATGAGTACACAGCCTAAGCCAATACCAGAAGCATCGGTATAGACCACAAAACCACCGTCGCCAGAAGGTAAAGCCAATATGGGTGCAGTAGTGAGGCAATCCTTCAATGTTTGAAAGCTCTGCTGACATTCCTCGGACCATTCAAACTTGTTGTCTTTGCGGGTCAATCGAGTGAGAGGTACTGCAATCTTGGAGAAGTCTTGAATAAATCTCCGATAATAGCCTGCCAGGCCTAGGAAGCTTCTCACTTCGGTCACTGTAGTAGGCTGATCCCAGTTCCTTACTGCCTCCACTTTCGAAGGATCAACTGAAATACCTTCTTTGGTGATGATATGTCCTAAGAAGGACACTTCTTGCAGCCAGAAATCACATTTACTGAATTTGGCATATAGTTGATGATCTTTCAATATCTGCAATGCCATCCTCAAATGTTCGGCATGCTCTTCTTCAGTCTTGGAATAAATTAGTATGTCGTCAATGAATACCACGACACATTGATCAAGATAAGGTCGGAATGCATTATTCATTAACTGCATGAAAGCTGCTGGTGCATTCGTTAGACCAAAAGGCATAACGACAAACTCAAAATGACCATACCTGCTGCGGAAAGCCGTTTTATAAATATCATCTTCCTTAATCCTCAGCTGATGATATCCAGATCGAAGATCGATCTTAGAGAAATAATGTGCTCCCGCTATTTGGTCGAATAATTCGTCGATCCTCGGCAATGGATATTTATTCTTGATAGTTAGCTGATTCAGTTGCCGATAATCGATGCATAATCTCATCGAACCATCCTTTTTCCTGACGAATAATACAGGAGCTCCCCAAGGTGAAGTACTCGGACGAATAAAGCCCTTCTCGAGCAATTCCATCAGCTGTTGCTTTAATTCCCTTAGCTCCGCAGGGGACATACGGTAAGGAGCTCTAGAAATAGGGGACGCGTCAAGAACAATATCAATGGAGAAGATAACTTCCCGCTCAGGCGGAAGTCCTGGTAGTTCCTCCGGAAAGACTTCGGAGAATTCTCAGACAATAGGAGTGTCCTTTATCTCAACTCGTTGTTCCGGTGTAGCATGGACAAAGGCTAGAAAAGCCTCGCAACCTCGCCTCATCAGCTTGTCAGCTCGAAGAGAAGAGATGAGCGATACGGGGTTATGGCGCTTGATCCCCGTAAAAGACAAACCAGAATGTCCAGTAAAAGTCACTGAGCTAGAACTGCAGTGAACACTAGCCTCGTACTTGGCCAACCAATCTGCTCCACGGATTACATCATAATCCTTCATATCCATGCAAACTAAGTCGGTTGGAAAGTTACGTTCATCGATAATAACCTTACTAGAAGGATAGTAATATTGAATAGCCGCTCCAGAACCAATAGGAGTTGATATAACTAATGGAGAATTCATCATAATAGGTTCGACAGATAACGACTTCGCAAATTTTCGAGAAATAAAAGAATACGTTGCACCAGTATCAAAGAGAACAAATGCGGGCTTGTCGATTATAGTAAGGGTACCTTCGACGAGTCCGCCCTCATCAGAAATCCCAGTTTCATCCGCATGTAAAGCTTGGAGCCTTCCTTGCGGCTTCTTGATAACTTGAGGTTTTACCGGTGTAGCTTGTTCCGATAGAAGAGGGCAGTCAGGGATACGGTGTTCCCTACTCCCACATCGTAAACACGCACCTAGTTTGCGCCAGCATTCCTCCATCTTGTGACCTGGACGATCACAATACTTGCACTTGCCCTTGAATGGAACAATAGGGCCGGGTTTCTTCTCTTCATTTCTTGGCATCTTGCCTTTCCACGTTCCCAATCCGATCCACGAACTAGACCCACTCATGGGCCTCTTTTTGCTAGTGCCAAATCCGGGTCTAGGAGTTGGTTGTTCCTTCTTCATGCCTTGCCCACGGATCCTCTCCGTCATTTCTAAGGTATCTTCTAGAACTTGTGCCTTTCTCACCATCTCAGAATAAGTAGAGATCTCCATCGGCGCCAGTTGATTGATGTAGTGAAGCTTCAACCCGTTGAGAAATTGCTTAGCTTTCATCTTTTCTGTGGAGATAAGGTGAGTAGCATAGCGCGAAAGCCGAGAGAACTGTTCTTCATATTCGGCCACCGATAAGCTTCGCTGCTTTAGAGTCGCGAACTCCGTCGCCTTCTTCTCTTGTACACGATCGGAAAAATATTTGTCGTTGAAGAATTCCTCGAACTCTTCCCATGTGACTTGTTGATCGCCTAGAGTTGCCTTGACGGAATCCCACCAAGTACGCGCGTCCCGCTCCAATTGGAAGATAGAAAGAAGGACATGCTCTTGGTCGGTGCATTGCATGACTTCAAACATTCTCCCCATTTCGTGGAGCCAATGCTCGGCCTCATCGGGGTTAGTCGAACCAGCAAATCTTTGCGGGTTCATTCCTCGAAAGTTCCAGTATAAGTCACCGGTGCCATGACCCGCTGCTCCAGCTTGCGCTACCTGATGTAACGCCTGAGTCAGGCCTTGAACTGTGCGCTGCAGGTTCCTCGATTCAGCACGTTCGGCTGCCATCTACACGAGAAATAGATTACTTAGGTCCAATAAAATAGATAATAACACGATTAAGGAACGAACTTAACCCAAGTTTCTACCCAATCTCACCAGGTCAGGTTCTAGACTTTAACAAGGTTAGAGGTCTAATGCACCTAAACACGACCAAAAACTCGGTACCTGGCGGAGCTAATCGGTCCGAAGACCACTTGCGCAAGTATGCGACCTTCCCGATAGGCGTAGCCTAACGTTCGGACAATACCTTTTGATATACCGATTATTGGGATGCAATGCAAGAAAACCTAAACTTAGGGAACCTAGGAATATGAAACCTAGGGCTTTCATACCAACTAAATTGTCACGCCCCGACGCGGAATATCGGGACGTACAATTAGAAACGAGCTGGAAAGAGAGAGAACTAATCTAAATATATACAAATGCTAAGAAATGGAAATAACTTATTGACCATTAAACAATACATAACTGGTACATAATCCTCAAATCAACTCAATACAACTGGGATAACAACTCTAAACCACAATAACATAACTGAAGCACAACACACTCTAAACACAACTAACTGATACACTCAAAACATCACCCCTGCCCTTCCCCATCGGTAAGCGCGTCACCTGAAAAGCCTGGAAAGGGGGAAACAACAACTATGAGCTAACGCTCAGTAGGAAATAACAGATAGGTATAAGTGATTAGCAGTTTAATTACATTTGCAAAATATCATGCTACAAAGGATAATGCAATAAAAGAGTAATGATGATATAATGAAACAAAATTTAGAGATCTTGCAAGGTCACGAAATATAAAGGAACAGAATGGTAATACTTAAGAGGAATAACAAAGACAAGAATTTACTACAGGAGATAACGATAAAGAGTTGGCCATATCAAGATAATTCAAGTCATGTCAAGCACGTGTGTAGTTTCATTTCCACGTCCAAGTAACAGCAAGTAAGTAACAACAAGTAGAGTATAGAACAGTGAAGAGTGGAAAGTGAAAAGTAGTAGAGAGTAGTAGAGAGTAGTGGCCAGTCCTAGATTTAACTCATGTCATAGTACTGGTGCCAAATGCCACACCTAGTCAATCACCTCCCCGGGGGTACACGTAGTGTTCGGGCGCTCCTCCCAGGACTAGACCGAGCCCTTAATTGTTTGCCAGGTATTGATTTCCTTGGATCAAAGATCCCACGAATCTAGACTTCCACAATTTATGGCCAGAATTTCAAGGTTTGAACCATGTAGCAATAACAATTTCAAGTAGGAAGGAGATTCATTTCAGAATTTCAAGGTAAGCACAATCATCAAGAAGATTGAAAACCAAGTCACAATAAGAGTTAATCGTGCTGCGCTACTGTAGTACAGCAGCTATCCAACAAGCTAATCAACATATTAATCCTAATTATCAAGTTAATATGTCAAAGATTATTCATTATCATTTGCATTAAGACAATTGCCAAAAGCTGATTCAAGATGATAAGGTAAAGGAACAAGCTTGTACAGGAAGGAAAAAGAATGCATTAACAGAGATTTAATTACACCATTAACCACTAATTATATGGGTTTCTATTTAACCAATGTATGAGTCGAAATGAAGATGGTAAACGGCATGTTTTTACACTATATTTGCAAGTAGGAACCAATGTAAATTGAAATCATAAGGTTTCCAGAACAGGTCATTGGTTCTTCAAAAGTATAGTTTTCAATTGGTCTAAGTTCAATGGGTCGATCCCCTAATGATCCGGATCGATCCACGGGTCACAAAACGATGAAAATCGGGTTTCTGGTACATGGGTCGACCCCTGGGGTCGACCCCTGAAAAATTGGGGTCTGTCTGCTGGATGGGTCGACCCCCGGGGTCGACCCCCTCAAATCCAGCAGCATGGGTCGACCCTCGCGCTGGGCCGACTGGGTCGACCCCAGGGGTCGACCCTCGGGCTGGCCTTTGCTGCTGGGGCATGGGTCGACCCCTGCAAGCCCAGAAAAGGCCGGGGCCTCCGGAAAACATGTAAACTTACCCATTTGAGGTCCAATTGAGTTGAAATCAAAACCCCATGCTATAGGAATCTTACTAGACATATGAGGGTCATAATACATGAGTTTTAAAGCACGAATTTCATCAGAAACCCATTTAATCACAACCTATTCTATGAAGAACACAAGAAGACCTAATTCTTGACATACTTCCACTAAATCTAAAAATTCTCCCAACATACACAACGGAATTTGGGGATTTTGGTGTCAAAAGAAAGTTAACAAGCTACTGATTACATTCATGTATATTAATTAGAAGTTGGGCTGTTATAACCTACCTCAAATCGGAGAAAGACTTCGAAACCCTAGAATGAAGAACAAGCTTGACAGCAGCTCACAAAAAGCTTGATATCTCCATGGATACCTAATGAAATTTGGGGCTTTCAATCCCATTGGATAGATCTCGTCGAGCTGATCAAGATACTATATTTACAAGTCTCAATTGGTTAAGGGTACCTACCTTAATCGACGGATTAAAGAGTTGGAGATGAAGAACGACGAACTACCAACACCCTCCACCAAAATGACGAATGCTCCCAGATCTGGACTCCTCGTCGGCTGACCCAGCTACCAAATGAAACTAGAGTCGAAGAGCTACATTTCTATAGGTCATGGAACTTCTGGAGCCTTCGGAGTTGGGAGTATTTGGCGCTGCAAGTTTCGTGTTAGAAACGGCGCCGGAATCCTTGACTCGGCCAAATCTATGTCGGCAGCACGTTTTAGGGCTAGGTTTACCTCAAATTGATTGAGGGTAAATGTTCCTTACCTCGTGGTCTTCCATTTGCCCTTGATTTCAGATCATTTGGTTGAATTTCACGTTTTAAGTTACGATTAGGTAAAGGGTAGGTGAAAGTCAAATAAGAGATATATGCTTGGAATGCCTAGTGCCAAAAAATAGAAGGTCGGGGTAACCCATAAAAGTTACCGTACCCAACTTGCAGTTGACACTAGCACCATGAGCAGATAGCCAATCGGCAACCAATATAACATCATATCCGTCCATCTACATGCATACCAAATCAGCGGGTAAGTTATAACCGCTAATTAGAACTTCACTAGTATGATAGAAATGTTTAATCTCCATTCCCGTTCTAATAGGGGTAGTAATAGTGAGTGTAGAATCTAATGGAACAGGCTTCATAAGTAAAAGACCAGCAAATCTTCTAGATATAAATGAATGCGTAGCTCCGGTGTCAAATAAGACAGAGGCATGCCTTGAGTACACAGAAAGAGTACCTTCCACGACGCCTCCTTCTTCGGTAGGTTCCGCATCCATGAGAGCTTGGAGTCTTCCTTGCTTTTTGGCAATAATAGGAAGTTTTGCCGGTGGTGGAGCTTGCTCGTTGAGAAGATGACAATTCGGGATCCTATGCTCCCGACTCCCGCATCGAAGAGATGCGTCGAGCTTTCTCCAACATTCCTCGGATTTGTGTCCGGATTTCTCGCAGAATTTACATAATTCTTTTGATGACGTAGAGAAAGAAACAATTTGCTTGTCAAAGGTTCTTAGATTCTTGTCCCCTTGAAAGTTACGTCCACCCTTGTTGAAATTTTGCCCATCCTTGTTAAAGTTACGCCTGTCATTGGACCTTTTCTTCCCGAAGGAAGGTTTGAAACTTCCGGACCAAGTAACTTGCTCTCTCTTGGCTTCCCTTCCTCGGATGTGATCCGATAACTCCGTTGCATCTTCTAGGAGTTGTGCTCTCCGTACCGCATCAGAATAAATTTGGATATCCATCGGGGCGAGTTGAATAATATATTGAGGCCTTAAGCCATTTAAGAACCTCCTTGCCTTCAGTTTGTCGATACCCACGAGATGTGGAGCGTACCGAGATAATGTTGAGAATTGAGCTTCATATTCGGCTACCGATAAACCCCTTTGCTTCAAAGCGGAAAATTTGGCGGCCTTCCTTTCTTGCACTCGGTCGAAAAAATATTTACTATTGAAGTGTTCCACGAACTCTTCCCATAGAATTTGGCCGTGCGGTAAAGTAGCTTCGACCGATTCCCACCAGGCACGGGCATCTCTTTCCAGTTGAAAAGTACCGAGTAAGACCTTTTCCTCGTCAGCGCATTGCATGACTCAGAATATCCTCTCGATCTCCTTAATCCAGTGTTCGACTTCATCCGGATCCGTAGATCCAACGAACTTGGGAGGGTTCATGCTTCGGAAATTCCTATGCAAATCACCAACTCCTCGATTTGCTCCTCCCTAAGTAACCTGTTAGAGGGCTTGGGTTAAGCCTTGAACGGTGCACTGCAT
This sequence comes from Amorphophallus konjac, assembly GCA_022559845.1. NCBI lineage: Eukaryota > Viridiplantae > Streptophyta > Magnoliopsida > Alismatales > Araceae > Amorphophallus > Amorphophallus konjac. The sequence continues at coordinate 136,037,497 of CM040122.1, forward strand.
CTCGCGCCATTGAGCTCTCTCGGCGGCCATTTGCGAGAATTAGCCTGAAACCATAATTCCAAGATTTATTATTTTTATTTTGATATTTATTTCCTGATAATTCCCTTTTTCTTAAAACTTAACCCGTGTTTCTACCCAATCTTACCGGGAAGGTTTTAAGACCTATCCAATTTCTAGATATTGATCTTAAACCTAACCTAAGTTTAAGAATCCTAGGTTTTATGTAACCTAGGCTCTGATACCACAAAGACTGTCACGCCCCGACGCGGAATATCGGGACGTGAACTAGTCATAAACAAGCGTGTCGATCAGAGCATGTACAATTTTATTTCTAAAGACAGAAATGAATGAGAAAAATGATACTTTTATTTCATCAAAATGAAGTTTACATCACTAATTCATAAGCCATAAAGATAAATTACAACTTCCAATCTCAAAGTACATCATTCTTGTAAAAACACTAATGATCTACATAAATCCTAGGGAAAAGAAAAATAATATTTCACTCTTGTCCATTCCCTTATTCATTTTCATTTCTGCAATAATTAATCAAAATGTAGGGTGAGCTAAAAGCTCAGTAGGATTTTATATCTCTAAAAATCAAGCAATCTGTAAGTATTTACAATTTAAGTGATTTTTTTTCCAAGTTACATCGGAAAGTGTATAACATGAATGGAATTTTCAAGTAATTGAGATAACATGATATCAAGATGAATTTCCAAGTAATGACTTTGAACAAGTAAAGAATTTCATATAATTGGCCATTTTCACGCAAGTCAAGTAATTCATGTAATTTTCAAGTAAACAAGTAACAAGTACAAATAATGGAATGCCGTAAAAATCTAGCAAGTCATGCACTTCAATGCAATGACACACCGTGGTCAATCAACTCTCATAGGCACAAGTACTTTCGGGCGCTCCTCCCAAGACCAAACCGGGCCCCATTAATGCCAGGCATTGGGTCAGTGGATCATAAGATCCCAAGTACGTTTAGACATCACTTAACACTATGGCCAATGAATTTCAAGAATAAACTCATTTGTAAAAAGTACAGATCTGACAAAAATCTCACAAGTAACAAGAGGAGTGAATAATAATTTTAAGGCATCATGTTTAACGACATTAAGTCGTGGAATTTAAGAAAGAACGGTAAATAGGAAGAAAATTCAAGTAATTAGAGTTTAATAGAATTAATTTAATTCCATGGTTTAATCTTATGTGTATTTGGTTTACAAGTGTTTAGACATGATTATAAGAAATTTTTGTACATTAGAGATGCATTAGTTTAGCCAAAACGGTGATTTATTATAAAAATCAGAATTTGGTTATGAAAATAGGTTTTTATGTCGAAAATAATTCTAACTTGTTGAAAATAATTTTAATATGTTACTTTACTGATAAGATGATAAAAAATAAATTTTCATGCTGGATTTAATTTTTACATGCTGAAAATTAATTTTTAACATGCTAAAATTAATACTTAACATGCTAAAATAATTCTCACACATTAAGTTACTGATAAGATGATAAAGATAAGTTTACCATGCTGATTATAGAAATTCTATGATAACAACATAAATTTTATCATGCTAAAAATAATTTTTCTATATTTATTTACTAATTATTTGATAGGAAAATAAAATTATCATGCTGAAAAATAGTTTTAATATAGTGAAAATAATTCTATCACGCTAAAAATAATTCTAACATGCTAGAAATAATTTTATCATGCTGGAAGAAATTTTATCATACTGGAAGTAATTTTATCATGCTGGAAGTAATTTTCATGCATCAATTTACTAATTATTTAATAGGGAATTAGGTTTAACATGCACAAAAAAATAGTTTTAAATAGATTTAACGTGCTGAAAATAATTTTTATATCTCAATATGTATAAAATAATTTTATCATGTTGAAAGTCACTTTTAACATACTAGAAATATTTTTCATGTATTAATTTACTAATATGGTTAAAATTAGATTTTTACATGTAAAAATAATTTCATTCTATAAAAATAATTTATTAACATGCTGTAAGAATTAAAACATGTTAATATTACCTTTTCTTACTTTTAGTGACTAAATACTTATAATTATTGGAGATTCCAAATGTTATAATTCATATTGTGTAGTGGCTAATCTTTAGTCCCACATTGGAAGTTTAGAAAACTTTCATGACTTTATATGTTGAGAGCTCACCCTTGGGTCAAAACCCAATAGGCATAGGATGTGGGCTCGAGTTGTGTGTGGATATAAAACTATTAATATATTTATTTATTTGTGCCGTGCCGAGCCGCACCGAGTCGAGTCGAGTCGAGGTGAGGTGAGGTGAGGTGAGGTTGGTTTTGAACGCGCTGGCCAGTGCTAGTGCTATTTGGACATGTGTTTATAATTTATGAACGCTCTGCTAGCGCGATATGAAGAAGAGATAGAAATATAGGTCGGAATAAGAAAACCCTTGATTCTTCCTTCAAATCTCCTCCAATCACTGCAGCAGCATAGCCTTAACTTCCATGGATGATTTGGGGGTCGAATGGGGTTCTATTTATAGGCAAAACTTAGCCAAATTTGTTAAGATTCCTTGCCTAACAATGCCAAACTTTCTAACTCCGAATTAGAAGAAAATTTCAACTTCTCCTCTTAATCTAGCCTTAATTTGGTGTGAAACCAATGTAAAAACGGCTGGTCTAAGGTGGCTGGTAGGTAAGGGTTGATTTTTGTGTCAACTTTCTAGAAATTGGATTATTATAATCCCATGAATGTCATATTAAACCTATGTTATGAATTTAAGGTTAATTTAACCTTTATTGAATCCTTTAACCATTTATTCAGCCCATTATGGATTATCCAATGAGCCAATTGTAATCCTAATCCATTATATGGACTTTTATTGGGCTTACTATGATTTTTATAAGGGTTAGAGCTTTTAATTTCTATTTACCTAAATAAATTCATGTAAATACATTTGCCTAGTTTATTTCATATAATAAAATATAATTTAATTATTTCATGAAAATTTAATTATAGAATAAAATTAAAAATTTTATTTCTCATATTTATTTATCGGGTTTCTACATAAAAACTCTAAGACTCTTTAATGCCTAGAAATATGAAAAGACATCGATGACTCATTATAACTCCCTTAAAAACTTTAAGACTCTTTAATGTCTAGAAATATGAAAAGACACCTATGACTCATTATAACTCCCTTAAAGACACTTAGGGATATCAAAAGACAAACTTCAAAGACCCTTATGTAAAATAAAAAAATTTACAAATATTTTAAGACGGAAGATCAAGTTCGATGTCGATGACGATCCCGTCAAACCCCTCCGCTTGGAGAAGGTTCGACCTCGAACCTCGAATCTCGAATCTCAAATCGCAGGACCCCGACTTGTTGGGACAAACCGGACGACTTGCTCTGATACCATTTGATGTGAGACGAGGTCGAGGAAGGACTTCAAACTATCAGCCGGAGAGCAAGAAGGCGAGGTGACTAGAGAAGAACGAAGGAGCTCAGCCGGGGCCTCACACCCATCCCCATCTCAGGGATGACGCAGTCGTGCTCTTCAATTCTTCTCTACGGTGATGGCGGTTGCAGGCGTTTCAGTTGGCACGGTGGTGGTGGCGGTGGTGATGGACGACGACGGCGGTTGAACGGTGAAAGAGGAAGATCGTTGAGCTTCGATGGAGCTTCACACCCGTCCTCTTCTCGAAGACGATGCACCGGAGCTTCACGGACGACCTCCATGGGAGGGCGAAGTGGGCTTGGGCCTCTCACTCTGGATTCCAAAAATCTAGAAGAACACTCATATCCATAGCTAAACTGGTTTTTTCTTCATTCTATTGCTTCAAATAAGGACTACAAGACTTTTTTTATAGACTTCACAAAGAAGATCAAAGGACAAACTCTAAGACTCTTTAATGCCTAGAAATATGAAAAGACACCTATGACTCATTATAACTCTCTTAAAAACTTTAAGACTCTTTGATGCCTAGAAATATGAAAAGACACCTATGACTCATTATAACTCCCTTAAAGACACTTAGGGATATCAAAAGATAAACTTCAAAGACCCTTATGTAAAATAAAAAAAATTACAAATATTTTAAGACGGAAGATCAAGTCCGATGTCGATGATGATCCCGTCACATCTTTTCGAGGTAAGTTTTGGGAGTGTTGTCTCTATGAAGCTTTTGTCTTGTGTCTGCTTAAGTGTGGACAGTGTTAATTCTGAACCTGAGTTGCTCTTGTTTAGCGGTGGTTTGGCTTTGGACCCAGATTTTGGATTTGGGGGCCGTTGTGCACCGTGTGTGACGTGTCATGTTTGGCGGCTGTTGTGCTGTGAAGGTTCAGTAATTGTTTCAGGACGTAAGGATAAGCTGAGACAGGTGTTCTTTGTGCTTTGTGCTAAAGCTGGTACTCTTCCTGGTTTGCACTTTGGTAACTTGTGATCGGTTGTTTGCAGGATCTGTACTCGAGGCGTGTTCTATTGCAGCTTCGTGAATTGCGATGGCGCCGAGTGTGTGCTGAGATAGGGATGTCGAGTTGTCTGTGATGCCTGTGTGCGTTGTATGAGTGCGCAGCGGAAGCATGTGGGCTGATAACCCACAGGTCGAGGATCGTTGGTTGGAAGATTCTGGCCGACTGAGAGGTTTGTTTCCTCGATATGTATCTTCGTCTTGACTATGTGTGCCTTGATGTCGTTGGTTGCCGTGCCGTTGCTAGGCTTTGTGATGGTTGGCACTGGCATGTTTGAGGATTGGGGGATCTATCGGCATAATTACTGGTCGAGTACCCTTTTTCTTCCTCCGTATTTTCTTGGGAGTTGTGCTCTCGGGACGTGAGCATGGTCTTTGAGATGCATTCTCCGAGAGGTTGTTGTGGGTCCTTGTTGGTAAGCTGCGTGCGTGGCTAGTATATGTTAGCCATGTGTCAGCTGTAATTGTGCCTTGATATGACCCAGCTTGCAGTTATGTCCCGTGGTTCTGTGTTGAGAACGGAGCCGGGATTCTGCAAGTGTTGTTGTTGTTGTTGTTGTTTGGTGGTTGTGTTCAGTTTGAGAGGAGTCCCCTCTGAGTCTGATTTGGCATTGTGTGGACCGAGGTCTTGTCGGTTGGTTTTGCTATACTCTTCTGTTACGATAGAGTTGGCATGCGACTCGAATCAGATGTAATGTCTGAGTGAGGACTGACTTGATTGTGCTCTTGGTCCAGTGCTATCGTTGGCGTTCTATGTGCCAGGTTTCATTGTTGTTCTTAGTGCGGAAGCCGATGATTTGGGACTGTCAGTTGAGAGAACTGTGTTTCCTTGTTTAAGTTGATGCTTGTTGTGTCTGCCGTGTGTTATATCGGTAGCTATTTTCGTGACATGGGTCGTGTCTCCTTTTCCCTATGAGACGTAAGCGACGTTGCCTTGTTTCGGAGGTGTCGGACTTGTGTTCACTTGTGTGCCATGCTCGTTCTGTGGATCGATTTGCCTTGAGATCCGGAGTGTGTGCCTGTGATTGTGGTCTGACAGTGTCCCTCTGAACTGTGTTTTTCGAGAATCGTGTTCTCGTGCTTTGTGTTTTGAGGTTTGGCTGGAGCGTGGAGAGCATTGCCAGTGTTCAGGGTTGTTCTTCCCTACTTCTTCTTGTTAGCTCATTTAATTTCGAGGATGAAATTTCCTAAGAGGGGAGGCTGTAATGCCCTGGGTTTTCAGATCTGTATCGGAGAGCTTTCGGATCACTTTTGTGAGTCTTGAGTTGTGTTTTACGATCCACGCGGGTTTTTCTCTCATACAAGTTACGGAACCCTGTGGTGAGTTTACTGTTGAGTTCATCGACTCGAGGACGCTACAGTTGCGTTATGCTCCTTCCGAGGATCGCTTAGACTATTTTTCCGTATTTTTCTGAATTAGTGAATTTTTGGACAAAAATCGGATTTCACGAAAATTAGGAAATTCTTAATTTCCTATTTCTTTCTTCACCCTCTCTCCTCTCTCTCATTTCTCATGCTCACTCTCTCTCTCCGTTCTCTCTCCCCTCTTCTCCTCTCACCGCGGGGCGCGCGACCGTGGCGAGCTGGGCGAGGCAGGAACGTCGTGGAGCTGCTATGACGTGTGATGGCACGAGAATCGAGGCCTACTTGGCGCGATCCCATTCGTGAATTCAAAGCCGACGTGAGTGGTTCGTGCGATGGTTTTTGACGTGGTTTAGTCGTTTCGGCGCGCGAGAACTTCGGTGGAGGTAGGGAGATGGATACCCTACTTCTCTTTTGCGTTCCCTCGCGATTACGAGCTGATCCATGCGAGAACGAGTAAGTTTTCCAGCTTTAGGGTGAAAATATGCTTCGAGGGGTGTGAGACGAGTTCACCTTTTTCGGTGACGGTTTCTTGCCTAGTTAGTTTCATTCGAACCCCTGGCATGTTAGCATTTCATTCCCACTAGTTTCCTTCCAATCGGTTGTCATTTGGCGTCGGTATGAGCCTGAGAACCTACGCGACTCATTTTGGGTCGATTCGTGGGAATCGCCCGTTTCTTGTCATTTTAGTGTCAGATTGATCCCTTCCGGCTTGTGGAAGGTGTATATCGTGCCTAGGAATGTTTCCTCATCGTTTAGATGCGATTGGGGCGTGGAAAATTAGGTTTTTTTGGCAATTCTGTGGTTTTCCTGTCGTGTTGGCTTAGCGGCTCTTCCAGAGACCGCAAGGGGCTGTCAGGCGGTCCATTGGTGACCGCTAGGCTAAAGTGGTTTGTTGTGTTGGGAGCAGAGGATTGTCAAGCTAGAGGAGGAGGGGGTGAATAGATTGACCACTTAAAATTTTAAACAGAATAAAACGATCGCACACTCTGTGATAGCATATGTATAACCTCACTCCGTGAACTCTAGAAGGCAAACGCAATATCTAAGTGCACTAACCGAGACAATAAGCACGAAATCAAACCACAAGCACAAACCACGGGAGACAGGAGTTTTAAGGTGGTTCGGTCTCTATCCCGAGACCTACGTCCACCCCCTCACCAACCCGGTGGGGATCACCGCTGAGCTTTACAGCTTATGCTAAAACCAGAGAAGAACCCTTCTCTGACCTGCAGATCCAATCTGCAGAAGACAGCAACACACTGTCACAGAACCGCTGTCAAACAGCTTGCAGACACGAAGTCTATTCTCCCTCTGATCTCAGAACTCACTCTGGATCAGAACAAACCTGTCCACTAAATCCCAGTGGAACAGTAATCCGAATATAACAATGTATAAGCAAAACAAAAATACAAAGTAAGGAATGAACTCAGAAGACGCTGGTCAATGAATCTTCAGGCTTCTTGCGCAGCAGAAGAGAGTGTAGCCTGAAGGGATGAACAGCACGATCTGAGTATGATCTCCTCTACAATTGAGGCTAGATCAGACTGATGCTTCCACGGTTCTACAGCGTCTGATCTACTTCACCAGGAGAACGAACCTGTACTGCAAACTTCGCACTGGACAGTCTTCGAATATCCCCTTGCTCTTAGTTCTCCTGAAGAAGAATGCCTCACCCCGTTCATCTCTCCTTTTTCCTCAACTCCTCGGATAGAGTAGAGATCCACTTCTCTATCTCCTTTTTCGTTTTCCCGCGTAGGATTGGGCCCCACGAGATTCCCAATCATTTGCCCACGTGTGGAGAAGCTTCTGGACTAACGGAGGAAGTGTGCACTTCATTTGCAGACGTGGCTGGCCCACTTTATCCAGTTCTTCTGCCCGAGCACTTGTCTGGGACTGGGTGCGTCGACGCCAGCATCTGGATGCGTCGACGCTGTGTGAAGATAGCTTGAGGACAGATTTCTATCTTGGGCTTCTGGAGGCAAACGCGTCGACGCTGCACCCGAGTGGCGTTGACGCGGTTAGTATGCGCGTGACTTAAACAACTTGAGATCCAGTCACAGTGTCGACGTTGTCTTGCTTGAGGTGTTGACGGAGTCTTGATGAAGTGTGCTTCAACTTGGAGGAACTGAAGGCTGCGTCGACCCTTTGAGCTTGTGGCATCGACGCTGACTATTGCCTACAGTAATTCTCAACAAAAATACTTGCCACATAACAGATTATCAAATAATACATCAACCTGTCATATCATGGTGGTCATCATCAAAACCAGGAGGACAACATGTTGGTTTGGCTAAGCGGTCGTGCGATAGACCGCAAGGCTCGCCTTAACGATCCGTGGGTGACTGCTAGGCATGGTTTGAATTTAGTCAACATTTCATGTCGGTTTGGGCTAGCGGTCTAGCCCTGACCGCAAGGGTATCCTTGGCAGTCTTGGGGTGACCGCTAGGCTATGAAAATGGTTGTAAGTAGACCATTTGGTGATTTTGACCAGTTAAGTCGGTTTCACTGTGTGGAGTTTGACTGGGCTTAGCGGTCTAGGCGTGACCGCTAGGGTCCCTCTTGCAGCCATGAGGAGACCATTTTCTGTCAAGAAGCGGTCTTAGGCAGACCGCAAGGCTCCTACTTTTATGATTTTATATCTGGGGTTTCTCTATGAAGGTAGCGGCCCTTGGATGACCGCCAGGTTGGTCTAGCGGCCAGGGTGAGACCGCCACCTGCCCAGAGTGTCTTTTGTGTTGGTTTGATTTCGATTGACGTGGCTTTGACCCCTTGGTTAGCCCACTGTTCCGCAGATGTCTTGACGTCCTATGAGGACTGTGACCTTGTTATAGGGTGTCTGAGAGGGCCATTGTACCGTGTAGTGTTTTGGATTATTCGAGGGTCATCATTGGTTTCTAGTCAACCCGGTATGACCCAGTGGTTGACATGTGACCTCGTGAATGTCTCGGTGATCCCGTGAGGGTCGAGACATGGTTTGAGACGCCTTGTGGTATCATGTTACCTCGGTTCGTGTGTCCATGTGTTTGAGGGTCTTGGTGATCCCTCATGTCTCTGTGATTCGTGTCACGCGAATGTGTGGATCCGGCTGTCTTGTGCCGTTTCCTTTATAAGTGTTTTACCGTGATTTGGCTTAGGGATTAGGCTGATTGGCGGCATGTTACCGCTTTGTGCGACGATCTTGACCCCGAGTCTTGTGACTCAAAGATCATTGTGTTAGCAGGTCTAGTTGTCTGTCCTAAATCTGGAGGTAGTCTTGTGTGCTGTCTTGTGCTTGTGCTTCGTAGTACGTGTGATAGTGCGTGCTTAGCCTGTCCGTACTTCAGCACTAACGTTTTGGAGTCTTGGTGTTTAGTGAGCCTCCACTAGTCGTAGCCTGACGACACTTTCCTGTGTGTTAGCCCACCTAGGAGTGGTGGCGAGGCAGTTCCCGATAGACGGTATTTATGCTAGTTTCCGTGGGCCCCCTTACTTTACGGTAACGTCCTACTGGGGGGGAAATTAGCTAGAGGCCTGGCTCAAGGCATTGAGCTTGCGTCTGCACACGTGGCCAGGGGCGTTTGGACGAGCGCTGACGGGCGTGACCCTGACTAGTCACTCGTTACTGTTGTTCCTTGTACTTGGTTCTGTGAGTGTCTCAGTTACCGTCGTTCTAGGCATGTGGGAGATACTTGTGGCGTAGTGTAAGACGTCAGTGGACGCATCTGGCTGTTCTTCTAGTGAGGAGGTACTTCTGTCACATGACGTATAACTCTCATGCTTCATGACTTTTCCAGGTAGTCCATTCTTGGCTTCACCTGAAGTTAGTATAACATGCACGACGATCTAGTTGTGTATGCGTTAGTGTTTCTTGATTGTGTAGGTCTTTTGTAGGGCTTTTGCCAGTTTTGGTAGGCTTTCGGTGCAGAGCTAGTGCTTTGTCGACAAATCGGTAACACCCGACTTTGTGAGATCGGGGTTCACCTTCCTGTTGCTGTTTGGAGTAGCTTAGAGAGCCGAGGTTCGTTCGGCAGCCGTGTTTCTGTTCGGTACGGCTTTACTCTTTCTTTTCGCTGTTCTTCTTACTCCTGCTTTACTGTTCAGTGTTGTTGTCTTATGTGTTACTACGTTGTTTCCAGTGGGGATCTGCGGGACCCCTACTGAGCCAGTGACACGAGACTCACCCCTGCTTTTCAGGTGTGATCGTTCTTCTTCCTCGTGGTTCGAGGCATTATCCGGTAGTTCGTGATTGCCAGCTTTGCCAGTGTCGGGATTCCCCCGACTTGAGAGTACGTTATCTTTCCTGTTGAACTGTACTTATCTTTTTTTGGGACTGGACTCTGTAATTTAAATTATTAATTGAAAAAGTAATTTCATTTCTACTACTTTAGTAACCCTGATCATTGAAATATTAATTGCTTACTACTTTATCTGGAACTTCAATGTGCTCCACACACACCTTTTATCCCTTTGGAGCTTTATCGCTTTTAGGAGGCTTCGCAGGTTCCAAGTGATATCGGGTTTACACGGTATCCGGAGTCTGGGTCGTCACATTCATACTCTGTAAAAAGTGCCCAAGACATGCCCTTGGGGTGACAAAATACATACAACCCGGCACCATAACAAAAGGGGAAAAGAAGTACAATCAAATCACAGCTCGCTCCCCTCCAGCGCCGCCAGACTAGAATCAACAGTCACAAGCTCCGCCTCGAAAGTGGACAAGAGCTAAGTACCGGCCTTGACCGTGCTCCCAGCCGCTTGCCACTCAGCCCCAGAGCACTCTACGGTCGATAACTGCTCCTCCAAGGCCTTGCTCAAGGCCTCGGCTCTGCTCTCGACCTCCGCTAGCTGAACAGCTCGGCCTCGAAAGAAGGACTCAACTGCCTCGATGTGGCCCCTCTGCTCGGCCACAGCCGACGCAAGCCGAGCCCGCTGCTCCTGCACCTCCAGGATGGCTGCCAGCCTCCAGGTCCTCTGCTCTCAGCAGTCGTCTTAGGACTGCCTTTGTATAGTAGCGGTCGTACAATATACTACTTTTAGGCATTAAGTCTAAAATTTTCAGATTTTTGGATTTAGCAACTCATTATCCCCCTTTTGGTCTATTTATCCAACTTAATTCCGTAATTTATCCTAATTACGGCTCTAGCAATGGCTTGGGCCTAAAGGGCTTAGATTTGGGTCTTGTGGGCCTATTTAGGTGAATTTAAACCTAACATAATATATGGGCCTTTATATAATTATTAAATAGACCTATATTCATTAAATAGCTCATTAAGTCTATTTAAATGCTTAATAACTATGTTAACTCTCAAAAAATTCCTAGAAAATTCTCTGGTGTTATATCCAACGATCTGTAGAGAAGATCCTAGCACGCCTGCAATCATGAACTCCTTCGTGAAACAAGTTTCTATGTTTTACCTGTTAGTTTTTGATGGTTCCAACTTCACTCTTTGGCTAAGAAAGATATGTGCTTTTGTTAACTCCATTGATCCGAGATTATGGAATCTGATTTCTAACGGTCCTCATGAGCTGCCATCAGATGAGTCTGAATGGTCTGCTGAACATAGGACCAAAAGCATTGATAATCTCTGTCACGCCCGGAGCCATATGTGTGCAACGGAAGTAACTCGGGGAACGTAGGCAGTCGACAATACACCTCAAGCTAGCAATATAATCAGAGCGCAAATCATTCACACATAAGATGAATGGACACAATGTATGATCAAAATATAACTTTTATTGATAATAATGATCCAAAGTTACATAAGATCGACTCTTATTCCACTAGACTTAATAAAATGAAAATTACATAGTATGACTCAATAAAGTAAAAATTACATCATATGACTCTAGACTAACCTAAGGACTTATGACACGCTAAGTCTTCTCTCGGGTCTTCAATCATCACTCTCGGGCCCATCATCGGAATACTCGGAATCTGATCCACTAGAGTTTCCTGGAAGCATTTGAAAAGTAGGGTAATGAACATACTTTCCCAGTAAGTATCTTCGCATTAACATGGACGCAAACTTTAAGTAATTACGTTTTTGCTCTAGATAATAAGGCAATGGAAAATGCGATTAAACACACGAATAACACTAGTAACAACAAGAATTGAACTATAAAGATATGAAGAATGTGAAGAATAATAGAGCATGATCAAGCAAGATATAAGGTAAAGTGGCCTTTCATTAACAAGAATATACTTCATAACCATAAAGGATATGTACTAGAATGTCATGAACAAGAAAGTACTAGCAAACATGTAATTTATCACAAGATTGCCTCGTGATTTTCACCCGTCTATAAAAAAAGTACTCCCGGCGTAATGCGACGCCAGTGTTCATCGTACCCCATGATTTTCAGCACGTTTCCGGCTATCTGTCAAGGGGGCTAGCGTGGAGCCCTTGGACACTGTCCGTACCCACTCTTGCATCTTCAAGTTACAGATCAAGCTACTTCATGAGAAATAATAATATTTCGACCAATATTATTCAATTCAACAATAATGTCATGATAATGTAACCAAGGTAAAGAACGCACCAATATAAGATCATAAGAGTTCAAAGAATGATTTAAGACAAGGTCATGCTACGAGTAGGATCCGACAACATAACAGTATGTTCTTTAACTTTCATTATTCATTAGATAGCTTTTGAATAAAGTGTTAGGTTCTAGATAATCAATAGACCATCTAAGACCATATGAAAATCAACCCTTGAGTCAAACCCCGAGTTAAACACAGTTACATATAAGACGATCAGGTCTGGACCGTTTTTGGACAGAAGCGGTCATGCACTACAGGAAAACTGGGTTTTACCTAAACAAATGTGGTCGATAAAGGCCAAAAAAATTGTAGGTAAAACCTTTACCTACGACACTCCCTACGACGTGATGTCGTTGGTAAAAACTGCGTAAGTAAACCTTTACCTACGCGACAAAATATTGTAGATATAGTGTAGTCAATACTTACGACAAAACAACATAGGTATAGGGTGGCCATTACCTACAAAATTATTTCACGTAAGTAAAAGTTTACCAACACAATTTTTACTAACGACACATGTCGTAGGTAATTACCTACGAGTTTTATCGAGTAAGTAATTACCTACGACGTATATGACATACCTACGTAATTTTTTACCTATGACACTTGTAGTAGGTAATACCCTACGATTTATGTCGCATAGATATTTTCCTACGAATTTTTTGCATAGGTGATAATTGGTTGTTACCTACAATTTAAGTCACGTAGGTATTTTCCTAGAGTTATTTCATGTAAGTGGTAATAAGTATTTACCTACGACTTATGTCGCATAAGTATTCTCCTACAATTTTTTATCACGTAGATACCTGCGTAATTTTCACTAATAATAATTATAGTAAGTAATTGCCTACGACTTTTATTGAATACATAATTTCCTACAATTTTTCGAGCTGTTAATAAAACGTAGGTAACGTGAACGAACCGTAGGTGAATGTTTCTTTTAATCTTAATCCTAAATAATCTATATTAATAGTAGATAATCTATTTGAACCATAGACAACCTGAACTAATTATGTACATAATAAATTCATCTATAATACCTATATAAACGGTAAGTAACCTGCAACTTGTACACATTCAAAACTTACACATTCACATCATTCACAAATCATATATCAAGAAATCTGCACATTCACATTCAAATCATAACTTGTACACATTCACAAAATTTACACATTCAAAACTTGTACATTCACATCATTCACATAGATCAAGAAATCTGCACATTCACATTCAAATCATAACTTGATACTATATATGCAAAATACCATCATCAAGTATGATTATAGCAATGTATCAACTTTGCAATCACAAAAACTATAGCAAAGTTTCATGAACAACAAACAAGTGCATGTATGTGAAAATATATACACAATCAAAATTAGTGTAAACATTATATTACAATGAGTATATATATAGAAAATGAGGGGGACGATCTAACAAATATCACCATGATAGTAAGAGAATCAAGAGATGGGAGATGAACTGTTCTGTACATCGATCATAACCTATAATATAATTAAATATTTATAAGTAATTTCACATGAAAGTTAAACATGACAATATTTTCTTAACAAATAAGAAAGATACTTTACATATTCTATGAGCCAAAGAATATGGCTCCCAAGTGCATCTCTAGTTTTCTTTCTTTCTTGATCTTTAATAATAAGGGGGGCTTCGAGCTTGATTGCATGTAAAACTGATACTTCACAATAAGCATTTCTTATGTGTCGTCCCATCACAACTTTATCTTTATGAACACTTATTACAAGACCAGATGCCACATGCTCTCCTTCTAGATCTAACAATTTCACCCACTTCCCTTGCAACTGTGCAAAAGAAAAAAATAGAACCATCAAATAGAACTTCAAATAGAACTTTGTACAATAACTGCAGTAATACTTGTTCAATTTTCTGATACAATCTTATGCTAAGACCCTAGAAGCATTTACAGATGTCCTACGTGTCAAGAAGAAAATCTACAATACCATCCACTTTCAAAAAATTAAGATCAAAATCCATATGCAGAGTCACAGAGTTAAATCACCATCCATACAAACAAGGCATTTGACGCACATGGCATAATCAAAGACCATGACTGAGTTAGAAAGATGTGCAAACCTCGTTAAGTTTCTTCTGACATCCCTTTGACTCGATGGGGAATCGCCTCAGCATGCAGAATAGCCTGACAATAGGGTCTTACTTCAAGTGATAAATATTAAGTAAAAACAATAAATAATAGCATTATAGGACAAGATGGGGTATTCTATGGAGAGTACAAATATTTTCACCTTCCACCATACAGCAAGAAGCCCACTGCTGCTATGAATGATACCACTGCATAAAAATATAGATAATTGCAAATAGTTCAATAAAAAGAAGACAAGAATTGAGCAAATGAATAAAAGGCTATGTCTGCCATAAAGAGCTGCCCAAGAAACTCCACAATGTCACTATCATCTATCCACAGGTATATCCAAATTAATACCTGATGGCAATAACAATCACTTTATCATTAGCATCATGAGCATAGCAACAGCAGTGAACAATTAGTTTCATACATTATTCAACAGTAAATCTTCTCCAGCTTTCTGTTTTAGCTAATAGACTAATACATCTGCAACCATATTTTTCCCAAAAAAGAGAGAGGCTTTGCAGAAAAGCAAAGATATGCTAGCTTGAACAATTATCTTTTGAGAGTTATCATCCTCCTCAGATCAGACATGAATGGAGTCAACTTGAATAGCAGTTCTTTCAATAATAGATTTTAAGATCTCTTTCCTTGAAAGCAGATATCATTGTAACTCTATCAAAAATCCAAAAAGTTGAACATGAGATGTGTTCATAAACAGCTCACTTATTGATAATATAACGCCATCAAAGATATAGAATGCAAGTTAACAAGGAGCACAAGCCTGTAAACAAAGTCAACCAAAAACATCTAAAAAAAGAGTGAAATCCTCAAACATAAACAGCCATCCTAGAAAAAAGTTGAACCTATTGGAAGAACAGCGCTACTAATCCCACATGACAGTCCTGGTAAAGAGAGAATACAGAGAAGCGCTCCTGAAAACCTGGCAAAAGTTTAGCTGATCATTAATGGTTCCTTCTGTTGTAAATGCAGTAGCACCTACTTATCATTTTTGTTGCAGTTGGTGATGATGTAGGGTCATTGCTTTGTGGATTGACGAAGGGGAATAGGCAAATGAAGGTGACGAACAAGACTACAGGGAAATTGACAATGTAGACTATTATTGTAAATGAAAGTCCATAGTGTACTTAAAACAACTAAGCAAACAAAACAAAGAAATATAAAAATCCTTAAAATAGTGACAAGGTAATTATGGCCTCAAGCCACCAGAAGGATAATGGCCTCACACCACTCCATGCCAGGGGGTTTGATTGACCTCGTAATAGCCACTGCCACTCCTATGAGGGAAGGAAAAGACATTCACCCCATGGCCATACACCACATCAAGGAGAAAGAAATTCTCAAAGCAATCAATCATACATAGCCCCAATAGAGGCATATTATTACAGTTTATAATAAATGAATATAATAATTTTAAGTTTTTTGGTCAATATAGCCCACAAATTGTCTTTTACTTTATCCCTGAAATAAACATATTAGCCTATATGCTCCTGCAATCAACATATATTATTTCTGATACCCTTACTCTCAATGTCTACCTATTCAAGTCATCTGGAGTAAAGTTGCTTAACCCTATGATAAAAAGTTCATTGTACCACTATAATAAGGTTAAAATTATCATCTTTGTCCATTGGACATGGAAAAGGATTCCTTGAACCTATGCAATGATCCACCAAAATAGAGAAGGAGAAAGAGAGGGAAAGAGTTTGCATGAGCCCCACTGAGTTGTTCCAGCTACTCACCAACGTTCACTCCCCAACATGTACAACCCACACCAACTGTGTATGACACATAATAACCGTTGTTGCCCACCAGACTTGCCCACCCCATAGATCACCTCTTGTGGCTACCCCTCCGCATCCCTGCTGCCTCCTCATCCTTATCCTCATCTTCAACCTCTTCGATGTCAGCGGATGAGATGCCACCAGCCACATGTCGACAAAGGCAGTAGTTGCCACTGCAGCTAGTCAAGAAGAGGGAGAGAGGAGTGCCAGCATCCTGCTTCTCCCAAGTTTGGATTGAGTTTCTTGGGTGCTGGGGGAAGGGAGCGAGAAGATTGGAATTTCTCATTTTTAACAAAGGTTTTTTGGAAGATCTTATTTTAATAAAGGTTAAAATGGTGATATCCTCTATTGTCTTACACTGTTAGAGAATATTCTCCTCTGACAAGTGATAATCAACTACACAGATTTATGTATAGGTTAAACTAAAATTTTAGGGGTATAATAATTAGTACTATGATTTCATGGGTATGGAGTTAAAGATAGAAGATTACAGTGGTATAATGGCCCAAAAAACAAAACTAAGTTTGGATTTTATTTTAAAATTTCAATTAGGCAAACACAAAAATTGCCTCTAATTAACAAAGAAAATACACAAGTACTTATACAAAAATGACAGAATTTTCCTAATACATCAGGACTAATGGAATAAAATAACTCAAATCGATTTGCTACAATTCTAGTGTTGAGGTATTCATCCATCAAATAGAAGTAACATGAGCATCATGACCTACATCCGTCCATTGTTTATAGTGCTCACTGCTCATTACATATCAAAACAAAAGCAAACAATACAATACAACATACCCTGAAGATGTTTCTATCAAATCATTTTACCTCCTTGGAAACACTCTCTTGCACATACGAATGGCATGATTTCCAAAAACAATACCTGGTTATCACCATCACAGGCTTTTCAAGAGACTTCCATTTTCTCTCATGCTATGAACACTAGAATGTATGATTTTATGCTGTCCTGAACACACCTAAAGATGTTCACACCTTGTAAGAGTATAGAACTTAAGTTTCTAGACATAATTACAATATCTTCATAATCCAATACAAACTGATGACATGAGCCAAAATATCATCTGTATTGATTCATCCATATACATTCTTCATTGATGACATAATAAACCTCCTTTACTGAGTCAAGGTTGATTACGTATTGGCATATGCACAATTCCATTTTGGAAAAATTGTAAATCACCCAATAGATTTCCACAATCAATCATCATACTACTTTTAATATATGTAAAATTCCTCTAGAAACAACTCTTGTACCCTCGTTGCCCACCACCGAACCAGAACATTATGTTAAACAGATAAAAATATTAACATAAAAAGAAAATTACAAATGTAGTGCTTTAGTTTAAAATATTAAATACTTCCCTTCTCTCACTTCCTTTCACCAACTACAAAATCATGCACTTGCAACTTGAGTGGAGATGAGGTAACAGCAGTGGCGGGCACCTCTGCCATAGAGAGTTGACACTCCATTGCCTGAGGCCCACACCCCGACCACTACCTCATGTGCACTTCCCTCTAGCTGCTGCTCACATGCTGCTGCCAGAGGAAGAGTGGAAAGGAGGAAAAACAGGAGTCACTGTTGCTTCTCTGCTGCTGGGCTCATGCAAGCACTGCCACTGCCAGAGGATGAAGAACAGGATGGAGAACTAACTAGAGCCTAGTGGAGATTGATGCCACATACGCAGCTGGCATGCACATTCCCGCTTCTAAGGGTTGTGCTCTCTCTCTCTCTCTCTCTCTCTCTCTCTCTCTCTCACACACACACATGCAAACATATCATTATGGGCCTAAAATGTGTGTAACCTATACCATTATAAACGCTTCTAGGCCCATACCATTATCTGTCCCCTTTATACAAAATACATATACACATGCGCAGACACAAAACGTGTGTAGCCTATTCCATGGTAAGCATATCATATGCTATAAGGCTGATCAATCATTTTGAAAATACTGTAAACAAGAATGATCAATTGGAGATAATTACACAGACTTTCACTAATATTGCTTGTTCACCCATTCTGAACACTTGAGCAGACATCCATTTTGTGGAACAGTGGTAAGCTTTATCTCAAATTGGATATTATAGAATCTCATATAAAAGTAATAAGAAGACTATTGCTTGTTATGCACAATGGTTGACAATATTATAGTTAAAATAACAAAATTACACATTAAGTTAAACAAAATAACTCTGAATAACATGATACAGAGAGGTCAAAGAGAACATATAATGATAATACCAAGACATCCAGTGTGATGCTCTCACAAGCAGGTAAACTAGGATAGGGCATGTAGAGGTAGCAGGACTTGGACATCTAATATGACATTTAATATGTCGCCCGTTTCCACATCCTTAGCTGAACACCTGGGCAAGGGCAGGGCCTCTTTTTGTCTATAACAGCAGGTTCAGATTATAAAGAGACTTTTGTAGGGATTTGGAGAAGCAGGGAGAAACCCGTGCTTCTCTAAAAATTTTCTTCCATGTTTTGAGTCCTTTCTCTGCATCCTTTTGAGTTTTGGGTTTCTTTTGGCAGAGGATTTCTTGTGAAAAGCTGCTAGAGGAGGGGAGGCTTTGCTGAAATTTTATTTATGATCAAGTTTGGAAGCAATTCTGGTTATCCTTTTGTTGTACTGATGCTACCCCTTGTTGTACTTCAAGATTTTTTAGCAGGATTGTGCTACCTTGGGCCAAGTTCATCATGATGTAAACCTTAGAATTGTCTAGAGTTGGTTCTGTCCATTGAACTATTCAGTGGTTATTCAAATGGCATTAGAACCTTAAACTGTAATTCTAAGCTTGTCATGTTCGTGGACTGCATTGGCTCTTGAATAAGATTTCTTTAACATTATTGCCTTTTCCTTTTTCTGTTCTGACATGTAATTCAGATGGAGTATGAGATATTGAGATTGATGACTCCTATACTGGTTCAAACAAGCTCACAGCCACTATTTTGTATTTGTTTGAGTGGCAGGTTTGAAGCATCACCAATAGGGACTTCTACAACTGACTCAATGTAGCAGCAGTTGGCCTTCCAAGCATGTAGACAGCATTGTGACATAGAAGTATTGCATGTTCTTTGGATATACACATTTATTTTAGCTACGCAATCTTTCCTGCATATTAACCGCTGTATAATTTTTCTTCGTAGTTCTCTAACCCGGCAAATATTTGGAATGGTGGAATTTAAAAGGTAAAAGTTTAGAAACTTTTAAAAATCATCTATTCAAGGAAAATAATTGAAATTTAGAACAAGAAACTAATGTAATGTGGAATAATGTTACAAATTGTATAACGAGAGTTGCAAAACAACTCTTAGGCGAATCTAAAGGTAAAAAGAATTTAGAAAAAGAGACTTGGTGGTGGAGTAAGGAAATCCAAAATACCATTAGATTAAAAAAGGAATGCTTTAAAGTTTGGCAAACTAACAAAAATGTTCAAACCCTATAAGCCTATAAAATCGCTAAAAATAGAGCTAAGAAAATAGTTAGCGAAGCTAAATCAAAGGCATTTGAAGATTTATATAATAAATTAGGAACCCGAGAGGGTGAAAAGGACATATTTAAACTTGCTAAATTAAGAGAAAGGAAAACTAGAGATTTAGATCATGTTCGGTGCATTAAAGGTGAAGATCAAAGGGTTTTAACTAAGAATCTTGAGATTAAAGGGAGGTGGCATAGCTATTTTCAGAAGTTACTTAATGGAGATTCCGTCAAGGATTTATCTTTAGAAGGTACCCAAGAGTCCACAATATTTGATAAATATCAATATTTCAGGTGTATTAAGATGTCAGAAGTGGATGATACTTTAAGGAAAATGAAAGTGGGCAAGACCTTAAGATTAGATGGCTTACCTATTGAAGTATGGAAAGGCCTAGGAGATATTAGTATTAAGTGGCTAACTAAATTTTTTAATAAAATTTTAAAGGAATGGAGAATGCCAGAAGTTTGGAGAAAAAGTGTTGTAGTTCATTTCTATAAAAATAAAGGAGATATTCAAAGTTGTAATAATTATCGTGGAATTAAGCTTATAAGTCATACTATGAAACTTTGGGAAAGAGTAATTGAAAAACGCCTCCGTTGTATGACTACTGTATCGGAAAATCAGTTTGGTTTTATGCCAAATAGATCTACTACAGAAGCTATTTTCTTACTACGGCAGCTAATGGAGAAGTATAGAGAGATGAGAAAAGATTTGTATATAGTTTTTCTTGATTTAGAGAAGGCGTACGATCGAGTACCGAGAGAATTGATTTGGTGAACATTAAGAAAGAATGGAATCTCTCAAGGATATGTTGATTTGATTAAGAATATGTACGGCGGTGCTATTACTAGTGTTCAAACTATTGTTGGGGAGACTGGTGAATTTTCCGTTTCTATAGGTTTGCATCAAGGTTCTGCACTAAGTCTGTATCTCTTTACCTTAGTTATGGATGAAGTAACTAAACAATTGCATGAGGATATCCCTTGGTGTATGCTATTTGCAGACGATATTGTTTTAATTGATGAGAGTATTGATGCTCTAAATGCTAAGTTAGAGCGTTGGAGACTAGCCTTGGAGTCTAAAGGTTTTAAAATTAGTAGGAGTAAGTCAGAGTTTATGCACTGTAATTTTAGTAATGGGAGAGTGGTTCAAGAAGACATGGTTCTAATTGATGGACATAACATTCCGAAGAGTAGTAGCTTTCGATACTTAGGGTCTATCATACAAGAGAATGGGGAGATTTATGATGACGTTACACATAGGATTAAGGCAGGCTGGTTAAGATGGAGAAGTGCATCAGGTGTCCTTTGTGATCGCCGTATACCTGTGAAACTCAAAGGGAGGTTTTATAGAACGGCTGTGAGACCTACTTTGTTATATGGTACCGAGTGTTGAGCAGTACGAAAGGAACACATCCACAAAATGTATGTAGCAGAGATGAGGATGTTGAGATGGATGTGTGGCAAGACTAAGAAAGACAAGATTAGGAATGAGCGCACCCGTAAGGACTTAGGGATAGCTCCAATTGATAGTAAAATGAGAGAAAATAGACTCAGGTGGTTTGGACATGTGTTTCGTCGCCCTAACTCAGCGCCGGTTAAAAGATGTGACCAAATCTTAGTGGATGCTAATAAAAAAGCTCGAGGAAGGCCTAAAATGAGATGGTGCGATGTTATTAGGAAGGACATTAGTTCCTTGAGTTTAAATACGAATATTGCACTTGATAGAAATCTTTGGCGGAACAGGATTCATGTAGCCGACCCCAATTAATTGGGATAAGGCTCTGATGATGATGATGATGATGATGATGATGATGATGAGTTCTCTAACCCGGCAAACCTACCAAACCCATATACGTATTGTAGTGCCAGCCTGGGGCGTGGTCAGATGCCAGTACACCCAAGGCCGCAAATCACAGATTGCCAAAATAGCACCTCTCAAGAGTACATGGAACTTATGTCCATCAAACACCAGTCCATTGCTAATCATTGGCTCGATAGGTATTGATGCCAGACTCAAGGGAATTTCCTGTGTATATAATATGGCTAAAGAGTTTATTTGAACTATATATATGGTGAAAGAGCAGATAATATCAAAAAAACTTCCCTTTTCACACCAAAGAAAGTCCTACTTAAAACAAAGATATTATATATCTCACTACGTGCACTAAACTTTAAAAGAAACTTACAGATCTCTGTCAGACTCTTCCTCATGAACAAAGCTACTAAAAATTGGCCCCATTGTTCCTTTGGAAGCTGAAGTGGAACTAGGTGCATCACCACCTTCATCTTGGTTCCTCTAACAGCCATGCAAAACACAAAACTCATGTCAAGACTCTAGCAACAGGGTGGACTCAGTAGTGGACAATTGAAGGAATATGACTCACAGATGTGGTACTGGAACAAGTTGCCCAAGAAGGTGGCTGCCCCAGAAAGCATGCCATCTACACCATAAGGGAAGTATCTGGAAGCCAAAAAAGAAAGCTGAAAGGGTTAGTCCTTGTATTGGCAATGATCACCATACACATAAGCCAAGAAAGAGCTTTCATTACCCGCTACTAACAGAACATCCAACCCAACCAGTCTTGAAACCAAGATATCCACCAGCAATAGCAACGAAGATCATGACACAGACATTTGCAGTTGTGACAATAGCTTGTACAAATGAACTCTTAAGAGAAAATGCACATATCAAATTTTTGTTACCATTAACAATGCCAGATGCAAATATCTCATAGGAAGGGAATGATTACCTCCTTTATTCCCACACACAAAAGTGAAGTGACAATCAACACAAGAAATGCAGCACAGGGGTCAACAACAATAGCAAGCCCGGGTATTTGAGTGCGTGCAAAAATAGAGGGAAAATTATCTGGACCCCCAAAGAAAAGTGCCTGAAATATCAGGAAAATGGGGAAACAATCTCAATCAATTCTGGCATTCCATCTGATTGTTGGAAAAGAGGACGCATCCGGAAGAAGACAACAGTATGAAACTCAAAAGCAAACAAAAAATATGTGACAGATGCAGCGTTTCATTGAACTAACCTATCTTTTTTTACTATTAAGAAGAAAATATGAAATTAAACAGATAATTGATAACAAAATATTTGAACCATTCCCAGATTCCCTTACGGCCTTTGTCTTTCTAAAAGGATCACAGTACATTTTCAAAATGGCTGCACACTATAACATGCAGTAAGTATACACGTCACCACTAAAATCAAGGTGATTAAGACAAACAAATTATAATCATATCTTAGTCTAGTAAAATAGCTTATATTGATGCTTGACCTCATGGATAACTTGCATTATAACATTTAAACAATTACCAAGTCACAATAAGGCCAGAGAGCAAAATTTTCTATTCAATGAAACTGGCATAAAACTTTAAAAACATGAATTATCAACAGTTTATTCCTTCTGATTTCTAGTGAGGACAAGTATTCTTTCTAGACAGAATGAGATAAATGTACAACAGAAAGTTTCCCAGTGCAATCAATCACAAGAAAATTTGCACACTAACAAAAATACTGTCCTCAAAAAAACAAAATTCAGCTCTGGACATAGAGAATTGAGTGTGGCATAAAAGATTATACTGAAAATTAATCTTAATATACCTACCAAGTTTGGGGAAATCCCACGTGCAACAGCTGAGCCTCCAATTGTATATTCCAGTATAAGAGCCCAACCAATCAGCCAAGCAACACTGAGCAAAAGTACAATGTTATGGTTATTGCAAAAAAGAAACTATATATCAATAAAAACTTTTCAAGATCACCACATACATCAGTAATTGTGGATAAGAAAACACTAGATATCATAGATCGATTTGTTATTTGTTAGTCCAGCCTGAGACTCAGTTCTAATGTGATATCTCTGTGATGCCAACCAGAACAAACAACAGGATTTTCAGAAAACTGTTGTTGTATGGATGTACTATAGGTCTACTCAAGTGGGAATCTCATCCTTCATCATTTATAACTATAGCCAGAATTAATTCTGCAGGGGTATCTATGTGATACTGAATGGAACAAACGAAGGGATATCTGAAAAAATTATCGCCAAGCGCATAACATGGTTCTGCTTAAGTCAGTTTACTATCTATTTTCTGAGAAAAACTGTACATTTTTTTGTTATTTCTTATTTGTTAATCAAGCCTGTGGTCTGATTTGGAAAGTTAAATAGCCATGTGACATCAACTGGCATAGACAATGAAAAAAACATAGATGCATAGATGTAGTGCAGGTCTGCTAGCATGGGAAATCACCCCTTTGCCTGCTAGGCTCATATGCAATAGATTGGCTATGAACTTGATAGTACTGTGACAGTCCCCACAGATCCTCAAATTCTTAAACACCCTAATGGATGAGCTCCCATCCAAGTTGAGAATTCCAAACGCAACAGCAAGCTTCTGACTGTGACTCCATAACAGCTCTTCCTTCTCTTTATCTACATCTTGCAACACAAAGTCTGTATCTGACAGATAACCCCCAAGTCTCATCTTCTCTCCCATCTCTCTGAGGAACCATATATCTCATCACTCTGAACATTTCTGTTATCACCCTTGACAAAAGTGTAGATCCAATTTTTTATTGGAATCCAACTGCATCCAGGCTCCTTTGTTATACCTCTGTCTCTCATAGTTTTCCTAACCATTGAAGCATCATCCCATAGTTTAGCAGCAACAAGGATATTTGAAAGCAACACAGTTTCCAGGATTTTCAGGTTCTATCTCAAAAAAGTGATTTTCTGCAATTTTTCCCAATTCCACATTCTTGTATACCCTACAACTAGCAAGCAATGCCCCCTAGGCCCCAGCTGTTGGCTTTAGTGGCATCCTTTGAATAAATTCATATGCTCCTGCAAGAAGACCAGCCCGGCTAAGTACATCAACCATGTAGGAATAGTGATCAGCAGTAGGCTCAACCCCATAATCACTACTCATGGAATGAAAAATCTTTCGTCCTTCCTCCACAAGGTTTGCATGGCTACAACCAAACAAAGCTCCCATGAAAGTCACAGAATTGGGTCTTACACCCGATCTTTTCGGTTCATGAAACAATGCCAAAGCTTCTTCACCATAACCATGCATTGAGTTTGCCAATATCATTGTGTTCCAAGCCACAATGTCCCTTTTTGGCATTGCAGAAAATATCTTTCTTGAAATGCCCAAGTTTCCACACTTTGCATACATGACAATCAAGGTTGTTGTGATGACAATGTCTTCCATGAAACATTGTCTGAAGCTGTCCCCATGAATCTCCTTGCCTCCCCTTAAGCTCTCAAAGTTGGTGCAAATAGGCAAAACGCTGGCAATGGTGATCTTGTTGGGTTTGAAGCCCAAATCTTGCATTCTATCTAGCAATCTGAATGCTTGTTCTATTCTCCCTTTTTCTGCACACCCACAAATCAAGGAATTCCAAGAAGCCAAGTTCAAAACAACACTCAGCTTCCATCATGTGAAAGAGCTTAAAAGCCTCCTCGCAATCTCCATTTGAAAAGTAGGCAGCCAACATCACATTCCATGACACAACATCTCTCTTGGGCATGCTGTCAAAGATGGCCCTGGCTTGCCAAATACTCTGACACTTGGCATACATATCTACAAGTCCACTACTGACAAAGATGTTATCTTCATATAACTAACACTGTAATGCTTGAAGTAAAGGATAATTTCAAATTTTATCTGTATGGCCCACAGTTGATCAATGGAGGACACTTTCATCACAACATGCGAGTTGAAGAATATGATGATTTTGTTTTTACCTAGCACTTGAAACTAAGTTATCAAGATTGTCTCAGGTTATGGGGGAAAGAGTTGAAAACATTGGCAGAGATCCAGGACCGAATTCTTGTTCAAGTTTCGCACAATTGATGAAATTGGTGGATACTGCAGACTTAAAATAATCAGAACGAGTTTTGGTTGTTGTGCCCCAAAACAGAACAGCAATAATTATATTCTTTGCTTGTTTCCTGAGGAGACATGTTTTTCAAAAGTGCTGCCCCTTTAAAACCCTCAAATTATGGTCTGTATTGTCTGAAGTTTCTTGTTGACCTTAACTTTGATGTTTCTGTATGGATCTTCCTTGGTTCTTGTCGAAAGTTTCACCTGTAGACCTAAGAGGTAACTTAAGATCTTATTCCACCTTTAATGAAACATCTTTTTTTCTGTGTAATTTTGGACATTGTCAAATTTGCATTTTGTTACCTTTGAATGGTGGAGCATATTTGACATGTTGATTTGCTTCTTTTTACTTCATGTTCTTCTATTATTATAGTTTTGTAATGGGACCTTTCTTGATTGTCTTATTTTGATCACCTAACCGAGTGATTCCTCTATAGAAAAATTAGTTGAATGTTTTCCTTTTTCCTGTTGCTTAGAAATCAGATTGGTATTCCACTTGATTGATATTTTTTTCTGATTGAACAGATTCTGTAAATATCTTGATGTCAAAAACCCATGAATTATGAGTCTTCCCTAATCTACAAGTCTTCCCTTCTCTATGACAGAGAGACTTACAGAGTGAGTGCACTGGGTGGGAGAGAGGGGGGCAATGAAGAGAGCAGGTGCTCTCTGTGAGAGGTAGGACAGCAGGTGCCACTGCCATATTTGACTTCCTACTCCTGCAGACACTAGAGACAAACTATCCATTATCATCACCAATCTCTAGGCCCATGATAGGATCCATGGAGCCAAACTTGTGAGAAGTTATCGGCATGGGCAAAGATTTATAATAAGCATATATCTGGAGAAAAACAAGTGAACATGAGAGTAAAAGAACAATCAGGTGCAAGGATATGAACACATGTTAAGAGTATTTATTCAAAATCCATTGGCACAAGAAATATGTTCATTATGTAGTTGCTTAATCATAGAAATCATTTTCTAACTAACAATTTATAGGCAGATTTATTTTGGAATACCCAACTCATCTTAGCTTATTACATTGACTAATTGGATGGACAAAGTATTCGACAAGTGCACTAATGGAGCTAGGGGTGCATCACATAAGTCTTTTGTGAAAGCTAGTAAGCATGTAGACACAAAACGCATCCTCCTTGTAAAATATCATTGAGAAAATAGACGGGCCATATCCAACTAGGGCAAGACGACAAGAAGTGGTGCATTGGCTATTCAAGGAAGAGAACACTATTAAATGATTTGCATTAATGCAGGTAAAGCTAGAAGTTAAAACTCACCTCACATTTGTCTTTGAACCACGTGCTATATAGCCATCAGAAAAAGGAAGACCTACAAAGTTTTGGAAAATGGAGGAAAGCTAAACATAGCATCCCTTGTTGAAAGTACATGAAATAAGACTTAAAACATAGAAGAAATCTAGCTGTAAAACCTTTTAAGCTGCAAGCAGCAGTAAAAAACCCACAAGACATTCAGATTACAGAAGCCTTTAATTTGCTCAGAAATTCTAAAACTAAAACATAAAGCTTTATAGCTTTATATTCAACTTTTATAAATTGTTCATAACCTACCCAGAGGTACAAACATTCATCATCATCATCATCATCATCAGAGCCTTATCCCAATTAATTGGGGTCGGCTACATGAATCCTGTTCCGCCAAAGATTTCTATCAAGTGCAATATTCATATTTAAACTCAAAGAACTAATGTCCTTCCTAATAACATCGCACCATCTCATTTTAGGTCTTCCTCGAGCTCTTTTACTAGCATCCACTAAGATTTGGTCACATCTTTTAACCGGCGCTGAGTTAGGACGACGAAACACATGTCCAAACCACCTGAGTCTGTTTTCTCTCATTTTGCTATCAATTGGAGCTATCCCTAAGTCCTTACGGATGCGCTCATTCCTAATCTTGTCTTTCTTAGTCTTGCCACACATCCATCTCAGCATCCTCATCTCTGCTACACACATTTTGTGAATGTGTTCCTTTCGTACTGCCCAACACTCGGTACCATATAACAAAGCAAGTCTCACAGCCGTTCTATAAAACCTCCCTTTGAGTTTTACAGGCATACGACGATCACAAAGGACACCTGATGCACTTCTCCATCTTAACCAGCCTGCCTTAATCCTATGCGTAACGTCATCATAAATCTCCCCATTCCCTTGTATGATAGACCCTAAATATCGAAAGCTACTACTCTTCGGAATGTTATGTCCATCAATTAGAACCATATCTTCCTGAACCACTCTCCCATTACTAAAATTACAGTGCATAAACTCTGACTTACTCCTACTAATTTTAAAACCTTTAGACTCCAAGGCTAATCTCCAACGCTCTAACTTAGCATTTAGAGCATCAATACTCTCATCAATTAAAACAATATCGTCTGCAAATAACATACACCAAGGGATATCCTCATGCAATTGTTTAGTTACTTCATCCATAACTAAGGCAAAGAGATACGGACTTAGTGCAGAACCTTGATGCAAACCTATAGAAACGGGAAATTCACTAGTCTCCCCAGCAATAGTTCGAACACTAGTAATAGCACCGCCGTACATATCTTTAATCAAATCAACATATCCTTGAGAGATTCCTTTCTTTCTTAATGTCCACCAAATCAATTCTCTCGGTACTCGATCGTACGCCTTCTCTAAATCAAGAAAAACTATATACAAATTTTTTCTCATCTCTCTATACTTCTCCATTAGCTGTCGTAGTAAGAAAATAGCTTCTGTAGTAGATCTATTTGGCATAAAACCAAACTGATTTTCCGATACAGTAGTCATACATCGGAGGCGTTTTTCAATTACTCTTTCCCAAAGTTTCATAGTATGACTCATAAGCTTAATTCCACGATAATTATTACAACTTTGAATATCTCCTTTGTTTTTATAGAAAGGAACTACAACACTTTTTCTCCAAACTTCTGGCATTCTCCGTTCCTTTAAAATTTTATTAAAAAATTTAGTTAGCCACTGAATACCAATATCTCCTAGGCCTTTACATACTTCAATAGGTAAACCATCTAATCCTAAGGCCTTGCCCACTTTCATTTTCCTTAAAGTATCCTCCACTTCTGACATCTTAATACGCCTGAAATATTAATATTTATCAAATATTGTGGACTCTTGGGTACCTTCTAGAGATAAATCCTTGACGGAATCTCCATTAAGTAACTTCTGAAAATAGCTATGCCACCTCCCTTTAATCTCGAGATCCTTAGTTAAAACCCTTTGATCTTCACCTTTAATGCACCGAACATGATCTAAATCTCTAGTTTTCCTTTCTCTTAATTTAGCAAGTTTAAATATGTCCTTTTCACCCTCTCGGGTTCCTAATTTATTATATAAATCTTCAAATGCCTTTGATTTAGCTTCGCTAACTATTTTCTTAGCTCTCTTTTTAGCGATTTTATAGGCTTCTAGGGTTTGGTCATTTTTGTTAGTTTGCCAAACTTTAAAGTATTCCTTTTTTACTCTAATGGTATTTTGAATTTCCTCACTCCACCACCAAGTCTCTTTGTCTAAATTCTTTTTACCTTTAGATTCGCCTAAGAGTTGTTTTGCAACCCTCGTTATACAATTTGTAACATTATTCCACATTACATTAGTTTCTTGTTCTAAATTCCAAATATTTTCCTTTAATAGATGATTTTTAAATGTTTCTAAACTTTTACCTTTTAAATTCCACCATTTAATCTTGAAATAATTATTTATAATGATCTTTCTTTTGAATTTAGGGATAGTGACATCCATTACTAACAACCTATGTTGAGGGGCTAGACTCTCACCAAGAATAACTTTACAATCTTTACATAAGACTCTATCGACCTTCCTAATGAGAAAATAGTCAATTTGACTTATATGTGTTCCACTCTTGTATGTTATTAAGTGTTCGTCCCTCTTCTTAAAAAAGATATTAGTAATTGCTAGATCATAGGCCACAGCAAAATCAAGAATAGTGTTACCCATATCATTTCTATTGCCAAAACCAAACCCTCCATGAATCCTCTCATAGCCTCTATTATCTATACCCACATGACCATTAAGATCCCCTCCAATAAAGATTCTCTCTTCACTAGGGATATTTTGGATCAAACTATCAATAGCCTCCCAAAATTGCTTTTTAATGCTCTCTTCTAATCCTACTTGAGGTGCATATGCACTAATTATATTCAAAATATCATCACCTAAGATAAGTTTAATTAACATTAGTCTATCCCCCAATCTATTTACTTCCACAACTCTGTCTTTTAAGTTTTTATCTATTATTATAGCAACACCATTTCTAGAGTTATTATTACCCGTATACCAAATTTTATATCCATCGATGTCTTTAGCTTTATGTCCTTTCCACCTAGTTTCTTGTAGGCAAGCTATGTTAACCCTCCTGTCCTTCATTAATTTAACTAATTCTAAACCCTTACCTGTTAAAGTTCCTACATTCCAGCCATGGCCGATCCCATGGTCGGTCCCAAGCCCGGATGAGAAAAGAGGAGGGTTTGTGTTAGGTCGACAGCCAGCAGTAAAATTTTGTCACATCTCCAACATGAATTCTGATACAAACATTAGTTATCATAATTACAAAAAAAATGAAAATAAAAGACAATGGTATCTTGCAGGTGGAAAATAAATCTGCAAAAATGGACAAACAACTAAGATATCATCAGGGAAATAGAATGGATCCAGTAAAGCATGCCTCTTTCATGTTCCAGAGTTTTATTAAACAGCCATCACTTCCACTGGCCAACTTTGTTGGATCCACTTGAGAGAAATCCACAGACCAAGCTCTTTTCTGACGGTCCATGTATCATATAAAGCCTTGACATGTGCTTGCATCCCATAACTACAATCCACAGAAAATCAAAAATAATAATAAGACCTTGGTCCATCCCTCTCATAAATATTTGTAAAATATTACTGAGATGTACCTCAAAATACAACACATCAACTAAGAAATATACATAAAAATATATGCTTCATAATCTCATGTACCTCAAAACATTTGGAAAACACAATGACCATAATGGAAAAGAAATGCACACCTGAACAACACCATCATAATCTGTTGAGGCTAAATAGTTCTTAACGTAGCAATTGCAACATACACAACTCAGCTTTGATTTGCTCAACATCTCAACCAAAGGGTAATGTGTGGCCACATTCTCATTCAATAGAGCACCAAATTCAAATATTTTAATTTTCTTTGAAATACCAGCAGCAACAAGGCAATCTTCAACTCTATCTAAATCTTCAAGAGCAAATCACATTAGCAGAGTTGAGAATATTGCTATTCCTTGTTGTTTCACGCACTTCAAAGTTACTATATCTTGCAGGGGAGAGACCTGAGCCAATGACAGCTCTGCTAGAGATGAACGCGCCCTAACAGAGAAGATCTGCTTGAACCTCTGCCCTTTCTCTATCACTGAGATGGATGTGCAATACTAACAAATACAAGAAACATAGATCCAAGGACGAGATGAGTCAGAAAAACAGCACCATATACACAAATTCAAAGACCAGATGCATCATAAAATGGTAGATCCCTACATTCATGCCTTTTATTGAATTTTAGAAGGCATAATTTAATATTTTGTCTTCAATAGAAGAGATCTATTGTGAATAGAAGGCATATTTTTATGCTAACTAATTGGATTAAAATCTCACAACCCTAGTATGGAATCAATCCTAATACATGAAATAACCCCCCCCCCCCATTCGAGTTAAGTCGAAGGAAAATTGTCACGGGAAGCTTAGAGTTCGTCCCCCCTACCTCCGAGGGTGAATACCCCCGCCGGATCGCTACCCTACGAAGTCGATGGCCGTCCCTGTGCCATGAGTGGCAAGTCGTGGCCGCCGCCGCCACTGCTCGTCGGATCGTCCCCCAGCCCATGACCGTCGCTGCTCGCCCTCGCCGGCGAAGCCGTTGCTCGCCCCTGTTGGCAAGGCCTCCGCTCTGCGCGCCTCCACGACCGCCGTTCACCTTGCCTCTGTGCCCTACCGTCCCCGCCCCTGCTCTCCCCCTTGCCCACCGTCCGCCGCCACCGTTGTCGTCGACGCCGCATCCCCCTGGCGTCACCGCCGTCACCGAGGCCACGTCCTCTCGTGACGCCTCCGGTCATCGATGGAGGGGGACAGAGGAAGAGTGCCAACGGGAGGAAGAAGACGAAGGAGAAGAGAAAAAGGGGGGTGGGGTTTCCGCGAGTTAAGTGACGGAGAGGTTTTTTTTTCTTTTTATCTTTCTTCTATTTGGTTGGACGAGTAATTTGCGAGGGAAAATATTCCTTCTTTTTTTAGGCGGGAGTGGGCGCTTAGTTTGGCAACAAAACCTCTCAAATATTTTCTTACCAGGTAGGTGGGTTGGTCCAGTCATACTGACATGTGATAGTTTGAATCTTTTTCAAGAAGCATATGGGTATTTTTCTAAAAGCAGATTATATCTATTCTTGCGGCACTATCAAATCGTAGATATGATACATCACTTATCTATGACATGAAGCGTAGCTAACATATAAATTTACAAAACTATAGATATAGTTTTGTTTATTCCTACCATATTATTAAATCATAGATATGAAATATAACTTACCTAGGATATTGATTGCAAATAATATATAAAAATAAAAATCGTAAGTAACCGGGGAATCACAACGGGGGAGATGAACCATGGGATGAGAGCTTGCGATGGTGAGAAGATGAGATGAAGAAGGAGAGCAGGGGAGGGGGTGTCGTGGATGGTGCGACTGGGGAGTGAGAAAGAGAGGGAGAGTGGCGGGCTGGGGTAGGTTTATGTTTTTAAGAAAGCTGTGGCGGGCTGGATTAATTTTTGAAGGCGCGGGAGTTCTTAGTGTCAATATATATATAAAGATAATAATTATAGTATCTTAAATCTACGGGATATATATTCCTCCTATAACAAAAATGAGTAGGTATTTATTTATGATAATATTCATGTGTAATATAAAAAAATAAAAAAGATGTATACCTACACGAACTATCAGTAGGTAATAAATAACAAATAATTATATGAGAATATACGGGTGATCTATTTCTACGACTTATAAAGAGTAGATAAATATCTACGATATGATACGTAGGCAATGTATAACAAATATAAAATTTGGACACCGATCACTCTACGTGTGACCTATTCTTACGACACAAATAACGAGTAGATAACTACCTACGACATTTATCATAGGTAATATATAACAAATAAAAATTAATGTCATCAATCACTCTGAGATGACCTACTCCTATGACGGTAACAAAGCATAGGTACGTTCCGAGGACCATGTCCGTAAATATTTTATTGCAATTATCTATTCCTATAGCTCAACTAGAACCGTCCGTATGACATACCACTTACATACGGCATTGTCGGTAGGTAGTTCAATATGTCTATCTATTCCTACGACTCAACTGAAATCGTAGGTATGACATACCACTTACCTACGACATTGTCGGTAGGTAGTTCAATATGACTATGTATTCCTA
Source organism: Amorphophallus konjac (assembly GCA_022559845.1). Lineage (NCBI taxonomy): Eukaryota > Viridiplantae > Streptophyta > Magnoliopsida > Alismatales > Araceae > Amorphophallus > Amorphophallus konjac. Next base: position 136,070,741 of record CM040122.1, read on the forward strand.
CGGTGCTATCGAACCGTAGGTACGGCATATCAATTACCTACGACATTATCAGTAGGTAGTTCAATATGGTTATCTAGTCCTACAGTGCTATCGTACCGTAGATATGACATATCAATTACTTACTACTTTATCAGTAGGTAGTTCAACATGGCTATTTATTTCTACGGTGCTACCGAACCGTAGATATAACATACCAATTACCTATGACATTATCAGTAGGTAGTTTAATATGGCTATCTATTCCTACGGTGCTACAGAACCGTAGATAGTGTATGACATATACCTACGACAGTGACAGTAGGTAATAAAATATCCTAAAAAATCGTAGGTATAGGTCCATAAATACTAACGACTTACAAAAGCATAGGAAACGGTGATAGGTAAAAAATAGTTTTCCCGTAGTGATGCTAGGACCGTTTCTAGACAGACGCAGTCAAGACAGGGCCGCTATTACAAAGAGACAGTCAGGTCAGGACCGTTTCTATATAGAGTCGACGCATGAAGAAAAGAAGGTCGACGCGGTGAAACTCTTGGAAAGAAGCGGTCGCGGGATGACCGCTACTTGACAGTGGCGGTCGCCTGATAGCCGCTACTATCCAGGACACAGAAAATGCCAGTAAAGTACTTTCTAGATAATTGGGCTTTGAGGGTACAATCAGTTCGGCGTCCTAGTGGGAATCCCAAGCTCGCGGAGACTTACGGAGGCCTTGAAACATGATCTCCTAGTCCGACAGAAGGAATATCCGGCGGAGAGATTCACAAGTCCAAGAAAATGTGCCTATAAGTTCAAAGTGTACTAATAGTCACATACCGGAGTATGCGCTATATACTTATGAAAGACTTGGAGATGAGAGTGAGACCGCGAAACGGTGATCAATCATCAATGAAAACCAATCCATAAACCATGTAGAAATATCTTTAATACAAGATTATAAAGGGGTTTTGACATGAAATTAACATAAGTTTAAAGTAAGTTCCTAAAACATGTAAGTCATGGAATCTAGATTGATGGATACACAATATAACCATTAACACGAATCCAGGGTCATAATAAGGAATATAACCAAATTACCTAGGCTTAATATATATTTAAAAGGGTCGATCTGCGTTCTGTTTAGAGTTAACAGGAAGCATAAAATAGAAACATGATAGCGGTCTATCTAGAATCGCTTCTATACATACGCGGTCAGTCGGGGACCGCTAAAAGACATTGGCGGTCTCGGGGATACCGTTTTAAGCCTGCCAACCAGGAGGGTCAAAAAGTGCAGTTAAGGCCTATTCCAGGGCAAATAATGCATAGATTTACGTGAAGGCCTATTCCAGTAAACATGAAGGTAAGTCATGATAGAAAAAAAGTCATGCATGGAGATGCATAGATTTACGTGAATTAAATCAAATTATCATATTCTTCTTAAGGACAAGTTTCATGTATGCAGAAATAACCCTATATGCATAGTGAGAATAAATCATGAAATTCTTCATGTATAATGCATGAAATCATGAGCAATCAAAGGTCTTCGTTCCTAACACATTAATTTAGCTATCCATGAGATGACCTACCTCTGGAAGTGCTTCTATAAATCAAAATTCTGACTGGAAGTTGATGTTGGCTCCTGCGTGTCCTGCATGGAACTGGCTACTTCTTGGCCTTCTATCTCTTCAACCACTCGTCTTAAAGTCACCAAACTTGGAGAATAGGTAGAAGATACAAAGGACAACAATAAGTTCTAAAGGTAGAACTTGAACTAACCTCGTTTAGGGCTTCTAATCTCCTCTTCTTTTCTGGACGGATGCACTGTCGTCTGGGCAGACTGCAGTGGGACAGTGACTTCTGGGGCTTCTAGCTCCTTAAAGACTCGACCTCCTAGTACGAAAATTGGAGGGTTGTTAGACAATACAAAGGAGAACAAAACCTTCAAAAGGCTTTACCTGAGATAGTGGTGAGGACACCATAGCACGAGTACGGCCCGACTCGGCGAGCCGTCGGTACCGGACCCGCAGCACGACTCGGTCGACATCGTTGTGGTTGGGCGACAGCATGGAGCTTCCTTTAGAGTCTTGACATTTTTTTGTATTTATTTTGAGAGTATTGTATTTGTATTTGTACTTTTACATTTGGTGTGTTTAATTAGGCTAAGTTAGTGGGTTTGTTTGTAAAATAACCACTTCGGCCCGGAGGGACCCCACCCTCTCTCCCATTGGGCCACGTGGCTGCTAGGGACCATGAGGGCTGGCCCATAGTCCACCTTGAACTTGGACCATTGGACCAAGGAGACAAAGGTAGAGGAAATTCAAGATTCCCCTCCTTGTCCCCCATGCTTGTCCCCCATAAGTCACCTTTCCCTATTATACCCTCCCACCTACCCTTGAACAAGGTTAGTTGTTGTCTTTTGGTCTAGGTCTAGGGTTTGATTATATATATTCTATTGTATATTTTGGTGGAACTTAATGAAAAATTCAAGAGAATTATGCTTGGTGTGCACCCCCCCTCTCTCTTCTAGTGTTCTTGGTGTTCTTCATCTCCTTCCCCCTCTCTTCTCCAGATCTAGATCTAAATCTCCCCTATCTCTCAAATCTCTTCCCCTTCCCTTCTCCCTCTACCTATTGTGAATGTCCACTGCCGTCGCCGCCGCCGTTCGTGCCGCCATCAAGCTGCCACAACCACTTCTCCGAGTTGATGTCCTGGATTCTGACCTGCAAATCTGAAGCTTGAAGAGGAGTCCATAACTCCAGATACGACCGTTGGATCGAGCTGAGGTTTTGAGGGTTGGTTTCCCCATGTCTCCTACATTCCCAGTTTAAATTTCACGCCAATCATAGTTCGTTTGTCCCCCGTCCCAGTCAGTAGTTTGTTCCAATCACAGTCTGCCTGTGAGCAGGCCAGCGAGATAGTCTGTGGTAGGCGATTTTTCCCACCCCCCAAACGTGATCATAATCCTACAACAAAACTATGTGTGTCACCGTGTCCCTCCCCTCTACCCATCATAAAACTCTCAGGTTCTACTTCCTTCATTTGATCCACGGTCAAAGCCCATAAATAGGCTGGTTCCAGTCTGCCCTGTGGATTCTAAGTTTCGGGACAGAACCATCACTCAGTTTGCAGAGCCGTTCATTTCCATTCAGACCATTGGATGGTTCTGAAACTCCAGTATGTTGAAGTTCTTCGAGTGCTCTTCGCAACGGTGCTAACCTTGTCTCGATCTGACATCGTGGCTGGGCGTACCGGCCGATCTCGTCGGAGCGCGCAGATCTGACCAGAAGTAGAGTTGCGGGACAGCCTTGGGAAATAATTCCCGAGAAAATCGCCGGCCCCCACTCCGGTGATCGCCGCTCCCGGGGACCCCCTGGGACATTCCAGGAGTGCCCCTGCCAGTCGCTGCAACCCGGAGCCGCCCCGGACGTCTCCGTCCCAGCCGTGGGTCCCACGTGTTGTCCTGCGGGCCTGAGTGAACCGTGTTGAACCGACCGACCGCGCCCGTCCGAGCGCCATCAATTGCTGCCCGTCAACCCTTGAACGGCGCTCCCGGACCGCTGTTGTGGCCTTTTACCTCCCTGCGTGGAGTGGGCCGTGATTTGAATGCTGTAATTAATTTAATTATTGTACCGGGAGTTCCGGATCTCGGCCAGGAAGTCTTCCCCACGCCCCGAGCGTGGAGGTACACTCGCCACCCTCCTTTTGTCGTATTTGCTTAGCTATTATGCATTCTAGATGCCGTTGCATGTGAGTAGGATATGTTATTAGCTTGCTATATATTAATCACCACTGTGAGTTGTGAGTGCGAGACCCGTCCCGCGACTCGTTCCGAGCGCGAGAGTGAGCCGACCACCCAAGACTCAAAGCCGGTTACTCAACCGTGCAGATCGTCGCGCTTCCCTCGATGGGGACGACCGTGAGTTAGCGCTTCTTGTTTGAGACATATCGCCTCTTCTGGAGCTCTTTAGGTGCCGCATTGTATCATTGTTGCTGGTCGCGTCGTCCAACTAATCGCGTCGTCCTATAGAGTCCAAGGTCGCAACCCAATCCGAGTCGAGTCTCATAGTCGTCCCGCATCAAATTGGTATCAGAGCCGGTTTGAGTCTAGGGTAGTCATTATTTTCAAAATAAAAAAGTGTTTTAAATTGCATTACACCCCAATACTCCAGTATATCAAAAGACGTTATTGGAAGGTTAGGTTACGCCTATCTGGAAGGTAGCTCCTCGCGTCGAGTCGGATCTTCGGATTACTGCCTCCGCCACGTACTGGAGACTGGGTTAAGTCTAGGGTCCTCAACTTGCATCAGTCCATCCATATAGGTCTAGTGAGTCACCCTTAGCTCTCTTTACATCTCATTGCATGCCCACCCATGGAGGTGCCCAGTACCATCGCCCTGACACTATGGGTGAACACCGAGGTGCCAACCCGGGAGGCCGTTCCCTGGAGGACATGATAGCTCTACTCATGGAGCGCATGGATAGGTCCGAGTAAACTCTTAGGGAGCATACCGAGCGTATGGAGAGCCGATTCAAAGCCATGGAGGACCGCGCCGAGGCTTCTGACCGATATGTCCAAGGTCTGGTTGGAAGGTTAGAGAGTGTGGAGAGAACCCCTCGCCGAGACCTACCCGGCATTCTCCCGGCCCCTCAGGCACACGCTGCCCAGCCCGTGGCTACTGCCCAGCCCGCGCCTACTGCCCAGCTCGCACCACCTCGGGCTGAGGAGCAACGGCAACGTGCCCCCCATTTTGAGGACTACGAGTCCGACAACGATTACGAGGGAAATGGCCGGCGCCGGCATGGTCACCGACCACACAGGGATGATGAGGACGAACGGATCCTCAGGACCGTCCGTGCAGACCCTCCCACGTTTGATGGGTCCAAACCTTTGGAACCCAAGATCTATCTTGATTGGGAGGCCAGCATGGACCGGTACTTTGAGTGGTTCGAGATGACGGACCACCGGAGGATCAGGTATGCCAAGATGAAGTTGTTAGGGCAAGCACAGACTTACTGGAGCAATGTAGAGAGTTTACTCTTTCAGCGTCATGAGCCTCAGGTAGGTTCTTGGGATGAGATGAAGGACAAGCTTAGGCGTAAGTACCTTCCTGCCACGTACCGTCAGCGATTTATTGATAGATGGCAGAGTCTCTCCCAAGGGGACCGATCCGTGTCAGACTATATCGCAGAGTTTGACGAGTACTTTTTGCGATGTGGCGTTACGGAGGAGAGCACCATGCCTGTATCGCGCTTCCGTCGTGGTTTGCGGCCCCACTACCAATATGAATTATTTCGTCGCAATGTTACCACCTTGGAAGACGCATACCAGGTTGCTCTAGAGTTGGAGCAGTTCGAGGCGGAGTTCACTCCCGTCCAGCGCCCGGGGTTCACTTATCAGCGTAGGACCGACCCTCGTACCACGCCTACCTCCTATAGCCGATTTCCGGTGGCCCGTCCCCCGGAACCCCCTCGGCAGGACCCCACTGCTCCTAGGCTCCTCACTTTCCCTCTGTGGGACCCTCCCCCTCGCCCGCAGGCACCCATCCCTGCCCCTCGGCCTTATCAGCCCGCCGTACCAGCTCGGCCTCTTCTTCCTACACCCCCAGTCCATCGAGAGGACAAGGGTAAGGGGCCAATGATTGGTGGAACATCTCAGGGCAATGGGACACGAGACAGTTGCTACACTTGTGGTGGAGTTGGCCACTTTGCCAGCAAGTGTCCCACCCGGGGAGCACTTGTTATTGCCGACACACCGGCCCGTGACCCCACGCCTAAGTTGGTGCCAGTCAGCTACGAGCCAGACCAAGAATTGGCCGAGGAATTCTTTGACGAGTTTTTGGAGGGCGAGCAGGTTGACGTCCCTGGTACCTCGTATCAGGAAGACGTACATTTGGGTGTAGTCTGGTGCATCCTTACCCAGCCTCAGGTGAGCGACGACTGGCGTCGCACCACCATATTCCATACATTTTGTAGGCTGGAAGGGAAAGCTTGCAAGGTGATTATAGATAGCGGGAGTTGCATCAACGCTATCTCCACAGGCACCGTCAAGCGCCATGGTTTGACGCCCGTGGATCACCCTGCACCTTACAGAGTTTCTTGGGTGGATTCCACTTCCATCCCGGTCAGACTTTAGTGTCTGGTGCCGCTGCAATTCCAGGCGTACCATGATGCGATATGGTGTGATGTACTATCCATGGAGGTGGGTAGTATCATCCTTGGTAGGCCTTGGCTCTTTGACCGAGATGCCACCCTTCATGGTAGGTCGAACACTTGCACCTTCGACCATGATGGCCATAAGATTACCCTCCACCCAGTCTAGCCGAAGGACCCATCTATCCGCGGACCAGCTGGCCCCAGCACTACGACCACTTCTGGTCAGGGGAAGGCCGGTCCACCCACTTTGTCCTCGGCACAGGCATCCACCTCTTCGACTACTCCTAGCAGAGTGGACCCTCCACCCAGGAGGTTGATGATGATCAGTCCGAGAGAGATGGAGCAGGAGGTGACCGGGGTAACCCCATTCTAGCTGTCGTCGTCAGGGGCGTTGAGGATGTTGCCCCTAGGTCTGAGGATGAGCATCCCCCGGAGATAGCTGCAATATTGCGGGAATTCTCCGATGTATTTCCCGAAGACCTCCCGGGAGGCCTTCCACCCATGAGGGATATCCAGCATGAGATCGACCTCGTCCCGGGCTCATCCTTGCCCAACCTTCCCCACTATAGGATGAGTCCCACGGACCATGCCGAGCTACAGCGGCAGGTCGAGGAGTTGATGAGTCGGGGATCTCTTCGGGACAGCAAGAGCCCTTGCGCTGTTCCCGCATTATTGGCCCCGAAGAAGGATGGCACATGGAGGATGTGCGTTGATAGCCGTGCAATCAACAAGATCACGGTGAAGTATCATTTTCCCATTCCCCGACTGGATGATCTACTTGATATGATGTCGGGAGCCACTATCTTCTCAAAGATAGACCTTCGTAGTGGCTATCACCATGTGCGGATCAGGCTTGGGGATGAATGGAAGACGTCATTCAAGACCAAGGATGGTCTTTATGAGTGGTTGGTTATGCCCTTTGGCTTTCCAATGCCCCTAGCACCTTCATGCAGTTGATGACCCAGGTCTTACGCCCTATGATAGGGGTCTTCTTGGTCGTCTACTTTGACGACATTCTTATCTACAGCCGCACTAGGGAGGATCACTTAGACCATCTTAGGCAGGTCTGCATTGTGTTGAAGCGTGAGACTTTATACGCCAACCCGAAGAAATGTGCTTTCATGTCTGATCATATCACTTTCCTCGGGTTTATTGTGTCGAGAGATGGAGTCTCCGCTGATCCGAAGAAGATTAGGGCCATCCAGGAGTGGCCTGAGCCCCGCACACTCCACGATGTTCGGAGTTTCCATGGCCTAGCGACGTTCTATCGTCGCTTTATTCGTGGTTTCAGTTCTATCACTGCCCCAATCACTGATTGCATAAAGAAGGGGGCATTTGTATGGACCAAAGCCGCGGCCACGGCATTCCAGGACATCAAGGAACGTATGACCCAGGCACCTGTCCTTGCACTTCCTGATTTTTCTAAAGTGTTTGAGGTCACATGTGACGCTTCTGGGGTAGGCATTGGTGGAGTGTTGAGTCAAGAGTCCCACCCCATCGCATTCTTTAACGAGAAGCTTAACGATGCCAAACTGCGCTATTCCACTTATGATAAAGAATTTTATGCAGTCGTCCAGGCATTGAGGTATTGGAGGCATTATCTTTTACACCAGGAGTTTGTCCTTTTTTCTGATCATGAGGCCTTACGATTCCTCCATACCCAGAAAAAGCTGAACGCTCGTCACAGTCGTTGGGTGGAATATCTCCAAGAGTACACCTTTATGCTTAAACACAAGGCAGGGGCGGAGAACAAGGTGGCCGACGCACTGAGTCGTCGGGTGATGATGTTGACCACCATGAGCATGGAGGTGGTAGGGCTAGAGAGGCTGAAGGACGCTTATGTTGACTGTCCGGACTTTGGTCCGATCTATGCCGTCCTTCAGGCTGGTCCCTCACGCGATTATAGCGAGTTTGTGCTACAGAAGGGTCACCTATTCCGGGGTGACAAGTTGTGCATCCCACGGACTTCTGTTCGTGACTTTCTTACGTGGGAGATGCATGTAGGAGGTCTTACTGGCCACTTTGGCAGGAACAAGACCATAGAGGCGGTTGAGCATCGATTCTATTGGCCTAGCCTAAAGAGGGATGTTGCTCGTATTGTGGCCCAGTGCCGCACTTGTGCTATGGCCAAACAAAGGAAGCAAAGTACCGGCCTCTATACTCCCCTTCCCGTCTCGATAGTCCATGGCAGGACATTAGCATGGACGTTGTGTTAGGATTGCCCCGCACCCTCCGAAAACATGACTCGATCTTTGTGGTTATCGACCGGTTCTCTAAGATGGCATTATTCATCCCATGCTCCAAAACCTCGGATGCCTCTAGAGTTGCCCATCTATTTTTTTCACATTGTGTCTCCAGGTTCGGACTCCCACGCACTATAGTGTCCGATAGGGATGTGCGCTTCACTAGCTATTTCTGGAAGACCCTATGGCACATGATGGACACCCAATTGAAGTTCTCCACTGCATATCACCCCCAGACCGATGGTCAGACTAAGGTTATCAATAGGAGTTTGGGGGATCTTCTTAGGTGTCTTGTCCGAGATCGAGTCAGGGATTGGGATTTGGTCTTACCCTTGGCCGAGTTCACCTATAATGATTCGGTCAATAGGTCTACAAGTATGAGCCCCTTCAAGATTGTAACTGGCCGTAGACCTAGAAGACCCATAGACCTAGTCCCATCTCCCATCCAGTCCCGTGTGTCTGAGTCAGCCGAGTCTTTTGCTAGTCATATTAGACAGTTGCATGAGCATATTCGTCGTCACATTGAGTCCAGCAACGCACGATACAAAGAATTGGTTGACGCCCATAGGCACCACCGTGAGTTTCAGGAGGGCGATTCTGTCATGATCAGGGTCAGACCTGAACGGTTTCCCTCAGGAGCCGTGAAGAAGTTGCATGCTCGCGGTGCCGGTCCCTTTCGGGTAGTGAGGCGAGTCGGATCGAACGCATATGTTGTGGACTTGCCAGAGGATTACGAGATCAGCTCGACTTTCAACGTCTCGGATCTCGTCGCTTATAGGGACCCAGCGGTGATACCCAGTGAGCCCTTTGAGTTGTCTCCACCCATTGTGAGTGACACCACCCTAGAGTGTCCACCTCCAGCCTTGTTACCTCAGCAGCAAGAGCAGGTAGAATGTATACTAGATGAGCAGGTGACGACTACTCGAGGCAGAGTGTACCAGCGCTACTTGGTGCGTTGGAGGGGACGGCCCGCGTCCGATGACACCTGGATCACCCGGGCAGAGCTACAGAGGATAGATCCAGATCTGCTGGATCGGTACCAGAGTGACCCGGACCCTTACTCGACGGGGTCGAGCTTCTCCCACCCGGGGAGAATTGGTGAGGACACCATAGCACGAGTACGGCCTGACTCGGCGAGCTGTCGGTACCGGACCCGCAGCACGACTCGGTCGACATCGACATCGTTGTGGTTGGGCGACAGCATGGAGCTTCCTTTAGAGTCTTGACATTATTTTGTATTTATTTTGAGAGTATTATATTTGTATTTGTACTTTTACATTTGGTGTGTTTAATTAGGCTAAGTTAGTGGGTTTGTTTGTAAAATAACCACTTGGGCCCGGAGGGACCCCACCCTCTCTCCCATTGGGCCACGTGGCTGCTAGGGACCATGAGGGCTGGCCCATAGTCCACCTTGAACTTGGACCATTGGACCAAGGAGACAAAGGTAAAGAAAATTCAAGATTCCCCTCCTTGTCCCCCATGCTTGTCCCCCTTGTCCCCCATGCTTGTCCCCCATAAGTCACCTTTCCCTATTATACCCTCCCACCTACCCTTGAACAAGGTTAGTTGTTGTCTTTTGGTCTAGGTCTAGGGTTTGATTATATATATTCTCTTGTGTATTTTGGTGGAACTTAATGAAAAATTCAAGAGAATTATGCTTGGTGTGCACCCCCCCTCTCTCTTCTAGTGTTCTTGGTGTTCTTCATCTCCTTCCCCCTCTCTTCTCCAGATCTAGATCTAAATCTCCCCTATCTCTCAAATCTCTTCCCCTTCCCTTCTCCCTCTACCTATTGTGAATGTCCACTGCCGCCGCCGCCGCCGCCGTTCGTGCCGCCATCAAGCTGCCACAACCACTTCTCCGAGTTGTTGTCCTGGATTCCGACCTACAAATCTGAAGCTTGAAGAGGAGTCCATAACTCCAGATACGACCGTTGGATCGAGCTGAGGTTTTGAGGGTTGGTTTCCCCATGTCTCCTACATTCCCAGTTTAAATTTCACGCCAATCATAGTTCGTTTGCCCCCCATCCCAGTCAGTAGTTTGTTCCCCTCACAGTCTGCCTGTGAGCAGGCCAGCGAGATAGTCTGTGGTAACGTGATCATAATCCTACAAAAAAACTATGTGTGTCACCGTGTCCCTCCCCTCTACCCACCATAAAACTTCAGGTCCTACTTCCTTCATTTGATCCACAGTCAAAGCCCATAAATAGGCTGGTTCCAGTCTGCCCTGTGGATTCTGAGTTTCGGGACAGAACCATCACTCAGATTGCAGAGCCGTTCATTTCCATTCAGACCGTTGGATGGTTCTAAACTCCAGTATGTTGAAGTTCTTCGAGTGCTCTTCGCAACAGCGCTAACCTCGTCTCGATCTGACGTCGTGGTTGGGCGTACCAGCCGATCTCGTTGGAGTGCGTAGATTTGACCAGAAGCAGAGTTGCGGGACAGCCTTGGGAAATAATTCCTGAGAAAATCGCCGGCCCCCACTCCGGTGATCACCACTCCCGGGGACCCCCCGGGACATTCCAGGAGTGCCCCTGCCAGTCGCTGCAGCCCGGAGCCGCCCCGGACGTCTCCGTCCCAGCCGCGGGTCCCACGTGTTGTCCTGCGGGCCCGAGTGAACCGTGTTGAACCGACCGACCGCGCCCGTCCGAGCGCCATCAATTGCTGCCCGTCAACCCTTGAACGGCGCTCCCGGACCGCTATTGTGGCCTTTTAACTCCCTGTGTGGAGTGGGCCGTGATTTGAATGCTGTAATTAATTTAATTATTGTACCGGGAGTTCCGTATCTCGGCCGGGAAGTCTTCCCCACGCCCCGAGCGTGGAGGTACACTCGCCACCCCCCTTTTGTCGTATTTGCTTAGCTAGTATGCGTTCTAGATGCCGCTGCATGTGAGTAGGATATGTTATTAGCTTGCTATATATTAATCACCATTGTGAGTTGTGAGTGCGAGACTCGTCCCGCGACTCGTTCCGAGCGCGAGAGTGAGCCGACCACCCAAGACTCAAAGCCGATTACTCAACCGTGCAGATCGTCGCGCTTCCCTCGATGGGGACGACCGTGAGTTAGCGCTTCTTGTTTGAGACATATCGCCTCTTCTGGAGCTCTTTAGGTGCCGCATTGTATCATTGTTGCTGGTCGCGTCGTCCAACTAGTCGCGTCGTCCTATAGAGTCCAAGGTCGCAACCCAATCCGAGTCGAGTCTCATAGTCGTCCCACATCAGATAGTGTCTCCTTACCTTCGAAAAATGCGATCCAAACATTAGGGTTCGCATGAGTCGAAGTTGGGTCTATTATAGGGTTTTGAGTTAGGGTTACTAGATTAGGTCGACATAGAATCCTATTCTCGACTCAAATCAATCCCTAAGAGTCCTATACCAAGTTTCTATGCTAGGTAGCTTCGATCTCTGGCCCTTGGGAGAGATAAAATCCATTCTTTTTAGGGTTTATCAGACCTCGCTCACGGAAGTTAATAGCGGTCAGATGAGGACCGCTTTTATGAGAAGGCGGTTGTGCGATAGACCGCTGATAAGTGCTATATTTTACATCATAATTTACACCACATCCATCATCTTTGAGCATTATTGGAATATATTTGTGCAACATGAGCATTAATTACATTCTCACACATTATTTGAGTCTTCATGTAGTTTATCATCTTTTTGAGCTTAAAAGACCATGTGAGAAATATTTAAATATTTGCACAATTATTTTGGAATTAAATAGATTGATATTTTAATTTTCAGGAGAAGCGACCTAGATCAAGGCACTATTTAAAAAGAGACTGATGCAAGGGCGCGTTTTCAGCAAGAAGCGACAGCTCCAAGGGCGTCAATTCAGTTGATAAAAGAAAGTGAAAAAAGAATTAAAAAAGAGAGAAAAGAATTAGCGCCCGAGATGAGGTCGCTACTCATTGAAAGGACGCCCATGGTGGAGGTCGTCAAATTCCTATTTTATGAAAAATGTGGAAATAGCAAAATATAGAAATAAGAAATTGACGCCTAAGTAAGAGGCGTTACTTTAGAAAGAGACGCCCTGGATCAAGGCGTCATTTAAAAAGACGCCCCGGAGGAAGTCGCTATTCAAAGTTGAACCAGAAAAGGCAACTGCAGTTCCCGATCGAGCTATTCTTCCTTGTTTTGATTTATCTACGAAGAAAGAGTGGAAAGGAGGACTCTATTATGAGTAAGGACTCTATTGGGGTAATGATCCATTGCTGGAAATAAGGATATGCATCAAGATTGGAGTCCACGGTCGAAGGAAACTGCCGAATGCCATTAAAAGGATGCCATGGTCGCAGGGTTACGAAGAGAACAGTTTGGAGATCTTCCTTAGGGATTAATTTCGAAGCCTTTCTTTCGTCTTTTGCAGTTGAGTTCTTCATCAAAGTTCTTCGTTTTTAAGTCTTCTCCAACTTCTTCTTCTTTCTCATCTTCTAATTCTTGCACGTTTTTATGCTATAATTAGTTTTTCAAAGTTCTATCTACGGATTTTACTGTTCACCCGATTTTCATACCTTCTGTTCTTCATCATTTTTCTCCCCCTTCTGGTCCGTATCTCTCTCTGTGTTCTTCATGAAAGTTGTGCGTTTTTGAAAGTTCTTCAACTTCTTCTTCTACCTCATCTTCCAATTCCTCACCGTTTTAAAGCTATAGTCAATTTTTTAAAGTTCAGGTTTTTAGAGTTCTGCACTGTTCATCCGCGACCACCTCCTGTTCATCCTTATTTTTCTCCATCTTCCTCTCGTTTTTAAACTCTGAAGTCTTCATCAATCTTCTTCATATTCTCCATATCTAAAACTTTCATGTTTTCCACTTTTCCTAATTCCTTCTGATTTTAAAGTTATTCTTCCTCCAAATCACCCTCTGTTTTCAATCTGGTTTTTCACTATTTCTTCTCAAAACACACCAACGCACACACCCTTTTGCACTGTTTTCAATTTTCCTCCATCTATTTCTTTCTTCCTCTATTTTCCTCTCATATCCCAAGGCGATTTTCATCTCTTGATCCATTAGTCTTCTCACGGCGTTGGCATCCTAAGCGGGGCGACATCCAAGGCTTGGCAAAGGAGGCGGCGTTGCTCTTCATCCATTGGCTCTCAAGCTCTTTTCTTTTTCATGTTCTAAGTTGTACTTTTTTTATTTACATTGTACTTGCCACCTCCTAAGGTAATAAAACTCATTTTTCGCATATTGTGGTTGTCTTAATTTTCTCTCTCTATCTCCTCCAATTTCTCTTCTTAAACCCTCTCAACTTCTTTAATTATGTTTTCCTTGTAGTTTATTTTCTTTAGTCTTAATCACACTCAAAGCTCGGTTTTCAAAAGCATAAAGTGATTTTTCCAACTTGTTCAATAAGGATTATTTCTCCTAGTGGGATCGACTTCGCTTACCACTATATTCTTAATTTTCTACCTTTTAAAGTGAGTGAGTGTGAATTATTTAAATTGTGGCACGGCTTTCTTAACGACGCTAGTCGGTGCGCATCAATTTTTGCCTCTAGGTGGTTTAGTCCAAAATTTTTGAATTTATCAACTATTTATCCCCTATTTATCCTATTTATCCCCTTTTAACCCCAATTATGTTTCTATAATTGGGCTTGGGCCTAAAAGGTTCGGTTTTGAGTCTTTTGGGCCTACTTGAGTGGACTTAAGCCTAGTCTAATATCTGGGTCTTTAAATAATTATTAATTATGTCTTTATTCATTAAATAGCCCATTAAACCTATTTAGGACTGAAATAATTATATTTAATCTCAATAAATTCTTAGAAAATTTCACGGGTGTTACACCATCCCCCACTTAAAAAGAACTTGGTCCCCAAATTCAATGCATGCGGTCTTTAAGGAGAGTGTACTTACAATTGAATAGTTCGGGGAATCATTTACGCATGACTTCTTCCATTTCCCATGTGGCTTCTTGATCCAAGCATTTATCCCATCGGACATTACCATGGGAATAGTCTTGTTGCGAAGCTTACGTACCTCTCGATCAAGTATTTTGATTGGCTTTTGTTTGTACGTCAGATCCTTCTATATCACCAGATCTTCATGACTTATAATATGAAAAGGGTCATAAACGTACCTCTTGAGCATGGGTACATAAAATACGTCATGAATGCCAAACAATTGTGGAGGCAATGCTAGTCGATAAGCAACCTCGCCCACCCTTTCCAGAATTTTGAAAGGGCCAATGAATCGTGGGGTAAGCTTGCCTTTAATGCGAAATCTTTGAATTCCTCGTCCTGGAGAAACCTTGAGAAATACATGATCTCCCACTTAAAATTACAGGTCTCTTCTCCTGATATCAGCATAAGATTTTTGTCTATCCTGAGCCATCTGAAGTCTTTCTCTAATCAGCTTCACTTTTTCGGTTGTATCCCGAACAAGATCAGGGCCTAGAAGTTGCCTTTCTCCAACCTCATCCCAACATATAGGTGAACGGAAATTTCTACCATATAGTGCCTCGAACGGTGCCATTTGAATGCTAGATTGATAGCTATTATTGTAGGCAAACTCCACTAGAGGCAAGTGGTCATGCCAGCTTCCACCAAAATCAATTGCTCATGCCCTGAGCATATCTTCCACCACATGATTAGTTCTTTCAGTTTGACCATCGGTTTGTGGATGGAATGCAATACTAAAATTCAACCGGGTCCCTAATGAATGTTGCAGACCCCTCCAGAATTGAGACGTAAATCGAGGGTCTAGATCAGATATAATGGTGACAGGGACTCCATGTAGTTTCACAATTTCCCTTATATACAAGACAGCCAAGACATCCACGGACCATCGACTCTTAATAGGTAGAAAGTGAGCCGATTTGGTCAAGCGGTCAATGATCACCCAAATACCATCATGTCGTCCTCTTGACTTAGGTAGACCCATGATGAAATCCATTCCTATGCTCTCCCATTTCCACTCGAGAATCTCCAATGGATGTAACTTTCCAGCGGGCTTTTGATGTTCTACCTTAACTTGTTGACAAGTGAGGCAGCGTGATACGTAATCTGCCACTTCTCTTTTCATATTGGGCCACTAATAATTCCTTTTAAGATTTTGGTACATCTTGATAGCACCAGGGTGAATAGCATACCTTGATTTATGTACTTCATCCAAAATCAGCTTTTTAGTATCAGCATGATCAGGTATACAAATTCGACCTCGGAATAACAATCTTATGTCGGTTGTAATAGAGAAATATGACCGTTGATCAATATTATCCTTGATCTCCATTAGTGTATGATCATTCTCTTGCAACTTGACAATGTCTTTTATTAAGGTAGGTTGTGACCGGATATTGGCAATAAAGCATTCTTATTTCTCAGCATTAATATCTAGATTTAACTGGGCAAACTTATCAATAAGATTAGTCATACCATTCATGAGGCTTGATAGCATTCCCATTGGTTTCCTGCTGAGCGCATCGGCTACAACATTTACCTTGCCTGTATGATATTGGATGGCGAAATCAAAATCTTGAGATACTCCAGCCATCTCCTTTGTCTCATATTTACCTCCTTTTGAGAAAAAGGTATTTCAGACTTTTGTGGTCCGAATATACCGTGAACTTTTTCCCATAAAGATAGTGGCGCCAGATCTTTAGAGCAAATATAACAGCAGCTAACTCCAGATCATGAACTCGATAAGTTTCATCTTGCCGCTTTAGTTGTCTCGAGGTATAGCAAATCACTTTGCCATTTTGCATAAGAACGCACCCGAGGCCAATGTCTGATGCATCTGTGTAAATTTCAAACCCGCCGCCTTCGACAAGCAGTGCCAGAATGGGTGTATTGGTGAGATGTTCCTTGAGAGTCAAGAAACTCTCCTCACACTCTGTAGTCCACACAAACGGATTTTCCTTCATAGTAAGTCTTGTTAGAGGCACAACAATTTTAGAAAAATCCTTGATGAACCGCCGATAATAACCAGCCAAGCCAAGAAAACTTCTAATTTCAGATATTGTCGTTGGTCGACTCTAGTTCTTGACAGCTTCTACCTTGGCAGGATCCACAGCAATACCTTCTTTGGAGATAACATGGCCAAGGAAAGAGACTTCATTTAACCAGAATTCACATTTGTTTAGCTTTGCATATAGTTGGTGTTCCCTTAATGTTTGCAAGGCAATTCTCAGATGTTCCTCATGCTCTTCCTTTGTCTTAGAATATATAAAGATGTCATCTATGAATACGACCACAAATCGGTCAAGATACGGCCTAAAAACATTATTCATGAGTTGCATAAATGCTACAGGGGCGTTGGTTAACCCAAACGGCATAACTACGAACTCATAATGTCCTTATCTACTACGGAAAGCTATCTTGTGAATATCTTCCTCCTTAATCCTCAATTGGTGGTAGCTGTAGACACGCCAAAATTGATGTTACTGTGAGTGCATCTCATATTACCTTGTAATGCCCCAATTTGACCCTCAAATTAACTTTGTTTGAGTGATTTTTTCCACTTTTCTTAGATTTCTCCCTTTTCCCTCCCTTTTCTTATTTTTCCCTATTTTTTGGATTTTTGGGGTATTTTCTCTATTTTTATGAATTTTTCAAAATTAAAGGCGTAAGGGGGCGTCATTTATGTTTAAGAAAATTTAAGAAAATAAAAAAAAATGACGCCTCTTGGAAGAGGCGTCCATTACATTCAGTTTTCCATTTTTTTAGATTTTTCTGAGAATTTTTTAGATTTTTTTTAAAATTGACGACATGTAAAGGGGCGTTGTTTTGATTTAAATAAAATAAAAATAAAAAAATAGAATTAACGACATAGTGTGTGGCGTCAATTTCAAATTGAAATATTTTAATATTATTTCTGGCCCACTTCTAGGGGTGATTTGGTGGCCTTCCGGGTCTCAAAAAAATACGAAAAAATAGTAATTAGAATCAACACAGTTAGATGCACGTCCCCCTAAAATATGAGAAAATAATATTGAGAAATGAAAAATGGCCCTGTTTTGCATGTTTTGAAATAACGTCCCTCACTCGGGCGTCAATTCAATTGACACCCGAATGGGCGGTCATCATTGCCTTTTGACTTTTTCTTATTTTGATTCACGACACTATGCAAGTCGCCATTTTCAATTAACGTCCCTGGTCATGTCGTCATTTCCATTACTATATTTTGATATTTTAAATCCACCCGAAATTCATATTAAATTTTAAATAGCGCCCCTCTGCAAGTCGTCAATTCCTTAAATGACGACGCCTCTATGGGCGTTATTTTAAGAAGCGACCATCTGTCCGTTCGTCAATTCTTGTTCAATTTCAAACTCCGACAGAACCTCCTTCTTTCCCCATTTTGAGCCCCTTTTCACTTGGGAAATGACTCCTAAGACTTTCTAATATTGAGGGGACACTTGTCTAATGAATATCTCCCTCCAAATCCCACTAAAATATGTTTTCCTAATTTCTCTTAGAATTAACTCCGAATTTTAGCCCTATAAATAGGACCCCTCTCTCTCTTGTGTTAAGGGCATCAATATCAATTCAAGAGGAGGTGCTGTTGGACCAAAGGCTCAAGGAGAAGACTCCCACATGCCTAAAAGCTTCATCCATGGAGTTCTTCTTCTCCACTTGAAGATTTGGAGCCTCTTCTTCCTTGGAGCAAATTGAAGATATAAAGCCCCTTTTGGAGAAACACATCAATAAGCTTATCCCTCCCTTAATCTCTTTTGTTTCTTTCATGAAGTAGTTTGCATGCATCATGTTATTTTCTCTTCTTTCATTATTTTATCATCTCAACCATGTTGAGATCTCCTTAGTGCAACACTTGCACCCTCCTTTATCTTATCATTCATCATAATCTCCTATACCCTTTTGCATAGAGGTTTAAGGGCCAACACCCAACGAGGTGTGTTCTTATACATGCTTTTCATGCTCATCTCTATTATGAATTTGATGCTACACTCACATTGATTTCTAATTCCTATTTTTATTGCTTGTTGTCTTTGATTCTTTGCAAGGGTAATCAACAAGAAGAACTCTCTTCATCGGCCGGCCGATCGGAAGAGAAGGTACACTCACAATCTCCCCCGCATCCTTTTGAGATATTTATATTCGCGATCCCTCCATATTGTTATTGTTTATATCCTTTGGGGCCCTCGCGTCTCTGGCGATCACACATTCCTCTTAGCATCCTCGCATGCTCCCCTTTTCTCCCTCTTTTTCCATTCGTCTTTCCTTCTTTTTTTCCTTTTAATTGTTATAAGTGGATTTCTTAGAATCTACAAATTGACGATCACGGTGGGACACCTTTTATTTTTAGTTTGATTACCCCTCCCATTGGCACCCTCGCGTGCCCCTCCTTTGGTACCCTCGCGTACCCCTCCCATTGACACCCTCGCGTGTCCCTCCTTTGGTACCCTCGCGTACCCCTCCCTTGTGCTCCACGTAGCACACTCCCTTTGGTACCCTCGCGTACCACTCCATTGTGCTCCACGTAGCACACTCCCTTTGGCACCCTTGCGTGCCCCTCTTTTGGTACCCTCGCGTACCCCTCCACTGTGCTCCAAGTAGCACCCTCCCCTTGTGCACCACGTGCACGCCTCCCATTGATTAGCCAAATTTTGAATATCTTTGTTTAGTGAGAAAATTTGATTTCTGTCAGTCACCAGGGCATTCGGTTCTCTAAACTGAATAGCGCCCTCCCCGTTGCCGTCATTTCTTCATACATCGACCGCGGACAGAGGCGCTGTGTCAATCATGTTTCTGCATTTTTGTCATTTTTATAATTCACGCCCCTTACATAGCCGTCATTTTATCATTCAACGCCTTGCACCGAGGCGTCATTTTCGTTGGTTACTATTGATGTCCTTTACCTGATCACTGTTCACTGTGTTTTAACGCCCCTTCTCAGAGGCGTCGTTTCCTTATTTAACGCCTCACATCAAGGCGTCTTTTTTCTGCTCGTTGTTACTTACTGCACGATTTGACGCCTTCCACAAAAACGTCTTTCACTGATTTAGCGCCTTATTGCAAGGCGTCATTTTATTATCATCATTTTTATTTATACTGCGAGCACTGTTCACTGCCATTTGACGCCCCTTCGCAGAGGCGTTTTTCACAGGTACAGCACCTCACTCCAAGGCGCCATTTTATTTTCATTGCTCCCTGTTTGCACTGTTCACAGCGATTAGCGACTGCGACGCAGACGCTGTTTGTTAATATAGCGACCTTGTCTGGGTCGTCATTTTGTTCTGTGCCCACAGAACTATTGTTTGTTGGTGTTTATTTGTCTGATCTATTTTGATATCACCTGCTTGATATTGCCTGCATTATATTTCATCTTTGCATTGGTTTGGGAGACCTCCTCTCCTCACACTTTTAGGAGTCACACCCCCGTCTTGGTGAAGGAAGGACCCTCCTTTGAGCATTCCGTCTCATTGGACCGAAATTCTTAAACCAAGCCTCCGTAAGTCCCCGCACCCGTGGATTCTCTAACGGACGCCGGGCAGGTTGTACCTTGAAGTTCCCCGGGTTTAGTTGGCCTATGCATGGTGAGAGAGTGTTCTTAGTTGGCATCGAAGTAAACTTACATTGAAACTAGGTTCCTCCCGTGTGTGAATCACTCCGAAAGTTTGTTAAAAGTCATTAATTCACCAAGGTTCAAATAAATAAAAAAATCAACGGTAACCATTCCAACTTGTGTGCTTCTTTGTAAATTATTTTGCTTGAACTTTGATTGCATAATGGCTTACCTTGATAGACAAAATAACATGTTTAATCTTAATTATGTTCATGAGGATGCACAACCTAGTATATCCTATACTCCTCAATCTCAAAATGTTCATCATAATTCTCACCATATTTTCAAGGGACCACGCCCTCATTCCTATGGTATTGCCCAACCCATGGGCAATGTCCAATCCCATGGTCCCTCGCCTCAATCGCGAGCCACTATTCCTTCGGGACCGTCTCCTCCCAACGACGAGAAGGTCTCTCAATTCATTCGTGCATTAGATTATCTCACCCCTCAAGAAATCTAAGCCCTTAAGGCTATTGTCGAGGGCACATCCTCTCCTCATCCTCCTTCCAATCCCACGCGGGTGGCCCATCACCCGCCTCCTTCATCCACACCTACTCTTATTCGGGTGGCCCATCACCCGCCTCCTTCATCGACACATACTCCTATTAGAGTGGCCCATCACCCGCCTCCTTCTATTTCTCATCCTTCACGGCCCCAAGGTCCATTTATTCCTTGTAATCCGGCCCGTCCAGGACCTTTAGTGGGTCGTCCTATTAACCCTCCTCCACAGCCGTCATATCAAGCCACCCCTCCAAGGCAATCATGCCAACCTTCCAATGTTCATGTTACACCCCTCCAGCAAAGTATCTTTGATAGAATTGCTTCCATGGAGGAACAACTTAAGAGGCTCACCAGCCCGCGGCCCGCTCCTCCTCCATCTCAAGTCAATCCTCTTCATGATTTCATGAATAACATCGCTAAGTTAGAAAAAGATTAGAAGGAGATAAGAGAGAATGGCATCAATAACACGTGTGAGCAAGATATCAAAAATCAAGTGGACGTCGTTCACCCTCCACTCATCCACCCTGCTCATTTATCTGGCCCTCCGTCTCCACCTTCACATTTACCTCCACAGAATTTTCCACAATATCATGACCATCTGCCTCCACTTTCACATGATCCTCCACAAAATCCTCCACCATCTATTATTATGCCTCCACCACGGTGTCCACTTGATGTTTTTGATGAAGATGAAGATTTGGAGACGGCACGAAATGTTGAAATTCCACATGCACCCCTTTCAAGTTTCCTTCGTTTCCCACTCCCTCCATTGCCACCCGATGAACCCCTTGCTCAGGATGAAGCCACTATCCCTAACCCCATTTATGAGACCAATTGGTGCTATGATGATGGGTCGATACTCCAGTCACCCACACCGGTGCATCATGCGCCTTCCCCTATACCTAATACTTCTCGCATCATCCGACACTTCCTACGCACCAAACCCTCTCCTTTTACACCTTCGACCTCTACTCCATCGGCCTCCGCCGAACCTCCACTAATCTCCACTCCACTAACTCCCGCCAAGCCGTCTAAGCTTATCTCCACTCCACCGGCCTCCGCCGAGCCTTCCACTAAACCTCCACCCAATCCGCCATTAGCCTCTACTCCATCGGCTTCCACCGAGCCCACCAACGAACCTTCCCCAATTAACCTTCCATCACCGCCACCTCAGCCCTCCATTATCCCTTTAACCCCAAAACCCACTTTGCCTGTTCCTTCATCTATCCATTCACCCTTACCCATGGCTAGTCCTGAGCAGGATCCACCCTTTTTTGCACTCGAGCCAACCCCGACTACTTCTGGGCAAAGGGAGAAGCTCGACGTGTTTGAATCACTGTTTCCACTCACCCTTTCTCCAACACCTTCCATTACACCTCCACCATCCATGGAGCCTTCCGCCTCCGCTTCCTCTACCACTCAGAATAGGAGTGCTTCTGCAAGTACTTGTGCCGAAGATGGTCAAGAGCCGGGCAAGAAGGATTTGGCCACGACCATGCTATTCAAGATGCAAGAATTTATCTGCCGGATGCCGATCCGTGTTGTCGTGCCGAGCATGGTTGAAGAGGCCGAGTCCCCGCCACTGCTCGCCAGAAGAGAATGCCAAGCGTTGATGCCGCCCAAGGGCCGGGCAGGGCACCCCTTGTTCCAACTTTCAAATCTTGAACCTTTTCTTCCATACAAGGGGCGAACGCCCATCTTGATCAATATTCTTCATGTGCTACAATCCCTGGGCAACACGATGTTTCCTATCTCAACTTTCCAACTCTCTCACACTGTTGCTCTTCACTCTCCAAGGGAGTTGTCATTTACTATTGAAGCTTCATCATGGGCTCTTGCTTTATCTATTGGGCCAATTGGCCATACACTTTCACTGCCATGGAGGGGCGGTTATCTTGGTGCTAAAGGGCTTTCCACTATTTTACCCACCTTCCATTCAACGCCATCCATATTCCTGTCTATCACTAATTCTTCATGGGCCACTCCAGGGGTAAGGAGGAGGATCTCATCCTCTCGCCCTTCATGTTCTTTACATTCTTTGTATTTTATGCATCCATCGCATCCGTTGCATTGCATCCACATGCATTTGCACTTCTTCTTTCCCGGGTTTCCAAACCCGTATCTTCCCCACCTTCCAAAATCTCCGGATTCCCCACGTTTCCTTTCGCCTCTATCTTTGGGTCCCCTTACACTCGTCGGGCATTGTGCCCCCTCCGATCTTCCCTCAGGGCATCGCGCCCCTTTCCAACTATTGCATCCGGACTCCCCGAATTTATCTCTTGTCCTCTTGGGGCATCACGCCCCATGGTGTCTCATTCCTCCGAACCTCCGGATCCTTCATCCACTCCCTCTAGGGCATCGCGTCCTTCCAAGTTTTTCCTCCCTAATTCTCCCGGGGCATCGCGCCCCCTTTCCTGCTATTTCCCTGGAACTTCCAGGTGTTTCATCCCTCCTTTTAGGGCATCACGCCATTTCTGATTCCACTCCTCCGGAACCTCCGAATCTTTCTCTTATCCCTGGGCATCGCGTCCCTCGATATTTGCTTCCTCTGGAACCTCCGGACCTCCCTTTTAGGGCATCGCGCCCCTCTACACCTCCATATCCGGATCCTCCAGATTTCTCTCCCGTCCTCCCTGGGCATCGTGTCCCATGGTGTCTTCCTCCTCCGGATCCTCGGGATTTCTTATCTCTCCTCCTAGGGCATCGCGTCCCTTCTTTCGCTATCCCTCCGGAACCTTCAGACCCTCCTGACCCTTTTCATCCACTCTTCCCGGGGCACCGCGTCCCTCGACATTTTCCTCCTCCGGAACCTCCGACCCTCCATCTTTCCTCCAATTCATCCTTCTGCTCCTCCGGGACATCACGTCCTTTATCCTCTTCTTCCTTTTTCATCATTTTTTTTCATACCTCTTCCCAGGGCACTGCGTCCCTCGATATTCTATCCCTCCGGAGCCTCCGGATTCTTCTTCCAATTATGGTTTTCCTCCACGTCCTCCAGACCCTCAGGAACCTCTGGATTCTCCTTCCCATCATGATTCTCCTCCTTCGCCTCCGGATGATTCCTCCTATCAGGATTCTCCCCCTCCGGATCCGCCTCTTTCCATCTATCAATTTCTTATTCTAATTCCTCCTGATCCTGGGTCCAACCCAACTTCTTCCACATCCACTGCCTTGGGCATCTGCCCTTTCTCCCACTACTTTCGAGACTTTAGTCTCACTCCTCTTCTTGATTTTCCGCTTCTTCTGTAAACCGTTCCTTGTGATCAAGGTCTCTGCGCCTTAGCGAGGGAGTTCTAGCCCTCACCTCTCTTCCTTTTCTCCTTATTCGTCTGAGTCTGGTCTAAATACCACTCCTTCTTGTTAAGTCACTTTCAAAACTTTGCTATCCTTCCTAATGAGGACAACAAATCCCATATTTTATCAACCTCGCCTCTGCAGCTGCTTAAACAAAGATCGCAAGGTAACATATTGACGTAAGTACGTATTTTTATGATATCATTACCTCATTATTTCACCCACGGTTTTCAAAATGAAGTGCTTCTTAACAAGATTAAAAGTGGTGGGTTAGACCTTTATCTTAGGCTTTTGTTTAATTAAATCATCATCAAAAGAGTCTTTAGGCTTGCTTCTGCATCACCTTTGGTTAATAAGAACCCTGCGTTGGGAGTTCAGCATTCTCTTCCCGCTTGTTAAAGAGCAACCCTTAGCTGGGCACCGCACACACTTCACGGCGTCCTTAGCCGGCTCCTTGATAAAACACCGTTGCTACTTTGGCCCTGCCATGAGTATATCTGAAAGTCTTTTCTCTTCTTTACTCGGCCGCATGCAGGAGCAAGAGGTTGACGGATGAGATGACCAACTCAGGTAATTCCCAATACGAGAGAAGTCTCAAATAGGGGCAGTCTTGACCCAAAATAATGAAATTAGTTTTCATAATACATCTAGCCAAAAGGGCGATTATGAAAGTCAAGTCAAAATTTTGATAATTACAAAATTATGAATTATGGCATGACAAGAGTGGCAAAGTCCCCGCAGGGAAAACCCTAGTCGTATGCATGTCAAGGGTCTGAAAATCAAAGGCACAAAGTCCCGGCGCAACAGACCACCTCTTTGAGGGGTAATACCTTGGAAGGAATTCAAGTCCCGACATCTCCCATCCTGCATAAAGTTTATCCTCAATTATTCTTCTCTTCTCCCTCTAAGACCAAATGTTTCTCGGGTATGGCCTTGGTAGGGGCACCATTAATCAAGGGCAGTCGATTATAGGACGCCACCCTTCAATGCACGCTCGACTTTGGGCAGTTTTAGCGAAAGGGGAAGGAACGAGGACCCATAGCCAGTGGTTCAAAAACACCCTTTGATGCTGCATTAACAAAGTCTAAACCAAATCCAAAAAAAATTGAATATTGTCTAAACTAAAATAAAAAAAACTTGAATATTTCCGAATCAAAATCTAAAAAAAATTGAATATTTCATAAAAATCCATAAAAAATTCAAATATTTTATAAAATCCATAAAAATTGAATATTTTTTTCAAAACCCATAAAAATTTGCATATTTTAAAAAATTCAAAAAAATTGTATTGTATTTTCTGATGGTGCTTTTGCAGGGACAACAATTTTGCAAGGACCAAGAACACGAGATGAGTCCTCTCCATTCACCGCTATCAATCTTTTGATTCTTCCCAATATCATCATGATTTGTCACTATGGGCACTCCTGATTATCATCTCTCTATTCATGTCATACTGGGCATTAATTGATCGTTCATCTCTAAAATCTTTTTAATCAACTCCTGCTGATTTCACTTGATCACTCTGCCACTGGGCATTACTTGATCCTGATCATCCAATCTCAATCTCACATGCCAAGATTGTCATCCTTATGACAAACAACAAACAATGATGCTTTGCAATGCTATGATTTAACTCATGCTATTCATGCTAAACATGCTTCGCCTTGCTAATACATGCTGGAATGCTATCCACCCCAAGCTTTGATTGCTTTGATGTCTATGTTGTGATTGCTTATCGATGCTTTGATTCATGCTACACTTGCTATGCTTAAATACCTTATTCATCGCTTGTTATCTTCCTTATATCTTGGCTAATGAAATTTTGAGCGCAGGATAAGAAGCTATGTGGTCCCACCGACTGGGCATCATTATCCAAGCCCCACGGTGCTTGCACCTCATCTCAGTTCCCTCATGCTCATTGCTATCACCATCTTCCTATATGCATTTTTACTATATGTTACATACGCTACTAGATTATATCAAGGACCTTGTGGCTTTGGTAAATCTGGAATTTGAGTTCCCCTTCATCAAAAATAATGATGATTCTAGAGGAATCTTAGTCATACGGATAGACCGTTGAGCCGTCCAAGACTGGGGACGATGGTTCCCTTTTACGAGTTGGTGCGCAGATAAACGGGCTTCGGCTTAGTATCAGCTCGCGAAATCAGTTTCTTGACCCAGTCTTGGCAGCTTAGCAATATTATCCTTGATTATCTTATATTTTAATTTTTTTAATTTTTCCTTTAAACCCAGCATGCATTCATATAGGACTTTGAATCAACGTCAGAAAATCATTCTGATAAGCTGATTTGGAGAGTCAAATTGACCTTAATCTTTCAGATATGAGATATTCATTGCTGAATGGAATCCTCAGTTCGTTTTGTCACTGTTTTGGGTCATTTTCTCGAAAGCTCCTTGTTTGGATTTCTATCATCTTATTTCAATCCTTTTCCTTTGATCCACCTTAGCTGCAGCACGTCCACATTGGCTAGTAACCGCTCCCCAATGGTGAAACCTACAGGTTTGTGACCTGGGGTACTTCCACCGCGCTGGAAGTTGATCATTCCTTTATCTTATTCGTGCCCGCGTGCACACTCCTCTTTTATCCAAACATCGTTGATTTCATTGAATTTCCCGAGATTGCCTCATCTCGAGTTTTGGATTCAATTCTCATCAGGTGATGTTGATCGCGTGTCTCATCACACCTTGGCATCTACTTTTCAGTTCACTCTATTCCCTTGCAAAGCAGACGCCAAGGCAGGACAGCTGTAGACACGCCAAAATTGACGTTACTGTGAGTGCATCTCATATTACCCTGTAATGCCCCAATTTGACCCTCAAATTAACTTTGTTTGAGTGATTTTTCCCACTTTTCTTGGATTTCTCCATTTTCCCTCCATTTTCTTATTTTTTCCTATTTTTTTGGATTTTTTAGGTATTTTTCTCCATTTTTATGAATTTTTCAGAATTAACGGCGTAAGGGGGGCGTCATTTATTTTTAAGAAAATTTAAGAAAATAAAAAAAAATGGCACCTCTTTGAAGAGGCGTCCATTACATTCATTTTCCCATTTTTCTGGATTTTTCTGAAAATTTTTCAGATTTTTTTTTAGAATTGACGACATGTAAAAGGGCGTTGTTTTGATTTAAATAAAATAAAAAATGAAAAAAATAGAATTAACAACATAGTGTGTGACGTCAATTTCAAATTGAAATATTTTAATATTATTTCTGGCCCACTTTCAGGGGTGATTTGGTGACCTTCGGGTGTCAGAAAAATATGAAAAAATAGTAATTGTAATCAGCACAGTTAGATGCACGTCCCCCTAAAATATGAGAAAATAATAATGAGAAATGAAAAATAGCCCTGTTTTGCATGTTTTGAAATAACGTCCCTCACTCGGGCGTCAATTCAATTGACGCCCGAATGGGCGGTCGTCATTACCTTTTGGCTTTTTATTATTTTGATTCACGACACTGTGTAAGTCGTCATTTTCAATTAACGCCCCTGGTCAGGTCGTCATTTCCATTGCTATATTTTGATATTTTAAATCCGCCCGAAATTCGTATTAAATTCTAAATAGCGCCCCTCTGCAAGTCGTCAATTCCTTAAATGACGACGCCTTCGCGGGCGTTATTTTAAGAAGCGACAATCTGTCCGGTCGTCAATTCTTGTTCAATTTCGAACTCCGACAGAACCTCATTCTTTCCCCATTTTGAGCCCCTTTTCACTTGGGAAAGGACTCCTAAGGCTTTCTAATATTGAGGGGACACTTGTCTAATGAATATCTCCCTCCAAATCCCACTAAAACATATTTTCCTAATTTCCCTTGGAATTAACTCCGAATTTTAGCCCTATAAATAGGACCCCTCTCTCCCTTGTGTTAAGGGCATCAATATCAATTCAAGAGGAGGTGCTGTTGGACCAAAGGCTCAAGGAGAAGACTCCCACATGCCTAAAAGCTTCATCCATGGAGTTCTTCTTCCCCTCTTGAAGATTTGGAGCCTCTTCTTCCTTGGAGCAAATTGAAGATATAAAGCCCATTTTGGAGAAACACATCAATAAGCTTATCCCTCCCTTAATCTCTTTTGTTTCTTTCATGAAGTAGTTTGCATGCATCATGTTATTTTCTCTTCTTTCATTATTTTTATCATCTCAACTATGTTGAGATCTCCTTAGTGTAACACTTGCACCCTCCTTTATCTTATCATTCATCATAATCTCCCATACCCTTTTGCATAGAGGTTTAAGGGCCAACACCCAACAAGGTGTGTTCTTATACATGCTTTTCATGCTCATCTTTATTATGAATTTGATGCTACACTCACCTTGATTTCTAATTCCTATTTTTATTGGTTGTTGTTTTTGATTCTTTGCAAGGGTAATCAACAAGAAGAACTCTCTTCATCGGCCGGCCGATCGGAAGAGAAGGTGCACTCACAATCTCCCCCGCATCCTTTTGAGGTATTTATATTCGCGATCCCTCCATATTGTTATTGTTTATATCCTTTGGGGCCCTCGCGTCTCTGGCGATCACACATTCCCCTTAGCATCCTCGCATGCTCCCCTTTTCTCCCTCTTTTCCCATTCGTCTTTCCTTCTTTTTTTCCTTTTAATTGTTCTAAGTGGATTTCTTAGAATCTACAGTTGCCAGACCTGAGCTCAATCTTGAAGAAATACTCCGCACCGGAGATCTAGTCGAACAGTTCATCAATACGCGGAAGTGGGTACTTATTTTTGATGGTGAGTTGATTCAACTGCCGATAGTCAATACACAGCCTGAGAGATCCATCCTTCTTTCTGACAAATAGGACCGGCGCACCCCAGGGAGATGTGCTAGGTCGAATGAAGCCTTTCTCGAGCAACTCTTGAAGCTGCTTCTTCAATTCTTTAAGTTCTATGGGGGACATCCTATAAGGGGCCTTTGACACAAGTGCTACTCCAGGCGTGAGTTCGATGAAAAAATTGACTTCCCTTTCGGGTGGTAGACCAGGTAAGTCAGACGGAAAGACATTTGAAAATTCTTTTATGACATGGATTTCTTCTATCAGGATTTCCTTGGACTCACTAATGACTACGGAAGTAAGAAAAGCTTCACAGCCTTGTGAGATGAATTTGCAGGCGTAAAGAGAAGAAATAAGGGTAGGATGCTTCCTATACTTAATGCCAAGGAAGGAGAACTTTGGGAAATCTGGTTTATGAAAAGAAATCCCCCTATTGTGACAATTAATGTCGACATAATGGTCACAAAGCCAATCTACTCCTAATATGGCATCATAGCCTTCCATGTCAAGGCATACGAGGTTTGTAGGGAGATTGTGGCCTTCTATGATAACCTCACTATCGGGAAAATAAGTTATAAGTTCCGTTCCAGAATCTAAGGGTGTAGTTATAGATAAATTCAAAGGTAACGGAACAGGTGAAATTGGCAAGGTTTTAGAAAAAGTGCTAGAAATAAAGGAATGAGAAGCACCAATATCAAATAACACAAATGCAAGATGCGAATAAATTTGAACGGTACCTTCCATTAATTCTCCTTCTTTGGTAGCTTCTTCCTCCATAACAGCATTTAGACGAGCCTTCCACCTTCGTCCGCCGTCGTTCTTTGAGGATTATTCTTTCATGAAGGGGCAATCGGGCATGCGATGCTCCCGGCTTCCACATCTTAAGCAAGCGCCAAGACGCTTCCAGCATTCTTCAGTCGAATGACCGAACTTTTCACAGAATGTGCCAGCAGTTGTGACAGCTTTTTCTTCCTCCTTGATTTTCTTGCCCTTCTCGTTGCCACTCTCGTTGCCATTACGGGATCGCTTCTTGTTGTCACGGGACTTGTAGGGTTCCGTGATGCTGAATCTCTCTCTTTCCTTCCTCGTCGATCAGACTTCTGGCTAGACTATTCTTCCTTGCCTTTAAATTTTCTGACCTTTTCCAAGGTCCTTTCACATAAATGCGTCCATTGGACCATCTCCGCATAAGTACAAATATTTTGGGGTCCAAGTTGAGTAATAAAAATAGGCCTTAAGCCATCTATAAATCGGTTAGTCTTTAGTAGATCGGTGCTAACCAAGTGAGGAGCATATGGTGCCAGTCGAGAGAATTGAAGTTCGTACTCTGCCACGGACATCATGCCTTGGCGAAGAGAAACGAATTCTGCGGCTTTTCTCTCCTTGACATGTTCAGAAAAGTATTTTGCTTGGAAGAGTGTAAGAAATCCATCCCATGTAAGCTATGCATTTTGAGGTTGTGCCTTCCACCTAGTACGGGCGTCTTTGTTCAGTTTGAATGTGGCGAGACGGACCTTCTCTTGGTCGGTGCATTGCATGACCTTAAATATACTGTGACAACCCAGTCTCCGGATATCGGGTAAACTCGATACCACTTGGATTCCTAGAGGCCTCCCAAGAGCGGAAAAACTCCGAAGGGATAGCAAGGTATGTGAGAGTACATTGAACTTCCAAATAAGGCAGTAAGCAATTAAATTTCAATGATCAGGATTGCTAAAAGAGCAGAAATAAAATTACATTTTCTATAACAATTAAAACTAACAGCCAGTCCAACCAAAGTACAGTACAATAGGAAAGAGAACGTACGCTCAAGTCGGGGGAGGCCCGACATTGGCAAATGCTAGCAACTAAAAATCACGCACTATACCTCCAAAGCATGAGAAAGAATAGCTACACCTGAAAAGTCAGGGGTGAACCTCCTATCACAGGCTCAGTAGGGATCCCGCAGAAGCCTACCATTAAACAACGTAGTAACAACAATGCTAAACTAAAGCAAAGTAGTAACAACAGCAGTACGCCAGAAACATGGCAGCCAAAGAAACCTCGGCCCTATAAACTACTCTAAACAGTAACAGAAAGGCGAACCCCGATCTCACAAAGTTGGGCGTTACCGATCCATTGTCAAACCACGATTACCATATCGCGAAGGCCTACCAGAACAGGCAAAGGCCTTACAAAAGACCTACACGGTCAAAGGCACAAGACATACACGATCTCACCGTCGTGTACGCTACAGTAACCGTAACCTCGAGTGAAGCCAAGCACAGGCTACCCGGATAAGTCACGAAAGCACAAGTCATGCGTCAAGTGACAAAAGCACCTCCTCACTAGAAGAACAGCCATATGTGTCCACTGACGTATTACACTACACCACAAGTATCTTCCACTCGCCTAGAACGGTGGTAACTGGGACACTCAACTGGAACCAAGTACCAAGTAACGAGTGACTAGTCAAGGTCACGCCCGTCGACGTCTGTCCAACGCCCCTGACCACGTGTACACACACAAGCTCAATGTCTTGAGCCAGGCCTCTAGCTAGTTTTTCCCTCCCATAGGACTCTCATGGCAAGACAAAGGGGCCCACGGCAACCAGCCTACAAACCGTCTCAATCGGGACTCGCCCCGCTACCACTCCCAGGTGGGCCGACACACAGGAAAGTGTGGTCAGGCTACGACTAGTGGAGGCTCACTAGATGTTGCATCCCCTAGTTGATCTTTGGTGTTTGGTTTTAATGATAACAAAACAATTGTGCTTATGAGGATGTGCAATATTGAGCAACGTGTTTATCAAATCGAGTATGCTTGTGTGTGTTTCATTGAGTAACATGTATGCATCTTGGTTGATGAGTTAAAAGATGACTTCAAGATTCTCACTTGGAAGTCATATGAATGATTGTTGTTTAAGGAACTCATGCTATGTTATCCTGGCTTGCAGGATCAAAATCAGCTTGGAACTCAAAAGAGTCCATCAATGAAGTTCTTCTTCAAAAAGGGAGTTAACTCTCTCATTGCATTGCGTTGACTCTTTCCATGTTTATGCATTTCATCAAAGGGCTTTTCAAAATCTTGATTGAGTATTTTCATGTATTTTCCACATGAGATTTTTGGACTTGAAATACCCTCAATCTATTTACTTGAAATTTGATGAATGTAATTTTATTGATGTTCTCTCATTATATGGATTCTTGGTCATGTTGTTTTGGCAAAACAAGGAAATGTGCTCAGTGTGTGCTTGAAAGTTGATTAAGATAACTCATGTGAATTTTAGTGAAATTGGAATTTATAATGCTCACATGTTTTTCTCATATGCATGTCTAAATGATCATATCTTTGTCGAGGATTTGATGGTTTGAGAATGTGTTTCATGCATTTTTAATATGTTAGGTTGCATGGCTAGCTAGCCTCATAGATTTGCTTAGATGCATGGTTCTTCATTCCAATCCTTAGTTGGGTGAATTTGTGTAATATGCATCTTCATATTTCTGAAGAAGGGTCATTTGGTGTATGAAGGTTTCATGGTTATTTTGCAAAGCTTTGAATGTCTTCCATGTATAGTCTTTATGGAGCTTGGTTACATGATACACTCATATTGGACAATTACATTACTATATGAACTTGATTTCTTGATGTGGATGAACATGTTTTCAAAAGAGTTTTTATGCATCTTGAACATGGATTTTAATGTATGTGCTTTCTGCACTTTCTTTATAGTTACAAGTTGCTCATACCTTGTTCACATGCATAGAAATATCCCTCGATCTTTAGCTTAGAACATTTGTGGTTCTAAGTGTTTGTATGCACATTGAACATGGATTTCATGTATATACTTCATGCATTTATCATTTGGATTATTGAGCTAAAGTTCTAATCATTTTTCTTATGGTTTTACAGGTTAAGATCCTTAATATAAACCCTCCAAGATCAAAGGAGTTTGATGCCACAGAGTTTGCAAGGGTTTCAATGGAGTTTGGGGCTGAAATCTGAAAGTCTGAAATTTACTATAGCTTTAGGTCGACCGACCCTATAGCTTAGGTCGACCGAACTTGACAGAGTTGGCCGCCTGTAACACATTCTGATGCTGTTAATTCCGGTCGACCGACCAAATATTTAGGTCGACTGAACACGACGTAAACCCAAAAATGAGGATCCGAAACCCATCTAACCCAATCCATTTGTGCTTAACTCTTACCCCTTTGCCGTTGGGTTGGTGGGAGACCTATTGGGAGTACTTTTGGAGGTTTCTAGAAGGGCTATACTAGTCTTTTGATGTCTCCTATATGTATACATATGAGAACTACGAATTTCATAAGGAGAACCCTAATGTGTTCATTGTTTCTATCTTGCAGGTGAAGAAAAGGAAGGAAGGAAGGAAGAGCTCAAGCCAAGAGGATTTCATCTACATCCAGGAGATTTTGAAGATCTTGCATGAAGAGAAAGTGAAGCGGAATGATAAGAGGATCGTGTTGATGCTTGAATCGCCGTCATCTGACATCCTTCCAACCGTTGCTTGAAAGAACCTCATCAACTAGGCTTTGGAAAGCAAGGGGGATCTTTTCTATATCCATTCTATGTTGTTCTAGATGTGTTTCATGATCTATGTTTAGGGTTGAGGATGTTTGAATATTTGTGTTAACTTTCTGATCTAGAAATATTGTGTGTGTGTGACCGTTTGTATACGGTCGTGTGTCTCTGGTGCTGCATTTGTTGCAGCGTGTGTGTATGTTTGTGATCCGGTCGTCGGATCGTGTTGGAGACTCTGTCTCTGTGTGTGTTTGGGGTTGTACCTCGTGTTTGTAGGGTTTACTCTCCGTGTGTGTGTTGGGGCGCATCCCCGTATGTGTGCAGGTGTCGTTCTGCGTGTTGTTGGAGCTGGAGAGGGGGATTTCTGTAGCCCAATTAAGAGCAGCCGAACTAGGCCCCTCAGGGCCCAACAAGGCTCAGCTCAGCCAAGTGACAGCCCCCTGGGTCCCACTTAGGCGAGAAAGCCCAATAAAAGATTCGCTCGAGGATACTACCTTCCTAGGCGGCCTCTAGGCTCGGAAGGCCCGAGCGTCGGTCAGGTCACAGGAAAGGTCCATGCCCGAGCCATCTCTCCGACCAGGGGAGGAAGGCGCATGTCGACCAATCTGACCCATCTTCGTCCGAGCTAAGCCTACCGCCCGGATAGGGCTGGCCTCTCTGAGCTCGATACGGCCGACGATTGCTTATCCATGTAGCCGTTAAGAGTCCTCTGTGGGTAGGAATTTATAAAGGTGAGGGACTCCAGCTCCCCAAGGTGATAACGCTCCCACGATAAGGCAATAAAAGCCCACGTCGAGGACGTAACCCCCACCTGAAACTCCTCGACTTACAGGACTCCAGAAGACGGCGCACTATTTAACCCATGGATACCCTCCGGCGAAAGGTAAGGGCAATCACACGCTCAAAACTCCTGAGCAGGAACCACTTCACCTTTCTGGTGGAGAGGGATCTCGCGCAGAAGCTACTTCCTCCCTATATTGCTCCCACCATAGCTCTACTGACTTAAGCATCGGAGGGTTTTCCCCAGGGACTCATCCCTGGGCCCCCTGATCCGTTTCCCTTTCTTGCAGTTCACTATCCGGTGATCCACTGCCCGCTCAGGACCAGCGTGAGATCTTGCCTCTTCATCTGACACCGTCTGTGGGAAATGTACAAGAAGCCAGTATGGTGCGAAGGAGCTCAGGGAGGAGGTCCGCTAGTGACAGGGGAAAGGCCATGGTAGCGGCAGGGGATGCCCCTCCCGGGCCTCACAGAACCCTCCCTCCAACGCCAGCGCCCCCGCCGACGAACCACCACCCACTCCTGCGGCAGTAGGGCTACCGCTCAATGGTGGCGCCGAAGCCTTCCAGGCCCTCAACGCGAAACTGGATGTCCTCGTGGAACTCATGAGGACCCAGGCGGCTAGGGATGGAAGGTCCCGCGCCCCGTCAGGTAGCCCTCCCCGCGAGAATGCATCCCAGCACACTGCCGGAGGCCGCTTCACTCTCCGCGGCCAGCAGATCATCCGCAACAGGATTGGAGGACCCTCGCAGGCTCCGCCTCCGGAGCAAGAGGCTTCCTCCACACCAAGGCGGGGAAAACCTGGGGCGCGCCGTCCGAACCCGGAGATCGATGTTCCCGGGGATCACGAGGACGCCCCTCCCAGCCCCACGGCACGACAACAGCCGGAGTTATCTCTCCGACTGCGAGATTTCGAGAGGCGTTTCGCAGAGCAGGAGCGCGCCCTCCGCGCCCTGCAGAAGACCAAATGAGGAGAAATCCCTGTTCTCCGAATACATCATGAAGGCAGAGGTGTCTCCCATAACCTCCATCCCGACCTTCAAGCTCTACGACGGCCAAGGCGACCCGGCCGATCACTACGACAGCTTCGACGCTTTGATGACCTTGCATGGAGCGTCGGACGCCATCAAGTGCCGAGCCTTCGCGACCACCCTGGTCCAGGGCGCCCAGGCATGGTTCCGAGCCCTCGCCCCCGGATCCATTTGAGACTTCAAGCAATTTGGGCGAGTCTTCAAAGAGAGTTTCGCCGGAAGTGCCCCCCCAAGGTCGGTAGCGGGGCTCCTGGCCCTCAAACAGGCGCAAGGGGAAAGACTCAGGGCTTATATTCACCGATTCAAGTCGGAAGCCCTGAGAATCCCCCGCCTGGACGTGGTCTCAGCCATAACCGCGCTGACTGGGGGCACCCGGGATGAGAATCTCCGCCACGAACTTGTCCTCCACCCTCCCTCGACCCTTGCCGAGCTAGTGACTCTAGCATTACGCCACGCCGAGTGCGAAGAGGTGCTCAGCGCTTGCCACGGCGCAACCGGCTCAGGCCGGGAGGGGGACAAGAAGCGGGCTTCCGAGCCAAGCTCAGGTTCGGGGAAAAGGTGGAACCGCGACGGGGAACGCAAGGAACCGTCACGGAAGTACGATCGATACACCCCACTATCCGCGCCGGTCTACGAGATCTACGAAGGCATCAAAGACTCGAGCCTCCTCCGCCAACCCGAGCCAATGAGATCGAAGAACCGTAATCGCAACAAGCACTGCTTGTTCCACAGCGATCAC
The DNA here is from genome assembly GCA_022559845.1 of Amorphophallus konjac. Classification (NCBI taxonomy): domain Eukaryota; kingdom Viridiplantae; phylum Streptophyta; class Magnoliopsida; order Alismatales; family Araceae; genus Amorphophallus; species Amorphophallus konjac. Next base: position 136,106,280 of record CM040122.1, read on the forward strand.
GGGCACCACACCGGCGACTGCCACCAGCTCCAGGATGAGATTGAGCGCCTCATCCGTCAGGGACATCTAGCTCGGTTCATAGCCGAGCGTAAAGAAGACTGAGGCGCCCCAGAGGAGATCGACAATGCCCCCCGCGGGGTACACATCAATGTCATCTCCGGAGGAACAACATCAGGCGGCGACAGCAGCCGAGGAAGGAAGCGTCATGCCGAGCGGGTGAGCCGAGCCATAGAGCCTCCCAAGGCCCCGCCGAGTGAGCCCCAGGTCATAGTCTTCTCTGACCGAGACCTGGAAGGGCTGAGCACCCCGCATGACGACTCCCTCGTGATTTCGGCTACGATAAACCATTGTAACGTAGATAGGATTCTAGTTGACAATGGGAGTGCCCCTGATGTACTATCTTATGATTGTTTCCTTAAGATGGGGGAGGAACCATCCAAACTCCGCCCGATCCGAACCCCTCTCTGCGGGTTCAATGGCCTGGCCACCTATCCCGAGGGAGCCCTAAGCCTACCGGTTACCCTCGGCACCCCACCCAAAACCATTACGGTCATGGTGGACTTCATAGTGATTAAAGGTATGATAGCATACAACGCCATCTTCGGCCGGGGAATCCTTAGCCGAATAAAAGCGGTGCCGTCTACCTATCACCAGAAAATGAAGTTCCCCACCAAAAATGGGTTGGGGGAAGTCCGAGGTAACCAGGCCGCGGCCAGAAGGTGCTACAATATCTCGGTAGAGGCCACAAGGCCGGATGGGAAGGACAAGGGCCCCCGGGGAGTCGAGGATAAATCCGCAACCACCGAACCTGGTGGCGAATTGCTGGCGGTTTTCCTAAACGATGACCCGGCCCTAGGAGTAAGGATTGGAGCCGACCTACCGTCTGAGGTTCAATAGTAATATAAAAAGTTCCTTTCTGAGTACATCCGAGTTTTTGCTTGGGCTGATGATCAACTCTCTGGGATACCAAAGGAGACTGTAATGCACAAGCTCAACCTCGACCCCGCCGTGAAGCCTGTACAGCAGCGCAGGAGGAAGCATGCACCGGAGAAACAGGCGATCATCAAGGCGCAGGTCACCAAGGGGCAAGAGACTGGCCTTTTTAGGCCGGTCCTCTACCCGACGTGGCTAGCCAACGTCATCCTGGTACCGAAAGCTTCAGGCAAGTGGCGGATGTGCGCGGATTTCACCGACCTGAATAAGGCCACCCATAAGGACTGTTATCCGTTGCCGAGCATCGACCAATTGGTTGACTCAACCTTAGGCAATGAGATACTCAGCTTCCTAGATGCCTATTCAGGTTACCACCAGATCAGAATGGATCCAGAAGATGTCGAGAAGACCGCCTTCATCACCGACTACGGCGTATACTGCTACACCCGGATGCCTTTCGGGTTGAAAAATGCCGGAGCCACGTACCAGAGGCTGGTCAACCACATGTTTGAAGGACAGCTAGGTCGGAACGTCGAGGCCTACATCGACGATATGCTCGTCAAGACCCCCAAGGCCGAAGACCACTTCACCGACCTCGCTGAGACCTTCGACACCCTCCTGAGGTACAACATGAAGCTCAATCCTGCCAAGTGTGCCTACGGAGTGAGATCCCGGAAGTTCCTGGGTTTCCTAGTCACTCAGCGCAAGATCGAGGCCAACCCCGACAAGGTCCAGGCCATCCTGGACATGTGCCCGCCCACCTGCATCAAGGACGTCCAATGCCTAACTGGGCATGTCACCGCTCTCAGCTGGTTCCTGTCCCGTGCGGCCGAACGATGCCTACCCTTCTTCAAGCTGTTGAGGGGGCCCAAATTGGCATCTGCTACGTTCGCATGGGATGAGGAATGCCAGAGAGCGTTCGTCGAGCTCAAGGAGTTCTTGGCCTCACCCCCGGTGCTCTCCAAGCCCGTTCCGGGTGAAGTCTTGCTGCTCTATCTCTCGGCAACGCCATCTACGATTAGCTCAGTCCTAGTCAGAAATGACTCGGGAGTCGAGAGGCCGGTCTACGACACCAGCAAGGTGCTCAACGAGGCTGAAAGGAGGTACCCCGCAACCGAGAAACTCATGCTAGCATTGGTTACCATTGCCAAGCGCCTCCGGCCCTATTTCCAGGGTCACCCCATCACCGTGCTAACCGGTGAACCATTGAAGAAGATCCTAGCCCACCCCGAAGCCTCGAGACGACTCGTCAAATGGGCCATTATGCTTGGGGCCTATGATATATCCTATCGGCCACGCTCAGCTATGAAAGGCCAAGCGCTCGCCGACTTCATCACCGAAAGCACCATCCCGACAGAAGAAAGATCCCCGTCCACTCCCGGGCCGACCTGGGAATTGTTCGTTGATGGATCCTCCAACTCGGTCGGTAGTGGTGTCGGAATCCTCCTGAAGTCCCCCGAAGGAGCAGAACTGCAATACGCCTTGAAATTCAGCTTTCAGGCATCCAACAATGCTTCCGAGTATGAGGCCCTTATCTCGGGAGCGTGCATGGCCCGACGGTTAGGGGCTGAGCGAGTTAAAATCCATACTGGCTCCCAGCTGGTAGCTAGCCAAGTCAACAGCGAGTACGAAGCTCGAGAGGCACCAATGATCAAATACCTCCAACTGGTCAGAGACCTGGCCCAACAGTTCGAGAGATTCGAGGTAGTCCGAATAGCTCGGGAGGAAAACTCCCAAGCAGACGCCCTCTCTCGGCTGGCCTCCTCTCTCGACCCCGAAGGTACCCGATCGGTCCTCCTTGAAGAGCTAGAGCGCTCGAGCATTGACTCGGAGCTCCTTACTGTTGACTCAGCCATTCCAAGCGACTGGCGCACCCCCTACCTGTCGTGGCTCCGGGACTCTCAAGAGCCTTCGGACCCTCGAGAGGCCCGTAGATTGAAGTACCAAGCCCGGCGCTTCGTCGTCCTCGACGACACTCTCTACCGGAGATCTTTCTCCGGATCCCTCCTGAAGTGTCTCGGCCCCGACGAAGCCAACCGAGCTATCCAAGATATTCATGAAGACCTGTGCGGAGCGCACTCAGGACGAAGGTCACTCACTCGGATCCTACTACGGCAGGGTTACTGGTGACCCACTGTGCAGCGCGACTGCACGGCCTACGTGTAATAGTGCGACCGATGCCAGCGATTCGACCACTTAGTCCATCAGCCAGCTACGGAGCTCGTCACCCTGACCGAGCCATACCCCTTCGTTCGGTGGGGGATCGACATTCTTGGGCCGTTCCCTACGGCTCAGGCCCAGAAGAAGTTTATCATCGTCGCCATCGACTACTTTACCAAGTGGATCGAGGCCGAAGCCACGGCGAGGATCACCGAGACAGTCATCTGGAGTTTCGTCTGGAAGTCGATCATTTGTCGTTACGGCATCCCCCGGGTGATAGTGAGCGATAACGGTCGGTAATTTGACTCTCGTTATTTTCGAGACAGATGTGCCGACCTAGGTATTTGCAACGACTTCACTTCGGTCGCCCACCCTCAGGCCAACGGGCTAGTCGAGAAGGCCAATAAGACTATCTTAAAAGGCATAAAGACTAGACTCGGCAAGGCCAAGGGCAGCTGGCTCGAGGAACTGCCTAGCATACTTTGGTCCCACAGAACGACTCCCAGAACGGCAACCGGTGAGAGTCTTTTCCAGTTGGTATATGGCACCGAGGCCGTCATTCCGTTGGAGATCGCCAATCCCTCCCTCCGAGTCATCTGCTTCTCGCCCGAGGTAAACGAGCAAAAATTACTCGAGAACCTCGACCTAGCGGATGAACTCTGAGAGATCGCCAGCATCCGAGCAACGGAGTACCAGCGCCGTCTCACTCGATACTACAACGCCAAAGTCCGAGACAGACACTTCCAACCGGGAGACTTCGTCCTCAGGAAAGCCGAAGCCTCTCGACCACTAGAGGCGGCGGGCAAGCTATCCCCTAACTGGGAAGGCCCCTACCGAGTGGTCGAGACGCTCGGGAAAGGAGCATACCGGCTATCTACAATGGAAGGGGAACCCATCCCTCGGACATGGAATGCAGCCACACTACGCAAGTTCTACTTTTGAAGCCGGTGCAAACAATATGAGTGAAATAAATTTTTTCTCTTCATTCAAATGATTGTTGGTACATCAGAAAGGCAAAAGCCAATACATTACACAACAGAAAGCAAAAAATCCATCTGGCACCACTGCAAGAGGTCATTGCTCGGCTGACTCGGTTGATCTCCTTGCGTCTAGCCACTGACTCTGCCTCGCGTAGAAACTAGCTTGGATAAAAGGTGGTTGATCCAGTTGGCTCGGGTGGCCCATGACAAAGGTGACAGAGGGACTGCGGAGGGGAAGGCTACCTTCCAAGTTGACAGAGGCTGGGGAAGAGGGAACGCCTATGAAGGCCTCCTCTCTTCCAACCTGCCAACTCTTTGGAACGTACAGAGAGCAAGCACCCTCCGAAGAGTGAAAGAAAGGAAGAGCAAAAGAGGGAAAAAGAGGCTGCCAGAAAGAAAAAGAAACCATCATAGTTGGATGAGGAGGCAGGGGAAGGCCCGGAAAGGAGGGAGCTTAATTTGCTTCTCCCCCCATCCCTGAAGCGAGTAGAGAGGGACGAGCGGCGGAGATGCCGGATGCCCCCATCCGTCTTCCATCTCGCCCCCCTCCGGGAAGCCTCGCCAGAACTGATAGAGGAAATGGCGTGATTTTTCTGTCAAAATCCTCTCCAGATCCGCGCGATGACCATCGGACCCGCTTCAAACCCGAGCGACGACCGTCGGACCTGCTCAAAACCTGAAGCGACAAAAACCTACCGCCCTCCATCATCGGTAGCATTATCTTCCGAAGGATCCTCCATGCTCCGAATGCAACGGCACAACGTAATGTGAAGAAGGGGCGAGGAAAGACTGTCAGGGAAAATCCTAAGCGATGAAGAGGAAGGGATGCCCTTCAGTCTTTTTATAGGCAAAGGGAGGCTACTCACCTTAAACGACTCCCTCCTCGAAAACACGCCAAAGGAATTTCCCCCTATGAACGGTCACCTCAAACCTCTCGTCTTCCGCCCCAGTGGAACACACGAAGCGGCCAGGCATTTAAAGCATGAGAACGCGGAAAGGCACCATGTCAGACGCTCACCCAACCATTATGCGAGATCTGCGTAGAAAGTATCGGTCCTTTCTAACTACTACAGATACGCTGATCAAATCACGGCAAGGATAGCGTGAAGCAAGTAAGATTTTATTTATTGCCTTACAAAAAGTGGAAGTCCTTTTTTGAAAAAAGAAAGAGACAAACAAAGAAGGAGGCAAAACAGGATGATACATCAGGCCTAGGGCCCACTTTGAAGCTCGGAAGTGGAAGGCGTAGGTGTTTCACCCCCGGCGCCCTCGGTGACGGCCCTTACACTGACCCCGCCTGCGTGGGAACTGCCTCGGTCACGAGCCCTCCCGAGGCAGCCGGAGTTGGCGACCCCTCAGGAGAAGAGCCCTCTGGATCTTCCCCGCCCGACGCAGAGGAGCTGGAAGGCGACATGTCCAAGTGATAGCGTTGGCCGGAGGGGAAGTCGATCCCAGAATCTTGTTCCCCGGCATAAGCTACTACCCGGCGGTAACCCTGCTTAAACCCCTTGCGGATGCCTCGGTGAAGAGCTGACTCATAGTAGGGAAGGGCAGCTTCCTGCAGGTCGGCCCGGTAGGCCTCTGAGCCCTTGTATTGCTTGATCGCCTCCGCCCCGGCCAGTCCCATCCTGTCGGCAAGCTCGGCCTTCTCCCGCTCCACCTCGGCTGCCCGCTCCTCGGCATCCACCGATCGTTTCTCTGCCTCGGCCGACTTCCGTTTGGCCTCAGCCGCCCACTCCTCGGCCTTGACCGATCACTTCTCCGCCTCAGCTCGGTCGGCCTCGGCCTCCAAACGAAGGCGCTCCGCTGCCTCCGCCCGATCCACCAACTCGGCGCGCTCGGCCTCCCAACGGCCATCCTGCTCGAGACGAAGAAGGCGCTCCTCTTCAAGGAGTTTACTTTTCCTCTAGAGCGATTCCCGAGCCTTGGTTAGTTGCTCGGTCAGCACTCCGACCTCCAGCCGGCTCGACCGCGACAACTCCCTGATCTCGGAGAACTCCCGTCGGAGCCCCTCATGCACCTCGTTGAGTCGAGCTAGTTTCCTCTCGCACCCTCCGAGGGTCCAAGCAAGATTCGACCGCTTTGACTTCGACCGGGCATAAGTCTCCGCCATTGTGGCCCCCATCTGGGCCATGACCAGGCCGCCCTCCATAATGATGTCGAGGACCCCAGGTGGAGAATGACGCTTGTCTCCCCCTTTCATCCTCGCGGACACCTCGCAGAAAAGTTGGTATAAGGTGCTCGAGATGTCGAGCCTTTCCAGAGCCACTGGCATGGGAACCCTTTCCGCGCCTGGCGCCTCGCCGGAAGGCCCAGATCGAGCTGCGGGCTCAGCCGCCCCACGTGCTACGGTCGGTTGGGGTTGCGACACCTCCGTAGGTGAACCCCCGACCTCGACCGACGCTACGAGCCTGGCCGCTCCGTGCACCACGGTCGTTTGAGGCTGTGACGCCTTCGTAGGGGAACCCCCGACCTCGACCGACGCTATGAGCCAGGCCGCTCCGTGCACCACGGTCGTTTGGGGCTGCGACGCCTCTGCCGGCGAACCCCCAACCTCAACCATCGTGGCCCGCACGTCGCCCACCTCGACTGGCGCCCCTGCCTCGGCCGCGGTTGTTTCAACTTCGGCCCCCTCTGTTCCCAACAAGGGGAGAGCCGACCCGTCATCGTCACCCCCCGGGGTGCCCCTGGTCTCCTCGGCCCCCTCTCGCTCGGCAGATGGGAGAGCCGGCTCGGTAGGGTCGGCCCTATCTTGCCCCAGAGAGAAGAGTGCCGCCGAGCTAGGATCACCTTCGACAGTGGGGAGGAGATCGGCCTTCCTGGCCTGTTTCCTGGCCTTCACGGCCTCCCGCAACCTCCCCTCCACGGGATCCTTGCGCTTCACCCCGCACGGCCGAGAAGTCCCCTCGAAGGCCGCCCCTTTGCCGTTGTCCCGGGCTCTGGAGCGACCCACAGGGGCGCCCGACTCATCAGCCGCCGAGTCGTCGCCAAGGTCAATGATCTCAGCGGCCTCCTCCAGAGGATCCCGCCTGGTGTCTGCACAAAGAAGAAGGCGTGATCAGGAAAAAGAAAGATGACCCCCACATCCGAAGGAGGATCTAAGTTGTGGCACCTGACGGCTTCAGCCGCGTAAGAAGATACCGCTCGATATTCTCCGGCGTCACCAGCTCTTCGGTGGACTGGCGATATTTCAGCAAATAAGCAGCATACTCCTCCACATGTGGGGGGAACTCCTCCTGTCGGGGAGGAATATTCGGGTGGAAATTGGGCATTACTTGGCACCTCCAAGTCTCCTCCACCGAATTAATCCTGGCTCGTCTCCACCAAATTGGGTCTTCCACCCTTTATACGAAGAATCCTTCGCCTCCAGCGAAATACAGCTCCTATTCCTCCTCGCCTGGATGAAGTAAAAACCCTTCCCCGCCGACGGGTGCACCTTCAACTCGAAGAAATAGTGGAAGAGGTCCAAGGAAGGAGGAACCCCGCACTGACGACAGAGGATTCGAAAAGCAGAGAGGAGAAGGTACGAGTTGGCTACCAACTGAATGGGTGCCAACTGGAAAAAGTTGAGAAGCGTGAGGACGAAGGGCTCGAAGGGGAGGCGAAACCCGCTCTTCCAATCCAGGCTCATCTCATACGGGGTAGCAGCAACAAAGCTATACTTGTGAGGCAGGCGAAACTGATGTTCCAGCCTCTTCACCTCGACTTCCCCTAACTCGCTGCAGTTCTGGACCGGCGCTCTCACCACCGGTTCGTCGCCCCATCCCTCGGCACCCGAACGCTGGCCCGCCATAGATTCCGAGGAAGAACGTGAAGAAGAATTGTCCCGAGACCTCGAAGATTCCGGGGGAGGAGGAAGCTACCGGACCGCCTCCGCAGTTATCTTCGCCAACTCCTCAAACGCCGCCATAAGTTTTTGCTCCTCCGCTGTGTTCTCACGGTGCATCAAAGAGCCCCAAAAGTAAAGAAGCGAAGGAAAGCTAAAACCCTAACAACGGAAAGAGTCTGGGATGACAACCAGCGCCCAACGCCTATAAACCCACGCGGGAGGCGGCGCGTCGTTTCGACCTCCGAGAAAAGGGGGCCCCTTCATTTTAAATCCGTCAGGATTGCAATTATTACGGGCCCAGGTGACCACGGCATGTGGCTTCATAACACCACCAGATTTCCACTCACCTGAGTGGTGCGGACACCAGAGCGAGCGAGAAGCACGAACCGACGAGCCGTCGGTACAATACGCGAAGCACCACTCGAGCCACATCAGCTTCTCTTTGGCTCGGGGATAGCCTGGAACCCCCGCCTTGATTCTTGGACACTTTTAGCATTTACTTGCCTTGTGTTAGCAATTGTTTGCATTGTAATTGGGCTTGTAGTGAGTGTTTTATTTGGGTTTTTCATTTTGTAAGGCACTTAATAAGCCAAATGGGTAAGCCCTTTAGGGTCCATTAAGGGGTAATTGCCATATTAGGCTATGAGGCTTCATTAAGCTTCATATTGGGTTCTTAAGCCACTTAAGGCCCAATTAAGCCTCCACTCCACATGGGCCACCCAGATTGAAGTAGAATGGACTTTTGGATGGCTTAAATGGCCTTGGGGCAACTTGGCCCAAGAAGGGCCCAAGAGGGGGGCGCACCTTCCTTTGGCATTATTAGGCTAGGTTATTTAATTTTCTTTCTTCCCTCTCTTTCTTTGACCACATGTGTTAAAATTAGGAATTGGCTTCCCTTAATTTTTTATTTTGTGGTTGGTCACATCTAATCCATGCCATCCATTCCCCCATCCCTAGATCCAAGGGTGGATATTGGATTTGGTATGTAACCTATAAAGACTTGTATTTTCCCATTTTGGATGAATTAATCCACTTGAATCAAGAAATTTCTTGGAGTAAGGCCTTGGCCGCCCCCTTCCTCTCTCCTCCCTCTCCCCCTTGCAGCTGAGACGGTTGCTCTTCTGAGGTGTGACGCCTCCCTTATCGTTCCGGCGATCGCCGCCGCCGCCATCGTGCCGCGCTCGCACCGCCACGGTCTTCATCGGTATTCTGTCCGCGCAGTGCAGCAGCAGCTTGTCCGAATTTTACAGCTCTCTCCCATGATCTTATGGGCACCAAATTTGGAGGGGATGTTCTAGGGATGTCAACCACACCACATAAAATTCTGTTGGCCTTCTAGTTTACTTTTCCTAATTTTGCATTTTCGTCCAACTTTCAATTTCAGTTCTGCCAGTTTCAGATCTGATTTCCCTCTTTCCTGCGTTTCCCATCTTCGACCCCTTTTGTGATTTTTCCCAGAGTTCCCAGTTTTACTGGGTCTTCTACCCATCAACCCCTCCACCCACGATTTTTCTTGATTTTTGATCAGTCCTTCATCCATTTTTCAAAAATCATTTTCAGAGCCATCTACAGTTCTGTCCACCTCTGTCCAGATCCGACCACCATCCAGTGACAAATTCATAACAAATCATAGCCTCCACCAATCCTTACACAAAAATTATTTCCATTTTCCTTGTTCAAATATATACAACTTTGGTGAATAGCTCAGAAGCTGAATCGGACGTCTTCCTGGCGGTCAACGGAAGTTCTCAGACAACTCACCTGTAGATCTGAGGTTTCGGGTACTGTACAACAGGAACTTGTAAATTCGATAAAGTCCAGATCCTACCAGATCCAGTAGTTCCCTTTGAACTTAGATCGAAGGATTTCAAGAGAGCTTTCCAACGATAGCTCATGCGTCCCGATCCGACGTCGGGATTGATCGCAGCGGCCATTCTCGCCGGAGCGCGCGCCGAAAAATAGAACCGAAAATCCGTGGACAGCAACTTCAAGAGTTGGAGATTGGAGCCGATCGGCCACCGATCGTAGTTTCCGGTCGACCGCCATCCAGGGAGGCGCGCCACCAGGGGTCCCCATCACAGCGGGCCCCACCCCAGCAGGCCGGGAGCACAGCGCCATCCGTGGGCCCCACGGACCTGTAGAACGCGCCGTCCGGACAGCACGAAAACCCGGAGTTCGGCACCGCCGGGCGACATCAAGATGCTGCCCGTCAACCCGATTTGCGTGATTCCCGGGCCCCGCATGTGACCTTTGACCTCCCTGCGTGGAGTGGGTCAAATATTTGTACCGCTGTAAAATTGTTTAACCGGGAGTCCGTAAATCGGCCGGGGTTGTCTTCGCCACGCCGGGTGCGTGGAGGTAACGGTCTAAACTTCTCGGCGTTACTTTGCTTAGCTAGTATACGGTCTTATGCCACTGTGAGAGTGTAGGTTCCTAGCCTGTGTGTTCATGTCACCGCTGTGAGTGTGAGAGTGACCCGTCCCGCGACTCGATCCGAGTCCGGAAGTTGAGTCAGACTACCTTGAACTCTGTCGGTTCCTTAACCGCGCACGATCCACGCTTTCCCTCGCATGGGACGACGAGTGAGTTTGCACTTCTGTTAGCAACGTGTAGCCGATAGGAGCTCTTAGTGTTGAGCCGAGGTCGCTCTAGTAGTCGTGTCGTTGCTGGTCGAGTCGTGTCCATCTCATATAGCGTCGTCTCCTCAGTCCGTCCCGCATCAGTTTGGTATCAGAGCGAGTCGAGTCTAGGGTAGTCATTGCATAAGTCTTGCATGCATCATGGTCTAAGTCGAGTCTAGGACCATCATTACTTTCAAAACAAAAAAAAAGTGCTTCAAATTTGCATTTCATCCCAATAACCCGATATATAAAAAGGTGTTGTCCGAACGTTAGGCTACGCCTATCGGGAAGGCCGCACACTTGCGCGAGTGATCTTCGAATCGATTAACTCCGCCCCGTACCGAGTCTTGGTGTCTTGTCCTTAGTGTGCATGCATCCCAACCTTGCATAGTCGGTCTAGTGTCATGTCCAAATGGCCTTGCATGTCCATTCCTAGGGATCCATCCCCATCCTTTGGCAACTATGGCCAACCCATGCCAACCCGTCCAAGGCAACAAGTCCGTGTCCGAGTACATTAGGGACTTCGAAGTGTACCGGTTTGGAAACGAGAGCACCCCGACTGCCTCCCAATTCCGGAGAGGTTTGCGGCTTCATTTCCGGTATGAATGTCTTATCCGTGACGCGTTCTCTCTGGCGCAGTGTTATCAGGTCGCTCTCGAGGTCGAGCCTTTCGAGGCCCGGTTTGATGCCGCCATTCGGCGAGCAGATGCTGCCCTTCGGCAAGCCTCTACCTCTCAGTCGATTCCCGAGCCGGTCGGACAGCCTACCCCATGGTCTTCCCCACCCACGAGAGCTCCCATGCTACCACCCTCTACTTCCGAACTCTATTCGGAACCATCTCATTGGGAGCCATCCAAGCCCGAGCCACCCGTATTTCTAACGGGTACACTTTACATAGCCGAGCCACTACTTAGTTGGCTCAAGGATAGCTTGGTCCCACTTCCCTTCCCATCTATGGACCCTATCCTACCTCTGGTGCCAATCAACTCATTCCATACCACTTTCCGGTCTAGTCACCATGTGGATACATTGGATGACCTTCTTAAAGGGTTAGACCGGTAATTGACTTTTACGCACTTGTTGGCCCCAGGCTTTGACCAACCTATAGGTCGTAGCTTCACACATCCATCCTTAGGGTCTATCACCTCCGTGTGCACCGTGGGCCATATCACCATGGAGGTTCTTTTACTCCTCCCCTTACCGGCCGAGCCTGACTTCACTCCTTTTATCCCGAGGGAGGAGCCCTATCTGCTATACACAGTCCCATCTACGTCGATGGATGAAGGTGACCATCAACACCTTCTAGAATTCCACACATGGGACCTTGAGATGAGGGAATCCATATCGAGGGGTCACACATTCTTTGATCCCTCCGATCCCTTTCTTCATGGGCCCCTTGGCCCACAACCTCCATTCCACCTCTTTAAGGAAGTCCACTATCACACCCCTTCTACTCGGGCCTGGCAACCTTCACATGGCAATAGGTCCGAACCGTCATTTGGGGGTAATGAAGACTTTGGTTCCCCCGGCCCCCCGAAACCACCCAAACCTCCCGGACTTCCCACATCCAAACCCAATGTCCATGATTGGTGCATCGTAGGATGTCTAGGAGTCCACCATGACATTAACCTCCGGTTATGTCAAATGCATGCATGGCACACATTCGGATGTCCTGGACCCCCTTGCATATGATTGGGTTTGACTAACTGTAGGGTTGTTTAGGGTCGTGTGTGCATCTGTGTGTTTTTCTTTTTGTTAGGCATGTTAGGAGTCTGCATGACGACGTTTGTCGTCACATTGAGGCCAGCAATGCACGGTACAAGCGGTTAGACGATGCCCACCGACACCACCGAGAGTTCCAAGAGGGCGAATATGTCATGATCAGGGTAAGACCTGAACGGTTTCCCTCTGGAACCGTTAAGAAGTTGCAAGCTCGCAGAGTCGGTCCATTTAGAGTGTTGAAATGCGTTGGATCCAATGCGTATGTTGTGGACCTGCCCGAGGAATACGGTATAAGCTCTACTTTTAATGTTTCGGATCTAGTTGCATATAGGGACCCAACGGTGATCCCTAGTGAGCCTTTCGAGCCATCTCCTCCCCTTGAGAGTGAGCCCACACCTGAGTGTCCACCTCCAGCCCCTTTGTCACGGCAGCGTGAGCATATAGATCATATACTGGATGAGCAGGTGACAGTTACTAGGAGTGGATCTTACCCGCTCTACCTAGTGCGATGGCGAGGACGGCCCGCTACCAAGGACACATGGATCACGCATGGAGATTTGCAGCGGATTGATCCGGACCTTCTGGAGCGATACCGGAGCGATGCAGACCCTTACTCGACAGGGTCGAGTTTCTCCCACCCAGGGAGAATTGGTGCGGACACCAGAGCGAGCGAGAAGCACGAACCGACGAGCCGTCGGTACAGTACGCGGAACACCACTCGAGCCACATCAGCTTCTCTTTGGCTCGGGGATAGCCTGGAACCCCCGCCTTGATTCTTGGACACTTTTAGCATTTACTTGCCTTGTGTTAGCAATTGTTTGCATTATAATTGGGCTTGTAGTGAGTGTTTTATTTGGGTTTTTCATATTGTAAGGCACTTAATAAGCCAAATGGGTAAGCCCTTTAGGGTCCATTAAGGGGTAATTGCCATATTAGGCTATGAGGCTTCATTAAGCTTCATATTGGGTTCTTAAGCCACTTAAGGCCCAATTAAGCCTCCACTCCACATGGGCCACCTATATTGAAGTAGAATGGACTTGTGGATGGCCTTAAATGGCCTTGGGGCAACTTGGCCCAAGAAGGGCCCAAGAGGGGGGCGCACCTTCCTTTGGCATTATTAGGCTAGGTTATTTAATTTTCTTTCTTCCCTCTCTTTCTTTGATCACATGTGTTAAAATTAGGAATTGGCTTCCCTTAATTTTTTATTTTGTGGTTGGTCACATCTAATCCAAGCCATCCATTCCCCCATCCCTAGATCCAAGGGTGGATATTGGATTTGGTGTGTAACCTATAAAGATTTGTATTTTCCCATTTTGGATGAATTAATGCACTTGAATCAAGAAATTTCTTGGAGTAAGGCCTTGGCCGCCCCCTTCCTCTGTTCTCCCTCTCCCCCTTGCAGCTGAGACGGTTTCCCTTATCGTTCCGGTGATCGCCGCCGCCGCCATCGTGCCGCCCTCGCACCGCCACGGTCTTCATCGGTATTCTGTCCGTGCAGTGCAGCAGCAGTTTGTCCGAATTTTTCAGCTCTCCCCCGTGATCGTATGGGCACCAAATTTGGAGGGGATGTTCTAGGGATGTCAACCACACCACATAAAATTCGGTTGGCCTTCTAGTTCACTTTTCCTAATTTTCCATTTTCGTCCAACTTTCAATTTCAGTTCTGCCAGTTTCAGATCTGATTTCCCTCTTTCCTGAGTTTCCCATCTTCGACCCCTTTTGTGATTTTTCCCAGAGCTCCCAATTGTACTGCATGTTCTACCCATCAACCCCTCCACCCACGATTTTTTTTGATTTTTTATCAGTCCTTCATCCATTTTTCAAAAATCATTTTCAGAGTCATCTACAGTTCTGTCCACCTCTGTCCAGATCCGACCACCATCCAGTGACAAATTCATAACAAATCATAGCCTCCACCAATCCTTACACAAAAATTATTGCCATTTTCCTTGTTCAAATACATACAACTTTGGTGAAGAGCTCAGAAGCTGAATCGGACGTCTTCCTGGCGGTCAATGGCAGTTCTCAGACAACTCACCTGTAGATTTGAGGTTTCGGGTACTGTACAACAGGAACTTGTAAATTCAATAAAGTCCATATCTGACCAGATCCAGTAGTTCCCTCTGATCTTAGATCGAAGGATTTCAAGAGAGCTTTCCAACGATAGCTCATGCACCCTGATCCGACGTCGGGATTGATCGCAGCGGCCATTCTCGCCGGAGCGCGCGCCGGAAAACAGAACCGGAAATCCGTGGATAGCAACTTCAAGAGTTGGAGATCGGAGTCGATCGGCCACCGATCGGAGTTTCCGGCCGACCGCCATCCAGGGAGGCGCGCCACCAGAGGTCCCCATCACAGCGGGCCCCACCCCAGCAGACCGGGAGGACAGCGCCATCCGTGGGCCCCACGGACCCGTAGAATGCGCCGTCCGGACAGCACGAAAACGCGGAGTTCGGCACCGCCGGGCGACATCAAGATGCTGCCCGTCAACCCGATTCGCGTGATTCTCGGGCGCCGCATGTGACCTTTTACCTCCCTGCGTGGAGTGGGTCAAATATTTGTACCACTATAAAATTGTTTAACCGGGAGTCTGTAAATCGGCCGGGGTTGTCTTCGCCACGCCGGGTGCGTGGAGGTAACGGTCTAAACTTCTCGGCGTTACTTTGCTTAGCTAGTATACGGTCTTATGCCGCTGTGAGAGTGTAGGTTCCTAGCCCGTGTGTTCATGTCACCGCTGTGAGTGTGAGAGTGACCCGTCCCGCGACTCGATCCGAGTCCGGAAGTTGAGTCAGACTACCTTGAACTCTGCCGGTTCCTTAACCGCGCACGATCCACGCTTTCCCTCGCATGGGACGACGAGTGAGTTTGCACTTCTGTTAGCGACGTGTAGCCGATTGGAGCTCTTAGTGTCGAGCCGAGGTCACTCTAGTAGTCGTATCATTGTTGGTCGAGTCGTGTCCGTCTCATATAGCGTCGTCTCCTCAGTCCGTCCCGCATCACTGAGCCACGCTGGTCCAAAACCCCAAACGACTACTCCTCCGAGCTTATTAGGGCTCGGGAGTAGGAGGGGGACAAGTGGAGAAGGGGATTTCTGTAGCCCAATTAAGAGCAGCCGAACTAGGCCCTTCATGGCCCAACAAGGCTCAGCTTAGCCAAGTGATAGCCCCCTGGGGCCCACTTAGGCGAGAAAGCCCAATAAAAGATTCGCTCGAGGATACTACCTTCCTAGGCGGCCTCTAGGCTCGAAAGGCCCGAGCGTCGGTCAGGTCACAGGAAAGATCCATGCGCGAGCCATCTCTCCGCCCAGGGGAGGAAGGCGCATGTCGACCAATCCGGCCCATCTTCGTTCGAGCTAAGCCTACCACCCGAATAGGGCTGGCCTCTCTGAGCTCGGTACGGCCGACGATTGCTTATCCATGCAGCCGTTAAGAGTTCTCTGTGGGTAGGAATTTATAAAGGTGAGGGACTCCAGCTCCCCAAGGTGATAACGCTCCCACGATAAGGCAATAAAAGCCCACGTCGAGGACGTAACCCCCACCTGAAACTCCTCGACTTACAGGACTCCAGAAGACGGCGCACTATTTAACCTAGGGATACCCTCTGGCGAAAGGTAAGGGCAATCACACGCTCAAAACTCCTGAGCAGAAACCACTTCACCTTTCTAGTGGAGAGGGATCTCGCGCAGAAGTTACTTCCTCCCTATATTGCTCCCACCATAGCTCTACTGACTTAAGCATCGGAGGGTTTTCCTTAGGGACTCATCCCTGGGCCCCCTGATCCGTTTCCCTTTCTTGCAGTTCACTATCCGGTGATCCACTGCCCGCTCAGGACCAGCGCGAGATCTTGCCACTTCAGGAGCGTTACCTCCGTGTTGGGGATTTATCCCCGAGTGGAGCCTTACCGATTTGGTAAGGGGTGGACGTAGGGAGCCCGTCATTGTCCCGAATCACCTTAAAAATTCTTTTGTCTTGTGATGTGCATTGTGGTTTACTTTATTGTGATTAATTGTTAATTCAATACACATGTGATCAGTGAGCATGAGTGAAGTCCAATTGCACGAGCAATTCTCAATTGCCTAGATTTCATTATGTGACGTGTTTAATTGCTTAATCTCTTGCATGATCGAGTGAGCTCGGCGAGATTGAGAGATCTTGGTTTACTCTGTTTGGTTTAATCTTTGCAATCTCGTCTAAGTTGTTATTTCCGCTTAGTTAGTTTTTAAATTTACCATTTTTAGTGGGGGACAATTCAACCCCCCCTTCTTGTCCGCTCACCTACCCGGGACCAACAATTGGTATCAGAGCAACGGCTCTATTTTCTTGGGTCTAACGATCTTTAGAGTGATCCCTCGGCGAGTTTCATTGAATATCATGTCTATATGTTGCTTGTCTTCTCTTCCTCCTCATTTTGATGGTCACAATTTAATTTCTTGGAGAAATAATATGTGTGCTTATCTTAGAGTTTATGAACCTGAAATGTGAAAAGTGATATGTAATGGTCTGCATAAATTCCCTGCAAATGAAATCAAGTGGAATGAAAAATACATCAAGAAAAATGCTATAAATGTTACTGCATTAAATATTTTGAAGAATAACATAGAATCTGATGTGATTTCACGATTTACAATGTGCAGATCAGCAAGGGAGCTTTGGGATGAGCTAACATGCAAGTATGAAGAAGATGCAAAGGATACATGCACGATGACTCATGGAGAAAGTGAAGGTGAAGTAAATTCTGACTCCGAAGAACCTTTAATTGAAGCGTGGCAATTAGCATATGCCGATTTGCATGACAGATGCAAAAATTACAAATATGAAATCAAGAGATTGAAAAAGAAAAATGATGAGAATGTGCATGCTAATTCTTCATGTGAAAATTGTATAACTTTGGGGTCAAAATTTGAACATCTAGAAGATCAAAATGAATCTCTTGAATCTAGAGTTGAATTACTTTTAGAAGAAATGTCTTGTATGAATGAAGACCTTGAATTGGCAAGAAATTCCAATATCTCTCTTGCATCTGAAAATGATTGTCATAATTTATGTGAGCAAAATAAAACTTTATTGTTTAAAATCTCCTTGCTTGAGAAAAATGAAGAATGCCTTAAAAGTAAGTTAGCTTCTCTTTCTGATGATGAGAAAATATTTGAGAAATTACTTGATTCTGAGATTGATAGCAAGAGCATCATGACTGAAAATGAAGATCTTAAAAATAAAAATGGTGCTATGTTAATCCAGAATTCTTTGCTTGAGGGTAGATTGAAAATTTTGAAAAACTTGAAAAAGAAGTTTCATTGTTGAAATCTGAGAATGAACAGCTACTTGCTAAGATCTCAAAGTTTGTTGAAATTGAGAAAGTCCTTGAAAGCTTAACTAAAAAACTGCATGTTATAAATGGTGAAAATAAGGAAATCATGCAAGAAAATGAGAAACTCACATCAAAGAACTGTTTGTATAGTGATAAAATCCTTGCATGCGAAGAAGAAATCACAAATGCTGAATTGCATATTTCTGGTCTGGAAGAAGAGGTGAAAATGTTGAAAGATGATTTATCTAGATTTGTCAAAGGGAAAGAAAATCTGGATAATATGTTGGGTGTTAAAGTGAATTTTCAAAAGGAAGATCTTGGATACATTCCGTTCAAAAAAAAATCTTTTGAACACAAAATGACAACCTCTTTTGCAATTGCATCTGATATTCCCAG
The DNA here is from genome assembly GCA_022559845.1 of Amorphophallus konjac. NCBI lineage: Eukaryota > Viridiplantae > Streptophyta > Magnoliopsida > Alismatales > Araceae > Amorphophallus > Amorphophallus konjac. The sequence goes on from CM040122.1 coordinate 136,124,228, forward strand.
CACTTCCAAAACACCTCCTTCCACTTCTTAAATGAAAATTTCTGAAAATGACTTTGAGAAAAAGAAAAATTTTAACACAAAGTCCACAATGCAAAAACGGTTTCAAAATGTTCAAAATGGGCGAAAAATGAAAATGAATGTTGAATGCTTTTATTGTGGCATGCATGGCCATGAAATGGATGATTATGTTGTCATGAAAATAGATGATGAAAAAACATGCAAAGATAAATCTGCTTTCAAAAGATAAAGAAATGTTTGTTGCTTCTATTGTCACAAGCTAGGTCATGTGATCGATAATTACTTTATGAAACAAAATGAAGATTTTCGAGCCATGAATGCTAAGTTTGATGTTCAAAGAAAATTCAGAAATGAACATGCTTCCAATGCTCAAAAGTTTTCATCCTATAAGAGAAACTTGTTCACAAACACTCATGCAAATAATGGAAAGTCATTCCGTAGACCCACATCTCCTTGTTACTTTCATTGTGGGAAGTACGGGCATCTTATGAAAGAGTGTTGGTTTTTAAAAATAGAAAATTTCCATACTTCTAAAATGAATGCTAGGTTTAATGTTGCTAAACCTAGACCTTATGCAAATGGAAGATGGAATGGATTTGAAAATTTCTTTGCTCCTAAAAGGAAGTCTTTTGGTAAAACTATTTCTCCTCAATGCCTTTATTGTGGAAACCATGGACATATTATTGAGGATTACAGGATCATGAAGAATGATGATATGATGGCTATGAGAATGTTGAAGAAAGATTTTGGTAGAAATGCTTCTAATCTCCAGAGATCCAAGAAGGCTTGGGTGCCAAAATCTGTCAATTGAGTTGGTTTTGATGGAGGTGCGCCTTGAGGTAAATAAAAAATGAAAGGGGTTTCAACAAAATGAAACAAGACACACTCGAATGATAAAACCCCAACTTTACTTCGTCTGTGTCAAATTGATATTTTTGATGTTTTTCCTTCTTTTACCTTGTTATATTTGAATTACATTTCCTTATAAGCCATTCATGCTATCATTGAATGAATATTTGATATATCAAATGCTGTTATGTGAAATGACAGATTAAGTGTGCCAGGAAGCTAACATCATGTGTGAGGTGATCCTCGGATCAAAGCTCTCCGTCTTGTACCAAATTCAGAAATTGAATTATTTGGCTAACGAGAAAATATATTTTTTAGAAGGAAATCAATTTGCCTTGAAATTCTGAAATACCACGTGCGTTCAAATTGATTATGAAATTCTTTCTTACTTCAAGAAGGTAAAATTTCTGAAATGCAAAATTGTTCATTTGACAGATATTGATTCTGAAAATTTGATCTGTTATTCTTGTATTCTGCTATGATGAACATGTCTCATTGGTTGAATGAATTTAAAAATTTTGAACAATAAGCATGATGTCTTTGTCTATTGAATACTTTTCAATCTGAAATGCATGAGCATCTGAGCTTAAGTGAGTATCTTCTATATCAAATGGTGTGTAGTGGAAGGGAGGATTGCGTCCACCTAGAGGCTCTCACCATGTATGAGATGGGTTTTCGGACCTTCACCTCCACCTCGTACCGGAACTTAAAAAATCTATTTGGTTTGTGGATGATACTCTAAACTTTTAAAATGTTATTAAAATCTATTTTTGAACATTTCTGAAAATAATTGGGTTACACTGCTTAATTTTGATCATTTGTGCACCCTTGTTCAAAAAGGGCAAGTCTTGAAAAATGGTTGTTGTTCATCATTTGAATGTGTATGTCTCCTTGTGCAATCTGTTATGATGTTCTAAAAAAAATAAATAAATAAATTTTGCATCTTGCATTGCATTCTCATGATTTTATAAGTTGCATGCATTAGAAAATTCATAAGGTGCATTTAGATCATTCACATGAAAAACTAAAAACTTGCATCTTGCACCCATGTTAAATTTTGTAATGCATTTAGAACTTTTAAATAAAAATATGATATTCTGCATTATATTGCATATTTGCATATCATATCTGCATATCATTCACATAGTGTATTTGTAAGATGAAGCTCACCGTGTGCCAAAATATTGTTGCATTGCATATTGCATAGACTCCTGTTGTGTGCTTGCATGTTATTATATGCTAATCATCCCCTTCCTTGGAATTTCTAAGACCTCATATTTCTTGCTAAATAATGTTATAAATTGAGTCATCACTAGAGTGCTACATGTCATACACTCAGGGGGAGTAATCTTCTAATAAGTGCATCTAGATAGGGGGAGCTGTACTGTTATGTGTTCATGAAATTTTTGATATACATGCTGAATCAAATTCGCACATTTCATGCACAAAAATGTGAAAATGAGTGTTAGAGATAAGGATGTAGGAATTTCCTTTCAACACTCTAGAGATATTAAACTTGCTGCATGAATGTTAAAGAGACAATTGAGAAAAAAACTGCCCGCCTATTTTTGTAGAAAGAATCTGAAAAGAATTTTGAGCAATGTTTAGTCTCACTGAGTAAATTGGGCACATGTCACCTGAGACGTGATGTGGTTCATTTTAGAAAGGTGTTCTACTATAGTATCTCTGCTCAAAATGAGGTGAAATTGTTCAATATTCTAAGTAACCAGGGAGTCTGGCATGAGCTCCATGTGTCTCTGTGGACATGCAAAATTGCACGCCCATACGTCCCAACTAGTCTAGCATCAACAACGGCACCGAGTGAGGAAGTCCCAGAGAGACTGGTCATCCGGACTCCCCAAATATGCACAATGCCGTGAAGCCATCTCCGGAGTCACGACAGTGAAGAGAAATCAACCATCAAGAGCCCCACAATCCACGAGCCTCGAAGAAAACCAAATGGGCCACAGCTCGCGCTCACAACGGGCTCAGAACTGCCCATTCAGCCCTTCAGCGGCACACTCCGGTCCCTTCAGCGGCACACCCCTGGTGCCCTTCAGCGGCACACCCTGTGCCCCCCCTTCAGCGGCACGCCCCTACCTTCAGCGGCACACCCTTGTGCCCCCTTCAGCGGCACGCCCATGGGGTGGTTCGTCGGCACACCCCCGATGCCCCTTCGGCGGCACGCCTCTTCCGGTCCTCTAGCGGCACGCTGGCTGAAGCCTTCAACGGCACGCTCCCCTCGACCCCAGCGGCACGGCTTTCCGCCCTCCCAGCGGTACGCCCTCAGGGCCCTTCAGCGTCACGCTTGCTAGCCCTTCCAGCGGCACACCTTCTGTGTCTTCCAGCGGCACAACCTTTTGGCCTCTCAGCGGCACACCTTGCCACCCGGTGCAACCGACAGAGTGACGTGATGCCCATCCCCTACGATTCGTGGCGCGCAGTGAGCTGGCTGAGGTGTCGCCTAGGGAGGAAGACACGCAAGCTACTCCCTCCTGCAACCAAGGACGGGAGAGTCAACTCCCATTTAATGCCCGTCGACTTCGGACGCTCCCCGCCTTCGGGAGCTCTTACCGTGGGAGGTATAAAAAGCCTCCGCTGCTCCACACGGACGGACACACAGGAAGACAGGAGGAAAGAGCCAGAGAAGAAGAGAAGAAGAGAAGAAGAAGGAGAAGAGAAGAAGAGAGGAAGAGAGGGGGAGGCGTGCTCTCCGCTCCACCCACCGTCGCCGTCTGTGCGAAAAGAGAAGAGAGGAAGAGAGGGGAGAGTGCTGCTGCTCCACCCACCGCCACCGCCGGAATAGAAGAAGAAAAGGAAGAGAAAGAAGAGAAGAAGAAAAGGGGGAGATGGCCTGCTGCCCTTCCCCTCCCCGCTGCTACTCCGTCCCCGGCGTCCGTGCGAAGAGAAAAAGAAGAAGAAGAAAAGAGAGGAGAGAGAAGAGAGTGAGCTGTGGGAGAGGAGGAGTCCATGCTCGTTCCCCTCCCCACTGTATTTTCTTTTCTTCTTTCTTTTCCTTCATTTCCTTTTTTTATCGTCGTTGCGATGTATTAGCCCCCCCCCTCGGGGCACTCCTTTTGTGAGAATAAAAGTAGAAGGCTTGCAAGTATTTTTGGACGTCTTTCTAAAGCATTTCTTCCGTGTTTGCATCCTTCGGTGTTTCACGCCCCTTTCCTTTTTTTCTATTGTTAGGGTTTGCTTCCTCCCGGTCATTTTTGCCTTCGTTCACCCCTGGGCTCCCTCAGCGGCACACCCCAGCCGTGCCTCCAACGGCACACCCCAATTGTGCCTCCAGCGGCACGCCCCTACGGGCCTTCCCCGGCACCCCCCACCCAGCTCCTTCCCCTGCACACCCTAGCCAAGCCCTTCGCCGGCACACCCCTGCGGGTCTTCCCCGGTGCACTCTAGGCCGCCCTTCATCGACACACCCTGGCCTCCCTTAGGCCGGCACACCTCTCCTTCCCCTACAGGCTCCCCGACGGAACGCTAGCCACCAGCCCCTCCTTCTTGCCCGGTGCACCCCCCTAGCAAGTCCTAGAATCGTCTCCCATTCGCCGGTCCCTCCAAGTTTTCCGAAGTTTTATTAAGGTGTTGCCGCTCTCGGGCGCCCACCTCCAGTTGTCGGGTTCCGCCACTCCTTGTGGGCGCGTTCCCTGTATCTCCCTTACGCTCGGGTCAAGGGGAGATGCTACCGAATTTTTGTTAGAAATGATAACATATTAAAAAAAAAGACAAAAGGAAGCAACAAACAAATGGGACAATAGCGAATTAAAAGGCTAAAGGGAGCAACAAACCAATGAAAAGAACAACAATAAAACGCTTTAACAAAGGCAAGGGAACAGTAATCAACCCAAAGAGAACCAAATCGAACGACAATTAAACAACTTGAACATTCGTCCTCGTGGGAGAAGGAACGGAAATTAATCAAGAGAAGGAAAGAAGAAACCCGTGCAAACTGAATAGAATCAAGAGAGAAAAGAAAAAGAAAAGACATAAGAATGGAAGAGGAGTGGGCTCCGTCTGGACCCCCGCCGGTACACCCTGCCTCGAAGTTTCCTCGGTGTGCTCAACCCCACCTCTTTGAACCCTCCAGCGGCACGGTCTCCCCATGCCCTTCGCCGGTACACCCTGCAGCACTCTTGGCCGGCACGCCACCACCCAGCTCCTTCCCCGGCACGCTCCTAGGCCGGCGCACCCTTCACCGGCACGCCCGCCCGCGCCCTTCGCCGGCACGCCCAGCTTGACGGCTCTTCGCCGACACGCCCCTCCAGCCATCCTTCGCCGGCACGCTCCCGCGACCCCTTCACCGGCACACCTCCCCTTCCTTTCCCTGGCACACCCTTTCTGGCCTCTTCGCCGGCACGCTCCCTTTGTCCGTTGCCCGGCACGCCTTTAGCCTGCCTTGTTCGGCACGCCTGCCTCCCCTCCAGCCCGGTACGCCCTCTGGAGCCCCTTCGCCGGCACGTCCCCCTTTAACCCCTTTTAGCCCTCCAGCGGCCCACTCTCTCTCTAAAAAAAAATAATATACAATGATAATGATAACAATATTAATAATAATAAATTAATAAAAATTATGATAAATAAATAAATTCGAATATATACGTAAGAAATAAACAAAAAAATGTGAGATAATAATGATAATAATAATAATAACAAACAAAATAAAGAAAAATCATTCAGAACAAATACATAAAAGGGAAATAAGTAATAATATATATATATATATATATATATATTTGGTAACCCAGATAAAAGTAGTAATAATCCACAGTGCAGCCCCGTCTCTCCCTGTGGCCCGGTGCTGAAGGAACAATAATGTCGCCCTCGTAGGCCGGGCCTGAGCCTTGGGAGTCATCCCAACATGGCCGTGACCCGACCTCGCCTCGGGCCGACATTCCGTTTAAGCCGGACCCGTTTCTCAGGCCGGATCCCTTTCGAGCCACTACTAAAATTGCCGCGCATTCGGCAGACATTCGAACGGGTTCACCTCGATTCCTGCCGCGTTCCTATGATGGACCTGCGTCCGAACATGAAAATGTCCGTGAGTGACCGACCTGGTCTACGGCTCCCATCCCGATATGGTCGTGATCCGGCGTTGCTCCGGGTCGATAGTTCGTCAAATAGGATTCATTCTATTGGGATTCGTTCTTGCTCTTTCATTGAAATTGCCGCGACTTCGGCACACATTTGTACGGGGTTGTTTCCATCTACGTCGTACTTTCAATGCGGACCTTTGGCCGAATATAAAGCGGTCCGTGAGTGACCGACGAAAATCGGAATAGAACGAGATGGCTCTCGCCATCCCTGGACCCTTTGCATGGGAATATCAATAAGGCCTCCGTGGGCCACGTGTAGACCTCGGGTCCGTCCTGATTATGGTCATCGTCTGACCCATATCCTCGACCTATAGCCCGCTCCCTCTGAACACGTTTTCGGTTTTGGAGTCTAGTCCCGGGACTCTCCCCCGTTGCCCTCCGGCACCGGAAATATTAATGATGCCCACGCAAGCCTCGTTCGGACCGCGGGAGGCCCCCGGGTATGGTCCTGACCCGATCTTGCACCGGGCCGATAAATTCACTAGTTTCCTGCTACACTAACCGAGATTCAACCGAATGTTTTCAGTGCCTCGGAATAATATATTTGCCGTATCCCGGCATACATATGTTCCGGGTCTTCCCGCGACGATTGCGATATTCTCAAGCCGGACACCCGTCCGAATATTAAATGGTCCCCTGAATGACCGACACGTTTCGAACGTTCGCTTCCCTAGACGCAGGGCTTCCCAGCTGATTCAAGGGATATTCCCCTGTTGCCCCTTGGCACCGGAAATATTAATGACGCTCATGCGAGCCTGACTTCGACCGCGGGGGGCCCACTGCAGTATGGTCGCAACTTGATCTTTTGCCGGGCCAACGGGCTTACTAGTTTCTGACCGCTCTAACCAAGATTTAGCCGAACATTTTCCGTTCTTCTGAACAACAAATTTGCCGTACCTCGGCATACATGCGTTCCGGTTTTTTTCGCGACAATCGTGATTTTCTCAAGCTGGACATTCGTCCGAACATTAAATGGTCAGCACATGACCGATATGATCTCGAATGTTTTCTTCTCGCCCTCGCGCGAGGATTTCAATACCTCCTAATAGACCTTTCATGCAATTAATTTCTTGACCATGAGGTCCTGAATCCCGGCGATTAATCAAGGGTGTTCCCTCGTATGGGGGATGTAAATGACGTCGCGACCTTTATGGCGCGACGGGTTTTGGTCTAGACACGAACTACACAATCGTCTGACCGAGTCAGATCGAGCGCACCATGGGCTCTTCAGAGCCCGAATAAATTGTCACTTTGTGACTGGCACGCCTACGCACTTAATAAACCAATAAACGAGCGTAATAAACAGATAAACCAAGATGTAATAAAAAGTGCATCCACAAGTCTGGCACGCCCGGTGGGACCAAACCATCCTTCATCTCTTCGCCGGGATTCAGGGCCTCATGGCCCCCTAATAAACGATGTTTGCCTACTTTGATGAATGGCAGGTGCTGTCTTCGCCAGCCCTATAGGGAGAAAAGCCGGACTAGGTGCAACTACCTTTGTGGCCTCGAGGACGCTGCTCCGAAGCATATGCAGCTTCCAGGAATCATGGGGGCTGTTATAAAAAAAAGAGAGAACAGAAAGAGAAAAGAAGGGAGGGGAAATCAAACCCCCCCTTTTCCTCAAGAAGAAAGAGAAGAAAAGAAGAAAAGAAGAAAAGTAGAAAAGAAAGAAGCAAAAAAGAAGGGAAAGAATCGGCGAGAGAGGGTTGTATGCCCGCATCCGTCGACGCCCGTGTTGAACAAGTATTACCACTGTGGGGTTGATGCGGTGGAGCGAACCACTCATCCCCTCCCTGAGGGAGTGAGCGCTCTCCCGCACACCTGCCTTGGTTTATTACACAATAAAAGGAACTAAAAAAGAGAAAAGAGAGAAAAGACAAAAAAAAGAAAAAAGTTGGCAAGCGTTGTCGACCAAGAGAACAAGAAGAGGGATGGCATCCCGCCCGACTCTAGGAGGGTCCAAGTCCGTGGTGCAATGCCCTGGTCCGTTCCACCTTCCTGCTGCCTCTATTCGGCACAAGATAGCCCCTCGAGTGGCTGTTAGAAGATCCAACAAACCACAATTATAGCTTGATGAATTGCTGCCCGTTGTGGGGAATGCTTTATAGTAATGAGGCCAAGCACGGCCACCACTCCCGAAGAGAGCATGCATATACCCCGCCATGGGGGCATAAGATGCAAGAAAATCTACACCCCGCCATGGGGGCATAGGAAGCAACAAAGAATTCACCCCGGCCCGGGGGCATAAGAAATAAAGAATACACCCCAGACTTAGGAGAATCTGAAGAAGAAACATAAACCCCGCACGGGGGCATGAGAAGCAAAAGATACAGCCCGCCTTGGGGGCATAAGCAGCAGACTCCACCCCGCCATGAGGGCGGAAGAAGCCAAGACTCTACCCCGTATGGAGGCACATGAAACAAAAAAGGCACACCCCGGCTTAGGAGAATATGAAGAGAAATGTACCTACCATGGGGTAGAAGAAGTAGAAAACTCTGCCCCGATATAGGGGCATAAGAAGCAGCAGAATATACACCCCACCTTGGGGGCATCAGAAGCAACAATACACCCCACCTTGGGGGCACTAGCAGCAGAATATACACCCCACCTTGGGGGCACCAAGAAGCAAAACATACCCCCGCTCAGGGGGTGTTTGAAGAAGAAACACACCCCGCCTGGGGGCATGGAAGCCAAAAGAAGACACCCCGGCTTCAGGGGGGCATTTAAAGAAACAACACACCCCGCCTGGGGGCATGGAAGCCATAAAGAATATACCCCGCCTAGGGGCATCTGAAGAAGAAACTCACCCCGGCCGGGGGACACGCAAGGGAAGGAACATACCCCACGTGGGGGCATACAAAGGAAGAAACTCGCCCCAACTCGGGGGACATGTGAGGCAGAAGCTACATCCTGGCTTAGGGGCATCAAAAAATATACCCCGCCAAGGGTGCATAAGAGGCAAGAAATATGCCTCGGTCTCGGGGCATGAAGACAAAGAGCTGTGCCCTGGCCTGGGGGCACATAAAGAAAAATATGCCCCGGGTTCGGGGCATATGAAGAGGAATACACCTCGGCCTCGGGGTTCATGAAGCAACATACACCCCCCCTCGGGGGCATTTGAAGCAGGACAAACAACATCCCCGGCTTAGGGGCGCATGAAGAATGGAATGCACCCCACTTAGGGGCACATAAGCATAAGAAGAAGAGACTGTCCCGGCCTGGGGTCATGAGAAGAAGCAGAGTTGCACCCCGGCTTAGGGGCATATGAAGAGAAGTGTACCCCACCCTGGGGCATAAGAGGCAGAAGAATCAACCCCGACTCAAGGGTAACTGAAGAGAAATTCACCCCGCCTCGGGGGGCACAAGAAGCAAGAATTCCACCCCCGCCATGGGGGCGCTAGAAGCAACACCCCCGATTCGGGGGGCATGTGAGACAAAGAATACGCCCCGGCTTAGGGGCATTTAAAAAATACATACACCTCCGCCTCAGGGGGGGCATAAGAAGCAAAAGATACACCTCGTGCTGGGGGCATATGAAGAGAATACACTCCATCCTGGGGGCATATGAAGCGAAAAGAATGCACCCGACCGGGGACATACGAGGAGAAATATATCCCACTCTGGGGTAGAAGAAGCAGAAGAATCTACCCCGACCTGGGGCACAACAAGCAACAAAGATACACCCTGCTCTGGGGACATATGAAGAGAAGCACTCCTCCGCCTTCAGGGGTAGAAGAAGCAGAATTCACCCCCGCCATGGGGGGGTATAAGAAACAAAAGACACACCCCGTGCCAGGGGCATATGTAGAGAAACTCACCCCACCATGGGGGCATAAAAAGCAGAAGAACCCACCCTGGCTTAGGGGTATTTGAAGAAGAAACACACCCCACCTGGGGGCATAGAAGCCATGAAGAGTATACCCCGGCTTGGGGGCATTTGAAGAGAGCTACACCCCGCCTTGGGGGCATCTGAAGAAGAAACATACCCCACCTGGGGGCATAGAAGCCGTGAAGAGTATACCCCGGCTTGGGGGCATTTGAAGAGAGTCCACCCCGGCTCTGGGGCAATCGACGAAGAAACTCACACCTGCTCTAGGGGCATATGAGACAAAACCATACCCTGATTTAGGGGCATTTGAAGCAAGGACCTCACCCAGCCTCAGGGGGGCATAAGAAGCGAAAGATATACCCCACCCTGGGGGCACAAGAAGAAAACATACCCCACCTTGGGGGCGTAAGAAGCCAAGAGATATACCCCACCACGGGGGCATTAGAGGTAGAATGCATCTCCCCCCCCCGGGGGGGGGGGGGGGGGGGACACATGAAGCAACATACACCTCGCCTCGGCAGCATATGAGGCCAAGAAGCTATACCTCGGCTCGGGAGCATAAGAAACAAAAGATATACCCCACACCGGCGGCATATGAAGAGAAACGCACCCCGCCCTGGCTGTAAGAAGCAGAAGAATCCACCCCGGTCTGGGGGCATAAGAAGCGGAGGACACACCCCACCTTGGGTGCAAAGAAGCAAAGACCCTACCCCGTATAGGGGCATATGAAACCAAAGAATACACCTTGGCTTAGGGGAATACGAAGAGAAATATACCCCACTCTGGGGCAGAGGAAGCAAAAGAATATACCCCGCCTTGGGGGCATATGAAGCCAAGAATCACACCCCCGTCTTGGAGGTATTTGAAGAAGAAGCACACCTCGCCTCGAGGGCCTAGAAGCTATAAAGAGCACGCCCCGACTCAGGGGCATATGAAGAGAAGTCCACCCCGGCCTAGGGGTATTTGAAGAAGAAACATACCCCGCTAGGGGGCATAGAAGCCATAAAGAATATGCTCTGGCTTAGGGGTATTTGAAGAAGCTACATCCCGCCTTGGGAGCATAAGAAGAAAAGAGAATCCACCCTGGCTTAGGGGCATTTGAAGAAGGAGTATACCCTAGGCTCGGAGTCCATGAAGCAACATGCACCCTCGGCTTAGGAGGGGCCTATGAAGAACGGAATACACCCCGATATGGGGGCACGTAAGCAAAGAAGAAGAATTCACCCCACCTCGGGTGCATAAAAAGCAAGAACTACACTTCGCCTCAGGGGCCGCAATACACTCCACTTTGGGGGCACTAGAAGTAGAATATACCCCGTTTCGGGGGCATGTGAAGAGAAAGATACCTCGCTCTGGGGCATCAGAAGCAGCAATACGCCCCACCTTGGGGGCATCAAAAGCAGCAATACACCCCACCCTGGGAACACAAGAAGCAAACATTCCTCCCGGTGTGTCTGGGCAGAAGAAAAGAATTCAGCCCTGCCTGGGGACACCCGAAGAAAGAAGCACATCCCGCCACGGGGGCACATGAAGAGAACCCCTCCCGCCTCGGGAGCACAAGAAAGAGAAGGATACGCCCTGGCTTGGGGGCTTTTGAAGAAGGAACACACCCCCTCCATGGGGGCATATGAGACAGAGCTGCACCCCGACTCAGGGGTATCTGAAGAGAGATCACCCCGCCATGGGGGCACAAGAAGCGAAAGAGTACACCCCGCTCTGGGGGCACATGAAGAGAATCCACCCCAACTCGGGGACACATAAAGTAAAAGTCATACCCCGGCTTAGGGGCGTTTAACAAAGAAGTGTACCCCCGCCATAGGGGGACGTGAGAAGCAACAAAGTTTCACCCCTCAGAGGAATAGAGAGAAAGGATACCCCCCAGTCCGGGGGCATATGTAATATCCCGGACCTTTCGGATCCTTCTTCGTGAGTCCCGGATCTAGTTTTTAGAGCGTCCGGCTCTGTTGTGTCTGAAATTTCGTTTCGGACATTTTTCGTGTTCGGATCGGCGCGATCCGGAGTCATTTCGGAGGCCCGGAGGCGTTCTGCGGCTTTTCCGCGTGTGTTTTCCGATTCCCGATGTGTGTTTCGGCTTTTTCTTCGGAAGCTCGCTGCGGGCGAACCGGGCGGTTCACCCGGACATGAGTGGTACCGTTGCGATCGATGCGTTCCGAGGATTCCGGAAATGTATTTTTCTATTTTTCGGTATTTTTTTGAAAAATCAGATTTTCTATATATTCCCATTTCTTTTCTTTTTTCTTTTCCTCTATCTCTTTCTTCTTCTTCTTCCTCCTTCCTTCCCCAACCGTGGCCGCCCTCCTCTCTCTCCCTCTCTCCCGTTCGAGCGCGGCGACCACCGTTTCGGCTGCAGACGGCGGCGGTGCGACGCGGCGAGGACATGGGTGACGTCGAGACGATCGTGCGGGCGTGCGGCAAGCGTGGGAAGCGTGGGGAGGCGAGGTTCTAAAAGCGTTCTTCGTGGTTTGTGGACGATCCGGCGGAGCATTCGCTCCATTGAGGTAGGGTGACGTTCCTTAGCCTCTTGCCGTTCGTTTCCGTGATTTGTAGGCCGCGGGGAGGCCGAGAGAGGTTGGTTGAGCGGGTTTGGGGTTTTCCATGATTTGGGGAGAGTTTGCCCGATCTATGGTTTTAGCCCGCTATTTCATGTTTTGATGGCTTAGAAGCATGCTAAGCGTCCTTAGGGGTCATTCCCCTTGATTTCCCCCTCTCCGGTGGATGTATGGGGGCGTGGTTGGAGTTTTTAGGCGTTTCTGCCATTTTTCGGGCGCGGACTGAGAACGCGCTATACTCCAGTAGCACATTCTTGATGGTCGCGCTGTCCCGACGGGGCGCGTTCATCGAAGAAGATGAACAGTAGGGCGGTTCTGGTCGCGCTAGGGGTTCCTAGCGCGATCTGCCTTGTCGCGCTAGGGGTCCCTACCGCGACCTGTCTTGTCGCGCTCGGGGGTCCTAGCGCGATCTTCCCTGTCGCGCTAGGGGGTCCTAGCGCGTTCTTCCTCATCGTGCTAGGGTTCCCTAGCGCGATCTGTCCTGTCGACTGGTGTTCCTCTTGGGCCGTGTGTGTCCTGGACACCCTGTGGAGTTTCGTGACCGTGTCTTTGGGTGTCCGGAGGTTCCATTTACCTCGATTAGCGTGCCCATGGGCTTGGTGGGTCCGGGTGACCCCCAGGCGTTTCGGGTTTCCGTGTTCTCGCTCGATCGAGTCACCGTGGATCGATGTGTACGCGGTGGAGTTCCCCCGCATGTCGTGAGTCTTCCTGGAAGATGATCCCCGAGTGGGTCATGTGTTTGGCCGTGGGCGGTGCGTCCGTTTCTTTTCCGACCGTGGTCACCGTGCGATGGTGCTGGTACGTGGGACGGACCCCGTACTTCGTCAGGTTCGGACGTTGTTTTCCGTTGTCTTGAGAGTCTACTCCTTCTGTGACCCTCCACTAGTCGTAGCCCACTAGTACGAGGTGCTGGTCTCACCTGGGAGTGGTGTACGGGCACCCACCTTGAGACGGTTTGTGGACCGGTTACCGTAGGCCCCTCGTCGGTAGTCAGAGTCCGGCTACGGGGGAAAACCGGTTAGAGGGCCAGACCTAGGATGCGTGGTCTGTGTGTGCACACGTGGTTGGGGGCGGTTGGACCCACGTCGACGGACGTGACCCCAGCTAGTCACTTGTTTGTGGTTACTTGTGCGGTGTTTGCGCCTTTGGTAGGAGCTACCACGTCAGGCGGTTCACCAGCGGCGCGGTGTAAGACGTCAGGGGACGCTACCGGCTGTGCTTCTAGTGGGTGGTACTCCTGTCGAGTACGGAGTGTCAGACTGTCAGTTGGGCGTTTTTGACCTTCGGGTGTTGCCGGGTTGACCGTTGAGTTTGGTCTTCTCACCGCGACACGTTTGCCGGTTCACGTGCCGCAGGGCTTCGTTCGGTTGAGGACAGTGCTTCCCTTTCCGAGGTACTCTCTTACCGCTAGCGTAGTGGTTTCCCGTCTGCGAGGTAGGGTTCGAGTGATCCTTACTGAGTCTTGTTCCGAGACTCATTCCCTGCGTGTTTTTCACCGTGTTTCAGGTAAGGCACCACCTTCGGGGAGCGCGTCGCAGAGGTAGTGCCAGAGGTCAGAGCCGGGGTATGCCCCGTGTAGCTGTACTTTTCCTTCTTGTCTCTGTACTAGTTGAGGACTACTGTTGTTGTTATTTTTCTATTGTGGACCATGTAAAATGTTAATTTATTTCCTGCTTATTATTATAACTGTTTAATTTCTGCAATTACTTGTGATGCTTGTGTAGTTTTCACACCATCCTTCTAACCCTTCTGAGTCTTCGGACTCGTGGGTGGCGGTGCGAGTCTCGGGTTATCGGGCCTTCCCAGTAATCGGATTCTCGGGTCGTTACAGCTGGTATTAGAGCGCGGTTGTGGAATTACATGAGAATCATAGGTAATTGTAGTGGTCCACTAGTCCACAGTAATGATGTACAGGTGACGCTGGCATTGGGCACCGCGTGTTTGTTTTGACCTTGCCGTTTTTCGTGTTCTCTGTCTTTTGCTTCAGGAGCGTGCATGGCGCCGAGGAGGAGCTCTCGCTCTCAGTAGGGGCAGTCGGCTGGAGGTCAAGAGATCCAGCAGGGGGTCCAGGGGGACCAGGAGGAGCATAGCAGAGCGCCACCGGGAGCTACCGAGGCCGCGACTACTGCGAGGGTTCCGGGGGCCGAGGATTTCTTCTGTGGCATGTACCAGCTTATGTCTCAGCTGTTCGGCGGAGATGCTGGTGAGGGTTCGTCAGCTAGGGGTGGGCCAGGCCGAGCAGTGAGGGACTTTCTGCAGTTCCATCCACCTTACTTCAGCGGCCAGGCAGACCGTGATGCAGTCCGTAATTGGCTTGATGAGATGGAGCAGGTGTTCAGTTCTGCAAGGAGTACTGCCGAGGACAGAGTGGTGTTGGCCTACAACCAGTTACAGGGTACGGCTCAGAGGTGGTGGTCTTCCGAGTGGAAGACGTCTTTTCAGCTTCGTCCACTTGAGCAGATCGAGTGGGATGACTTCGTTAGTGCTTTCGAGCGTACGTACTGTCCAGATATTGTGGCTACGCAGCGGATGCGGGAGTTTATGGAGCTGGTGTAGGGTGACATGTTCGTGTTGCAGTACAGGGCCCGATTTGTCGAGCTAGGTCGGTATGCACCTCACATCATGGAGCATGAGAGAGTGAGGACCACGCAATTTGTACAGGGCTTGAGGCTGGAGCTGAGGCACCATCTGATCGCGAATGGGGCCACTGATCTAGAGACAGCGTCTCGTGTTGCGGTTTCTTTGGAGATGGATATGCAGAGGACCCGAGGACCGATCAGCCAGGGACAGTCTTTGTCAGGTCGCAGCCATCAGTCGGTTACCCAGCAGCAGGGTTCCTTTCAGCATGCGTCGGGTGGTTCGGGAGTGCCGACACCGGCAGCATCGATAGCAGGATCTGCGTCCTTCGGCTCGAAGGTCAAGAAGTTCTTGAAGAAGAGTTTTCGTAAGAAGCACAAGGACCAGGGGCAGGCTTCATCGGGCAGTGTACAGCAGCCGATTCCTTTGCAGCGTCAGGGATCAGTGGGTGGATCACGAGGACCTTGTCCACGGTGTGGTGGGACCCACCCAGGCAGGCAGTGCACGGCTCCGATCATCTGTTTTCGGTGTGACCAGCCAGGGCATATGGCGCGCGACTATCCTCAGAGGCCGCCGCAGCAGCAGTTTCCTCAGCAGCAGCAAGTTCCCCAGCAGCAGAGGCAGCAGCAGCAGCAGCAGGGACAGTATCCGCCGCTACCCAGGTCAGCTAGTGTGGGAGACAGGCAGAGGGCTCGAGGCCAGATCACGCACATGACCAGGGCAGAGGCAGTGTCGTCGCAGCTCGTGGAAGGTACCGTTCAGATTTTGGGTTGTGCGGCTCGGGTTTTATTTGTGCTTCTCATTCGTTTATTTCGGAGGATTTCGCGTTGAGCATCGAGGAGCCGGTGACCCAGTTGTCCTGTGATTTGACAGTGGAGTTGCCTTCGGGCGACTTTATGATTACCCCATATTGCTTCGATCAGGTTTCGATTTGGATCGATGGGCGGAGTATGCCAGGCAGGTTGTACGCGTTGCAGCTTTGGGATTATGATGTGATTCTAGACATGGATTGGCTCGAAATTCATGGAGCGGTGGTGGATTGTGGGATGAAGAGGGTCTACTTCCAGCATCCGAGCAAGCGGACCTTCTATTTCCAAGGTATCCCTTCCACCTCTTCTCGATTCCTCATTTCTACTATTCGAGCCCGTCGGTTGCTTGATTCTGGTTGTCAGGATTTTCTCGCGTCCGTGGTTGTGTCTGATCGGATGGAACCGAGTGTCGAGGACATTCCGGTGGCGGTGCGAGTCTCGGGTTATCGGGCCTTTCCGGTAATCAGATTCTCGGGTCGTTACAGAGTAATATCTCAGACCTTTCGGATCCTTCTTCGTGGGTCCCGGATCTGGTTTTTGGAGCATCCAGCTCTGTTGTGTCCGAAATTTCGTTTCAGACATTTTTCATGTTCGGATCGGCGCGATCCGGAGTCATTTCGGAGGCCCGGAGGCGTTCCGCGGCTTTTCCGCGTGTGTTTTCCGATTCCCGGTGTGTGTTTCGACTTTTTCTTCGGAAGCTCGCTGCGGGCGAACCGGGCGGTTCACCCGGGCACGAGTGGTACCGTTGCGATCGGTGCGTTCCGAGGATTCCAGAAATGTATTTTTCTATTTTTTGGTATTTTTCTGAAAAATCGGATTTTCTATATATTCCCATTTCTTTTCTTTTTTCTTTTCCTCTTTCTCTTTCTTCTTCTTCTTCCTCCTTCCTTCCCCAACCGTGGCCGCCCTCCTCTCTCTCCCTCTCTCCCGTTCGAGCGCGACGACCACCGTTTCGGCTGTAGACGGCGGCGGTGCGACGCGGTGAGGACGTGGGTGACGTCGAGACGATCGTGAGGGCATGCGACAAGCGTGGGAAGCGTGGGGAGGCGAGGTTCTAAAAGCGTTCTTCGTGGTTTGTGGACGATCCAGAGGAGCATTCGCTCCATTGAGGTAGGGTGACGTTCCTTAGCCTCTTGCCGTTCGTTTCCGTGATTTGTAGGCCGCGGGGAGGCCGAGAGAGGCTTGGTTGAGCGGGTTTGGGGTTTTCCATGATTTGGGGAGAGCTCACCCGATCTATGGTTTTAGCCCGCTATTTCATGTTTTGATGGCTTAGAAGCATGCTAAGGGTCCTTAGGGGTCATTCCCCTTGAATTCCCCCTCTCCGGTGGAGGTATGGGGGCGTGGTTGGAGTTTTTAGGCGTTTTCGCCGTTTTTCGGGCGCGGACTGAGAACGCGCTATACTCCAGTAGCGCATTCTTGATGGTCACGCTGCCCCGACGGGGCGCGTTCATCGGAGAAGATGAACAGTAGGGCGGTTCTGGTCGCGCTAGGGGTTCCTAGCGCGATCTGCCTTGTCGCGCTAGGGGTCCCTAGCGCGACCTGTCTTGTCGCGCTCGGGGGTCCTAGCGCGATCTTCCCTGTCGCGCTAGGGGGTCCTAGCGCGTTCTTCCTCATCTCGCTAGGGTTCCCTAGCACGATCTGTCCTGTCGACTGGTGTTCCTCTTGGGCTGTGTGTGTCCTGGACACCCTGTGGAGTTCCGTGACCGTGTCTTTGGGTGTCCGGAGGTTCCGTTTACCTCGATTAGCATGCCCGGGGGCTTGGTGGGTCCGGGTGACCCCCAGGCGTTTCGGGTTTCCATGTTCTCGCTCGATCGAGTCACCGTGGATCGATGTGTACGCGGTGGAGTTCCCCCGCATGTCGTGAGTCTTCCTGGAAGATGATCCCCGAGTGGGTCATGTGTTTGGCCGTGGGCGGTGCGTCCGTTTCTTTTCCGACCGTGGTCACCGTGTGATGGTGCTGGTACGTGGGACGGACCCCGTACTTCGGCAGGTTCGGACGTTGTTTTCCGTTGTCTTGAGAGTCTACTCCTTCTGTGACCCTCCACTAGTCGTAGCCCACCAGTACGAGGTGCTGATCTCACCTGGGAGTGGTGTACGGGCACCCACCTTGAGACGATTTGTGGACCGGTTACCGTAGGCCCCTCGTCGGTAGCCAGAGTCCGACTACGGGGGAAAACCGGTCAGAGGGCCAGACCTAGGATGCGTGGTCTGTGTGTGCACACATGGTTGGGGGCGGTTGGACCCACGTCGACGGGCGTGACCCCGGCTAGTCACTTGTTTGTGGTTACTTGTGCGGTGTTTGCGCCTTTGGTAGGAGCTACCACGTCAGGCGGTTCACCAGCGGCGCAGTGTAAGACATCAGGGGACGCTACCGACTGTGCTTCTAGTGGGTGGTACTCCTGTCGAGTACGGAGTGTCAGACTGTCAGTTGGGCGTTTTCGACCTTCGGGTGTTGCCGGGTTGACCGTTGAGTTTGGTCTTCTCACCGCGACACGTTTGCCGGTTCACGTGCCGCAGGGCTTCGTTCGGTTGAGGACATTGCTTCCCTTTCCGAGGTACTCTCTTACCGCTAGCGTAGTGGTTTCCCGTCTGCGAGGTAGGGTTCGAGTGATCCCTACTGAGTCTTGTTCCGAGACTCATTCCCTGCGTATTTTTCACCGTGTTTCAGGTGAGGCGCCACCTTCGGGGAGCGCGTCGGGAGTGCAGCGTGGTGCGGGTGCCCAGAGGTAGTGCCAGAGGTCAGAGCCGGGGTATGCCCCGTGTAGCTGTACTTTTCCTTCTTGTCTCTGTACTAGTTGAGGACTACTGTTGTTGTTATTTTTCTATTGTGGACCATGTAAAATGTTAATTTATTTCCTGCTTATTATTATAACTGTTTAATTTCTGCAATTACTTGTGATGCTTGTGTAGTTTCCACACCATCCTTCTAACCCTTCCGAGTCTTCGGACTCGTGGGTGGCGGTGCGAGTCTCAGGTTATCGGGCCTTCCCGGTAATCGGATTCTCGGGTCGTTACAGCATAGATGTAAAGAGATATACATCCCGTGTTGGGGGCGTATGAAGAAAAAGATATACCCCAACTTGGGGGCATATGAAGAAACATACCCCGCCATGGGGGTATAAGGAAAAAAGAATCCACCCCAGCCTGGGGACACTCAAAGAAGGAAATACACCCCGGCATGGGGGCATGCAAAAAAAACACATTCCGCCCTTGGCGCATAGAAAGCGGAAGAATACATCCCGGCCTGGGGGCATACAAAGAAAGAATCCACACCCCGTCCAGGGGCATGAGAAGAAGAAGAATTCACCCCGGCCTAGAGTACACAAAGAAAGAAACACACCCCGACTTAGGGGCGTATGAGGAAAGGAGTACACCCCGCTCGGGGGCACACAAGCACAAGAAGAAGAATTTACCCAGCCATGGGGGCGTAAGAAGAAAGCAACATACCCTGATATGGGGGCACAAAAAGGAGACACATTCCGCCCTTGGCGCATGAGAAGCGGAAGCATCTACCCCACCATGGGGGCGTCAGAGTCAAGGACTCTACCCCGTCCTGGGGGCATAAGAAGCAAAGACTTCACCCCGCCTTGGGGGCATCAGAATCAGCAATACACCCCACCTTGGGGGCATTAGAAGCAGAATACGTCCCCTCTTCGGGGCATGTGAAGGAAAGCTACGCCTCGGCATGGGGGCATACAAAGAAAGAAAGCTACACCCCCACTCTGGGGGCATATGAAGAGAAATACGCCCCACCGCGAGGGGGTAGAAGGAGCAGAACATACCCCCGCCTGGGGGCATAGAAGCAGGAGACACACCCCAACTCAGGGGCACATGAAGGGAGGTACACCCCGTCCTGGGGCATAAGAAGCAGCAAGAATGCACCCCGGCTTGGGGGCATTTGAAGAAGAAATATACCCTGATATGAGGGCACATGAAGAGAAATACACCCCCGCCATGGGGGCATGTGAGAAGAATCTACCCAGACCTGGGGGCATAAGAAGAAACAGGGCTGCACCCCGATTCGGGGACATGTAAGGCAAAGGATACACCTCGGCCTGGGGATATTTGAAGAAGAAACATACCCCGCCAGGGGGGGGGCATAGAAGCCATAAAGAATACGCTCAGACTTAGGGGCATCAGAAGCAGTAATACACCCCACCTTAGGGGCATAAGAAGAAACATACACCCCATCTAGGGGTACAGAAGCCATCAAGAAGAAGAAACATACACCCCACATGGGGGGCACAGAAGCCATCAAGAATGCACCCCGGCTTAGGGGAATCTGAAGAAGAAACATACACCCCGCCTGGGGGCATAGAAACCATAAAGGATACACCCCAACCTGGGGGCACGTTGAGAGAAAAACACCCCAGTCCCGAGGCATCAATGAGAAAGGAAGAACAGAACAAAAAGAATAGTCATGAGATAGGCATGGTCTCTGCACCCGCATCTTCACAATAAAAAAAAGAAGAAGAAGAGAAGAAGAGAAAGAAGAGTCACGAGGTAGACGCGGTCTTTGCACCCGCCTCTCCACATAAAAGAAGAGGAGAAGAAGAGAAAAAAGAGTCATGAGGCAAACATGATCTTTGCACCGGCTTCTCCACAAAAGAAGAAGAGAAGAAGGGAAAAAGAGACGTGAGGCGAACATGGTCTTTGCACCTGTCTCTCCATAAAAGAAGAAGAGAAGAAGAGAAAGAAGAGTCATGAGGCAAACATGGTCTTTGCACTGGCCTATCTACAAAAGAAGAAGAGAAGAAGAAAAAAAGAGACGTGAGGCGAACATGGTCTTTGCACCTGTCTCTCCATAAAAGAAGAAGAGAAGAAGAGAAAGAAGAGTCACGAGGCAGACGCGGTCTTTGCACCCGCCTCCCCACACAAAAGAAGAGGAGAAGAAGAGAAAGAAAAGTCATGAGGCAAACATGGTCTTTGCACCGGCCTCTCTACAAAAGAAGAAGAGAAGAAGAAAAAAAGAGACGTGAGGCGAACATGGTCTTTGCACCTGTCTCTCCATAAAAGAAGAAGAGAAGAAGAGAAAGAACAGTCACGAGGCGAACATGGCCTCTGCACCCGCCTCTCCACGCAAAAGAAGAAGAGAAGAAGGGAAAAAAGAGCCACGAGGCAAGCGTGGTCTTTGCACTGGCCTCTCTACAAAAGAAGAAGAGAAGAAGAGAAAGAAGAGTCATGAGGCAGACGCGGTCTTTGCACCCTCCTCTCCACACAAAAGAAGAAGAAAAGAAGAGAAAGAAGAGTCACGAGGCAAACTTTTACCTCCGACCTTCAGCCATCCAACAAATAGAAACCAACAGACCTTCTGCCAACGGGGCGTTAAACCGACGAGACCTTCCGCCGACGGGGCATTAAACTGACTAGACCTTCCGCCGACGGGGCGTTAAACCGACTAAACCTTCCACCGACGGGGCGTTAAACTGACTAGACCTTCCGCCGACGGGGTGTTAAACCGACGAGACCTTCTGCCGACGGGGCGTTAAACCGACGAGACCTTCCGTCGACGGGGCATTAAACCGACTAGACCTTCCGCCGATGGGGCGTTAAACCGACTAGACCATCCGCCGATGGGGCGTTAAACCGACTAGACCTTCCGCCGACGGGGCGTTAAACCTACTAGACCTTCCGCCGATGGGGCGTTAAACCGACTAGACCTTCCGCCGACGGGGCGTTAAACTGACGAGACCTTCCGCCGATGGGACGTTAAACCAACGAGACCCTCTACCGACGGGGCGTTAAACCGACGAGACCTTCCGCCGATGGGGCGTTAAACCGACCAACTTTCAGCCATCGGGGCTTCAAGCCGACAGCTACCCCTTCATCGGCCTTCGGGTCGACAGCTATCTAATTATCGGCCTTCGGGTCGATAGCTACCCCTTCATCGGCCTTTGGGTCGACAGCTATCTAATTATCGGCCTTCGGGTCGAATGCTACCCCTTCATCGGCCTTCGGGTCGACAGCTATCTAATTATCGGCCTTCGGGTCGAGAACTACCCCTTCATCGGCCTTCGGGTCGACAGCTATCTAATCATCAGCCTCTGAGCCGATAGCTACCTCATCATCGGCCCCCTAGTCGGCAGCTGCCTCATCATCGGCCTCCGAGCCGACAGTTATATAATCATCGGCCCCCGAGCCGACATCTACCTCATCATCGGCTCCTATCCGACAGCTACCTCATCATTGGCACCCCAGCCGACAGCTTCCCAGTTAAAAAAATAGACCTCTCATTTTGGTTCGGATCCTTTCCCGGCCAGAGAACAATAGAATAAACCTTCACTTTGGTCCGGACTCTTCCCCGGTCAGAGAACAAAAGAGACCCTTCTCTTCGACTCTCACATCCCGCTACCCAACGCCCCTCTACAGGGCCATCTCGGCCATGGCCCACTCTCAGGATTAATCCATCCGTCCCACCGCACTTCCCGATTCTGGCTCCCGCAGCCCGCTTCCCAGCATCTTTTTAGCCCTTATGGCCCACTCCCATAATGTCCCTTGGGTTCTATATGTTGTGTAGTGGACAGCGGATCTAGAGGGGAGGGGTGAATAGATCTGCCCCTCTTTTCGCAATGTAACCCTCTATATAGCTAGATGAGATAAATTGCAGCGGAATATAACTAGCTAAATGAAGAACACAACGATTTGCTTAGCAAGATGATTACTAATATATCGATTCGAACCTAAGCATGCATTTAGACATGAAACAATCACACAAACAAACCACAACACATGAGATTTTAAGGTGGTTCGGACTGAATCCCCAGTCCTACATCCACCCCTCACCAAATCCGGTGAGGCTCCACTAGTGCCACGCACTGAACCGCAAATCGGAAAGACCACCGATTGCCTTCCTACTAACCACCTGGTAGGGACGTCAACAACGCAGATCGGACAACCTCCGTTTGCCTTCCTACTAACCACCGGTAGGGACGATTCTCAATTTTGATTGTTCGAATGAAATGAAGAAAAAAGAACAAATATCAAGCTATTCAAACATGATATGAAATGAGCTCAAGAAGAAAGATCTTGTCTGAAATTGCTGGAGCTTGAATCGGATTCTTCGATGGATGTAGATCACCAATAGAGGCTTCTATCTTCTTCACAAAACACTCTTCTTGATTCAACAGCAATGGCTTCTTTTTCCTTATGAGTTGTGCTTCCTTGAATCTGCTTGAGTTGATGAAGAGATGTATGGATGTAGCTTTGATCACCTTTGAGAACCTTGAGTGCTTCTAGCTTTGTTGGAGGTTGCTTGCTTCAGATCTCACCTTGAAACACCTTGGAATGGATGAAGAACTTCCTCCCGAAACACTGTTCACGGAGGTGCTACAGTACCTCGAAAGTGAGATCCCTTGATCTCCCTTGAAGCCTTGAAGCATGAGGGTTTCCAATCCTCTTGTATTGGTTTTATAGACCTTGAATGGTCTATAGACAAGCCTCAGACCAGATCCATAATTTGTGGGTGTTTAGGTGACTTTTGGATTAAACAAATCCATGTTGAATGGCCCTTTTCGAAGTTGGAAACAAAGTCAACATTGAAGGCTCGGGGCTGGCGGTCGACCTGCAGCTCCTGGCGGTCGACCGCTACTGAAACACCTGCAAACGGATGGTCCCTGGGAAATCCGATCGACTGCCACTGGCTGGCGGTCGACCGCTACTGAAACATCTTCGGCCTGGGATTCTCTGGCTGGGGCGGTCGACCGCCCCTGTGCTGGCGGTCGACCGCCAGCTGGGCAGAATCCGGATTTTCCCGGGTTGGTCCGTTAACTATCTTAGCTCCGCCGCTTAACTCCTTTAGTAGTCCGTTCATGTCTGTGGCAACAACTTTGACTGTCTTGAAGTTTTATTACTGAGTCTTCGCGACCTGACCACGCAGGTCGATCCGCGTGCGAGGGCGCAACATTGAGCTTTCACTTGTCCATTCATTTGCATATCTGTCATGAACACAACATCACATATGTCAATCATATAAGAGTGAAAAACAACAATGACTAATAGTGTTTAGCCATTATCAAAATCAATAATACCACAGAATGCATATGACCATAGAATGATGTCGAATGACCCAAGTGACCACAGAATGACTCAAATGACTTCAGGGACACAACACTATAGCCCGCTTCCCTAATATCCTTTCGGCCCTTTGCGACCTGTTTCCCTAATACCTTTACTACCACTACGCTTATACGTAACGACAGTATGTTCTTACGTAAAAAAAAGGGAGATATAAAAAGAAAAAAAAGAGAATGCATGATTGCCCTGTTTGCATGCTTGCTTGTAATATGGAATAATACACCTCTTTGGAATTTTCTAGGACCGTGTTTCCTTGCTAAATAATAATGCTACCCCGATTCCGGATGCACGTGCGTCACGGCGTACGCTCGAAGGGAACCCAATTATGGCGGGTGCACACGTCAAGGGGAAGAGTCATGGCTGAATTGGTAAGCCTAACTCACAAAATAAACCTGAGACAATGCTCCCACATTTAGCATTTAATGTGTTCAATAGCTTTCAACCATAGGGATTGCCCGAATTCCTTCTTAGCACTCCACGGAGACTTGAATTCCTACACTCGCGTGAAAGGTAATCGTGAGGAAAAAGCTGCCTACCCCCACTGTAAAAAAATAGAGGAAAAAAAAAGAAGAAAGAGAGAAAAAAGAAGAGAGAGAGTAACGTGGATCCGAGTAGCCGGGAATCCCCACTGAAACAAATGAGGAGACTCACGCGAAATGGTGAAGCGAATCACAATAAGGATGAATCCTAGTAGCCGGGAATCCCCATTGAGACACATGAGGAGACTCACGTTGAACGGTGAAACCCGCTACCAAAATAAACAGATGGGGGCTGTGTGAAGCTACCGAAAGTCGAAAGTCTGAAACTAATGTGTAGGCACTAGAGTGATCCTCGAGTGTCACTAGGAAAACCTACATATCCCTATGGTTAGGGCCCTTTGTTCACACATTTGTACTGCCGTGCCACAGAGAGTTGCCTCAGGTGAAATGCGTGAGTTTAAGCTATGCATGCAAGACGTGCGATATCCTCTTGACAGGCGCACCACCCCTCAGTTGTGCCTCTTGGCCCGCACCGTGTCTGCGAATTATGGGCGATGTCCCTATCCCATCCCCTATAGAGGGAGCTGCCTTACTTATATCTATGTGATGCCTGCTAATGAATGCTTGCATGCTTGAATAAAAAAAATAAAAAAATATATAATAAAAAATAAATAATAAAAATGTGTGTATACAATAAACTCAATTTCGGCCATCGAAGCCTACTTTCCCAGCTCTGGCTCGTAGAGCCCAATCTTGGCCCCCCATGGCCTACCTCTTGCCCTCGCGGCCCGTTAATCTCCCAACTCCGGCTTCTATTATCCGCTTCCCCGATTTGGGCTTTCGCATCTTGCGCCCCAATTTTGGCTTCTGTAGCCCGCTTCCCCGATTTCAGCCTTCGCGGCCTACTTCCGTAACACCAACTCCGGCCCTTGCGGCCCACTTTCCCGAGTCCGGGTTTCATAACCGGTACCCCTGGCGCATTAAAGAACGAAACACCCTTTTGCCCTGGCCCGAGCTTGCCGATCAGGTGAGGAATCAACCCTCTTTCTTCGCACCGACACTAGCTCGTGTCAATGACTTAACCACCTCTCCGTCCCCTCGGGTGACGAACATTTCTTTTGAATCAACAAACTCTTCTCTCCGTCCCTTCGGGTGACGAACACCCCTTTTGAATCAATGAACCTTCTCTCTGCCCTCGTGGCTCGCCTTTCACAACTTCGGCTCTTGAAGCCCGCTTCTAGCCTTGGCTATTTTGGCCTCCCTTATCGGCCCCTGAGCCGACAGCTATTCACTTATCAGCCTCCGAGCTGACAACTATTCACTTATCAGCCCCTGAGCCGACAGCTATTCACTTATCGGCCCCTGAGCCGACAGCTATTCACTTATCGGCCTCCGAGCCGACAGCTATTTTCTATCGGCCCCTGAGCCGACAGCTATCCTTTATTGGCCTCTGAGCCGATAGCTACCTTCATCGACCTCCCAGCCGACAGCTATCCAATTATTGGCATCCACGCCAGCAGTCGCCCGGAGTTCTTCAAAAAAAAAGGGGAAAGAGAAGGGAAGAAGAGAAGAAGAAGGAAAGAGAGAAGAGAAAAGAAAAAGAGAATTAAAAAAAAGAGAAGAGAAGAGAAGAGAAGAAGAAGAAGAAGAAGAGAAGAAGAGAAAAGAGAGAAGAAAAGAAAGAAAAGAGAAGAAAGTGAGCACCCTATGAGGCCAAGTGCACCCCGTCGGCACTGACGAAGAAGAGAAGAAAAGACCAACATATCATGTCAGCGCCCGACACCCCGTAGGCACTGACGAAGAGAAGAAGAGACCAACAAATCATGTCAGCTCCCGACACCCTGTCGGCATTGACAAAGAGAAGAAGAGACCAACAAACCATGTCAACGCCTGATACCCTGTCGGCACTGATGAAGAGAAGAAAAGACCAACATATCATGTCAGCGCCCGACACCCCGTCGACACTCACGAAGAGAAGAAGAGACCAACAAACCACGTCAGCGCCCGACACCCTGTCGGCACTGACGAAGAGAAGAAGAGACCAACAAACCATGTCAGCTCCCGACACCCTGTCGGCATTGACAAAGAGAAGAAGAGACCACCAAACCATGTCGGTGCCCGACACCCTGTCGGCACGGATGAAGAGAAGAAAAGACCAACATATCATGTCAGCGCCCGACACCCCGTCGGCACTGACGAAGAGAAGAAGAGACCAACAAACCATGTCAGCTCCTGACACCCTGTCGGCACTGATGAAGAGAAGAAGAGACAAACAAACCCTGTCAGCTCCCGACGCCCCGTCGGCACTGATGAAGAGAAGAAGAGACCAATAAACCATGTCAGCTCCCGACACCCCGTCGGCACCGACGAATAGAAGAAGAGACCAGTACACCCACGGGCACCCCCCCGGCTCATCCTTCGCCTGCGCTACCCGTGGGTGGGGGGCATTTGTGGACATGCAAAATTGCATGCCCATACGTCCCAACTAGTCTAGCATCAACAACGGCACAGAGTGAGGAAGCCCCGGAGCTACTGGTCATCCGGACTCCCCAAATATGCACACTGCCGTGAAGTCATCTCCGGAGTCACGACAGTGAAGAGAAATCAACCACCAAGAGCCCCACAATCCATGGGCCTCGAAGAAAATCAAATGGGCCATAGCTCGCGCTCACAACGGGCTCAGAACTGCCCATTCAGCCCTTCAGCGGCACACTCCGGGCCCTTTAGCGGCACGCCCCTGGTGCCCTTCAGCGGCACACCCTCGTGCCCGTTCAGCGGCACACCCTGTGCCCCCCCTTCAGCGGCACGCCCCTACCTTCAGCGGCACACCCTTGTGCCCCCTTCAGCGGCACGCCCATGGGGTGCTACGCCGGCACACCCCCGATGCCCCTTCGGCGGCACGCCTCTTTCGGTCCTCTAGCGGCACGCTGGCTGAAGCCTTCAACGGCACGCTCCCCTCGACCCCAGCGGCATGGCTTTCCGCCCTCCCAGCGGTACGCCCTCAGGGCCCTTCAGCGTCACGCTTTCCAGCCCTTCCAGCGGCACACCTTCTGTGTCTTCTAGCGGCACAACCTTTTGACCTCTCAACGGCACACCTTGCCACACGGTGCAACCGATAGAGTGACGTGATGCCCATCCCCTACGATTCGTGGCGCGCAGTGAGCTGGCTGAGGTGTCGCCCAGGGAGGAAGACACGCAAGCTACTCCCTCCTGCAACCAAGGACGGGAGAGTCAACTCCCATTTAATGCCCGTCGACTTCGGACGCTCCCCGCCTTTGGGAGCTCTTGCCGTGGGAGGTATAAAAAGCCTCCGCTGCTCCACACGGACGGACACACAGGAAGACAGGAGAAAAGAGCCATATAAGAAGAGAAGAAGAGAAGAAGAAGGAGAAGAGAAGAAGAGAGGAAGAGAGGGGGAGGAGTGCTCTCCGCTCCACTCACCGCCGCCGCATGTGCGAAAAGAGAAGAGAGGAAGAGAGGGGAGAGTGCTGCTGCTCCACCCACCGCCACCGCTGGAATAGAAGAAGAAAAGGAAGAGAAAGAAGAGAAGAAGAAAAGGGGGAGAGGGCCTGCTGCCCTTCCCCTCCCCGCTGCTACTCCGGCCCCCGGCGTCCGTGCGAAGAGAAAAAGAAGAAGAAGAAAAGAGAGGAGAGAGAAGAGAGTGAGCTGTGGGAGAGGAGGAGTCCATGCTCCGTTCCCCTCCCCACTGTATTTCCTTTTCTTCTTTCTTTTCCTTCATTTCCTTTTTTTATCGTCGTTGCGATGTATTAGCCCCCCCGGGGCACTCCTTTTGTGAGAATAAAAGTAGAAGGCTTGCAAGTATTTTTGGACGTCTTTCTAAAGCATTTCTTCCGTGTTTGCATCCTTCGGGGTTTTACGCCCCTTTCCTTTTTTTCTTTGGTTAGGGTTTACTTCCTCCTGGGCATTTTTGCCTTCGTTCACCCCTTGGCGCCCTCAGTGGCACACCCCAGCCGTGCCTCCAACGGCACACCCCAGTTGTGCCTCCAGCGGCACGCCCCTACGGGCCTTCCCCGGCACACCCCACCCAGCTCCTTCCCCGGCACGCCCTAGCCAAGCCCTTCGCCGGCACACCCCTGCGGGTCTTCCCCGGTGCACTCTAGGCCGCCCTTCATCGACACACCCTGGCCTCCGTCAGGCCGGCACACCTCTCCATCCCCTACAGGCTCCCCGGCTGGCACGCTAGCCACCAACCCCTCCTTCTTGCCCGGTGCACCCCCTAGCAAGTCCTAGAATCGTCTCCCATTCGCCGGTCCCTCCGAGTTTTCCAAAGTTTTATTGAGGTGTTGCCGCTCTCGGGCACCCACCTCCAGTTGTCGGGTTCCGCCACTCCTTTTGGGCGCGTTCCCTGTGTCTCCCTTACGCTCGGGTCAAGGGGAGATGCTGCCGAATTTTTGTTAGAAACGATAACATATTAAAAAAAAAGACAAAAGGAAGCAACAAACAAATGGGACAATAGCGAATTAAAGGGCTAAAGGGAGCAACAAACCAATGAAAAGAACAACAATAAAACGCTTTAACCAAGGCAAGGGAACCGTAATCAACCCAAAGGGAGCCAAATCGAACAACAATTAAACAACTTGAACATTCATCCTCGTGGGAGAAGGAACGGAAATTAATCAAGAGAAGGAAAGAAGAAACCCGTGCAAACTGAATAGAATCAAGAGGGAAAAGAAAAAGAAAAGACATAAGAATGGAAGAGGAGTGGGCTCCGTCCGGACCCCCGCCGGTACACCCTGCCTCGAAGTTTCCTCGGTGTGCTCAACCCCACCGCTTTGAACCCTCCAGCGGCACGGTCTCCCCATGCCCTTCACCGGTACACCCTGCAGCACTCTTGGCCGGCACGCCACCACCCAGCTCCTTCCCCGACACGCTCCTAGGCCGGTGCACCCTTCGCCGGCACGCCCGCCCGTGCCCTTCGCCGGCACGTCCAGCTTGACGGCTCTTCGCCGACACGCCCCTCCAGCCATCCTTCGCCGGCACGCTCCCGCGACCCCTTCGCCGGCACGCCTCCCCTTCCTTTCCCTGACACACCCTTTCTGGCCTCTTCGCCAGCACGCTCCCTTTGTCCGTTGCCCGACACGCCTTTAGCCTACCTTGTCCAGCACGCCTGCCTCCCCTCCAGCCCGGTACGCCATCTGGAGCCCCTTCGCCGGCACGTCCCCCTTTAACCCCTTTTAGCCCTCCAGCGGCCCACTCTCTCTCCAAAAAAAATAAATAATATACAATGATAATGATAACAATATTAAAAATAATAAATTAATAAAAATTATGATAAATAAATAAATCCGAATATATACGTAATAAATAAACAAAAAAATGTGAGATAATAATGATAATAATAATAATAACAAACAAAATAAAGAAAAATCATTCAGAACAAATACATAAAAGGGAAATAAGTAATATATATATATATATATATATATATATATATATTTGGTAACCCAGATAAAAGTAGTAATAATCCACAGTGCATCCCCGTCTCTCCCTGTGGCCCGGTGCTGAAGGAACAATAATGTCGCCCTCGTAGGCCGGGCCTGAGCCTTAGGAGTCATCCCAACATGGTCGTGACCCGACCTCGCCTCGGGCCGACATTCCGATTAAGCCGGACCCGTTTCTCAGGCCGGATCCCTTCCGAGCCACTACTAAAATTGCCGCGCGTTCGGCAGACATTCGAACGGGTTCACCTCGATTCCCACCGCGTTCCTATGATGGACCTGCGTCCGAACATGAAAATGTTCGTGAGTGACCGACCTGGCCGACGGCTCCCATCCCGATATGGTCGTGATCCTACATTGCTCCGGGTCGATAGTTCGTCAAATAGGAATCATTCTATTGGGATTTGTTCTTGCTCTTTCATTAAAATTGCCGTGACTTCGGCACACATTTGTACGGGGTTGTTTCCATCTACGTTGTACCTTCAATGCGGACCTTTGGCCGAATATAAAGCGATTCGTGAGTGACCGATAAAAATTGAAATAGAACGAGATGGCTCTCGCCATCCCTGGACACTTTGCATGGGAATATCAATAAGGCCTCCGTGGGCCACGTGTAGACCTCGAGTCCGTCCTGCTTATGGTCATCGTCTGACCCATATCCTTGGCCTATAGCCCGCTCCCTCTGAACACGTTTTCAGTTTTGGAGTCTAGTCCCGAGACTCTCCCCCGTTGCCCTCCGGCACCGAAAATATTAATGATGCCCACGCAAGCCTCGTTCGGACCGCGGGAGGCGCCCCGGGTATGGTCCTGACCCGATCTCGCACCGGGCCGATAAATTCACTAGTTTCCTGCTACACTAACCGAGATTCAACCAAATATTTTTAGTGCCTCGAAATAATATATTTGCCATATCCCGGCATACATATGTTCCGAGTCTTCCTGCGATGATTGCGATATTCTCAAGCCGGACACCCGTCAGAATATTAAACGGTCCCCTGAATGACCGACACGTTTCGAACGTTCGCTTCCCTAGACGTAGGGCTTCCCAGCTGATTCAAGGGATATTCCCCCGTTGCCCCTTGGCACCGGAAATATTATTGACGCTCATGCGAGCCTGACTTCGACCGCGGGGGGCCCACTGTAGTATGGTCGCAACTTGATCTTGCACCGGGCCAACAGGCTTACTGGTTCCTGACCGCTCTAACCGAGATTTAGCCGAACATTTTCCGTTCTTCTGAACAACAAATTTGCCGTACCTCGGCATACATGCGTTCCAATTTTTCCCGTGACAATCGCGATTTTCTCGAGTCGGTCATTCGTCTGAACATTAAATGGTCAGCACATGACCGATATGATCTCGAATGTTTTCTTCTCGCCCTCGCGCGAGGATTTCAATACCTCCTAATAGACCTTTCATGCAATTAATTTCTTGGCCATGAGGTCCTGAATCCCGATGATTAATCAAGGGTGTTCCCTCGTATGGGGGATGTAAATGACATCGCGACCTTTATGGCGCGGCGGGTTTTGATCCCGACACGAACTACATAATCGTCTGACCGAGTCAGATCGAGCACACCATGGGCTCTTCGGAGCCCGAATAAATTGTCACTTTGTGACTGGCACGCCTACGCACTTAATAAACCAATAAACGAGCGCAATAAACAGATAAACCAAGATGTAATAAAAAGTGCGTCCACAGTCTCCTCGCGTAAAAAGGAATTATTTAAACCTGATCACTCTTGAAAAATTCTGACTATCATGTGATATTGGTTGAGTTGAAAAATTATGGTGAAAACTCGTTGTGGCAGAGCGTAGCCTCCAATACGCTGTTCTCTTAAAATGAAATGCAGTTTGTATAATCTCTCATTGTGTTGATCTGAAAATCTGAATATCCATATGGCTACAGTCTATTTTCATGTTATTCACCTACACATATGGAAATTTGATTTAATATGTATTCAAAAAATTGATTGACAGCATTGACTATTGCATAACTCTTCTGTGTGATTGCACAATCTCCTTGGTGTTGCACATGAGCATCCTAGTTGGTTTGACTCACATGCACTTCTCTTATATCTATTCCCTTCTTCAATAAGTAAAGGGGAGCTGTGTTGCTTGTATATATACGTATCTGTTTAGTTACATTGCATGCATTCATAGTGTTCTCATTTGTAAGTATCTAGCTTTATGCATTTCAATAGAAAACTAAAAAATATGAAAATATGAAAATCACATAAAAGTATTTGATGTTTCCACTGTTATGTTTTTTCGACAAACATTTTGATTTTACTTTGCCATTGCATCTTGTGAAACTCTGAAATGGGCTTTAGACTTTGATTGTTATCATCTTGAACACTTCATGTTGCATAAATCTTCCAACTATGGTATCATATCTTCGGGGCCAACTCTCATGAACTGAAATTTCATATCTTTGAGGCCAACAATTAGCAACAATTGGTATCCGAAGTGGTATCATCTCTTCAGGGCTAACATGTTCATATCATGTCAAATAACCTCTCTCT
Source organism: Amorphophallus konjac (assembly GCA_022559845.1). NCBI lineage: Eukaryota > Viridiplantae > Streptophyta > Magnoliopsida > Alismatales > Araceae > Amorphophallus > Amorphophallus konjac. The sequence goes on from CM040122.1 coordinate 136,156,511, forward strand.
CTTCAGGCCGAATTTAGAGAGATGAAAAAATCACCATAACCCCCTGTGTTTTTGTAGATGACAAAAGGGGGAGAATATTGGTTATGTACTCAATGCCTTCTACTCAATGCTATCTTCTTGGACTCTCGCACACATTATTTTATCATCATCAAAAAGGGAGAGATTGTTGCATCCCCTAGTTGATCTTTGGTGTTTGGTTTTAATGATAACAAAATAATTGTGCTTGTGAGGACGTGCAACATTGAGCAACGTGTTTATCAAACTGAGTATGCTTATGTGTGTTTCATTGAGAAACATGTATGCATCTTGGTTGATGAGTTAAAAGATGACTTCAAGATTCTCACTTGGAAGTCATATGAATGATTGTTGTTTAAGGAACTCATGCTATGTTATCCTGGCTTGCAGGATCAAAATCAGCTTGGAACTCAAAGGAGTCCATCAATGAAGTTCTTCTTCAAAAAGGGAGTTAACTCTCTCATTGCATTGCGTTGACTCTTTCCATGTTTATGTATTTCATCAAAGGGCTTTTCAAAATCTTGATTGAGTATTTTTATGTATTTTCCACATGAGATTTTTGGGCTTGACCCTCAATCTATTCACTTGAAATTTGATGAATGTAATTTTATTGATGTTCTCTCATTATATGGATTCTTGGTCATGTTATTTTGGCAAAACAAGGAAATGTGCTCAGTGTGTGCTTGAAAGTTGATTAAGATAACTCATGTGAATTTTGGTGAAATTGGAGTTTATAATGTTCACATGTTTTTCTCATATTCATGTCTAAATGATCATATAGGATTTGATGGTTTGAGATTGTGTTTCATGCATTTTTAATATGTTAGGTTGCTTGGCTAGCTAGCCTCATAGATTTGCTTAGATGCATGGTTCTTCATTCCAATCCTTAGTTGGGTGAATTTGTGTAATATGCATCTTCATATTTCTAAAGAAGGATCATTTGGTGCATAAAGGTTTTATGGTTATTTTTCAAAGCTTTGAATGTCTTCCATGTATACTCTTTATGGAGCTTGGTTACATGATGCACTCATATTGGACAATTGCATTACTATATAAACTTGATTTCTTGATGTGGATGAACATGTTTTCAAAAGAGTTTTTATGCATCTTGAACATGGATTTTAATGTATGTGCTTTCTGCACTTTCTTTATGGTTACAAGTTGCTCATACCTTGTTCACATGCATAGAAATATCCCTCGATCTTTAGCTTAGAACATTTATGGTTCAAAGTGTTCGTATGCATCTTGAACATGGGTTTCATGTATATACTTCATGCATTTATCATTTGGATTATTGAGCTAAAGTTCTAATCATTTTTCTTATGATTTTGTAGGTTAAGATCCTTAATATAAACCCTCCAAGATCAAAGGAGTTTGATGCCACAGAGTTTGGAAGGGTTTCAATGGAGCTTGGGGCTGAAATCTAAAAGTCTGGAATTTACTGTAGCTTTAGGTCGACCGACCCTATAGCTTAGGTCGACCGAACTTGGCAGAGTTGGCCACCTGTAACACATTCTGATGCTGTTAATTCCGGTCGATCGACCAAATGTTTAGGTCGACCGAACACAGCGTAAACCCAAAAATGAGGATCCGAAACCCATCTAAACCCAATCCATTTGTGCTTAACTCCTACCCCTTTGCCCTTGGGTTAGTGGGAGACCTATTGGGGGTCCTTTTGGAGGTTTCTAGAAGGGTTATACTGATGCGGGACGAGACCACGGACACGACAAGCTCGTGACTATCCCTTAACGAGGGAAGCGTCGGACGTGCGCGGTTGAGAAACCGACAGTGAGCTAGGGTGGTCGGCTCTCTCGCGTGCCCGGATCGGGTCACGGGACGGTCTCGCACTCTCTCGCAGCAGCGGTAATGAATAGATAAAGCGAGCTAGATATCTCTACACATGCTCTCTAGCAGCGGCATAAACAAATATATATGAAGTAAGCAAAATGCCAGGCAAGGAGCGAACACGATACCTCCACGCGCTCGGCGTGGGGAGGACGGACCCGGCCGAAACGCGTACTCCCGGGATAAATATTACACCATATTACAGCAAATGAATTACTGCCCACTCCACGCAGGGAGGTAAAGGGCTACACAAATGGGCCCGGGAGGACCAAATTCGGGTTGACGGGCGGCTTCTCGCGTCTCTTCGGCAGCACCCGAACTTGTGACTGTGGGGCCCACGTGCTGTCCGGAGGGGCCGTGTGGGACCCGATGGCATCGATGTAGTGGGGACACTTAGGGAAGCGCTCCCCGGGCTGACGGCACGCTGGTTCGCCGTCCGGAGGCCGGGCGGCTCCGTTCGGCACCGGTCGGAAAAACCGATCGGAAATCTGCCGGTTCTGTATTTCAGCGCGCGCTCTGGCGAGAACGGACGCTGCGATCAGCATCGGTGTCGGAATGCGACGAGATCAGAGCCGTTGGAAAGCTGCTTCGAAGTACTGCAATATAGTGGCCTTCAGAAAAATTCACCAGATTTTTACTTTGTGTTGGTGAATTTTATATGCTACTGTTGTACAGTAACCGAAGACTTAGATCTGCAGAGAACTTTCCTGTTGATTGCCTTTGACCGTGAAGTAGATGTCTGAATTTGAAGATGTGTTCTTCAGCAAGGTTGTAGGAAATCGAACAAGAAAACCAGGAATATTTTTGGATATAGATTTGGAGGTGGTGGTGATTTGTTCTGATTTTGGAAGTGGAGGGTGGTCGGATCTGGGATCTGACTGACAACACTGTAGCTGAGGAAGAACATGAATTTCTAAAAATAGATAGAAGGCAGATAAAAAATTAACAAAATTTGTAGATGTAGGGGGTGATGGACAGAACGCCCAGTAAAATTGGGAGGGTTTTGAAAAATCAAAAAAAATGGCCGGAGGTGAGAAACACAGGACTGCTGTCACTGTAGACAGAGACAAAACAGAACTAGGAATGAAAGATGCACGAAAATGAAAAAAATACTAAACGATGGACTTTGGGCGTGAAAAGTTAGGTGGAGCTTGAGATGCAAGGGAAGAATACATCATAAAAATTGTAGACTACGAAGAGGCCGTGGCTGATAGCAAGAATTTCTGGAAGAGACCTCTATTCAGCAGGACAGAACACCGAGAACGGTTTCGCGGCGGCTCGAAGGCGGCACGAACGGCGGCGGCGGCGGCACAGACGATAACCGGAGATAGAGGGGAGGGGATAGAAGATAGAAATCACTCTAGAACTGGAGGTTGGAGGAGAAAAACCAGAGGGAGAGAGGAGGGGCTCAAGAACACTATTGATTTTCCAATAATTTTCTCTTCATTTCTTCATTAATCTCTAATGACACTATACATAGGCTTATATAGAAAATGGCAAGCGGTGGGGGGCTGGGAATTTCATGGGAAATAAGTCATTTTCTTCCCCCATGTGGTCAAAACTCAAAAAAAAATAAATTACATATGAATGGAGCACTCCTTTGACTAGGTAGGTAAGGTAGGTGGCCAACCTTTGAAATTTTAACCTCTTTGTCTCCCATGTGGTCAATTAGCATTCAAACCTTCTAGATGGCCACCTAGGATGGTTGACCAGCCCCACATGGACGAGGTGGACCAATGGGGAAGGGGAGGGGGCCCCCTAACTGGACCTACTACACATTTGCACAAAAATCCACACAATCCTAGGGAATGACACATTGGCTTACAAAGTATTACAATTGTACATATACTTTCCCAAGGATATAAAAGTAAATAAAAGGACTCAAATGTAAAAATAAAAGTTAATGCTCGGCGTCGATTCCCATCAACTCTCCCCGGGTGGGAGGAACTCGACCCCGTCGAGTAGGGGTATGGATGCTCAAGTACTCCGGCGGATCCGTCACCGTGCCGAGTAGCGCGGGTATGCTCCACTCTAAGTGACCGTCACCTGCTCAATCCATATATACTCGATATGCACAAGCTGCTACGGGCTAGAGGTGGACACTTCGGGTGGGGCACTCTCAAAAGGGGAGGAGGCGGCTCGAAGACTCACTAGGAATCACCACTGGGTCCCTGTAGGTGATGTTGGGTTCGATGCAGTATTCAGAGGGGGGGGTGAATGAATATGACTTTTAAAAAACCTTTCGCCCAGTTAAAATTTCGCTCACTAAAAATGCTAGTTCGCAAACTAAATAAACTTGAAGGCTAAATGGCAGTTGTGGAACTAACCAAACACACAATGAGATCACTGGAGTGCTAACAAGACATATTTAGTCAATCTGAAAACTAATAAACTCTTCTGCTCAACCAGAAGCCAAACACATGGAGCGCCCCTATGCAATCACCTAGCGGAAGCACAAATAGACAAGTCAAATCACAGTGCACAAGGGGTTTTTAGGTGGTTCGGTCCAGCAGACCTACATCCACCCCACACTCAACCCGAGTGTGGCTTCCACTAGCTCACGCTAGAAACCGCAGACTTAGTCTGCAACAGGTGCTGCCACACAGCTTGACCAGGGGAACAACCTCCCCTCTTCCTCCCAACCGGAGGGACACCCCAAGTGACTCCCAACCACTTGGAAACTAGAGACGCACAGTCTCTCTTCCTCCAAACCGGAGGGAACACACCAGTGACTCCCAGTCACCAGCAAACCAGAGGTCGAAGACCTCTCTTCCTCCAGACCAGGAGGGACACCTGGACTTGCAACCCACAAGCCCAGAACCGGAGATCAGATCTCCCTTCCTCCAAACCGGAGGGAACACACAAGTGACTTCCAGCCACTTGCAAACTAGAGGTCGCAGACCTCTCTTCCTCCAGACCAGGAGGGACCCGACCTCAATCCAGAGGATCGGAAGTACAAAGCTAACCAAATGAAAAAGGAAAAATAAGAAAGGAAAAATACACAGCGATCAGAAAGCTGTAAAGAAAGATAACACAGATGTGGCTCGCATGGAGCTGACTGGCCTGGATTTGATCCACGGTCCAGTAGACAGATCTTCAGGTAAGCTTCTCTTCCTCTTCTCTTCTCTCTCACTTTCTTTTTCTCTTTACCCTCACGAGCTCTCTAACTCTCTCTTTCTCTTCTTCTCCTTCTGCTCTTCTTCTCTTTCTTTTCTTCTTCTTTCGCAGGCTCTCTCTGTCTCTTCTCTTCTCTTCTTCTTCTGCTTTCTACTGCAGCTCTTTTCTTCTTCTGCTCTTTCACTCTCTCGATCTCTGCTCCTCTATTTTCTTCGGCTCACACTTCTTCTATTTCTTCTTCTTCTCTTTTTTCTTCCTCTTTTCTTTTTCTGGATCGAAGGGCTTTCTGCTCTCCAGGCTTCTTCTTCGATCAGTCTTCATCTGTTGGATGAAGGCTTCCTTTTATAAGCAGCAGCCAGCAGGAGGGCAGCACTGGGCGCGTATGGCTTCCACATTTTCCGCCCAGAACTTGTGGCCACGTGTCAGTCTCTCAGCCAACTTTAGCACACGTGTCATAATCCTGTCTGCCCTTCCAGCCTCGGATCACGTGCCGCCCAGTCACTGGGGAATATTCTTCCTCGGACCACCTTCTTCTTTTTGTTTTTCTTCTTCTCCTGCAAAGAGATTAAAACCATTAATACTCAGGGTTCTCTATATATATATATAGCTGAAATAAGTCGGTTGACACTCAAGCTAAAGCTGCACGAGGTGTGTAGGAACAACAAAAGGTGCACTATACTGAGAACGACACGAGGTACATAAGATGACTACAGCACGAGATAAATAGAGAACGACACGAGGTACCACAGTAACAAAGCTAACACTACAAAGGGAACGACACGAAGTCAGATGAGAACAGCACGAGGTAAATAGAGAACGACACGAGGTACCACAGTAACAAAGCTAACACTACAAAGGGAACGACACGAAGTCAGATGAGAACAGCACGAGGTAAATAGAGAACGACACGAGGTACCACAGTAACAAGGCTAACACTACAAAGGGAACGACACGAAGTCAGATGAGAACATCACGAGGTGAGAAGGAAATAACACGGAGTAAAATGGTAGTAAAACACGCGATCAGAGGAAACCTGGACGAAGATAGAAAGAAGCAACACGAAGGCATAAAAACAGCACGAAGACACAAACACAGAAATAACATGAAGACTCAAACACAAAAATCACACGAAGACGTAAAAATAACACGAAGACACAAACACAGAAATAACATGAGGACACAACAAGAGACGGTCAACGAGACGCTGACGCTGTACAGACTTAAGCTAAAGCAAGATAGTCGATGTATAGACTTGATGCAGAAGCCTTCAAGTGATGTGTTGACTTTGATCAGATGAGACACTGGAAGAGACGGACCAATGTATAGACTTGACAGAGATCTCTGCAGCGAATGTATAGACTTAGAATCATGGAGGTAAATGTATAGACATCAACTCTGCACATCGAATGTATAGACTTCAAGTGTGAAGACCATTGTATAGACTTTGGATTCGAAGATCAATGTGCAGACTTTTGATTTCACTGTGGATGTATAGACTCTGAGGAAATGAAACGAGTCAGTGTACAGACTTCAAATTCCACCGACCAGTGTATGGACTTCAATAGTGAACGGCTGTACATACTTCATGTGAAAACCCAATGTACAGACTTTGAATTCGAAGACCAATGTGCAGACTTCAAGTTTAACTGTGGATGTACAGACTTCAGGTGTGAAGACCATTGTGCAGACTTTGGAGAACAGTTCAATGTATTGACTTAGCGTTGTAGACATGAAGATGAATGATCAGACAATGTATAGACTTCACAGTTCAACAGCCATTGTATGGACTTTGAAACAGCAAATGAATAAGTATGTACACTGAGTAGAAGAGGCAGGCTGTATAGACTTGGAGTTTAACATGCATGAAAACCAGTGTACAGACTTGAATGAGTATAGAGTGTATAGACTTGAAGGCCTGAAGGCGATGTGCATACTTGCTGAGTTGACGCTGCAGCCCAATGAGTTGACGCTGCAACGTATACACTTTACGTTCAACTGATGATGTGTAGACTTGAAGTTAGACAAACCAGACAATCAGTGTTCTGATGAGTCGACGCATCAGCAAGAGTGGGTCGACCCACTACTGTTCATACTAACTAAGCAGAGTGTAGCAATGAATGCTTTATGCATCAGTTAACACGACTGAACATCAAAAATGTTAAACTAAACTGAGCAGCAAGATGACTGAACATTTGATAGACTGAATAACAGCATGATGACTCACACAGCAGGATGACTCACAGTGATTAACTCACATCAAAAACCAATCATCAAAACCATCATTAAAACCATCATCAAAACCAAAACCACATGGGCACAACAATCTCCCCCTTTTTGATGATGGCAACACTACACAGTGAGTCAGTCTGATGACTCAAACTATTCTCCCCCTTTGACTTCATCAAAAAGAAAATAGTTTGAGAGATTAAAGCATGTATAAAAATTCAGTCAATTTCTCCCCCTTGCAAGAACATGATTCTCCCCCTTTAAGAGTGTCAGCAAAAGCATGAGTTAGAGATGATCAAAAGGACCCTGCATACACTGGTTGAATGATATACTCCCTCTTTGGCATAATCAAAATAAACCATGGGAAGGGTATGAATGTAGATGCAGATACCAGAAATATGAATGCAAGGGCACAATTCTTCTCCTTCTATGCAACATGATGCATATGACAAGGAGGCTCCCCCTTAATAAATGGAACCTTATGAAATGAATGAGAAGGAGACCACATGGGCAAACAAGGAGAAATTCAGGTCAATGAGCCAAGGACATGAGCAGAGGAGTTTCAATTAACAGATTTTTCAAGGATGCTCCAAACATAAGAAGTTCAGCCACATTTTCAAAGAGATATCAATCTCATAAATCCAAAACATAAGTTTTCAAGGTCTTCCATTATAAGGGCTTATGAATGAGCTTTATTGAACATCATGGTTTAAACATGATGTATGTAGAGTTTATCAATAAAATTCTGTAATGATATCTAAAACCATGGTTTAATAAAAATGAACCAAGCCCTCATATTTATCTTGATAAAACTCCCTTTCTCTTACACAATCAAATTTATTGACTTCTTTCGGAATTACATGCATCAGTATTGAAATCAAGCAATTATGAAGTCATAAGATTTTGTCTAGGACTGTAGCAATTTGATTTTAGCATCAATATTCAGATATTTCAATTCGTTCAACAATTTTTCATGCTACAAATTTTACGAGCACTTTAGTTCAGTGCACACCTTGTAACTAGAGGATATACCTTGATTAGAGGCCAATATCCCTAAGCACTTAGTGTGACTAACTGTCATGCTATATATGAACAGAGATAACATTTACACATCATGACACACTGCAAATCATTTCTTGATGAGTGAGTTGTATTTCTCAGTGTGCATGCCATTGCTCTGCCTGATTTTCAATGAATTTTATGCAGAGTTAACTAAGGCACCTCATGACACAGTCCTTTGGACATGGTTTCTTAGTGACCAAAGTCATTGCTCTGACAACAATTACCCTTTAGACAATTCAGACAAATTCATTTGCTTCAAAACAATAACAATTTCATGTACTTAACCAAATAAAGCCATGAATTCAATAATGCAGATTTTAGAAGATTTTACAAGACACAACATGAAACAGATGGTTAAGGTTTATTAAACATGCTTCAGATATTTTTAAGAGATTTTAAAGCCAAACTCATTGAATACATTAAACTTAAACCACATGAGTTATTTCAGTCATTCATAAAAATGTATAATAGAAGATTTCTAGTTCAAGAATTTTTAGATTTATGATCGAGATAGTCCCATTGAAATCTTCATGAAAGACTGATAGAAATTCTGATACCAAATGATACCAATTGTTATCAATTGATAGGAGAGATTTTGAAGCTCAGTGTTTTCAAATTATGATCAAGGTTTGGTCAAATAGAATCAATGAAGGGGATATGCACACAAGGCAAGATATCAGGAGGTCAGGCAAGTTCCAGGATGTTCAAAGTTAACATGCACATGACTACCTTCATGTAATGTATTGACTCCCCCTGACAACATGCATTTAGACAATATTTTTGGCATTTTCAATCTAAGGAAATGCAATGCACTTTATGTATGCAAAAACACATGCAAGTAACTCCCCCTTAAAACATGCAATGTTTGCCATGAGAAACTGAGCATATGATTTTGATTCATGCACATTCAGACTGTCCTAACCAGCAAGGTGACCCATGGTACTAGGCGGAGCACTTGGTCTAAAAGACCACCTCACACATAGTAAGAACCTCCAGACAGACTTCCCTGCCTTTTGGTACCTTACCATTTATATACCATTGAGGTCAAGCATGATAATTCAACATGCAGTCCAGATTTCCAATCAATTATCAATCTGAATTATGCACTGATATCTCAACATGTGCTCATGAGAGGCACGATAGATTTTTTAAATGTGAGCATGCATATATGGATCAAATACACACCAATGCGTCAACGCATTAAAAGCCATACAGAACCCATATAGACGAAAACAGACAGGTACGAGCTAATGGGAGGGCAAGTTCCAAGCCATGTATATATGCAGTTTAGATTTTCAGAAGTTTCAGAGTGCATGATCAGAGAGTAGTGAAAATGGCAGATGATAAATGAATATGCAAGAACAAATTTAATATGCATGCACTAGATGAAACTAAGAACATGATATGCAAGAATACATCAAACCAGATATGCAATGAGTTTTAAAATGGGAAATGCAGAGAGATTACCTGAAAAGTGTGAGAATGGGGTTTTTCATTCTTGAGTGCCTTGGATCATTACCCCTTTTATTTCAGTCCCAAGGCACACCTGCATAGCAATGTTATTTTGCACAAACAGGTACCCAAGAAGTCTTGGGTCCTGACATGACAGTATTACTCCAAGCAGGTTTTCTCAGCACATTTTTAACTTGATGATCACCAAATTTCATCAGAGGATGACCATCCATCAAATGTCCAAATTTGCCATAATGATGGCAAGAAGTAGCAGTTTTCAAATCTGATTTATGCACATTCTTGTTAGCATAAATTCTATGTGCATATACATGAAATTTTTTGTTAACAGAATAAAAATTTTGTTTACCAAAACCAGTTTGGTTTTGATATCCTGCCAGCCAACAGATTGCAGCCCTGTGACCTGGCTTCCCACAACAAGAGCAATTCAGATTCTTTCTCCTAGGAACATGATTTCTAGCATGATATTTTTGTACAGTAGTAGCAGCAAAGTCATCTAACTCCATTGTCTTGCATTCATGCATGAGATGACCCATTTCATGACAGTAAAAGCATTTGGATATCTTGTTTTGAGCAGAATAGATTTCTTAGCATAAGAGGTCCCAGCATGAAATCTATCATTATCATTCTTCATGACAAGGCAATCATCAAGTACATGGCCAGAATTTCCACAATAGAAGCATTCAACATTCCTTCCGTGAATAATTGAAAATTTCTAGCCTTAGGCTTGTTTGCATGAAATTTACTATTCTTCTTCAGTGTTCTCATTTTCACATTTTCCTTTTGTTTTTGAATCTTCTGATCATCAGACTGTTTTGAAGACGGTGCAGAAGTACTAGCTAAGTTTGAGCTACTTACAAATGTTGCGTATAGTTTGTTCCTTACAGCTTGCTTAACTTGAGAATTGCACCTTTTCTCTTCATTCAATTTGGTGACTTCCACATTCAAAGAATCTTCCATTTTTTCTTTACCTTTGGCAAATTTTGACAGAGAGTTGTTTAGATTTTCAATTTCAATTTGCAAGGTCATAATGTGGTCGACACATGAAATAACCTGATTTTGTAGCCCATCATTCAGACTTTTCAGGATCTCATTCTCCTGATTTAACTTCAATTCAATGTTTACTTCTTTTTCTCTCAAAGTTGATTTTTCTCTTTCTACCGTTAGCCATCTTTCAGAGAAAACAGTGTTAAGGACCATTAGCTTTTTATTTTGTTCCTTCAGATGGATGTTTTCTTTAATCAGCTTATCTTTTAATTTATCAATTTCCTTCTTCTGAGTCAGCAGAGAATCATTTTCTTCTTTCAAGGAAGTGATTAAGTTTTTCTGTGCATTATCATCAGAATGTAATTCTTCAATCAATTCCTTCAATTTAGATTTTAGATTTTCATTTTTAGCCTTTAGACATGTGATTTCAGCATTTTTCTCTTTTCTTAATTTTCTCTTTTCTGATTTGACTCTTTCATATTTATCTAGAAGATGCTCATGCATGGCAGCTAACTCATCATGGCTAATATCCTCGGTCTCAGAAATTACCTGGGATGAGGACTCATCTGATTGATCACTCCTTCTTACCATGAGACATTCTTCTTCCTGTTCCACATGTGTTGCAGTCACTCTATCAAAAATTTCTTTTGCAGTGCTACAATCTGAGATAAAAGAAAAATCGTCAGAATCAATTGCAGCCTTCATTAGATTTAGAGCTCTCACATTATCATCATTTTTCATCTTGTGATCATAAGTCCACTTAGACTTATCCTTAGGAATTTTATATGGACCGTGAGATATAACCTTCCACAGTTGGGGATTAATAGAGTTAACATGCTTGCACATACGATATAGCCAGAAATTAATATGTGAACCACTGAATAGCGGAGGATGAGCCATTAACACAGATCAAAACTAATTCAAAGTAGTGAATTCAACCCAATAAACCAAATCTAACAGAAATGCACCGAAAACAGCAGAATCGGATCTGCAGGTCGCTGGACCTTCTATGCAGACACCGCTCTGATACCAAGTGTTGGGTTCGGTGCAGTATTCAGAGGGGGGGGGGTGAATGAATATGACTTTTAAAAAACCTTTCGCCCAGTTAAAATTTCGCTCACTAAAAATGCTAGTTCGCAAACTAAACAAACTTGAAGGCTAAATGGCAGTTGTGGAACTAACCAAACACACAGTGAGATCACTGGAGTGCTAACAAGACATATTTAGTCAATCTGAAAACTAATAAACTCTTCTGCTCAACCAGAAGCCAAACACATGGAGCGCCCCTATGCAATCACCTAGCGGAAGCACAAATAGACAAGTCAAACCACAGTGCACAAGGGGTTTTTAGGTGGTTCGGTCCATCAGACCTACATCCACCCCACACTCAACCCGAGTGTGGCTTCCACTAGCTCACGCTAGAAACCGCAGACTCAGTCTGCAACAGGTGCTGCCACACAGCTTGACCAGGGGAACAACCTCCCCTCTTCCTCCCAACCGGAGGGACACCCCAAGTGACTCCCAGCCACTTGGAAACTAGAGACGCACAGTCTCTCTTCCTCCAAACCGGAGGGAACACACCAGTGACTCCCAGTCACTAGCAAACCAGAGGTCGAAGACCTCTCTTCCTCCAGACCAGGAGGGACACCTGGACTTGCAACCCACAAGCCCAGAACCGGAGATCAGATCTCCCTTCCTCCAAACCGGAGGGAACACACAAGTGACTTCCAGCCACTTGCAAACTAGAGGTCGCAGACCTCTCTTCCTCCAGACCAGGAGGGACCCGACCTCAATCCAGAGGATCGGAAGTACAAAGCTAACCAAATGAAAAAGGAAAAATAAGAAAGGAAAAATACACAGCGATCAGAAAGCTGTAAAGAAAGATAACACAGATGTGGCTCGCATGGAGCTGACTGGCCTGGATTTGATCCACGGTCCAGTAGATAGATCTTCAGGTAAGCTTCTCTTCCTCTTCTCTTCTCTCTCACTTTCTTTTTATCTTTACCCTCACGAGCTCTCTAACTCTCTCTTTCTCTTCTTCTCCTTCTGCTCTTCTTCTCTTTCTTTTTTTTTCTTTCGCAGGCTCTCTATGTCTCTTCTCTTCTCTTCTTCTTCTGCTTTCTACTGCAGCTCTTTTCTTCTTCTGATCTTTCACTCTCTCGATCTCTGCTCCTCTATTTTCTTCGGCTCACACTTCTTCTATTTCTTCTTCTTCTCTTTTTTCTTCCTCTTTTCTTTTTCTGGATCGAAGGGCTTTCTGCTCTCCAGGCTTCTTCTTCGATCAGTTTTCATCTGTTGGGTGAAGGCTTCCTTTTATAAGCAGCAGCTAGCTGGAGGGCAGCACTGAGCGCGTGTGGCTTCCACATTTCCCGCCCAGAACTTGTGGCCACCTGTCAGTCTCTCAGCCAGCTTCAGCACACGTGTCACAATCCTGTCTGCCCTTCCAGCCTCGGATCACATGCCGCCCAGTCACTGGGGAATATTCTTCCTCGGACCACCTTCTTCTTTTTGTTTTTCTTCTTCTCCTGCAAAGAGATTAAAACCATTAATACTCAGGTTCTCTATATATATATATACCTGAAATAAGTCGGTTGACACTCAAGCTAAAGCTGCACGAGGTGTGTAGGAACAACAAAAGGTGCACTATACTGAGAACGACACGAGGTACATAAGATGACTACAGCACGAGATAAATAGAGAACGACACGAGGTACCACAGTAACAAAGCTAACACTACAAAGGGAACGACACGAAGTCAGATGAGAACAACACGAGGTAAATAGAGAACGACACGAGGTACCACAGTAACAAAGCTAACACTACAAAGGGAACGACACGAAGTCAGATGAGAACAGCACGAGGTAAATAGAGAACGACACGAGGTACCACAGTAACAAGGCTAACACTACAAAGGGAACGACACGAAGTCAGATGAGAACAACACGAGGTGAGAAGGAAATAACACGGAGTAAAATGGTAGTAAAACACGCGATCAGAGGAAACCTGGACGAAGATAGAAAGAAGCAACACGAAGACATAAAAATAGCACGAAGACACAAACATAGAAATAACATGAAGACTCAAACATAAAAATAACACGAAGAAGTAAAAACAACACGAAGACACAAACACAGAAATAACATGAGGACACAACAAGAGACGGTCAATGAGACGCTGACTCTGTACAGACTTAAGCTAAAGCAAGACAGTTGATGTATAGACTTGATGCAGAAGCCTTCAAGTGATCTGTTGACTTTGATCAGATGAGACACTGCAAGAGACGGACCAATGTATAGACTTGACAGAGATCTCTGCAGCGAATGTATAGACTTAGAATCATGGAGGCAAATGTATAGACATCAACTCTGCACATCGAATGTATAGACTTCAAGTGTGAAGACCATTGTATAGACTTTGGATTCGAAGATCAATGTGCAAACTTTGGATTTCACTGTGGATATACAGACTCTGAGGAAATGAAACGAGTCAGTGTACAGACTTCAAATTCCACCGACCAGTGTATGGACTTCAACAGTGAACGGCTGTACATACTTCATGTGAAAACCCAATGTACAGACTTTGAATTCGAAGACCAATGTGCAGACTTCAAGTTTAACTGTGGATGTACATACTTCAGGTGTGAAGACCATTGTGCAGACTTTGGAGAACAGTTCAATGTATTGACTTAGCGTTGTAGACATGAAGATGAATGATCAGACAATGTATAGACTTCACAGTTCAACAGCCATTATATGGACTTTGAAACAACAAATGAATAAGTATGTACACTGAGTAGAAGAGGCATGCTGTATAGACTTGGAGTTTAACATGCATGAAAACCAGTGTACAGACTTGAATGAGTATAGAGTGTATAGACTTGAAGGCCTGAAGGCGATGTGCATACTTGCTGAGTTGATGCTGCAACGTATACACTTTACGTTCAACTGATGATGTGTAGACTTGAAGTTAGACAAACCAGACAATCAGTGTTCTGATGAGTCGACGCATCAGCAAGAGTGGGTCGACCCACTACTGTTCATACTAACTAAGCAGAGTGTAGCAATGAATGCTTTATGCATCAGTTAACACGACTGAACATCAAAAATGTTAAACTAAACTGAGCAGCAAGATGACTGAATATTTGATAGACTGAATAACAGCATGATGACTCACACAGCAGGATGACTCACAGTGATTAACTCACATCAAAAACCAATCATCAAAACCATCATTAAAACCATCATCAAAACCAAAACCACATGGGCACAACAGGTGACTGATCCGGGTATTGAGGTAGAACCGTTCCCAAACTCCTCGTGTGAGTCTACTCGCTTTCACACTCATAAGGGACTGACATCGACGAGCTTGCACACGACATATGCAGACTCACCATGCACTAACACACATATGCAAACCACACAAATAAGAAACCGACTCATACATGACTCTAGACACCTATTGTTAGTCCGACCCGTACATAGGTGACGGCGGACCAGGACACCCGAATGTGTGCCATGCATGCATGTTATGTAACCGGAGATGGGTGGTATGGGGAACACCTAAACATCCAAGTATGACCCAGTCCTGCATGGATGGCCCTTTGGATTTGGGGGACTTGAGAGGGCTAGGAGGGCCGAATGTTGTTGTATCGTGGATGGGCTTGGTGGGTGTAAATGACCCGGCCCGTGGGGTAGGAGTGTGATAGTGGACTCCCTTGAAGAAATGAACTATATAAGGTGGGTCATGGGGTCCACTTAGGAATGGGTCAAAGGGATCGAAGAAGGTATGACCCCTTGTGGTGGGCTCCCCCAAGTCACGGTCCCACGTGTAGAAGTTTTGAAGGTGTGGATAGTCACCTTCTTGCATTGTGATGGGTGGGACGGGGACCGTAAGCAAGAAGTATGATTCCTCCCTCGGACAAAAGGGTATGGATTCGGGCTCGACCGGTAAGGGAAGGAGTAAGAGGATCTCCGTGGTGACACAGCCCACGGTGCACTCGGAGGTAATGGACCCATAGGCCGGATGGGTGAAGCTAAGACTAGAAGGTTGGTCGAAGCCTCGGGCCAATAAATGTGTAAAGGTCAACTGTCGATCTAACCCTTTAAGAAGGTCGTCCAATGTGTCCACATAGTGACGAGACCGGAAGGTGGTATGAAATGAGTTGCTTGACACTAGTGGTAGTGTGGGGTCCATTGATGGGAAGGGAGGTGGGACCAAGCCATCTTTGAGCCAACTAAGAAGCGGCTCGGCTATGAAAAGCGTACCCGTTAGAAATACGGGTGGCTCGGGCCTTGGTGGTTCCAAATGAGAGGATTCCGAATCAAATTCGGAAATAGAGATGGATGACATTGGAACTCTCTCGAGTGGTGAAGGCCATGGTGTAGGTGGCTGGGAGGTGGATGCTTGTCGAAAGCCACCATACCGAGAGAAGTGTGACTCAAATGGTTCGACCACTAGAGCGACCGTATAGGATTCCGCTAGAGAGAATGCATTGCGGATAAGACATTCCAATTGGAAGTGAAGGCGCAAACCTCTCCGGAACTGAAATGCGGCCGTGTTGCTCTCCTCTCCCAAGCCATGTTCCAACCAATACTTATGATATGCCCGAATGTACTCGGACACGGACCTATCACCTTGGACGGGTCGACATGGGTGGGCCATAGTTGCCAAAATACGGGAATGGATCCCTAGGAATGGATATGCAAGGCCATTTGGGCAAGACACTAGACACGACCCTAAGTAATGCAAAGTTGGAATGCATGCACACTAAGGACCCTAGACATAAACCAAGACTCGGTACGTGGCGGAGATAATTGACCCGAAGGTCACTCGCGCAAGTGTGCGGCCTTCCTGATAGGCGTAGCCTAACGTTCGGACAACACCTTTTGATATACCGAGTAAAGGGATGTAAATACAAAAAGACACTTTTTTTGTTTTGAAACAATGATGACCCTAAACACGACTTAGACAATGACTAATGACTAGACGTAAATGACACTTTTTTTTTGTGAATGCAAACACCCTAGACTCAAACTCGCTCTGATACCAAATTGATGAGGGACGAGACCACGGACACGACAAGCTCGTGACTGTCCCTTAACGAGGGAAGCGTCGGACGTGCGCGGTTGAGAAACTGGCAGTGAGCTAGGGTGGTCGGCTCTCTCGCGTGCCCGGATCGGGTCACGGGACGGTCTCGCACTCTCTCGCAGCAGCGGTAATGAATAGATAAAGCGAGCTAGATATCTCTACACATGCTCTCTAGCAGCGGCATAAACAAATATATATGAAGTAAGCAAAATGCCAGGCAAGGAGCGAACACGATACCTCCACGCGCTCGGCGTGGGGACGACGGACCCGGCCGAAACTCGTACTCCCGGGATAAATATTACACCATATTACAGCAAATGAATTACTGCCCACTCCACGCAGGGAGGTAAAGGGCTACACATACGGGCCCAGGAGGACCGAATTCGGGTTGACGGGCGGCTTCTCGCGTCTCTTCGGCAGCACCCGAACTTGTGACTGTGGGGCCCACGTGCTGTCCGGAGGGGCCGTGTGGGACCCGGTGGCACCGCTGTAGTGGGGACACTTAGGGAAGCGCTCCCCGGGCTGGCGGCACGCTGGTTCACCGGCCGGAGGTCGGGCGGCTCCGTTCGGCACCGGTCGGAAAAATCGATCGGAAATCTTCGATTCTGTATTTCAGCGCGCGCTCCGGCGAGAACGGACGCTGCGATCAGCACCGGTGTCGGAATGCGACGAGATCAGAGCCGTTGGAAAGCTGCTTCGAAGTACTGCAATCTAGTGGCCTTCAGAAAAATTCACCAGATTTGTACTTTGTGTTGGCGAATTTTATATGCTGCTGTTGTACAGTAACCGAAGACTCAGATCTGCAGAGAACTTTCCTGTTGATTGCCTTTGACCGTGAAGTAGATGTCCGAATTTGAAGATGTGTTCTTCAGGAAGGTTGTAGGAAATCGAACAAGAAACCAGGACTATTTTTGGATACGGATTTGGAGGTGGTGGTGATTTGTTCTGATTTTGGAAGTGGAGGGTGGTCGGATCTGGGATCTGACTGACAACACTGTAGCTGAGGAAGAACATGAATTTCTAAAAATAGATAGAAGGCAGATAAAAAATTAAGAAAATTTGTGGATGTAGGGGGTGATGGAAAGAACGCCCAGCAACATTGGGAGGGTTTGGAAAAATCAAAAGATGGCCGGAGGTGAGAAACACAGGACTGCTGTCACTGTAGACAGAGATAAAACATAACTAGGAATGAAAGATGCATGAAAATGGGAAAATACTAAACGATGGACTTTGGGCATGAAAAGTTAGGTGGAGCTTGGGACGCAAGGGAAGAATACACCATAAAAATTTTAGACTACGAAGAGGCCGTGGCTGACAGCAGGAATTTCTGTAAGAGACCTCTGTTCAGCAGGACAGAACACCGAGAACGGTTTCGCGGCGGCTCGAAGGCGGCACGAACGGCGGCGGCGGCGGCACAGATGATAACCGGAGATAGAGGGGAGGGGATAGAAGATAGAAATCACTCTATAACTGGAGGTTGGAGGAGAGAAACCAGAGGGAGAGAGGAGGGGCTCACGAACACTCTTGATTTTCTAACAATTTTCTCTTCATTTCTTCATTAATCTCTAATGACACTATACATAGGCTTATATAGAAAATGGCAAGGGGTGGGGGGCTGGGAATTTCGTGGGAAATAAGTCATTTTCTTCCCCATGTGGTCAAAACTCAAAAAAAATAAATTACATATGAATGGAGCACTCCTTTGACTAGGTAGGTAAGGTAGGTGGCTAACCTTTGAAATTTTAACCCCTTTATCTCCCATGTGGTCAATTAGCATTCAAACCTTCTAGATGGCCACCTAGGATGGTTGACCAGCCCCACATGGATGAGGTGGACCAATGGGGAAGGGGAGGGGGCCCCCTAACTGGACCTACTACACATTTGCACAAAAACCCACACAATCCTAGGGAATGACACATTGGCTTACAAAGCCTTACAATTATACATATACTTTCCCAAGGATATAAAAGTAAATAAAAGGACTCAAATGTAAAAATAAAAGTTAATGCTCGGCGTCGATTCCCATCATATACTAGTCTTTTGATGTCTCCTATATGTATACATATGAGAGCTATGAATTTCATAAGGAGAACCCTAATATGTTTATTGTTTCTATCTTGCAGGTGAAGAAAAGGAATGAAGGAAGGAAGAGCTCAAGCCAAGGGGATTTCATCTACATCCAGGAGGTTTTGAAGATCTTGCATGAAGAGAAAGTGAAGCGGAATGATAAGAGGATCATGTTGATGCTTGAATCACCGTCATCCGACATCCTTCCAATCGTTGCTTGAAAGAACATCATCAACCGGACTTTGGAAACCAAAGGGGATCTTTTCTATATCCATTCTATGTTGTTCTTGATGTGTTTCATGATCTATGTTTAGGGTTGAGGATGTTTGAATATTTGTGTTAACTTTCTGAACTAGAAATATTTTGTGTGTGTAACAGTTTGTATACGGTCGTGTGTCTCTGGTGCTGCATTTGTTGCAGCGTGTGTGTATGTTTGTGATGCGGGACGGGACGCGACTCGACGCCAATTGATATGCAAACTTTAGACTCTTGGAAAACTCGCGATCGTCCCTAACGAGGGAAGCGTGCGGACGTGCGCGGTTGAGAAACCAACAAAGAGCTAGGGTGGCCAACTCACACTTTTGTGCCCGGATCGGGTCACGGGACGGTCTCGCTCTCTCTCGCAGCGGTGATTGCGAAGATATAACAAGCTAGATTTTCCTATCACTCATGTAGCGGCATATAGAAATATACGAAGGAAGCAAAAATGTCGAGTGAGGAGCGAACATGATACTTCCACGCTATCGGGCGTGGGGAAGACGTTCCCGGCCAAACTTCGTACTCCCGGTACAGTAATTAAATTAATTACAGAAATAGATTTTCATGCCCACTCCACGCAGGGATGTAAAGGGCTACACAAAATGCCGGGAGCACCGAGTTTGGGTTGACGGTCAGCAATGCGGCGGGTTCCGGGCGGCGGTGGGCATTGGCTCTGGTTCTGCGCGTTGCTGGCCGGTAGGACAGCGAACACGGACGTCCAAAGGGACGTCGGCCTCCTGGGATCTTCTGAATACGGCGGTTCACCGGGACGCTGGTAGAGGGTCTCTGGTCGACCTCCGGGAGTGGCGGTTGCTGAAGTTACCTCGACGTATTTTTCCTGGAATTAATTTGTGAGCCCTTTTTGCAGGCCTGTCTCGGGACAGATCTGGATAGTCTTGCGCACTCCGGTAAAAATGGACGCCACGCCCAGATCCGGTGTCAGATCGAAGCAAGGTTAGCACCGTTGGAAAGAGGACTCAGAGATCTTCAACATACTGAAATTTCAGATCCATCCAATAGACGAATTGAAAATGAAAACGACTGTGCCACAGACTCTTTTGTGGCTCGGGATCCAGATCCAACAGATCAGAAAGAGACCTGTCTAAAGGTGATTTTTGACTGAGGGGTTGGCGGTGGATTTAGGGCTTGTGAAAATTATGGGTGGAAGAGAACAATGTGGGGTACATACAGAATTTATTTGGGAATTTTTGGAGAAGACTAAGGGGGTGGAAAAAAT
Source organism: Amorphophallus konjac (assembly GCA_022559845.1). NCBI lineage: Eukaryota > Viridiplantae > Streptophyta > Magnoliopsida > Alismatales > Araceae > Amorphophallus > Amorphophallus konjac. Next base: position 136,176,882 of record CM040122.1, read on the forward strand.
ACAGGATCAAGGATCTATCCTGTAAATCTGCAACCAGGAAAATTGCGAGGAGTATGAAGAACGACCTGGGAGGAGGGGCAAACGGGATCGGAATGGTACAAAATTTATATGAATGGAAAGCTAACACAAAGGGAAACAATCCCTCAAAATCTCAGCTCGATCAGAGTTGGGAACGGGGAGAACCGACCTTTTATTTAGCTTACTATTCTGGATCTCGTGGTTCAGGACAACAGGGTGGAAGGAGGCTTGTGGCGGCTTGTTGGCAGCTCCGATGGCGGCACGAACGGCGGTGGTGGAGCTTCACACTCCAGGGAGGGGATAGAAATTGGATTCACTGCAATATTGAGGGCTTCACATGGATCAAGAGGAAGAAGATGAAGAACTAGCAAGAAGGGAGAGAGGGAGGTGCGCCCGTAGGCAAATTCACAACATTTCATGTAATTTTTCTCATTAAAATTGATCAAAATACAGCAAGAGACATTAAATATTAAAACCTTAGACCTAGCCAAATGACATCTGATGCCCTTGGTCAAAGGGGGATAAAGGGAAAGGGAGAATAAACAACATTAAAAAAATCCCCCATATGGGACAAACAAGGGGATGCCCCTTTGAAAAAGAGGTAGATAAAATTGAATTTTCTTCTATTTTGTCCCCCCTTGGTCCAAATCTAATCTTGGACTTTGAACCAGCCCCACATAGGCCCTAGAGGCCAAGTGGCCTAGTGAGAGAGAGGGTGGGGACCCCCTACTGGGCCTACGTGGCCCTTTTACATATAAACCCAAATAAAACCCAAAACAAACACACATTACACACCAAGTACTATATTACAAAAATACATTCCAAACATTTAATGGAATACCCTCGATGCCCCATCAATTCTCCCCGGGTGGGAGAAACTCAACCCCATCGAGTAATGGGTGCGGCTGCTCGAGTAGCTCCGGCGGATCCGTCACCGTACCAAGTAGCGCGGATACGCTCCACTCCAAGTAACCGTCACTTGCTCATCCCGTATATATTCGATATGCACATGCTGCTGTGGGAACGAGGCTAGTGGTGGACACTCCGGGGTGGGGTCACTCTTAGAGGGGAGGAGGCGGCTCGAAGACTCACTAAAAATCACCGTTGGGTCCCTGTGGGTGACTAGATCCGAGACATTGATGTAGAGCTGATCCCATATTCCGGCAAGTCTACAACGTATGCATTAGATCCGACTTGCCTCACACTCGTAAGGGACTGACACCTGCGAGCTTGCACAAGATCGACTTGGCTTGACATATGCAGACTCACCATGCACTTGACAAATGCATGCAAACCACACAAATAAACCACACAAAGAAGAAAAAAATAGACTCATGCATGACCCTAGACTCAATGCAGTGACATTACCCTCTAGGTGGTCATCATCCGAGTGCCGCATCCTGTGTTGATAGGTCATTCTGGATCTTCTTCATAGAATTCGTCAGCTAATTCTGGCTCGACCTCGTAGTTGACAGACACAAACCCAGATGGTGAGGCTTCTCCAACCCTTTTGTCCCCTAGGGCTAGTGATGTACGAGAGGGACATTGGCCGGCAAAGTGGCCAAACCCCTAACAGTGATAACACTACAGTCGTGACCTACTAGTCTCTCCAATAAGTGGTCCCTTACCCTTATCCTCTTGACGGACAGGGGGTGTTGGCAACAGGGGAGGAGGTGTGGGTGCCAGAGGAAGGGCAATAGGTCCCGGGGGGCGGGCAATGGGTGTCGGTGGTTGGGGTGGAGGTAGATCTCTTGGCGGGGGAGGGCGAGGCCTTGGAGCGAATTTGTCCTAACGGGCGGGCTCCTGAGGTCGAGCCTTGGGGCCCTCTGGTATGGGCCTAAAGAGCTACGGGGCTCGGCACTACGAAGAGGGATGGGGCCCGACCGTTGGGTAGACTCGAACTCTCCCTCAAACTGCTCCATATCGAGAGCAACCTGATACGCGTCTTCCAACTTGGTCACATTGTGGCGAAAAACCTCATACTGATAGTGGGGCCGCAGACCACGACTGAAGCGGAAAATGGGCATGGTGCTCTCCTCCGATACGCCACATCGCAAAAAATACTCATCAAATTCAGCGATATACTCGGAGACGGATCGATCTCCCTAACTGAGACTCTGCCACCTATCGATGAGTCGCTGACGGTATGTGGCTGGAAGGTAATTTTGCCGAAGCTTGACCTTCATCTCACCCCATGTCTCAACATGGGGCTCCTGCCGATGAAACAACATGCTCTCTACATTCTTCCAATAGGTCTGAGCTTGTCCCATGAGCTTCATGGTAGCGAATCGGACTCTTCGACGGTCCGTCATATTGAACCAATCAAAGTACCGATCCATTCCGGACTCCCAATCTAGATAGACCTTCAGGTCCAAGGACCCGTCAAAAGTGGGAGGGTCCGCACGAACGGTCCTGAGGGTCCGCTCGTCCTCATCTAAATCACGGTTCTGTCATTGAACACGGTGGTCACGACCATACCCCCCATTTTCATTCTCGGACTCATAATCAACCACCTCGGGGACTCGACGCCTCCTATCATCTACCCCTTGAGCCCTAGGAGCAGCAGGTTGCTGAACCGGCTCCTGTTGACCATTCATCGGCACAGGGTGCGCCTCCACCGGGGGTCTCTCTAGGACGGCTACTCTCCCTACCAGACCATGAAAAGACTGGTCCGACTCTACGGCCCTATCCTCTAAGGCCTTCATCCTACCTTCCAAACGTGCACCTAGGCCATCCACTCGCGTACTTAATCCTTCCATCTTATCCACTCGAGCACTCAAATCATCCATTTTTCCCATAAGAGCTCGAAACATGTCGACCACCGATGACTCATCGGGACTAGGGACTCGGGGATCTGCCATAGGTGGTGGTGGTGGTGAATATTGGGTACCTCTATGAGTGGGCATGTAAATGACAAGGGTTGGAATGCACTGACCAAGGCGAAGTGATGAATCTAGACTTAACCAATATCCGATACGTGGCTGAGGTGTGGTCCGAAGACCGAACTCACGCAAGTGTGCAACCTTCCCAATAGGCGTAACCTATCATTCCGGGAACACCTTTTGATATACCGGGTAGTGGAATGCAATGTGACACCTTGGACTGACTACCCTAGACTCAACTTAGCTCTGATACCTATGTGATGCGGGACGGGACGCGACTCGACACCAATTGATATGTAAACTTTAGACTCTAGGCAAACTCGCGATCGTCCCTAACGAGGGAAGCGTGCAGACGTGCGCGGTTGAGAAACCGGCAAAGAGCTAGGGTGGTCAACTCACACTTTCGTGCCTGGATCGGGTCACGGGACGGTCTCGCTCTCTCTCGCAGCGGTGATTGTAAAGATATAACGAGCTAGATTTTCCTATCACTCATGCAGCGGCATATAGAAATATACGAAGTAAGCAAAAATGCCGAGTGAGGAGCGAACACGATACCTCCATGCTACCGGGCGTGGGGAAGATGTTCCCGGCCAAACTTCGTACTCCCGGTACAGTAATTAAATTAATTACAGAAAAGGATTTTCTTGCCCACTCCATGCAGGGAGGTAAAGGGCTACACAAAAATGCTAGGAGCATCGAGTTTGGGTTGACGGGCAGCAAGGCGGCGGGTTCCCTGGCGGCTGTGGGCAGCGGCTCCGGTTCTGCGCGTTGCTGGCCGGCAGGACAGCGAACACGGACGTCCAAAGGGACGTCGGCCTCCTGGGATTTTCTGAAGGCGGCGATTCACCGGGATGCTGGCAGAGGGTCCCTGGTTGACCTCCGAGAGTGGCGGTCGCTGAAGTTACCCCGACGTATTTTTCCTGGAATTAATTTGTGACCACTTTTTACAGGCCTGTCTCGAGACAGATCTGGACAGTCTTGCGCACTCTGGCAAAAATGGACGCCACGCCCAGATCCGGTGTCGGATCGAACCGAGGATAGCGCCGTTGGAAAGAGGACTCAGAGATCTTAAACATACGGGAATTTCAGATCCATCCAATAGATGGATTGAAAATGAAAATGACTGTGCCATAGACTATTTTCTGGCTCAGGATCAGATCCAGCAGATTAGAAAGGGAGTTGTCTAAAGGTGATTTTTGACTGAGGGGTTGGCGGTAGATTTATGGCTTGTGAAAATTATGAGTGGAAGAGGACTATGTGGGGTACGTACAAAATTAGTTTGGGAATTTGTGGAGAAGACTAAGGGGGTGGGAAAAATACGGGATCAGGGATCTATCCTGCAGATCTGCAACCAGGCAGATTGCGAGGGGTATGAAGAACGACCTGGGAGGTGGGGCCAACGGGATCGGAATGGAACAAAATTTATATGGATGGAAAGCTAACACAAAGGGGAACAATCCCTCAAAATATTAGCTCGATCAGAGTTGGGAACTGGGAGAACCGACCTTTTCTTTATCTTATTGTTCTGAATCTCGTGGTTCAGGACAGCAGGGTGGAAGGAGGCTTGTGGCGGCTTGTTGGCCGCTCTGATGGCGGCACGAACGGCGGTGGTGGAGCTTCACACTCCAGGGAGGAGATAGAAATTGGATTCACTCCAATATTGAGGGCTTCACACCCTGGATAAAGAGGAAGAAGATGAAGAAATTGCAAGAAGGGAGAGAGGGAGGTGCGCCCCTAGGCAAATTCACACAATTTCATGTAATTTTTCTCATTAAAATTGATCAAAATACAACAAGAGACATTAAATACTAAAACCCTAGACCTAGCCAAATGACCTCTAATGCACTTGGTCAAAGGGGCATAAAGGGAAAGGGAGAATAAACAACATTAAACAAATCCCCCATATGGGACAAACAAGGGGGTGCCCCTTTGAAAAAAGAGGTAGAAAAAATTGAATTTTCTTCTATTTTGCCCCCCCCCCTTGGTCCAAGTCCAATCATGGACTTTGAACCAGCCCCACATGGGCCCTAGAGGCCAAGCGACCCAATGAGAGAGAGGGTGGGGACCCCCTACTGGGCCTATGTGGCCCTTTTACACATAAACCCAAATAAAACCCCAAATAAACATACATTACACACCAAGTATAATATTACAAAACACCTTCCAAACATTTAATGGAATAGCCCCGATGCCCCATTAGTTTGTGATCCGGTCGTCGGATTGTGTTGGAGACTCCGTCTCCGTGTGTGTGTGGGGTTGTACCCCGTGTTTGCAGGGTTTACTCTGCGTGTGTGTGTTGGGGCGCGTCCCCATGTGTGTGCAAGCGTCATTCTGCGTGTTGTTGGAGCGTTGCCTCTGTGTTGGGGATTTATCCCCGAGTGGAGCCTTACCGATTTGGTAAGTGGTGGACGTAGGGAGCCCGTCGTGCTCCTGAACCGTCTTAAAAATCTTTGTGTCTTGTGGTGTGTATTGTGGTTTGTTTTATTGTGATTAATTGTTAATTCAATACACATGTGATCGGTGAGCATGAGTGAAGTCTAATTGCACTAGCAATTCTCAATTGCCTAGATTTCATTATGTGACGTGTTTAATTGCTTAATCTCTTGCATGATCGAGTGAGCTTGGCGAGATTGAGAGATCTTGGTTTACTCTGTCTGGTTTAATCTTTTCAATCTCGTCAAAGTTGTTATTTCCGCTTGGTTAGTTTTTAAATTTACCATTTTTAGTGGGGGACAATTCAACCCCCCCTTCTTGTCCGCTCGCCTACTCGGGACCAACACTAGACACAGAGACTTAAAACAGCGAACACTGAAGTAAAGACATGGTAAACACGCACCTATCGTACGTACTACGAAGCACAATGTAGTATACAACTACTACCAGACTCAGGACAGTCAACTGGACCTGCTAATACAACGATCCTTGAGTCACACGACTCAGGTCAAAATTATCGCACATCACGGCAACACGTCGATAATCAGCCTAGTCCCTAAGCCAAAATCACGGTAAAACACATTATGGAAGACATCACAGAACAACCGGATCCATAACAACAATGATGATAGTCCACGGCCTCCGGGCCGCTCACCGGACTCACAATTCCGTAAAACACGAAACACAAAACACGAGGGATTACCGAAGCCCTCAAACCATATGGCACGTAAACTGAGGTAAGACCATACCTCCTAGCATGCAAAAAAAGGTCTCGATCCTTATAGGATAGACGAGACACTCACGAGGTCACGTGTCAACCACTGGGTCACAACCGGGTTGACCGGAAATCAAATCAATGCGAAAGAACACTCTGGGAAAGTGGCTGTCATCCCTATGGCCACTAAACCAAAATGGCGGTCATCCAAAGGGCCGCTGCCATCAACGCAAAGTAACAGGAAAATGGCGGTCTCACCAGGACCGCACCTTGCCATTGGCGGTCCTCAAAGGGCCGCCTGCTGGAGGTGGCGGTCATGTCCATGGCCGCTACCCTCAGGAAACCCCGAACACGAAATCCACAGAAATAGGCTGTTTGCGATCTGCCTGAGGCCGCTACTTGCACAAGGCGGTCTCCTCAGGGCCGCAAGCTAGACTTAGTGGTCATAGCCTGGCCGCTATTCCCAGTCAACCCCGCAAACTAGTCAAACCGACTTAAACATCAGGTAGCGGTCACCCATAGGGCAGCTACCACTAAATGGCGGTCAGTCACATGGCCGTTACTAGCGAACCGACTTAGCCAGCTAACGGTCTTCCTAGGATCTTTTCTCGGGAATGGCGGTCCTCCAATGGCCGCCAAAGCCACCTTGCCGTCGGGAGATAGATCGCTAGCCCGAACCGACTTAAAATCATATAACCGACTTAAATCGTCAAATAGCTGTCACTCAAGGGCCCCTAAGTCAGAGTTGCGGTCGATCGTGAGACCGTAACACCATACCGACAATGGAGCTATGAATAGCGGTCTCCAGTGGGCCGCCTATTACAAATGGTAGTCGCTGGAAGAACCGCTACTTCGCTCCCACGAGAAAATCGTAGAACAACCCAAAACTCGGTCGTTCCATGCCCCAATCGTCTCAGAACGACGGGGAAACATTCCTAACCACAATATCATCCTTCTATAAGCTGAAAGGGATCAAACCGACCTCAAAACGGTAAGAAATGGGTGATTCCCATGAATCGACCCAGCACAAGTCACGTGGGTAACTGACCTCATACCGGCCCCAAATCACGGCCAAATGCAATAAAATTAGCGGAGAACGAATCCCAACATGCCAGGGGTTCAAATGAATCCATTTAAACTACAAACTGTCACCTGGAACGGCGAACACGGCTCACACCCCCCGAACATGCATTTCGCCCAAATATGGCAAAACCCGCTCAAACTCACACCGTTCGGCCTGAAATTACGAGAGAAAGCAGGAACCAAGTAGTGTGACGACCCAAACTCTGGATACCGGGTAAAGTCGATACCACTTGGAACCTGCAAGGACTCCCAAGAGCGGAAAAGCTCCGAATGGATAGAAAGGTATGTGATAGTACATTGAACTTCCAGATAAAGTAGCAAGCAATTAAATTTCAATGATAAAGATTGCTAAAGTAGCAGAAATAAAATTATATTTTCTATAACAATTAAAACCAACAAAGTTCAGTCCAAAGAAAGATATGTACAGTCCAACAGGAAAGAGAACGTATCCTCAAGTCAGGGGAAGCCTGAGACTGGCAACGCCGACAACTAAAAACCCCGCAGCAGGTACCTCCCAGCACGAGGAAGCATAGCTACACCTGAAAAGTCAGGGGTGAGCCTCCTATTACTGGCTCAGTAGGGGTCCCGCAAAACCCTACCACAAAACACGTAGTAACGGTAGTGCTACATTAAAGCAAAGCAGTAACAACAGGAGTAGGAACAACATTAAAAGCAAAGAGGAAAATAGCCGTACCACGGAACACGGCATCCGAAGGAACCTCGGCCCTCTAAACTACTCCAAACTGTAACAGAAAGGTGAACCCCGATCTCACAAAATCAGGCATTAACGATCCGTTGTCAAATCATAAAACCCTTTCGTAAAAGCCTACCAAAATAGCGAAGGCCTACCCAATACCAACACGGTCAAAGGCACAAGACATACACGAGCTCACTATCGGGTATGCTACAAAACCCGTAACCTCAAGTGAAGCCAAGCACCGGCTACTCGGACAAGTCATGAAAACACAAGTCATTGTGTCAAGTGACAGAAGCACCTCCTCACCAGAAGAACAGCCAGATGCGTCCACTGACATCTTACACTACGCCTCAGGCATCTCGCACTTGCCTAGAATGGCGATAATTGAGACACTCACAAAGAACTAAGGAACTACAGTAACGAGTGACTAGTCAGGATCACGCCCGTCGGCACTCATGCAACTACCCCTGACCACGTGTGCACACAGAAGCCCAATGTCTTGAGCCAGGCCTCTAGCTAGTTTTCCCCCCAGTAGGACGCTACTGCAAAGCAACGGGGCTCACGGAAACAAGCCTAAAAACCGTCAACTGGGAACTACCCCGCCACCACTCTCTGGTGGGCCGACACACCAGAAGGTGTCGTCAGGCTACGACTAGTGGAGGTTCATTAGACACAGAGACTCTAAAAAAATGAACACTGAAGTACGAACAGTGTAAACAAACATCTATCGCATGTACTACAAGAGCATAATGTAGTATACAACTACTACTAGACTCAGGACAGTCAACTAGACCTGGTGACAACGAGTCACAAGACTCAGGTCAAGATCGTCGCACATCATAGCAACACACTATTAATTAGCCTAGTCCCTAAGCCAAAACTCACGGGAAACACATTAACAATGAGTCCTCGGCCTCCCGAGCCGCACAACGGACTCACAATTCCGTATAACACGAAACACGGAACATGAGTGATTACCAAAAACACTCAGACCACATGACACGCAAATCGAGATAAGACACTATCTCTACGCACCCAAAACCATGTCTTGATCCTCACAGGATAGATGAGACACTCACGAGGTCACGTGTCAACCACTGGGTCACAACCGGGTTGACCAGAAACCATAATGACCCTCGAAATAATACAAAACACTACTCGATACAGTGGCACCCTCAGACACCCTATAACACGGCCACAGCCCTCATGGACGTCCAAGACATCCACGGAACAACGGGCTAACCAAGGGGTCAAAGCCACATTAACCGAAAACCAAACCAACACCAAAGGATACTCTGGGCAGGTGGCAGTCTTACCCCTGGCCGCTAGACCAACCTGGCGGTCATCCAAAGGGCCGCTACCCACAAGAAATCTCAGACATCAAATCCATAAAAACAGGAGCCTTGCGGTCTGCCTGAGGCCGCTACTGGCACCAGAGGGTCTCCTCAGGGCCGCAAGCTTGACCCTGGCGGTCATGACCTGGCCGCTATGCCCAATCAACCCCCAAAATAGTTAAACCGACTTAAACAGTCAAAATCACCTAACGGTTTACCTAGGACCGTTTCCCAGGGACTGGCGGTCACCCCAATACCGCCAAGGACCCCCATGTGGTCGGAGCTAGACTGCTAGCCCGAACTGACTTAAAACCGTTGACCAATTCAAACGACGCCTAGTGGTCGCCCAAAGGCCACTAAAGCCAGCCTTGCGGTCAGTCGCGCGACCGCTTGTAGACACGCCGTTCTTGACGTTACCGTGAGTAAATATCATATTACACTATGATACCCCAAGGCGGCCTTCACATTTTTAATTACTCTGGTGATTTCTTATTTTTATGATTTTTTTTTACATTTTTTTGAATTTTTCCGTGAAAAATCATGGAAGTGTCCAGGCGCCTGGACACCTCCATCAACGACCAAAACAAATAAAAAAATCAAAATCATGAAAGTGTCCAGGCGCCTGGACACCTCCATCAATGACCAAAGAAAATAAAAAAATCAAAATAATGGAAGTGTCCAGGCGCCAGGACACCTCCATCAATGACCAAAAAAATAAAAAAATCAAAAGCATGGAAGTGTCCAGGCGCCTGGACACCTCCATCAATGACCAAAAAAAATAAAAAAAATCAAAATCATGGAAGTGTCCAGGCGCCTGGACGCCTCCATCAATGACCAAAAAATAAAAAAATCAAAATCATGGAGGCGTCCACATGCCTGGACGCCTCCATCAATGCAAAAATAATAAAAATAATATCAATAATCATAAAAAACAAAACAAAAATCAAATAAAAATAATATATTTATGGAGGTGTCCAGGACCCTGGACGCCTCCATCACCTTGCTCACGGGGCCCCGTCCACCGTCCGACGGTTTGTCGTGTGTGAAAAAAGCCAATTGTTGAAGCGTCCAGACAACTGGACGCGCCCATTTCCGAATCACGAGGCGCCGCTCACAAAACCACGCGTTGTGCCAAACCGCGTGCAGCTTTCGGTGGAGTTCGGTGGACCTTATGGAGGCGTCCGGGACCCTGGATGCCTCCATGAAAATATTCAAAAAAAATAAATAAAAATAGAATAAAATATTACTTCGGCCCTGATGGAGGTGTCCAGGGTCCTGGACGCCTCCACCCTCCAGAGCCTTATAAATAGAGGCCCACCCCCTCAGTTCTGAAAGAGCTTCTAAGAGATCCGATAGGCTGCCGGAGCCCAGAGGCTACCGGAGTCATTTCTAACCCATGGGGTCTTTTGTAGGTGGAGGTTCCGCCGGCTTCTCGGGTGCCCACGCTCGCGAGAGGAAGGTCGTCTTCATCCACCGCGCTTCCACGTCGTCCCTACACTGTCGGAGCTCCGCCGGATTTCACCATCGGCACATCCAATAAGCCAATCCTTTCCTTTTCTTCGTAGTTCTTTTACATTCATCATCTCGCATCCTCTATCCCCCTTCATAAGGGCGCCTCTTCTTATATACTTCTTGCATCCATCATCTCATTTTCCTCCTACTCGAGTCCGAGAGGGGTTTAAAACCACACCAACCAGGTGTGTGTCCTGCCGCGATTTCGTTATTTTCATCACAAGGGATTGATACTACACTGCCATTTCCTAATTCTGTTTATCTACTGTCTGTTGTTTTGCAAGGGTAACTAAAGAAAGCCCTCTCCGTCGGCCGGCCGAAGGGGGAGGAAGAAGCAACCCGCCATCTCCCGCTCTTGAGGTAGGCGCGATCACTTTCTTTATTTTGGGGTCATTTGGCCCCTGGCGATCACATCATGTTCTCGAGGCCGCGGCGAGTCACTTCCCCAATGGCCGTTTAAATTCCCGTTATTATATTCTGTTATATTCTTATCTGCTCATATTCTCGAGGCCGCGGCGAGTCACTTCCCCAATGGCCGTTTAAATTCCCGTTCTTATATTCTCTTTATATTCTGTTATATTCTCATATGCTCATATTCTCGAGGCCGCGGCGAGTCACTTCCCCAATGGCCGTTTAAATTCCCGTTCTTATATTCTCTTTATATTTTGTTATATTCTTATCTATTCATATTCTCGAGACCGCGGCCAGTCACTTCCCCAATGGCCGTTTAAATTCCCGTTCTTTTTATTCTCCTTATATTCTGTTATATTCTTATCTGTTGGATCGAGAGGACTGTCAAGCTAGAGGGGGAGGGGGTGAATAGGTTGACCTTATAAAAATTATAATAGAGCAATTTGAATCAGAAGCACCACACCTAGATGATTAATTGAATTACTGAATCAAGCCAATCAGAGAACGTGCCTATCATGCATCTAGCGAGGAACAGATTGCGAAGATAAAGCCAAACCACACAAGAGACCGTAATTTTAAGGTGGTTCGGTCACCCAATGGAGACCTACGTCCACCTCCCCACTCAACTAGTGAGGAACCCTGCCGAGCTTCACAGCTTTGCTAAACCTAGGAAGTAATTCCTCTACACTGTTGACTACCCCAACAGAAAACAACGAGGAACAAATCCTCAGATCCGCTGTCAAACAGCTTGAAGGCACACAGCCTTAACACCCCTGATCTCAGCACAGCCCGCTGAATCAGAATCACCCCCTCTTCACTAAATCCAGTGAAGGAGAGGAATACAATGTTCAAAAACAATAGGAAAACTAAAAGATAAGAAATCAAACTTCAGCACTTGGACGCAGCGGAATTTAGATCACCAACGGAGAGATCCATGTCCATACGCATGAGCTTCGATCCTTGAATCTTCTCCGTCTGGAATGTAGAAGTCTTGGTGGCGCGATGATCTTCTGATCTGGTTCTTCAGCAGCCTTCGTCCAGTTCTTCTCTGAGTCTCTCTCATTCTGCGATGCCCTTCTTTTGTTCTGCTCTTCGCCTATGTTATTCTCCTACTCTTTTTCCTCTCGCGTATATTTTCTTTTCTTCTCGGGTGATCCTATTTTCTGGTCTTCCCATGCACAACTTAGTTCACGTGAGGCAGGTGGGCCACTACCCTGATTTTCAGGTTATCCTTATGATTGCTCACGTGGGGAACCTTCTGGAGTGGTAGAAGCTACGAGACCTTATCCGCTGTTGGCTGATGTGGCAGATAGTAACTGAAGGTGGGATCCACTTATCGTGCTCTGCAACTTGGATTAGATGGCGTCGACCCTCTTGCCCCAAGGAGTTAACGCACCCTTCTTCAAGCTTCAGGTTTCATGCTGAGTGCGTTGACGCAAGAAGCAGCTACGTCCACTCATTAGTTGCGCTTCATACAGTTGTGGCAATCCATCGTACTGCAGCGTCGACTCATCGAACTGCAGCGTCGACGCTGCCAAGGTCCTCCAGAGGCTACGACAAGGAATGCTTGAAATGCTGCGTTCACACTGCTTGATCAAGGCGTTGACGCATCAGAATATACCAGTAAGCCATTGCTTCTCCCTTTGTAACTGCTGCGTCGACGCAGCTCTATCTTGGCATTGATGCAGTGGAGCAACTTGTGAAGATATTGGTGAAGGTTTCTTCGACTGCTGCGTGGACGCTGCTAGCTCCCAGCGTCGACCCTGTTCCTTTCTAGCACAAGGATGAAATCAAGTGAAAGCATTTATTGAATCAAACTTTAATTCATCATTGAATTGAATACATCATTCATATTTCATGGTTGTCATCATCAAAAACAGGGGCACAACAATCTCCCCCTTTTTGATGATGTCAACTATGAGTTGAATGCCATTCATAACATTGCATCTAAACAGTCAAGGTTATTCAAATCAAGCAAAAAGCTTCAGATAAATAGGAAATCAAATCATTGACTAAATCAAAGTATAATTTTGTCATTCATTCAAGTTCAAGAATTTACATTATAGAACCAGACAAAGAGAAAAACATTCATTCAAGTTAGTCAATATGATTGATGTAGATGCAGCTTGACTTCATGATTGATGCATTCATAAACATTTTCTCCCCCTTTGACCTCATCAAGAAGGGGAGTAAACGTGGAATAGCTATCTTAAGGGTGGAAGAAGCGATTGTATCTTCTGGCAGAAGGAGGTTGTTGTTGCTGCCGAGAGGATTGCCCTTGAGTAGTTGGCTGGCGAGGCTGCTGCTGGCCAGCTGGATCTCTGGCTAGTAAATCTCGGATATCCTGAGATAATTCACCCAGTTGATGACTTAAAGTGGAGCGTACACTGTCAATGGCAGAAGGAAGTTCAGCTGATGACTTAGAGAGTTCCCCAATTGACTGAATTGCTGCAATCACTTTGTCAATCTTTTCTAACATTGCCTTGAGGCATTGGGGAACTGCATTGACAGGACCTTTGATGGTTTCAACAGCTATCCTCACATCAAAGCATAAGTCAGTAATCTTGGCAAGGGATTGAAAAAATGAAGCTTGATTACTGTGCATATCAGTCACCAGTGTAGATAGCTTGTCAAGAAGAGCTGATATGTTCTGCAGGACTTTCCTTGTAGCTTGGTCAGATAGCATCTTGGTTAGTAAGAATTTTTGCCACTCGGATAAGACAGAGACTTCAAATTGGATAATCCGAGAAGTCAGTTTGTTGAGATGATAGCTTGTAAACTCCATTAACTTATCCATTTTGGCATCCTGACGTTGCAGCATCATTGTCATGTGTGCAAACATCTCTTCAACAGTGATTGGAGGTGGAACTTCATCAGAAGTGGGAAAATGTCTTCTATAAATTCCAATAGCTCCAGTCATAAGGGGTTCCAATGAAGGTGCAGTGCCACTGGCTTGCCCAGTTTCCAGCTGAGGGCTTGAGGATGGAGCAAATGGTTCCTCAAATTCATGCTCTTCTCTTGCTGAACTACCCTCTTGTCTTTCTTCTCTCACCACAGGAGGAATTTGTACCTCTGTCCTGTGTGCATGACTAGCATCCGCAGTGCCTATTTCTAATGGAGCTGTTTGCTGACTAGGAAGAGTTCGAACTGGCTTACCATCAATAACTTTAAAACCCATAAATTTTTGAATATAAGAAAGTGTGTAAACATTCCCTTGAGGAATGATTATTTTCTTCTCAGAACCAAAGTCTACTCCCACTTTTCGAAAAATAGTAGTCAAGGGAGCAGCATATGGAAGTGTTCTGGATTGTGTCAAGCATGACCCCATGGTTTGAATAACTACATCCGACAGGGAAATATGTATTCTCTTCAGCATACAGTAAAGTAGAAATCTCTGCATCTCAGTTACCCTTTCCCTACCACTGCTCTGTGGTGTGACCATTGATGTGCAAATGTGGTGGAGCAGTCTATTCAATGGAGGGAATTGATTTGCTTTGAGATTAGACAAATAAGTTCCC